>JBBMOL010000290.1:0-687262 GCA_037954665.1 Laguncularia racemosa | reverse complement strand
ATTTCGCAGCCACGACCCCTTTATTGAACCTTTAAACATCACTTTTTTGGAAAATTGGCCCACACCATGCCGACAGTCCTTGCCTACCCACCCCTCCCAAAACCGCAAGCCACTACCTTTTTGCCACTTTTCGTCAAAAAAAAACCAACAAAGATGCACATTCGTTCTGAACTATGGACCCAGTGATCTTTATCCGACACCCCCACACGCCCCCCAAACAGCCACCAAAAGCACGCGAAAAGCTTTAAAAACTTTGGTCTTTCTCCGTTTGCTAATTTGGTCCAAACCCTTTTAAAGTCGACCCACTCAAAACCCGCCCAACCCTGGAGTTAACTGAGATCTGCCCCGCGCCAGCCGGAAACTAACCCGGCCCCAAAACTTGCTACCCAGTTAGTGTTTTAGTGTTTTTTTTTTCCTTTTTTGGTTCCATCCTAGTTTTTTTTTTTATGTCTTTAGCCAAGGGATTTAGAAATTTAATTAAAATTTAAGTTTAAAAAAATAATGAAAAATAATAGCAATAATTAATATAAATGTAATTTTTTTTGAAACCCTTTGGGGTTTAGTTATTGTGTTATACCACGCTCATGATAAACCCCTAAAATAGTAATAAAATAATAAAATTTATTAAATAAAATTCATTAGATAAAAAAAAAAATATAAAAATCTAAAAGATAAAAATAAAAATCTTTAATATAAGCTAAGATTTTTAAAAATAAAATTAAAAATGAAAAACTGAAAAAATTTAAAATTTAAAAAAGTAAAAATCTAATATAAAAAAAAATTTTTGGAAAAAAAAATTTCAAAAAAGTGAAAAAAATTAAAAAAATTGAAATAAAATTTTTTTAGTTTAAAATTTTTAAAATTTAAAAAAAATTTGGAAAAGAATAGAATAAGAATAAGAAAAAAATATAAAAATACTTGAAAATTTTTTTTTTTTAAAAAATTTGTATTTGGAGTTTTTTTGCTTTGAAAATTTTTTAAATAAAAAATTTTAAAATGGTTTTTCCTAACTTGGCTATTTGAGATTTTTCAAAAAAAAAAAATATTTAATAATCTAAATCTCTAGGGATTTTCTTATAAAAATTATGATTTTAAAAAATGAAAAACCCCAACGCTTTTCTTAAAAAATTGACCAAAAAATTAAAATTTTATTAAAGAAAAAGCAAACTATGGGTGGTTTAATCACGACTAGGGGTAGTAGGTACCTTGGGCAACCATAATAAAAAAAACTTTAGGTTACAAAAAAAAAAAGACCATAATAAACTAAAAAATTTGGTTAGAAAAATTTAAAAAAATAATAAAATAAAAAATTTAGAAAAATTTAAGTAAAAACTTTAAAAAATTAAAAAAAAATAAAAACTTTAAAAATTAAAATAAAAAAAAAAATTTCATAAAATTTAAGTAAAAAAAAAAACTCTAGAAAAAAAAAAAAATGAAAATTTATAAAAGTTGAATAAGAAAAAAACTTTAAAAAAAAAATTAAAATAAATAAAAAATTAAAAAAAAATTAAAATAAATGAAAAACTTTGGTTTTTAAATTTAAACATAAAAAAAGCTTTAAAAATTTTTTGTATAGCAAACTTCGATTTAGTTATTTTTAGCATAGATTTATAATCTGTAAATTAAGAAACAAACATAAAAAAAAAAGATAGGATATAAAGGCCTTTTGTAAATTTTCTAAAAAATTTTACTGGAAACCATTTAGGTTTTAATAGGTTAGCTCTCGAATCCAGTACTCTGGTTGAATTTTTTAAAGTATTTTTTTGGGAGAATTCTTTAATATTGTGGTTAAGGTTAATCCATTCAATCAACCTTAAATTTTATTTTCCAATTTTGGTTTGGGTTCGACTTTTTTTTAAAAATTTAAATTTCCTATTTTGGGTCGAGTGATCTATATTAAAATGGGAAAGATTTGTTATATTAAAATTTAAAAAAATTTAATTAAAAAATGATTGACAACTTTTTTAAATTTTTTTTATGATCCTAGGTCCCTTAAACCATTTAATCAAGTGATTGGATATTTTTGATTAAATTAAATTAAAATTGAAAGGGGAAAATTGAATTTGGGGAAAAGCGAGATGGATTTTACATGGGAGTGCTCCTGAAGAAAGGGGGTTTTTAATCATTTTTTGGGCTCATCTTTTTTAAAATTTTCCATGCTCTTTTTCTAAATAATTAAGGTAAATTAATGTATAATAGGGGAAAATCTGGGTAAAATTTATTTTGTATAGAATAAGATGATTAAGGTAAGTAAACCTTTTCAAAAATTTTGGAAAAAAATCTTCTTAGTGCATCTAAATTTTGGGTTTATTTTATATCCCATTTTTAATTATTTCAAGCCCTTTTTTTAGGTTAGACAAGAAAAATAGGATAGGATTAAGATAAGTTCTAGTGTTTCCCTTTTTTAGAGGCTTCTCTTCAAATGTGAATTTTCCCAAAAAAATCTTTTGAAAAATAAACCCCTTATCCTATTTCTTAGGGAAAATGATTTTTTAATCATACCTGTTTGACTTACCTTATTGGACAATTTCCAAAGGAATCAATGAAAAACCCCAAAAACCAATGGTTCTACTCCTTTTTAAAGATGCCCCCTTAAGGAAAACTTCTCTTAAGTTTTAAAAAATTAAACCCTTATTTTAAAAGAACAAATTTTCTCCCCAAAAAATAATGTCAAACTCTATCATCTTAATCCCAAAAGGGTTTACTAGCATCACCCTATGTGTATTTTTATTCTCTTCCTTTGTATCCTATTATTTTTCCTCCTACTCCTAAAGGGAGTACAAACACCCAAGAAATTTTTCATATTTCAACATCCAAAGTACTGACAAAAAAATTTAGATACATAGGAAAAAAAACGAACCCGGGATCAAAAGTCTATCCTTTTAGGGGTGTACCGGAAGCTACCGCAATGTTGTCCCAAATTGGGATATCTTTCTGCTGTTGTTGATGAATGACAAAAACCCGTAGGAATCTTTGTCTGGCCTCCTGCCATGGTTTACCCCTTATCCCCTACTAAGGTCTAGTTACCGTTGAATTTTCTTTCTTGATTTTTGATTTTTCCCTTATGACATTGACTGCTTATGTCCCCTTTGGTTGCACACATATAAAAGATTAAAAGGGAATGTCTTTCATGCAATGTCTCTAATGTGCCCCTTTTCTTCCCCCCAAGAGACCTGCCCCATCTAGCTATCTAAAATCTCTTAACTCATAGGGTCTATAAACTCTAGGACATTTGCATTTGTGTTGCTGCAGGGTGCTAAAGGCACTTCTTGATTTAGAGGGAAAGGCTATTGTTTGGGTGTTTTTCTTTGCAGCAAGGATGCCCTTTTACTCCTATCTTGCTCTATTCCCTAGGGGCAAGTCTTTTTCCCGAAGCTATTGTACTCTTGCTCCTCTATTCATCTATGACTTTTATTCTTTTCAAGGCATTTCACTTTGTTACCATTTAGCATATGTTTTTAGTTGAAAGGCCCCTAATGAAAGTTGTAAGTTTAATTAAAACCCTTAGAAATTTCTGGTCAAGCCCTATCACAATGCATCTATTCGGGGGAACAAATGAGGAAAATTCAATTTGCCTTATCTTCAACCATTGGGTTTTTCCCTATTCCTTTGTAGTAATATTTCCCTTTTCTTCTTAGGCTGTAGGGGAAATACCTAAAAAAAAAATTTTTAAATACGCCCAATTCATGTACTCCCTTGCAAGTCAGGAACCAAAAGCCCCCTTTTTGGCTGAAATTTCCTTTCATGAAGTAGAAAATTCACCTTCCCATCTTTTGGTATCTGGGGGAAGCAAAGGTCTTCTCAATTTCCTATCCCAATCCTGGGCCTTTAAAAATTGGTTCACCATCAAGGTTAAACCCTTAGCTACTTTTATGAACCTATCAAAGCGATGGGTTCATTAGCTTCCATGCTGTGACATTGGGTGCTTTTGTTGTTGTCCAGTGTCCCATAGGTGCCCCGGTATGCAATAGTTAACTATCTCTTAAACCTTTAAAACCTTTTTCCCCCTTGTTTTTGGGGACGGGTTTCCCTCCCATTAGGGTTATTACGCTTAACCCCCCTTTCCCGTTCCTAATCCGGAAATTTTCTTTTTGGGAGCATTTTTTTTAAAAAAGAGACAATGGATCTATTATATTGTATCAGTCATGGTCAGTTTCTATTTAAAAAGTATATACACTATACCACTTTACATGGTCATTATCAAAAAATTTGAGTTAAAAGAATAAAGTAAAGTAAAAATACAAAAAAAAATTACTTTTTTAATAAAATCTATATTTTACCCACCCCTTCATTTTCCTACCTTTGACCCAGTACTTAATCCTTCTAAAGAAATACTTAGACCCTTTGTTTCAAACTTATGTTGTTGATCTCGTTAATATAAGATCATTACCTAAGCTCCCCAAAGACAAAATTTAAATCTTGGACAAACCTATTCCCTATAGATTCAAATAATTTTCTAAAGATTAAAAACCCCTGGGCTCTTAAAAACCCACCTAATTTGAAATGCCCCGAAACCTGGGGGCCCCGGAAACGGTTCTTTCTCATAAAAACACTTAAAGGGGCTTTGTACATTTTTCCCTATAACCCCTATATAAAAACATTTATACATCCTCAAAATTTCAATTATAATTTTAAACCATTTCAATTACTAATAGCGAAAGCTTTAAACCCCAAAAATAATTTTTTCAAAAAAAATGTCTATCACAATCCAACAACAAAATTTTTCCCAAACTTATCACCATAAATTAAGGGAAATCTTCATCTTCCTCTCTTTGTGCTTCCCTAAACCCTAGTTTTTCTTGGGGGTTTCCATCTCTCTCAACACCTACATCTAAAAATAATTCCCCAAAGGGTGAGCTAATGCCCAATACGTATAACACAAAAAAAAACGCATGAACAAACAAAAATAAGTATCACTCCCATGTGAATTAAAGCAGACAACCATTTTTAATTAATTTTATTACAAAGCAAACAAAAGGTGTCTGCCCCCCTTTAACACCTAACACTTGGAGCATGCGATGATGGGATCCCAATGGGCCCCATACCCTTTAAAATTTTAACCCCTTTAAAAAAACCGGGAGGGGAAAACTCCCATATACCCCACCCCCATGTCCACTTAAATTTGGGTGATGAAACTCCCCACCGTTCCCCACACCCATGTAAACCAACCCGTTTCAACTTTGGCTGTAATTTCAAGCACGACTTCATTTGGGATAACACCACAAAAAAGGATCATTAGGGTGCTTATAGGGATTTGGCACTAAGGCCCTAGGTCGACCCAAACACATACATCATACAACTTAAAAATTTAAGCCAAATCATTTAATTTAACCCAATTTCAACACATTTTAAAAACTTAAGAAAACACAAAAAGTAAACAAGTCCCCGTACTTGAATCCTAGCCTTAAGCATTCCCGATTTTTGAGTAAGCTAATTGAAATCTATTAAATTAAATAAGTTCTTCTAGTACTCATCAAAAGATCAATATTTTTTCCTTATTTTCTTAATCTATTTCTTGTTTCTCAAACTCTTACTAGCTTCTAGGGTTGTGTGGAAATTAGTTTAATTTGAAGTTAAAAGAAAATATAAATTTTGTTATACTTTTTTCAACACGTATGTTGGGGGCCCTGTTGCTTAAGGGGTAAAGCACAAATCGTGTTAAGGGGCGTGTATTTTTTCGATGTAAAACTTGGTTTTTACACGTTTGGAAAAGACCCGGTTTAAACGCCGGGTTTATCCTTAACCAAAACGGCGAACACGACCTTGTTAAAAAAGGGCCCTGTATCTTTCAGTGATCTTTTACATTACACAGTTAAACATGACCCTGTTGGGGGTGTGTTACCTTTAAACTTAACACGGTTTGGAACTGACCAATTGGGGGCAATATCTCTTGGGAAACTTTTCCTTTCAATACGCGAAATCGACATTTGGGGGGCCTTTTACCCTCGGGAATTCCACAAACCCCATTTTTTTTACTCTAATTTTCCTAAAATTGATCCCTTTTTTCTTAAACTTAACTCGTTTCTAAAAAATTTGTTTTGTATTTTTTTACTTTTGCTATTAAATTTAAATTCTTTAAATGCAAAACTCAGATCGTTGATTCTCCATTTCGTAATCCCTTCAGCACCTAGTTTTTCTATAGAAACAAATGATGCTCCCTAACTAAAAATTCATAAATCCTTTTTTGACTTTAAGGGGAAATTTTTACCCCCTTTTTTCTTTGGATTTTTTTTCCTTCCCCCCTCTAAGGTTTTTTTAGGGGCATTGTCCTCTCAATTTTATTCACTATAAAAATGACAAAAGAGGCTCTCTAATTAACTTGGGTATTTATCTCTGTGAAATTCCAAATTGCCCCTCGAAATTTTTAAAATTCCTTTCCCCATCCTTAACTTTTTTGGGATAATCCATTTTAATAAAAAATTTAAAATTTTCATGTATTACAATTTTTATCTAATATTAATATTAAATTTCTTACCTTGTTTCTTGAGCACTTTTTTGACAAAATGGACTAAGGATTGAAAATTTCTTCTCCATTATTAAAAGGTTCAAAAATTTCTTTTGATTTGAGTCCCATTGCTTTTTTTTTGGATTAAAACCCTCTATTTTGATTACTTAGTTTCAAAAGCCATTGTTTACTTCAAATTAGCTCAAGGTATAGCTTCTATAGATCACAAGCCTCTTTTTGATCTTTTTGGGAATCCCAAACCTTTGGGAGTTCCTCAACATTTTCCCTATTTAAACTACATATTATGTTCTTATCAAGGATGTTTAAATTCTTTATTACAACAGTAAAACAACAAAATATATTTTATTTTCTTTTTTTTAATGAACTTTGGAAATTTCAATTTTGCATGGTGAAATTTAATTTTTTTCCTCTAATGGTTTCAGTTCCTTCTGTTTTTTGATAGAGTTATCCCCCAAGTTTTTGCTATACTGCATGAAGATTCTAAAAAAAATTAAAAGGAGAATTATATAGAGAAAAAGATTTTTGGCCTTAAAAATTTCTTTAGCCTTTTTTTATGTGGTCCCAGTTAGTAACAGAGGAATGAATTGATTACTTGTGTATTGAAAACTTTTTTGAAAAAACTAAAGAAAAAAATCCCTTTGTTACTATCGATGATATTGATTCAAGGTTTAGATAAATTTGGCCAAAATTTATAATTCTAAAATGAAAAAAATACATTGTAAACAAAAAAAAAAGAGAAAGGGATCCAGAAAATCAAGCAACAATTATAGTGGTTTTACCTTTACATCAATTACTCCCCCCCCCCTCTGTTTTAAGATCCTAATTAACTTTACAATTTTTTCCCATATATCAAAGAATAAAACAAATGGTGTTACAATGTTAGCCCCATACAATCATTTGTAAGTTTTTTAGTTATTTCCTCTTTCTTTCTCCTTAGTCTTAACAAGAAAAACCCAAAAAGACTAAAAAGGGAAAAAAAAAAATAAAAAAAACAATTTTAGAATAAAAATCTTTAGTCTTTGGGGATCTAACAAAGTATTAACCCTTACATTAAAACTCAAAAACTAAAATAAAATACCTTTCTTATGTAAAAATAGTTTTCATTTTCAAAAAATTTCTTACAATTGCTATTTTCTTACTTTTAACTTCTTATTTATAGAGAAGTTCCAACATTTTAAAACTTGATTTTCCCTTAATATAGCTTCTTCAAATTTTTTATCTTTAAATTTTTTCATTTAACTTTCTTGCAACTTTTAAATCTAGACAATCACCTACATTAAAAGTTGTTAATCTCCCTTTTAATGCTTTCATTCAACTTTTTGCAACTTAAATCTGGAAGATCACCTACTTAAAAGTTGTTTTAAACTCCTATTTTGCTTCAAAACTTTCATTTTTGGTTTTCCTGTTTAAAATTTTCTTTCTATGCAAAAAAATCATTTTTATTTATAAAAAATTTCATGTGACATTTAAAACCAATTTAAGGAACGAATCAAATATTTATCCCAAAAATAGTTTAACTTGTAAAAATGGGTCTTGCTTTAGTAAAATTTCCTTTAATTAATTTTTTTTTTTTTTACCTCTTGAATTTTATTCCATCGTATAATTTCTTCTTCTTTTCTTTTGAATTTTCCCATCTCGTCTTATAATCAGATTGAAATTCAACTATGCATTTACTTTTTGTTTTTCGAAACCAAAAATAGTTTTTATCAGTTATACCCATTTAATTTTTTAACTTTACACACTTACAATATATTAAAAATTCATAACCAAAAATTATATGATGAGATTTGAAATGCCTGATACCAAATGTGCGGATTTTGAATGCTCTGAAACCAAAAAGATTTTTAAAAAAGGATTTTAATTCCTTCAACAAACTAAATCGTCAATAAAAAAATCAAATTCACAAATTTTTAGGTTTTCTGATTTTGGTACTAATGAATAAAATCAAAGATATGGATAAAAATTTAATTATAGAGCCCAAAATTTAAAAATTAAACTGATTTGCAATCAAATCATAGAACGATAGAAACCCGTTCTATAAATCAAACATATGGGTTTAAAAAATTTCCCAAAATTCAAAAATGTGTCGCCACAATTAAAGAACCAAAAATTTTAAGAAAAAAACAAGAAAAAAGAGAAAAACAATTCCTAATATTCACAAATTCCAAGAAGATTCAACGCTCAAAGTGTCTTATTTTAAACCAAATAAAATTCTCCCTAAAAACCCCAAGGACGCCTATTTATTTCATCCAAAAAAAAATTTGGGGAAAACCCTTCAAGGCCGGCAGCCTTAAGCTAACTCGGCCCCGGGCCTTTTTCAAGGCCCGGTGATCTTCACCTTGGGGCCTGACTCTAGTCCTCCTTTTTTGGTCCCCAACTGCCACCTAAGCTGGGTTGACTTTGTTTTCTTTGGGACTCGATCTTGGTCCGGGAAACGTATCATTTTAAAATTGTCTATCCTTTTTAGTGTATAAGCTTATTTTTAATTTTTTTCATATATTTTGTTTGCATCAAAAAACTTCTTTTCATCTTATTTTGAAATTTTTGGGTTTGCATTCTGTCTTTGATTCCTCAATTTCAATGTCACTATTTAATTGATATCCATAGTCAATGTCTATTTCCTTGACAAATTGTTCCATCTAAATTTTCAATAAAAAAAGCCGTTCTTTAAAAAAAAGGTTTTTTTTTTTTTTTTTAAAATTTTTGATTATTAACACTTGCCAAAGCAATGACAGTGTCATTATTTTTTTCCCCATCTTCCTATAATTTAAAAATCGTTTTAACCAAAAAATCTTTTAAAAAATCCTTTCCCCAAAAGGGAAATTTTCCAAAAAAAAATTCATATTATTAAGAAAATTGTATCCATTCCTTTTTAACACCATTTTCACTTTTTAGTTTTAAAAGCATTTTTAGTTTTAAAAAAGAAATTTCATTAGATTTGCTTGTGCAATTCAAAAAAAACAAAAAGGATTGCCCAATTTCACTACCAAAAAAAAAAAAAGTGTGTCCCTTAAACAAATTAAATTGCATACACACCAAAAATGGGGGGCCTAAAATAAAAAAACAATGGCATTTAAAAATTTCCTTTGATCCCTAATTCCGGGGAAACCCCCAAAGGCTTGATACAAAAAAGGGGTGTTGATGAAAAAAAGCAATTTTTAAAAAGAAATGGAAAAACAATTTTTTTAAATTAAAATTCCCCAAAATTGACTTGAATCAAATCTAAAAATTATAAACCCCCAATTTTCAAATGAAGAACAAAAAGAAAACCAACCCCCAAATTTTCACCTTTTTGACACTAGAATACAATTTGAAACAACTAAGAAAGATTGATTTTATTTCATAATTTTCCTCAAGCTAATCCGCCAAAATTTTCCCACAAGTAAAATTTTGGATAAGAGAAGTTTACATGCAAGGCCTTTCCTCTTGGCAAAAGTGTATATATTTTAAAGGGATTAAAAAGGGCCCCCTTTCAAAACCAAATTAAATAAGTTTTTAAAATTGCTCCAATTATGGAAAAAAAATAACACAAAAATTTACAAAAGCCACTTAAGGGGGGGGGTTTTAAAAATCAACAAATTAAAAGGGTAAAAAATAGTCTTTAATGGCCAGTTCTTCATTCAATTAAAACACATTTTTGGACCGTTGGATGAAAGCCCAAAAAAGGGCCCCCAATTTAACCTTGGGTGCATTTTTTTTTGCCATCCTAAAAAACCCGATAAATGTACCTGCTATAATGTAAAGATAAAGTTTAATTAGATAAATATGAAACATGCAGATATCTGGGCTAATGTATCAATTTGTTTTCCCCACTATTGGAACCATGGATTTAAATTTTTCCCATCACCCCCTAAAGCCTCTAAAAGATTTGCCCTCAAATCTAAGGGTCTTCTCTTGGATTAACCCCTGTATTTTTTTTTTACTTGTTGGTTTGAGGTCTTGTGGGAGCCACTGGTTTTTTTAAATCTGTCCCTAGAAAAAAGCAAACCTCAGATGGAGACATAGGAGTAAGACAACCCATGTACCATCCTTCTGAAACATGTAAGTTTTTCTAAAACCCATCATGTATTTACCTTCCTATCAAATAACCACAGCAACCCAGCAATATATTTTTAAGGCGCACGGGGGAAGCACTCACAAAAAAAATCTCATCACTGTATCATCTCCATACCGAATGGCACCTTGGCCCTCTGGGGTAACTTGCAAGCTACCCCAATCGTCCAACAAAGGGAAATTTTATAAGGATGTAGATGAAAAGTAGTGGCTAGTTGAAAATTTAAATTTACTAATGTAGTTGATAGGACATTAGTGAAAACTCCCCACCATCAATGAAAAAAACCAAAAAGGGTTTCCTCAAATTCAAAAAGGGTTTGTGTGGAAACATGTTTCCCTATATATCCCTGACATCTAGAGACAGGGTTTCATAACCCTGATAAAACATTTATTGGTAAGTAATTTTCACCGTTTTTTGTCTCATGTGTCTCAACTTTTTCTGATCTTTAAAAATATCCTACAAAGCTAGGGGATAAAAATTTTAAATTTAAAACTTATTCCTCATATCTTCTTCTTTTCCTCCCCCAAAATTTATCCCCCCTTTTATTTGGGGGGGACTGTGCAGTTTATATGTCCCAAAAAACCCCCCCATTTGAGACATTTAATCTAGCACATTTTTTCACTGGTTGATTGGTGTATCTGCCTAAAATTTATATTTTCCAAAATTTCCTTTTACCTTTCCCAAAAAAAAATTTTTCTGCTTATCAGTGTAGAGATAATTCTGTCTAAAGCCTTTTTAAAATGTTTTCATATCCCTTTTGTCCACCCATCTAACCCCCATACCCAAAAGGTTTAATAGAAAATACCTACCTATTACTAGTGGCTCAGAAATGTTGGATACCTCTGCCTCTCCAAATTTCAAAGGCCCAAAAATAAATAGCCTCATAAGTGTTTTTTATTATTTTTGCAACTCAATAACCAAGCAATCTCATTTTTTCAAAACCCCGACAAAAATAGTGTTAAGGTTTGTTTTGAGAGGCTCAATTTACCCCCATCTGATTCAGCTTTTCAAACTCCTGTACATAATCATCTACTGGGTTTTTCCTCCCTACCTTTGTGTTTGGAAAACGTAAAAAACGGTTCCTGCCTTTTATTGTTCTAGTATGAACCTTTTTTTCCTTAAAACCCGTTTCATATTTCCCTTTCCTGTATGTATTTCAGGGCCCCTCCCCTCCCTTTTATCTGCTGATCACTAAATTTTTCCCCCACAAGGAGGCATAAACCCATGAATTCCATGTACAAGACAAAAACCCCAATGTTATTTTATCAAATTTTAAACACTTTTAAAAAATTTTTAAATTTGTCCTCCCAATCTTTAAATAATCATCTTTTTGAACCCTTGCCCTCAAAAGAAGGGATAAAGCAGTTTCATTTTACACTAGAAAACAATTTTAAACAACTAAAGGGAAAGGGTTTTTTTATTAGTCACCAAAACTCCAAGCTAATTCGCCACAATTTCACAAGTAAATTTATAAGAGAAGTTTGCATTGCAAGGGGCCCTTTTTCCCCATGGCAAAAAATGGGGGATTTTTTCAAGTGTTCAAAAAAACTCCCCCAAAACCCTACTTAGCAAGTGTTTATACCTTTTTCCCAAATTTGGGTAAAAATAACACAACAAATTACAAATAAGCCCCTTAAGTGGTGGTCTTAAAAACAAGAAATTACAGTACAATAGTTTCCAAAAGGCCGGTTCTTCACTTTAATTGAAAACATTTTAGACCATTGGATGAAAGCCCAAGAATGTCCTAATTTAAACCTTGTTTAAAATTTTTTTTGGCATCCTAAAAAACCAATAAATTTTACCTGCTATAATGCAAAGTTTAAAATTTTTTTAGATAAAAAAGGGGCAACATGTGGGAAAATCGAGGCTCATGTACCCAAATTTTTTTTCCCCCCTGTTGGAAACCCTAGAGGTTTTTTCCCCAATCAGAAAAAAGGAAATTGTATCAACACAAACTTAAAGTAACTATTTTTTTTCCCCCAAAGTGGCTGTTTGATATTCATTTTTTAAAAAAAAACCCCAACAACTTACAACAAAAAAAATCAGCTAAGAAGAATTTTTCCATCCTATTTTATTTTTGTTTATATGAGATAAAAAATAAAATATGATCAATTATAAAAATAATCACCTAAACTTTCAAGATTCTACATAACTCATTTTTCTACATTTTAAAGGGATTTCAATTGCTTTTCCCTTTTTTGTACAAAACTCCCAAAGCATTGCTAAAGTTGTTGATTCTCTTCCTATCCTTAAATTTTTCTTTATTTTAAATAAAATTTCCCAATTTTAAATCAAATAATCCAAAAACTTTTTTCCCAAAAACCAAATTATATAGTCCCATTTTGGGAAGGATCTACTCTTTTAAAAAAATTCAAAAAACCCTTTTTAGTTTATAGTTACATAGCATCTAGAAGTTTAGTTCACTTTGGGAAGAAAAAAAACCCATAAAAAAACATGTTTTGGGAAAATTGAACTATATCAGTACTAAAAGCATTAGAAAACTCTTTCTTCCAAAAGGGTTTTCTTCTAAGTTTCTATTACAAAAAATTGTTCCCAAACCCCCAAAACCCCAAAAGTTATGATGTTCCCTTTCAAATTGAAAGAATTTAATTTTTATTAAAAACCCCCCCAAACTTATTTTCCCACTAAAAAAGGAAAAAAATGAGCTCCCTTTTTTCAATTGTATATAATTTAAACTAGACATTCACAGAAAAATAGTTTGGGTTGGGGGATGTGAGAATTGACAAAGAAAAAAATTTGGGGGCATGCTTTTAAAGCTTTCCCTTTAAAATCGCATCAAAAGGGGAAAATTGCATAAAAAAGGGAAACTAGAGGGGCAAGTGGGGGAGATTTTGTTGACTAGTTCTATAAAGCCCAAAAAAAACATAGAAAAAAACCCTTTATATTCTTTTTTACCAAATTTATGGGGGAAATGGAACAAGTTTTTAAAAAAATTTCCCCAAAAGGACTTCACAACTTTTAATTTTAAAACCTTAAGAAAAAGACCCTTATTGAATCAATATAGCTCTACCTAACTTTGAAGTAAAACTAAAAAGAAAAAAATTCTAAAAAAATAATAAAGTTTAAAAAAAAATATTTTTAGGTGTACCTGGGAAAAAGAAATTTTTAAACAAAATTTGCACAAACCCCGCAAGGTAACCCCCAAAAAGATGACCAAAGCAAAATTTTTTGGGGGCTTTGGAACATCATAATGAAAATTTAAAAGGGACATGGCTAGCACACTTTTTGCTATTTGTATTGTGTGTCTTTACATACAATATAAAATTTGTTTCTCCCACCCAAAAAAAAAAAACACTATCCATCAAATTTAAACCCTTTTTAACAAAAAATCTCATTTTTATTAGTATCTACTACCAATTAACTTAGAAACTTTGACCAAATGCACGTCAATTTTTAAGTGGAAAGTTGGGGGAAAAGTAATTTTAAGCATGACAAAAATGATGGGGGGTGAAATAGTTTTTTTTAATATCCTTTAAAGATCATAACAAAATGGGAGAGTCAAGATCTTATCTATTTTTTGAGTCTCTTTTCATTTTAAAATTTTGTTCAAATCCAATTTCCAAACCCAAAATCACTCAAAAGTCAAAATTTAAAAAAAAAAATTTTAAAAGTTAAACCTAAAAACCAAAAAGGGGGTTTTTCCCGTTCTAACATGTTTTTAAAAATCAAAAAATACTTTTTTTTTTGTTAAAAGACCTAAAATTTTTTTAAAAATTTAAACCCCCAAAACAATACAAATATGTGAAATTTTGAGTGGGAAATTGGTGTTCTTTTTTCATGACGCGAACATTCTATATGATTGGGTTTAAAAAAATTTCTTCTTTTATATTCCCCCTTTCTTATCCTTTAAATTGCAGATTTGCCTAAATTCTCATCGATATCTAGGTCTTCATACCACATACAACTTTGGCTTTGAAAATCATTTGAATCCTGAATTCTTGTTGTGTTTCCCTTTGTGTTAAGTCCCAAAAAGAAAAAAAAAAAAAAAAAAAAAAGAGTACAAATTCTTATGGCAACTCCCCACAAGGCAATAGTATTTTTTCCCAACCCAAAAAAACTCAACCATTTTCCCCCCATGACAAAAAAAAGGAAACCCCTTTTTCTAAAAACCCCAAGAGAACTTTTTGTTTTGATTACAAAGGTTTTTTATTTTCTTCTTCCTTATTACTTTTTTGAAAGCCCCCCCATTGACAAAGATGCAACCCAAAATGAAAATTTAATAAGGGAAAATTACCCAAAAATAGGTGCATGCCCTTTTCCACCAAAATTTTTTTTTTTTTTAAAAGAGACCCTTAAAAGGTTTTGGGAAAAAAAAAATCACTTCAATTTTCCCCATACCTAAGGAAAACAAAACTCTCACCCCAAAGGGGGTGGGGGGGGTGTGGGGTGAAAATTTTTTTTATAGGGGCCCAAAAGGTTTTCAGAAGGGGATTTTGTTACCTTGGTAAAAAATGGGGGGTTTTACAAGTTTTTTTTTTGGGCCCCTTTTTAAACCCCAAAAATGCCTTTTTTACTAATAATAGGTGTTTTAAAAAAATCTACTAATTTAAAAACCCAAAAAAATTGGGTCTTGACAAACTTTTGGGGGAAAATATACTCTTTTTTTTTCTCCTTACACAACACCGAGGTTTTTTTGTTCCTTTGTTTTTTTTCGTTATGGTTTTTTCTATTTAATTTTTTACTTATTTTTTTAATTTTGGGGGGGCCTTTTTAAAAACCCCTTCTTCAGGTGGAGTTTTCTGAAATTTCAAACCTAGTTTTTTAAAAAACCTTATTTCCTCTATCATTTTAAAAATTCTTCTTGTTGGTCTTTATTTTAAATTTTTATACTTTATACTCATCCCACCCCCTCTTACAATGCTTTTTTACTTATGAGCAAAAAGAAAAAAAAAATAATAATTAGCCATTTGGGAAAAAGTGTGGGTTTCCAAAATACACTTTTTTTTAAAATTAATTTGCAAAAAAATATATCATGTTAAAAATATAAGAGCCCTTTTTTTTTTCAAAAGTAATGGTATAAAAAGTCCTACTTAAAAAGGGAAATAATCAATGAGAATAATAAAACATATTGAAAAATTTTTTGCAACATTTTTCCGTCTTAATTGTATTTTTACATTTTTTCCTTTCCCAAAAATTTTCATCGCATGCATACTGAGAAATTTAATAGCTTTCTATCTTCTTTGGGATTTTGCATTTTTCTTTTCCCAAAATCTTCAAAAAACGTTTACTATCATAAAAAAAAAATCCTTTTTAACAAGGTGTTAATACTTGAGTATACAGAAAAATTGACATATAATTTATTTTTCCCATTTTAAGGGTCTTTTTTTTTTTTTTTTTGGAACAAACTTTTTAAGGACCTATCATGGGGGCTCGAGCAAAGGGGGTCTACAAAACCCTTTAGTTTTGGAATCTTACATGAGAAACCCAATCCTGAGGAAACTAATTTATTTTCTTTTTTCTTACCTTATAAGTGTTATTCATTCCGCAGGTTCACTTTCAGTCCTACAGGGCCAAATCACCTTTATTTTTAAAAGGGGTTTTAAAATCCTCATTGGGACTAAATTTCGAAAGTCCCCCAAAGGGGACCAGCATTTTTTAAGACCAATTTCTTTTATATGTTTGTCTTTGCGTAAAACTTTTTTTTGTTTTAATTTTTTTTGGGGCCCTTTCCCCTTTTGTTTTTTAATTCTCATTTGGGGCCCGGGCCCACCTAAAAGGGGTTTTTGTTGTAATTTTGTTACTTTCTAACTCTAAAGGGGCAAGTATAAATATTGCTTAAGTAGGGTTTTTAGGGGGGCTTTTTTTCATAACAAACACCCCATTTTCACATGAGAGAATTGGGGTTTTCCCTATTTAAAATCCCAAGGTTGAGTTTTGTAGCAAGGTAACACTTGAAATTGTGAGTTATATCAATTTCAATTTTTTTTTAAATTTCTTTTCTTCAAAAAGTGTGTAATATTTTGGGGTTTTTTTGGAATATTTTTGGTCAAAATTTGAAAACATAATTATTCAAATTTAAATTTTTAAAAATTTTTGATTTTTTGGGTTATCCTTGATTGTTTATTCCTCATTTTTAAAACTTTGGGTTAAACCCTTTTGAAAGTATTTGTTGTGGAAGGGGGCCCGGGTTTTTTTTTCTTGTGGTTTTTTGGTAGAAATTTCACATGGGGTTTTGAAGTTTTTTTTGTAAATCATCTTTTGAGGAATATACTATTGTGTTGATCCATTTCAAAAAATTTTGATCATTCAAACCATAATTGCAATTCCCGGTCACGCTACAATTGTTCAAACTTGAAATGAATTGACCTAGTCATTTAGGGTTTTTTATTTGGTTTAATTTGCTGTGCTTAATCCCCTTTTGGCACATTATAATTTGGGCCCCGAGCTTGAGGTTTGGAGAAAAGGGGAAATTTTTGCAAATTGAAATGGGGGGAAATTTTGGGTGTTTTTTTGTAGTTTTTTTGAACGGAAAAAAAAGTTGTGGTGTGAATTTTTCATCTTGTTTTGGGGTTTTTATTATTGGGGAATTTTTTTTTCTTGTTGGGTTAGTGGTTGTACATTTTGGAGATTTTGAAAAACTCTTAGAATCCTTGAGGTTTGGGCCCTCATTGAAATTTAAGGGGGAAATGATCCTTGTGATCATTTGAGAAAAATTGAAATTTGAAAACCAGAAGAGTAGTGTTCAATTTTTTTGAAAATGGATTGGTGTTGTGTGCATTTTTGGAAATTTGGAAAAAGTAACAAATTTTTTTTTTAGATTTAAATTCCAGATTTGAAAATTGAGTAAAGAATAGGGGAAAAAGTTTGAAAATTTAAACATCCATTAATTTAAAGCAGTTTTTTGGGGTAGCATTAAGGATTGTGTAAAACTCCCTTTTTGCCCCAATTTTTAAAAAATAATCAATTTTTTTTTTTTTTTTTCAATTTTTTTTCCCCCTTTTTTTTCCCAAATTTTGCAAAAACAGGAAAAATATTCAAAAAAAAAAAAAAAAAAAATAGGAAAAGTACATCAATTTTTGGGAAAAAAACTGCAAAAAAAGGTTTAAAAAAAAAGGGATAAATAATTTTTACAAATTTTTTAAAAATTTCAAAAAATACAAAAATAAAAAAAAACGAAATTTCATAATGCAAATTGCGAAAAAAAAAAAAATGGTAAGTGGGCTAGCCAGCTGGTCCGGACCATGGGCCCAAGGCGCGCAGGGGAGGGGGTCGATTAGGGGTTCGAAAAGCAGGGGAAGCAAAAACCGCGTTTTGCAAATTTTTTACTGCTTGGGACCCCGGTCCGCCCGCCGATTGGCTAGAGCGGGAAAACACTTTTCCGGGGCAAAGTTTCTTTCAACCCCCCGTCCGAGATCGCCGACGAAGAGAAAAGTTCAAATTTCGGCATTTTTTTAAATTTGATTTTTTGCACAAATCCAACAGATCTTCAACAGAAAAAAGATAAAAAATTTTTTCCAATTTTTTTGGGAATCAAAATTGCAACAAATCAATGGGTTTGGGACAAATCGGGATGGGTTTTTAAAAGGGAAATCCCATTTGCTTTTAATCGGGGAAATCCAAGCTTTCCAGCTTGTTTTTTGCATTTTTTTAAAAAAATAGAGGAAAGGGAAATGGAGAGGAAAAAAAGGCACGGATCAAAGTGAGAAAGGAAAAAAGAATTTAGATTTGGGGCCCCCCCCTGGAGTTTTTTGAGCCGACCCCCGATCAACACCGCCTTGGAAACGTTGCCTGGGGAGGTTTTTTTTCCGCAAACCAAACCCGGGGTTTTTGTTCGTTTATCCTTGGGAAACTTTTAGAAAAAAACCCCCCATTCGAAAAAAAAAGGGCCAACCCGGGAAAGCCGTCGACGAGCTCTCCCAGCCGCCCTGTCCCATCGACCCAACCCAACCCGCACAAAACCCAAACCCGGATCCCGGTTTAAATCGGATTTTTTTTTATTTTTTATCTATTTTATTTTTTTTTAATTTATTTTTTACTTATTTGTTATTTTTAAAATTTAAAGAATAGAAAAATGTTAGAAATTGATTTTTTTTTTTTTTTGGGGTTCGGGTTTGTATGAATAAAAAAATAAAAAAAATTATAATAATAAAAAAATAAAAATGAAAAAAAATTTTTAAAGAAAAAAGATAAAAAATATTAAAAAAGGGAAAAATAATAAAAATTTAGATTTTAGAATCGGGTAGATAAAAAATCTAGGAGAAAATTTTTCAATAAAAATTATAAAAATTAATAAAATTTTTAATGAAAAATCATAAAAGTTAAAAAAAATTAGGAAAATTAATAAAAATTATAAAAAATAAATTTAAAGAATAAAAAAAAAATTAAAATTTTTTTAAAAATTTGAGTTGAAAAATAAAAAAAAAAATGAAACTTTTATCACTTAGAAAATTCTTTTTCTTAAATAAACCCAAAATTTTTTTTTCCCTTCGAATTTTTTTTTTTTTTGAAAAAAAAAATAAAATTTAAACCAACCCCTTTGGCTTAGATTTTTTTTTAAAAAAAAAATTTACAAAAATGGAAAAAAAAATAATTCGGGGGAAATTTTTTTTTAAATTAAAAAATTTACAAACACTTTAAATTTTTTTTTCCCAGGAAAAGCAAAAATACGGCAATTTTTGTTCCTGAATAGCAAGTACGTAGGCACCCATTTAGGGCAACCCAAAAAAAAGGGAAAATAAAACTCATTTTTTTTTAATAGGATATTAAAGAAAAAAATTAAAAGACAAAAAAAAAAAAAAAAAAAACATTTCTAGAAAGGAAAAGGTTTTTTGGAGATTAGGTGGTAACCTTAGGGTTTTAATAGGTTAGCCTCCGAAATCAAAAACTCGGGTTTTTCCCCCTTTTCCCCTTTTCACAAAAAATAAAAAAGGAAATCACGATGACTAGTGGTCAAAATTTTGGGGAAATTAAAATCTGCTAAATTTAGTCCAAATTCAATTTTTCCCAACCATAGTTGGCTGGGGGACTCCAAAACAAAACAAAATTCCAAAATTTCAAGTCGGGATCTAAATTGGGGTAGCATAGGGTCTAGTATAGATCGAATTTGGAATGGGAACTAAAAATTAGACTCGACGGGGAAATGGCGCCCTCCCCGGGGGAAACCATTCTCTGTGGGCCCTAGCCACTTGAATCTCCTAAATTTTGCTCCTTTCTGAAAACCTTTTTTTTTTTTATTTGTTATATTATTGCTAACATTTTAGGGATTTAGCTAAAGGTTAAAATTCAGGGTATTTTCTTTAGTTATTGGTTTTTGCATGCCTATAATTTTGTGAGTAGATTTCGGTCAAACCCAGGGGGCCCTTTAAGACCCTAAGACGGGGGGGGGCCCTTGTGTAGGTTTCGGGCGAAGTTTATAGGGTCACCGTTCGAAATTGGATTTTGGTACCCAAAACCCCAAAAGCTTTGATAAAGGCCTGAGATCCCTTTTTTTTCCCCAAAAAAGCGGGAGGGCCCTAGAGCTTGGGGACCTGTTAGGGGAAAACCCACCATTTCATACATAACATATGGGCTCCCCAATTGATTGATTTAAAGTAAAATTTTTTTTTGTTATGGAGTTTAGATACATTTCCCTGTAATGCTTTCCTTTATAAAAGTTCTTGTTTAATAGGAAAATTTTTTTTTTAAAAGTGGCTAGAACCCCCCCGTTTTTCCCCCTCCCCCCCAAAGGGAAACCCCAAGTTGGGAAAACCCTTTGGGTCCGAAAAAAAGGGATTGGACCATTTTTCACCCCATACAAAAACCCAGAGGAGTAGGGGCCCCTTTTTTCCCCCCCGAAAAGGGGCCCCTCCCTTTATAATGAAGAGGAGATAAAAAAAAGCCCTTGGTCAGGCCCTGCTCCACCTATGGGAAATTGAGCCCCCGGCTTTCTTCATGGGCTTTTTAAAAAAAATTTTCTCTACTTGAAGAGTACACCCAGCTTTTCTATAGGCTCCCGCATAACCAACCAAATCTATGTACCAGTCTTTAGGCCGGGCCGCCGATATTTTTTAACAAAATCCTGGGCATCCCCCCAAAAAAAAGCAATCAAAAAGGCCCCTTTGCAGACTGTTTAACCCGGGTATTGATACGGTTTTACGAGTTAGAAGCCGGTTCATCGCCCGAGAAGATAAGGGGGCAAAAAAGCCCTATTGTGTGGGGCCAACCCCCCAAAATTATAGACAAAAAAGGGTGAATGCTTTCTTTTTGACGCTTTCGCCACCTACCCTTTTTCCCCCCCGGAATTTTTATGTCCACTACCGGTTAAAATTTGGGTTTTTTCCCCAAATTTTTGGGAAAGGGGAAAAAAAAATTTTCACCCCCGGGTCTATTGGCTAAAAAGATCCGGAACTTAAACTTTGTCCAAAAAAAAAAGGCCACGGGATCCCCCCCCTCAAAATATAACCTTTACTGTAGGGGGTTTTTAAGAAAACCCCAAATTTTTTTGGCTGAAATTTGGGCCCGGAAAACCTTTTGCTAACAAGTGGACCTGTGGACTCATGCATAGAAAAGAAAAAAACTACCCGGCGCCCCCCCAAACCCTAGTTTTGGGGAAAAAAAGTGCTTAGAAGCTTTTAGTGCCGATAACAAAAAAGGGGTTTCCCCCTCAAGCCCCGAGAAAAAAACCCCCCAAAAAATTTTAAAAAAGGGGGGTTTTAGGGGGGGAGCCCCCAAAAGTTTTGGCACCTTGGGGAAACACACGAGAGTTCGAATACCGGTAAAATTTTTATCCCCCAAAAAGTATATGAAACCGTTTTGGGTTTGGGGGCTCGATTTTTAAAAAGAGGACAACCCGTCAAAAGAAGGGGGCAAAAACTATAAAAAAATTTATCAATTAAATCAAAAGCAAGAGTCTAAATGCTTTTGAGGGACAGTCAACTGAGATACAAATCCCGAAGAAGAGATTGTGTTTTAATGTCCCCATACGGTAAAGAGGTATAAGGGTGCCCTTTTAACTATTTGGCCCCGAGCAAGAGCGACCCCCTATGGTGGGGGGAAAATCCCCCCCTCTGGGGGTATGGGCCCGAAAATAAAATCTCAATAAAAAGGGCCCAAAAACCCGGAAAAAAAGGGGAGGAAGAAAAAGAGGGGTTTTTCTACATTTCAAAAATGGTCAAAGAAAGTGAATATAAGATCAGGGAAAAAGCTAAAAAAGGGGTTTTCCAACAAAATCATCATGGGCCTCCTTCGCCTTGGCCCCCGGGAAAAGCACTTTAAAAAATCCCAAACAGATTCAGGTCCGAGGATCGCTACAAAAAAATAAGTCACGGGCGGTTTTTCTTTTTCCCATGGACCGATATTTTTTCCCCCCTGAAGAGCTGGGAAAGATGGGACCAACATCAAAACCCCTATTCATAGGGAAGGTAAACCACGTGTCCCCGAGTCTCATCGACAACAGGTGTCTTGAATGGGGCCCGTTAGTTCCCCTCAATTTTGGGGTTTGATCCAAGAATTTTTAACCCCCCAGCTCGATGGTGGTCAGGGCTTTTGACCGGTAAAAAAAGATATGTAAGGGGAAAACTTCCGGTAAAAATTGGGCCCCGAAGGTTCCCCCTTTTTTTAAGTCCAAAAATTTAAAATTCTTTAAACCTCTTTTGGAAAGGGGCCTTGGTACATACTATGGGGCCCTTTTTCCCCCCAGTCTCCATAAGGGTAAATTTATTGCAAATGGGCAGATAGTCACTGTGGGGCAAAGGATTACGCCTTCAAAAAAAAACCCAAACGTCATGGGGGAGGATGGGATGAAGATTTGGTCTCCAGATATTAAAAAAAGGGGAATGGGTGACCAGAAGGGGGAAGGCCATCAGTTTAAGGAGGTAGCAAGGGAGTTTGGATGGGACTTCCTACCCCCCGAAAAAAACACAAGCCAAAAGGTGAAAGATGGACAAAGGAAGCAAGAACACCTGATGGCTTTCCCCCCCCTCCGAAAACCTTTCAAAAAAAGAAATATCATTAAGACCAAGGAAAGCGAAGATGACGTCAAAATGGGACCCCAACCCCTCGCACGTGAACAGATCAGCTCTAATAATTGGTTCTGTTATCCTTTTTGATAGTCTAGGTCACTAAGGATAGAGAAACGTTTTTTAAAAAATCTTTATTGGATTCATTATAAATTTAAAAAATTTGTCTCTTATTTTTATATCTTGTTTTCATTTTACTTCCCCCGTCCCCTGCCATTGAACATTAGGGGCATTTTAGAAGTAGAAAAAAAAAACGCTGATATTGTTTTCAAGCTTTGGGGCAGTTTTTGGGGCGATATCCTTGACCACGAAATAATACAAGAAAATTTTGGGAAAAAAAAAACAAATGAATTTCAATGAGGCCGGTGGGCAGTAAAAACTAGGAAGCATTAAAAAAAATAAAAACCAAAAACGGGACCTTTTAAGGCCGAGAAAAATTTTTGAAATGACTGAGTATTGTAAATTGTAGATGTGTTCGCCAGGTCATATGGTGACTCCAAGGTAGACCAAAAATAGGGTTTTTATAGGCCCCCCCAAGGGAAGATGTCAAACCAAAAATAAAAATTGAAAAAATTTAAGCCTCTATTAAAAAGATCAAGGAAGAAGTCAAGAAAATACTAGAAGTAGGGTTATCGAAGTGTCCTTTTCCCCAAAAGGGGCGAATTGTCCCCGTTATAAAAAAGAAGGAAAAGTAGGTATGCATGACTTTCGGGACTTAAAAAACCCAACAGCCAAATGATAACTTTCCCCCACCTTCATTTGTTTGGTAGAAACATTGCGGGAAAAAAATCTTTTTCGTTATGGACGTTTTCAGGATTAATCAAAAAAAGGTTGAAAAACATAATAAAAGACTTCATCACAACTGGGGAACTTTCTGTTCAAAGTCATGCCCTTTTGGGTTTTAAAAAACCCGGGAAATATCAGAGAGCCATGGCGCATACTTATGACTGATATCGAGAATCGGTTTTCGTTGACGATAAGATAGCTAAGCTAAAGAAGAAGAGAGCCTATAGATATCCTGAGAAAACTGTTGAAATGATTGAGGAAATTCCAGCTCAAGTTAATCCGGGGGGGAAGACACTTTCGGGTCACAACGGGCAAATTGTTAGGGTTTGTCATAAGGGGAAAAGGGGGCATAAAATCGACCCTGTAAAGTAAGTCTATATTAGAGCTACCTTCTCCACCACTGTCAAAAAAGTAAGAAGTTTGTAGGAAGGTTTAAATTACTTTGCTGGGTTTATTTCACGCTCACAGATAAGTGTCGGCCACTATTCCGTCTGTTGAAAAGAATGCCGCGTTGAATGGGATGACAAATGCGAAGAAGCATTCAGGATGATCAAAGACTATCTCATAAAATCCAGTCTTGATGACCCGAAGCAAAGGAAGCCTTTATTTTATACTCGGTACTCCAAAAATCCATGGGATGCGTGTTGGGCAAAAAGATGAAAAAGGAAAAAAGAGGTTCCATATATTATTTTAGCAAGAAATTCACAACGGAGAAAAGAGGTATTCAGAAGAAAAAGAGGACTTGTTGTGCTCTAATTTGGGTCATGCACCGATTAAGGCAATACACCATTTACTATCTATTGAGCTGCTAACAAGACATAATCCTCTGAATTACTTGAAGAGAAACCCTCTTGATAGGGAGAATCTCCAAATGGCAAATGCTTTATCGGAGTTTGTTTCATACATAAATCAAAACTCGATGAAAGGGCAATTTTTAGCGCCAATTGGTAGAACACCCTATCAAGGGGAATTCCAAGAGCCACAAGTTCAATTCCTTGAAAAAAAATTATTAACAGTGGAAGGTACCCCGGTAAAAAAACCGTGAAATAGAGCTGAACCCCAGGTGGAAGATGTCTTCGATGGAGTCCAATGTATTCGGTTTTGGGATCGGGGCAGTGTTGATATCCCCAAACGGCCCAAAATTTCCCTGAAAGTAACAAGACTACATTTCCAATACCAATAATATCGCGGAATATGAGGCATGCATCCTTAGCCCAAAATGGTTCCCACATGGAAATCTGTGAATTAGAAGTATACGGAGATTCATCATTATCATACAAAGGGGAAAAAAGAGGGGAATTTTAGACCAAAGACCCCAAACCGGTTTACCATCCATCAAAATTTGATAGAGTAATCGAAGAATTCGAAGCAATCACCTTCACTACATCCCGAGAACTCAGAATCAGTTTGTAGATGCACTCGCCAGATAGCATCTATGATCCAGATAAAGGGGGGCGAAGTCCAACCGATGAAATAGACATCGAAATCGGCCCGCCTACTGTTTAGCAATTGAAAAAGCACAGATGACAAGCCTTGGTATCACGACATCAAAACTTTTCTCTAAGAAAGCAAATACCCCGAAATGGTAGCAAGAATGACCAGAGAAAACACTTAAAAGGTTAGCAAGCATTTTCTTATTAAGTGGGTCTATACTTTACAAAAATCATCTGATACCCCTTACTAAGAGTGTGGATAAAAATGAAGCATGTGAACTGTGAAAAAAGTACATGAAGGGGTAAGGGACCTCATATGAACGACTTTAAAAGTTGGCCCGAAAAAAATCATGAGATTGGGATACTATTGGTTAACCTGGAATAGATTGCATTAAATATATGTCAAGCACTGTCATTTGTGTCAAGTGTATGAAAACCGGATAAAGCTCACCCCAACGGTTGCTTTTGTTGAAGCACCTGGCCTTTCTCCATGTGGGGAACGATATAATTGGCCCAACATCCGACGGCATCCAATGGCACGGTTTATTTTTGGTAGCAATTGTTTACTTCACCAAGTGGGTAGAAGTTCACATATGCCAAGTCCAAAAGGGGTAAAGTCCGTTTCTTGAAAAGGGACATAATAGTCGATATGGAGTTCCTGAGTCCATCTCACCAACAAACGATACCAATCTTAAACAAGTCGATGAAGGTTTATGTCAACAATTCCACATAACCATAGAAATTCAACTCCCTACCGACCTTAGATGAACGGGCAAGGGAGAAGCAGCTAACAAGAATATCAAAAAGATCATCGAAAAAAATGACAAACCCCTTACAAAGACTGGCACGGGGGATGTTGCCGTTTGCTTCTGGCTTATAGGAACCTTATTTAAAAACATCCATTGGAAACTACCCATATTCTTTTGGGTTTTTGGTACTAAGGTAGTGTACCAATCGAGGTCGAAAAACCATCATTCAGGTTTTTTGTCAAAAACAGTTTTACTGAATCAGCTAGGTGAAGAAGAGGCTTGATTTGCCCGAAAATTTAAATTTATGAAAAAAGTATCACTGCCTATTTTCACGGCCAGTGTTACCAACAAAAGGGTGGCCGACATTTAACAAGAAAAATGACCCCGATACTTAAAAAAGGGGATCTGGTGCTTAAGGAAGGGGGTCGTAGTCTAAATTTTTGGTAAATTCCTATTTCCCAATCCGATTTTAAACTAGACCCCATGCTCTTTTTAATCTAGATCCTCGACTGAGTTTGGAATTTCCCTTTTTTATCTTTGGAGCGCCACCCAACTGTTTTTGGGAAATTGAATTAAGAATAAAGGAGCGGATTAGTCTTATTTGGATACTGTCGTAGGTTTTTTTCTCTTCTCGTTTTTGTGAGAAGAGGAAAAGGGAAAAACCCGAGGTTTTTAAGTCCCGGGGCTAAAACCCATTAAAAAACCCTTTTTTGGGGTACCACCTAATCTCCCAAAATTGTTATCTTTAGAAATGTGTTTCATTTTTGTTTCTGTTACTTTTTTTTTATGTTTGAGAAATTTTTTTTGAGGGAAAAAAATTTTTCTTTATTTTAAGGGTTGGCCCCAATTTGGGGGGCCTACGTACCTGCTTTCAGGATCAAAAAAAGTTATTTTTTCGCTTTTCTGAAAAAAAAATTTAGATTTGTTTGGGGAATTTTTTAAATTTTTCAAATCTTTTGATTATGTTTTTTAACTTTTTTGGGAATTTTTCTAAAAAAAATTTTTAAACCTAAGCTTTGATTTTATTTTTGAAAAATGATTTTTTTTTTTGGGGAAAACATCAAAATTTTTGGGTTTATTTGAAAAAAAAGATTTTTCTAGGGGCTAAAATTTAATTTTTCTTCTATTTTCATAATTTTTTAAATTTTTTTTTATTTTTCATGATTTTATGTTTTTGTGGGATTTTTTATAATTTTTTATGATTTTTATTAAATTTTTGTAATTTTAGCTAGAACATTTTATCTAAGTTATTTCTATCTATTTTTGAAATCAAAAGGGTTTTATTATTATTTTTCCTAATTTTTTTATTATTTTTTTCTATTTTTTTATTTTTTTTCTTTTATTATATTTTTTTACATTTTTTTATTTATTATTTTTTATTTTTTACTTTTTTACATTTTTCTTAATTCTAGAAAAAATCTAATTTTACATTTTTCCTATTTATTGAAACAAATAAGTAAATAAGGGCAAAACAAAATAATAATAAATAAATAAATAAATTCACAATAATAAAAAAAATAAACCCTTTTGGAAATTGGACTTACCGGGGGGGGGGTCGTTAGGGGTTTCGGGTCGGATCGGTCAACGGGGGGGTTCGGGACCCGGGGGTTTCGGGGCGGGCGGTTGGTTGGTAGGGTGTCCGGCTTCTTGGGGGGGTGAATTAACCGGGGGTTTTTGGGGGTTTGGTCCGGGGGGTTGGTGGGTTGGCGGTTTACTCCCAAAGATCGCCCCCTTTAGCGGTGGCTCCAAACTCCCAATCGATGGTCCGGTTTTCAAGTTCCTCCGGCGTACTCCGATTCACTCCTTTCTCTCTCTTTCTCTCACTTTTTTTTTGTGTTTCTTCGTGCTTGGCTTCCTCCTGTCTTCTCTATTTTTAGGCGTCCGGGAAAGGGAAAACCTCTTGGTAACCCAAAAATCGGCCGATTTGGATAAATCCGAATTTTTTCGTTTTTAGTTTTTGTTTTTTATCCCGGGGGTTTGATGTTAATCTTTTTGTGCTCCTTTGGTTTTATCTGTTGGATTTGGCCTTATCTCGACTTTAATCTAGAAGATTAAAAAAAAAAACGGCCGATTTCGCTTCGTCGGACTTCTGTCGGATTTTTTTCTCCGGTTGGGCTCGCGAAGAAGGAGGGATCACCGCGCGGGGCGCGTGATTTCCCTGGGCCCAATCACATGTTTGCCAGTGGCAGCTCCAGGGAAAAAAGAACGAAAAATTTTGCCGGCGCCTGGGGGGGGAATCTCGAAACTCGTGCCTTCACCCTTCACCGGTTCCCATGCCACACACAAGAGCCAGCGAGCTTGGCCCAATTTCCGATTTTATTACATCGCAAATTGTAAATATGCGATGCAATTTTTTTATTTTTTTTATTTTTTGAAAATTTAAAAAATTTTTGGTAAAAATTTATTTTTTAATTCATTATTGCTATTTCAAAAATCATTTTTCAAAATTGAAGTGTTTTCCTATTATTTTCATTTTTTGAATATTTTTATTATTTATGCTAATTAGGAAAAAAATTTGGGAAAAAATTAGGAAAAATTGAAATTGATTATTATTGAAAATTTTTTGATTCCGAGGGCAAAAATGGGGGGTTTTACAGCTGCCCCCCTTTGTAGTAAAGTTTGAAAAACTTTAACTACAAAGACAAACCCAAAAAACGCCATTTTTGGCCCCCTAAATTTGGTTTTGGAGTGGAAAAAGCCCCAAGAGTGAAATCTATAATTTGAAGGGTGTTTCCCAAAAGATTCAAAGTAATGTTCCTTCTCCAAAAGTGCTTTTTGAGCTAACTAATTTGGCGACAGGACATATCTCAAGCTTTGAGAGAAATGTTTGAGAATGATGATAGGAAGCGTTTTAAAAGACTTGCAACCTTGGAAGGAAATTTTGACCGAAAAGGCCCCGAGAGCTGACTAATCGGGAGGGTTTAGGAAAAGTGCCCCTATGGGCTGACCCAACCTTTGATAAAATGCCTCGAAAATGTTGGCCATGGGCTAACCCTTGTGGTAGAAAGTTTTAGGAAAGGGCCCCCTATGGGCTGCCCAACCTAGAATGGAAATTTTTCCTCGAAAAGTGCCCCTATGGGCTGTGGCCCTGAGGACAAGGTTTTTAGGGAAAGGGCCCCATGGGCCTTTCCTAACTAGGATTGGGAAAAATTTGCCTCAGAAGTGCCCCCTATGGGCTGACCATGAGGAAAAAGGGTTTTTTAGGAAAGGGCCCCCTATGGGCTTTTCCTAAACCTAGGATTGAAAATTTTTTTTCCTCAAAAAAAGTGCCCCCTTGGGCTGACCATGAGGGACAAGGTTTTTTTTGGAAAGGGCCCCTATTTGGGTGCCTAACCTAGAATTGAAATTTTGCCTCAAAAAGTGCCCCCCTATGGGGCTGACCATGAGGACAAAGTTTTTTGGAAAGGGCCCCCTTTGGGTGCCTAACCAGAAATTGAATTTTCTCATAAGGGGCCCCCTATGGGCTGCCATGAGAAAATGGTTTTTAGGAAAGGGCCCCCTATGGGCTGCCTAACCTGGAATTGGGGAATTTTGCCCCCAAAAAGTGCCCCCTATGGGTTTGACCATGAGGAAAAAAGGGTTTTTTTTTTGGAAAGGGCCCCCAAAGTGGGTTTGCCTAACCTAGAATTGAACTTGTCTCAAAAGTGCCCCCTATGGGCTGACATGGGGACAAGGTTTTTAGGAAAGGGCCCCCTTGGGCTCCCTTAACCTGGAATGGAAAAATTTTTTTGGAAAAGGCCCCCCTATGGGCTGCCTAACCTAGATGGAAAATTTTTTTTTTTGGGGAAAGGGCCCTATGGGCTGCCAAATTTTTGGGTTTGGAATTTTTAGGAAAGGCCCCCTATGGGCTGCCTAACCTTGAATGGAAATTTTTAGGAAAGGGCCCCCTAGGGGGCTTGCCTAACCCTAGGAGGGAAAAAGTTTTGGGAAAAAGGGCCCCACCTATGGGCGGCCTAAACCTAGAATGGAAATGTTTTGGAAAGGGCCCTTTGGGCTGCCAAACCCTTTTGGAAATTTTGACTTTGTCTCAAAAAAGTGCCCCTATGGGCTGACCGGGAGAAAAAGGGTTTTTTTTGGGGGAAAGGCCCCTATGGGCTGCCTAACCTAGAATTAAAATTTTTATTTCCAAAAAGGTGACCCCAAGAGTTTACCTTAGGAGATGTTGTTTAGGGAAGTGCCCATGTTCATGCTAATTTCCCCTTTTTAAAAATGAATTGAATAGACGAGTGCCCTATTATGGGCGGACTAAATCTCATGCTTTCGTTTGGGCTTCCTACCCCGAGTTTAATGATGTAATGCTTTCCCCATAATGTGAGGGATGGTTAACCATTTTAAGCGCTTCCCGGGGTTTATCGTGGATACCCAAACAAAAAAAAAAACGACCCCCTTCGTTTTTTCCGGTTCGCTTTTGCTTTTTCTTTTTTTTCTCATTTTGGATAGGGGGGTTAATGAAAAATCTTGATGTGCTTCACTTCTTGATGCGTTTGACTCATTCTTTTGGTAATGTTATCCTATAATGCCTAATAGTTCTAATGCTTAAGAATAAATAAATTTTTATAAACAAATTTTATGGGAGATTCAGTATCATTTTATTGTTTATCTTTTTTTTGACGAAATTGTGGGTAATGTGTTTAGGTGTTTTTTATTGTGATGAGAATTGATTAGGATTGTTGACCACTCAGGGATATTAGCTTTGCTTGTAGAAATAAAAACTCAACTCAATGAAATTTGTTTTTCGAAATTGGCCTTCTTTAAAAAATTTGGAAAAAATTTAAATTTCCCTTGCCTAAGGATAGTAATTTTTTACAGCATGGGTTTTGGTTGACGGGGTCTCTCATTTGGAATCCATTGAGTTAATTTTTCGGCCCACTGAAAAAACCTTTTTTACCACATAAGGGCCTTATTTAGGAGGGGAATTTCCCTCTGGGTCTTGGACTTTCAGGAGAACTTTTCTTGTACTGGGTCCCCCTCTTTAAAAGTACCGAGGTCTCATCTTTTTGTTGAAGGGTCGGGCTATCCTCTGCTGGTAACAATGACCATGACATAGTGCGGGTGAGGTTTTTCTTTCATCAATAAGTTCGGGGAATCAGCCTTTTTTTTTTCCCCAAATTTTCCGTTTCCCGTTAATTAAATTTTCTGCAATATTATGAATGATGGTATTTCGACTTCCCCTGGTAGAATGGCTTTGTGTACCATTTACCAATGAGTAAGGGGTAGCCCTGTAGATGTTTTTTATTGAAGTCCTATTTTGCCATGGAGCAAATGGTAAAAATTTTGTGCCAATCCTTAGTAAGTTGTTGTCATCTTTCGATGATCTTCTTGATATTTTTGTTAGCTGCTTCCATTTCCCGTTCATTTGAGGGCTGTTGGGGTTGGATTTTTTGTGGTTTATGTGGAAATTTTTGACATAAACCTGTCATCGATTTATTGTTGAGATGGTTTCCTTTTTCGGTGATGATTGACTCAGGAACCCTATCGAGCTATTATGTCCTCTTTAAGAGCGGACTATTACCCCTTTGGTGACAAATTTGGGATTGATGACGCTTTTTACCCCTTTGGTGAAGTAATCAATTCGGTACCAGGGATAATTTTGGCCATTGGAGCGTTGGAGTGGTTTGGGGCCCCATTATGTCGATTCCCCACATGGAGAAAGGCCACGGTGCCCATAACAAATTTTTTTTCTCGTTGGGGTGGGAGCATTTTTTTCCGGGTGTTGCGTATACTTGGCACAGATGGCAATGCTTAACATTTTCTTTATGCAATCCGGGCTCCTTGGTTAAACAGTTATACCTAACCCTCTTTATTTTTCGGGGCCCAACAGTAGCAGTTCATATGAGGGTCCACATACCCCTTCATGATTCTTTTTGAGTTGCATGCTTCATCTTTTTTCCACACATTTCAACAGGGTGGTATCAAAGTGATCTTTGTAGAGTATAGGACCCACTTAATAAGAAATGGCTTGCCAACCTTCTGAGCATTCTTTGGCTTTTTTTTGCTGCCCATTCAGGGTATTTACCTTCTTGGAGAAAGGTCTTGATGTCGTGATACCAGGGTTTATCATCTTGTATCTTTTCAACCGTAAAAACAATAAGCGGGCCGACTTCCGATGTTCTATTTTCATGGGTGAACTTGGCTCCCCCTTTTAATTTGCACCAGGGGCGCTAATGTGGCCAAGGTTTGTTTTGAAAAACTGATTCTGAGTTTTTGGGATATAAAATAAAGGGGGTGATTGCCTTAAAACTCCTCGATTACGCTTTTAGGGGGTTTGATGGTATGGTACCGGTTTGGGATCTTTGGGGTTTTTGATTCCCCTCTTGTTGGTAGTATGATGGGCCCGACGAGTCCCGTATCCTCTAATTCGCGGATTCCCATTTGGCAGGCATTTGAGGCAAGAATACACGCTTCATATTCCGCGATATTATTGGTACAGGGAAATGTAAGTCTTGTCGCTGCAGGGAATTGAGTGCCGTCTAGGGATATCAATACCGCCCCAACTCCAAAACCCGGGAATACGTTGGCAGCTCCGTCGAAAAACAACTTCCACCCAGCAATTCTGCTCTCTCTCAGAGTCTTCTACTGGTTATGTCTTCTACTGTTGATATGTTTTCGTACGGGAATTGGACTCGTATTTCTTGGGTACCCGTCTCGACAGGGTGTTCGGCCAAATGATCGGCCAAGGCTTCCCCCTTTATTCGAGTTCTAATGCACATATGTGATGTCGAACTCGGATAGAAGCATTGCCAATTTGGAGATTCTCCCCATCAGCGCTGGCTTCTCTGCCAGGTATTTCAAAGGATCATGTCTTGTCAACAGCTCAATATGGTAATAAGGGTATATTGCCTTAGCCGATTGCATGACCCAAATTAACGCACAACACGTCTCTTCTCTACCTCTGAGTACCTCTGTTCCCCATCAGTGAACTTCTTGCTCAGATAATATATGGGACGTTCTCTTCCCTCCTCATCTTTCTCCCCCAAAGCACACATCCCATGGATTCGGGGAGTATGGTGTGGTATAAGAATAAAGGTTTTCCTTGTTTCGGGACTATCAAGACCGGGGCGTTTTATAAGATAGTTCTTTGATTGTCCTAAATCGCTTCTTCACATTTGTTGTCCCATTCTATTTCAGCGTTCTTCTTTAATAGACGGAATAGCGGCCGACACTTATCAGTGAGTTGTGAAAAATAAACGAGCTATATAATTTAACCTCCCCAGCAAGCTTCTTTACTTCTTTAACGGAGCATGGGGAAGACAACTCTAATATGGACTTTACCTTTTTCAGGGTCAATCTTATGCCTTCTGGCTGATGACGAACCTAAACAATTTCCCCGTTGTGACCCCGAAAGTACATTTTTCTGGGTTTTGCTTAAGCTGGAATTTCCTCAGTCGATTTAAACAACTTCCTCAGAATATCTACATGGCTTTCTCTTTCTTTGGATTTAGCTATTCATGTCGTCGACATATACCTCAACCTCCGATGCATCATGTCGTGAAGTATGGCGACCATGGCTCTCTGATATGTTGCCCCGGCGTTTTTCAAAACCGAAGGGCATGACTTTGTAATAGAAAGTTCCCCACGTCGTGATGAAGGTTGTTTTGGTTTTGTCTTCCTCGGCCATTTTTATTTGATTGTATCTGAGAAACCGTCCATGAATGGAAGAGATGGTTTCCTACGGTATTATCCACTAGAACATCATATGAGGTAGGGGGAAGTTATCCTTTGGCGTGGCTTGGTTTAAGTCCCGAAAGTCCACGCATACGCGCACTTTTCCGTTCTTCTTCATGACGGGGACTATATTTGCCACCATTCTGGGTAGTCGGACACTTCGATGAAACCCTACTTCTAGTAGTTTCTTGACTTCTTCTTTGATTTTCAGCAAGATGTCAGGCCTAAATCTTCTTAATTTTTGTTTTTTAGGTTTGACATCTTCTCTTGTGGGAAGCCTTGTGAACTACTATTGACTGGTCTAGCCCTGCATGTCACCTTATGACCAGGCAACAAACACATCTGCATATTCGATTAAATAGCTCGGTTATCTTCGTTTTTGCTCGGCACATCAAATTGGTCCCAATTTTGAGGCTCTTAGGGTTTTCCACGCTTCCTAGATTTACTGTCCCACAGGCTCATCGATCGAGATTCCGCTTTGTTCATGTCTTAGCCAATTTTCTTGTATTATTTCATGGTTTAAGATATCGTCTTCAACAACTGACCCAGCAGCATTGGAAACGATATCAGCGTTTTTACATTCTACCTGCGCGAAATATCCCTGATGTTCGATGGTAAGAGATCTGATGTGACATGAAAATAAAGGCACGTATATAAGAGAAAGCAAAACAAACTGTGATTAAATTGAATAAAGAGTCTCAATAAAACTTGTTTAATGATTTTTCTACTCTTGAGCTAACCTAGCACTATTGGTTAGGACAACAAAACAGTTGTTCAGAGCTGGACGTTGGTTGGACATGCGGGAGATTGATTCCCCTTTGTTGTCTTCTTTGTTTATTTGAAGCTCTTGAATGGTATTTGCCCTTCTGAAAGTTTGTTGGAGAGGGGGAATGCACATCTGGGTGTCCATCAACTTCCCTTCATTTCTGCCCCTTGCTTGTACTTCTTCCATGGCCGTAGGAACATATCCCAAGTCCGAAGGTCCCGTGCTGCCCCCCTCTTTAAACTAATGACCTCCTTGCTGGTCACCATATTCACTTCACTGAAAATTTGCAATCCAGGCTTTCTGAACCTTCATCTCCGATGTAAGGTATGGCAGTTTCTTTGTTATGGCGTAATCCTGCTCGCCTAGTATTGTAATTATCTGCCCATTGGTGATGATTTGTCCTTTTGGTGGAGACTAGAGGGAATGGCACCAGCAGCATGTATCCAAGGCCGTCCCAGGAGCAAGTTGAAAGATCTTGGGATATCGAGGACTTGGAAAGAGATGTGAAATACTTGTGGACCGATTTCCACTGGTAGGTTCACTTCCCCCACAATGTCTCATCTTTTGATCCGTCGAAAGCTCTGACCACTGTGGAGCTAGGTTTTATGTTGCTTGGATCGACCCCAATAAGCCAAGTGTTGCCAATGGGCATACATTGAGGGATGATCCGTTGTCAATAAGTACTCGGGAAACGATTAGTATCATTGCACCGGACCACTATGAATAGTGGCTTGGTATGTCGGTCTCCCTCTTCTCCTAACTCTTCTGGAGAAAAAGATATCTGATCCATGGTAAAGATAGAGTTTGCCACGTCACCCATCTTGTCTGTAGCAATACCCTCCGGGACTTGAATCTGTTTTAGCACCTTGAAGAGTGCTTCCCTGTGGGGCTCAGATGTAGTAAGGAGGCCCATGAGAGATATCTGCGCTGGAACTTTATTCAATTGCTCCATGATCCTGTATTCGCTGGCTTTTACCAACTTTGTAAATGCAGCAAGACCTTCTCCCTCTTCCTCTGTTTTCTCTGTATTGGGTTCTTCAGTCGGGCTCTTATACTTGGGGTCGTATAATCTCCCAGAGCGGGTGATACCTCCCACTATAGGAGGTCGCTCTTGTTCGAGGGCCCGATAGTCGAACGGTGCAGCCTTGTAATTCTCTGCTGGTACAGGGACATTGAATACATATTTTTTCTTTGGGATTTGTACCTCCACCGACTGTCCCTCATAGCATCGTATGACCTTGGGCTTCCGATGGGAATTAATCATGTTGACAGTCTTCCCCTCTTCCTTTGCTAGATTGTCTTCCTTCTCGAATTCCGGCCCCCACCCACTAGGTGGCCCCTGCTCAGTTGGGGTGTAAGAATAGTTCACCAGGTACTGAAACTTCCCATGTGATTCTCCCAAAGGGCCAACCGTAGGGTCCCCGGATAACCATCTTTTTTTAATGTGCACCTTTGGAGTCTCTCCCGAAACGGGTTGCTTAGCCGGACTCTTTTTGACGGCTTCTTTGGGAGCTGACTCTTCTGATGTGAGCATGTTGATGGTAGGCCTGTGATTAGGCAACGGGTTGGTGTTGACATTGGGCGCTGGAGTGTTTACAAAATCCAATTGTACGATCCCTGCGTCAATCAAGTCTTGGATTTTGTGCCGGAGCCTCCAGCACCTATCTGTGGAGTGTCCTTCTTGACCCATGTGGTAGTCACACTTGAGGTTGGAATCAAAGTTCTTGGGCTTGTATCGGTCGTTGGGGAGTTCGAAACTTATCAAGTTGTCCGCCCTCAACCGAGCGAAGACCTGACTGAGCGGTACGGGGATTGGAGTGAACTGCCTTGGGGGCCTGGCAGCTTGTGTATGACCCGTCGTTGGTTGCTGGGCTGGGGTATTCGGGGTCTGGAAAGTCACCCGAGCCCCAGGTTTTTCTGCCTTACTCGAATGCACTGTACTGACTGTGGGCTCTTTAACTCTATTCCCTCCTAAGGGCCTTTGGGTTGGTGCAACCCTAGGAGGTTCCATTGAGTGGAGCCTGCCGGTGGTGATGGCATTCTCGATCCTGCAACCTGCAGCCACTACTTCTGCAAAACTGGAGGACGTCTGGCCGACTAAATGTGAAAAATAAGTTTTTTTCCAAGGTATTTACAAATATGGATGTCAATTCCTTTTCAGATATCGGAGTGGCTACCCTGGCAGCTTGGGCCCTCCAGCGTTGAGCATATTCCTTGAACGGCTCAGTATGTCTCTTTCGGAGATTCCCCAGATCAATTACAGATGGAGCAACTTCTATGTTAAACTTGTATTGATCATAAAGGCCCGGGCTAGCTTTTCCCAGGTGTTGATGATGTTGAAGTCAAGGTGAGCATACCAGACCAATGCAGGGCCTGTGAGGCTGTCCTGGAAGGTCTGGAGCATGAGTTGATCATATTGAGCATACTTGCTCATTCTTCCGGGCATATAGCCTGGTATGCATCTTAGGGCAGCCGGTCCCATCATACTTCTCAAAATCTGGGGTCTTGAACTTGTCAGGGTATGCTTCCTCCCTGTATGCTGGTAGATTGGTGATTCCGGCCTGTTCAAAACCATCAGGACCTTCAATAGTTTTCATTTTGTCATTGAGCTGCTGGAAGAGTCGCTTCTCCATCTCCTTTTGTCTCTCTTCCATCTCCTTTTTCAGATCATCAGAGGTCGGCCCCTGGCTGACTTTCGGCTCATACTCGAAAGCTGGGTTTAGGTAGGAATTGATTTCTTCGTATTCCGGAGGCTGTCCCTCCACAGCTTTTCCCTTCCTGGCCCCTGAATACTCTTCTTGAGTCGGTTGGGTGTTGCGCAGGAGGCTGATGCTTTCAGTCAAGAGGTGAACTTGGGCAGCCAACTGTTGGACCGTCTGCTCTAGGGATATGATCCTGGAATCTGAGGTAGCTTCAGCGTTAGTGTTATTGCGGTTGTCACTGCTGTTGGCCATTTTTGCTCTTGAGCGTGTAAGGACTGGGCTTTTGAGCGGGTTCGGTTGCTTGGAAGCTATTTTCGATACCTAGATTTTATTTTATTTTTATTTTAGTATGATGAATGCAAGAATGAAATGCATGTGTCACGTGAATGCTAAAAGATAAAGAGGGTTGACAACTAATTGACAATGTATTATCCAAACTTTACTTAATAATTCTGGAGTTCAAATAAAAATGAAAGATTACAATGATAATCTATTTCCTAGCTTTCTTTGTCTTCTGCTGTGGGGGCTCAGGTTTCCTACTGATGATAGCTTCTAGTTCTTTGACCTTGGCTTGGGATTTCTCCAATTGTGCTTCTAAGGCCTTGTTCCTTTGGTTGGATTCCTTGAAGCGTCCCTTCCAGATGTTTTTCTTGTAATCTGCGACTTCGAAGTACACTTCCATCCGGGCTTTGACTTGCTCCAAGTAGATTTCTGTCTCGGGATCGATCCTATCTGGTCTTGGTTGAGTGACGTCTGGAACCCGGTATGCTCTTTCCCCTGTCTGGTATAGCTGGCGGATTACAAACTCTCTGGTGGCTCGGTGTTTTCCCACTTCGCCATCTAGCTCTCCTAGATCCACATTCGGGCTTTCGATTCTGGCTCCCCAGAGCGCTTTGACCTCTGCCAGCTTAGCAAATTTCTCGGCTACCAACAGGTTCGGATCCTGATACTCAAAGGTGACTGCTTCGAGTGAAGGACGGTAAACTATGTCTTGAACGGTACCGAATTGGCAGACTACGGAGTTGGGGTGATATCCGATGCATCCGTTGATCCCAATTAATGGCACTGCTTGGAAATTACTGCAGGTTAAGATGATTTTATTGCAGCAACTCCACCTGGCTGTCCATAGAATATCTTCGGCGCTAAGGCTTCTAAGCAGATCTACCCAACTGTAGCTGGTAATGTCGTCGGGTAGCTTCACCTTTTCTATACAGGAATCCACCAGATCCACCTGTTGGGCCAGGGTTTTCCTGACCATGTTCAGACCGAAACATTTGAAGTGGCTTACGAACCATATCAGCAGAAGGTTGATGCTGGAGCGGAGGATCCCATGCCCCTTCTTCTTGAGGAAATTCATATTTCGGATCTGTTCAGCGAGTAGAGCCGGGATGTAAGATTTTCCGTCCAGGAATTGGGTTACCAGCTCTGCAACCCGGTAGTGAATATAGAAAGTTCCGGTGGGGAACAGTATGGTGGCGAAGGCTATCAAGATGAAAGCCTTCACCCTTCTTTGTCTGTAAGTCTGAGGGTCCCCACACAGGATGTCCTTTCTGTCCCCATTGTCTTCTCGGGCAATAAACCAGGCTTCTAGATCATCCATGCGTATGCAATACCCGTTACAGTCTGCCAAGGCTTTGTTGACTGCTGTTTTGCGGATGTCCAGTAGTCTGCTGAACGTACCAGCTGGCCCGGCCTCAAGGTCTAGCGCGTAAATCTGATCAGTCAGTGCTGGAGCCTGTAGCAACTGGGTATACTCCTCTAGGGTAGGGGTGATCTCATGCGGTCCGATGAAGAAAGCTGCAGGCTCGATCTCCCATAACTGGAGCATGGCCTGGACCATAGGCAAATTCGCCTCTGTCTTAGTCAGTGAGAGGACGGGGCCGATCTTTTGTTGGATAAAGGCTTGCTCCTCTGGGTTATACAAGGTAAACCAGTGGTCCAGTACCAATTTTGGGTCCAAAGGTTTGTATACCCGAATTTCTTTGCGGAGGAGGCAGTTGACTGCACTGCTAGCCATCTATTACAATAGGAAACAGCCTAGTTACAACAAGAACTATGAAAACGTTACAGGGAAATAGTCCTGAACTCCAAGGACAAACCATTACATTGTCATCCAATTGTCAACCCTTCTTACGATGTCATGTATGCAAGTAGGTGGGTTCTAACTGGTTCCCGAGCTCTATGGCCTCCCGCATTCTCGAAGAAATGGATCTCAGGCCATATCGAAGCATAGGGTGGGGTAGCCTAATCGGTCCCGAACGGTGAATCAACTCACTTCGCCCGAAACCTACACAATGGCTCCCCGACTTAGGTTGCTAGGACGGTCCGGGTTCGACCGCATCTACTCACACAAGCATATGTATGTATGCAAGAAACCCCCACAATAAAGAAAATACAAAATCTAACTAAACCCTGAAAAGTTAGCAACAGAATAATAATTAAAAAACACATTTCTTTAAGATAAAGATTTGAAGAGATTCAGGTGGCTAGCCTGCAGGTATGGAGTCCCCAGCGGAGTCGCCATACTGTCGAGTCTAATTTTTGAATTCCCATTCCTAATCCGATCTAAACTAGCCCCTATGCTCATCTAATCTAGATCCTCGACTTGAGTTAGGAATTTCGTTTGATCTTTGGATTCGCCACCCAACTGTTGTTGGGAAAATTGAATTAAGACTAAAGGAGCGGATTAGTCTTAATTTGGACTACTAGTCGTCGTTATTTTCTCTTCTCGTTTTTGTGAGAAGAGAAAAAGGGAAAACCAGAGTTTCTAAGTCCGGAGGCTAACCTATTAAAACCTTTACGGCTACCACCTAATCTCCCAAAATTGTTTATCTTTAGAAATGTGTTTCATTTTTGTTTCTGTTACTTTTTATTATGTTTGAGAATTATTTTGAGAAAATGATTTTTCTTTATTTTAAGGGTTGACCCGAATGGGTGCCTACGTACCTGCTATTCAGGATCAAACAAGCCGTAGTTCGCTTTTCTGAAAAAACTTTAGATTTGTTGGTGAATTTTAATTTTGCAAACTCTTTTGATTTATGTTCTTAACATTTTTTGGAATTTTTCTAAAAATTTCTAAGCCTAAGCTTTGATTTTATTTTGAAAATGATTTTTTTTTTTTTTGGGAAAACATCAATTTTGGATTTATTTGAAGAAAAAGATTTTTCTAGGTGCTAAAATTTAATTTTTCTTCTATTTTCATAATTTTTAAATTTTTATTAATTTTCATGATTTTTGTGATTTTTTATAATTTTTTATGATTTTTATAAATTTTTGTAATTTTTATGCTAGAACATTTTATCCTAAGTTATTATCTATCCTATTTTGAAATCTAAAGTTTTATTATTATTTTTCCTAATTATTTTATTATTTTATTCTATTTTTTTATTTTTTATTCTTTTATTATATATTTTTTTACATTTATTTATTTATTATTTTTTTACTTTTTTACATTTTTCTTAATTCTAGAAAAATCTAATTTCTACATTTTTCCTATTTATTGAAAACAAATAAGTAAATAAATGGCTAACAAAATAATAATAATAAATAAATAAATTCACAATAATAACAAAAAATCTGGAAAATCCGACTTACCTGGATCCGGGTCGCTACGCGGGTCGGGTCGGTCGGGTCAAATCGGGTCGGATCGGATCGGTCGGAGACGGCGGCGGGGTTGGCTTGTTCACGACGTTCCGGCGGTCGTTTGCGGCGGGTGAAGTGTCGAATCCTAGCTTCTTGAGGGTGCTGAATCCGATGGTGGTGGCGGTTTACTCCCAGATCGCCTCCTAGCGGTTGCTCCAACTCCGATCGATGGTCTCGGTTTCAAGTTCCTCCGGCGTACTCCGATTCACTCCTTTCTCTCTCTTTCTCTCACTTTTTCTCCGTGTTTCTTCGTGCTTTGGCTTCCTCCTGCTCTTCTCTATTTATAGGCGTCCGGAAAACCTCTTGGATAAGCTCAAATCGGCCGATTTGGATAAATCCGAATTTTTTCGTTTTTAGATTTGATTTTATCCCGGCGATTTGATGTTAATCTCTTGTGCTCCTTTGGTTTATCTGATGGATTTGGCCTTATCTCGACTTTAATCTAGAAGATTAAAAAGAAAACGGCCGATTTCGCCTTCGTCGGACTTCTGTCGGATTTTTTCCTCCGGCTGGGCTCGCGAAGAAGACGATCACGCGCGACGCGCGTGACTTCCCTCGGCCAATCACATGCTGCCACGTGGCAGCTCCAGGGAAAAGAACGAAAAAATTTTGCCGAGCGCCTGCGGGGGGATTCGAACTCGCGACCTTCAGCCTTCACACGGTTCCCATGCGCACACACGAGCCAGCTGAGCTGGCCCAATTTCCCGATTTTATTTACATCGTAAATTGTACATATGCGATGCAATTTTTTTATTTTTTTGTATTTTTTGAAATTTTCAAAAATTTGTAAAAATTATTTATTATTCATTATTGCTATTTCTAAAATCATTTTTCAAAATTGAAGTGTTTTCCTATTTATTTTCATTTTTTGAATATTTTTATTATTTATGCTAAATTAAGGAAAAATTGGGAAAAATTAGGAAAAATTGAAAATTGATTATTATTGAAAATTATTGATTCCTAGGGCAAAAATGGGGTGTTTACAGAAGGTTCTCTCGAATGCCCACGACTCCCGAGGAAAATTTACCCCAAATTATGTGGGTCCATATGTGGTAAAGAAGGTATTGTCAGGAGGAGCTCTGATATTAACTCAAATGGATAGTCTAGAATTGAGAGACCCCATCAATGCATATGTTGTTAAGATATACTATCCTTAGGCAAGGGAATTGAAATTTTGCCAATATTTGTGAAAGCCAATATTCAATACAAATTTCGTTGAGTCCAGTTTTCATTTTTTACAAGCAAAGTTAATGCCTCTGAATGGTTAATAATTCCAACCAATTCCAATTACAACAAACATTCCTAAACACATTACCCATCACTTCACCAATAAATGATAAACAATAAAATGATAATGAATCTCAATAAGCTTTCTAATATAATTCTATCTACTTTTGAGCATTAAAACCTAGTGCATTAGTAGGATAACACTACCATAAAAAAAGCCATGCGCACAAGAAAGGAAGCACATCAAGATCTTCAACCCCGTGTCAAAGCAAGAGTAAGCGAAGTAGGAGCAAACCAGCACGAAGGTTCGGTTGTTTGGTTGCTATCCACGATAAGTTGGCAAACATATAAATAACTATCATCCACATATCATGAAAATATCAAATCATTTAGCCCAATCAATAGAAGCATGTTCAAAAGCATAAGATTAGTCAGCCCACAATAGGGCACTTGTCTAAACATCCCCTTGAATAGGTTAGTCAGCCCGTAATGGGGCACTTTCCTAAATATCCCGTTTTAAGGTTAACCCATAGGGGCACCTTTCAAGACACTTCTTCCCGTTATAGGTTAGTCAGCCCATAATGGGGCACTTTCCTAAATGTCTCGTCTTAAGGTCAGCCCATAGGGGTACCTTTCGAGACATTTCTTCCCCAGGGTCGTGAGTCTAAGAAGACACTTCCCGCTATAGGTTAGTCAGCCCACAATGGGGCACTTTCCCAAACACCCCTTCAAAAACGTCAGCCTATAGGGCACCTTTTTGAGGCATGTCCTCTAGCTATAGGTTAATTAGCCCGCGAAGGGGCACTTTCCTAAACATCCTTGCTTAAAGTTAGCTCCTAGGAGCACTTTTGAAGTTATCGATTAGTTAGCTCATGGGAGCACTTTTCGAATCTATAAGTTAGCTCATAGGAGCACTTTTCAAATCCATGGATAAGTTAGCTCATAGAAGCACTTTTCGAATCTATCAATTAGTCAGCTCATAGGAGCACTTTTTCAAATGGTCGATAACCGATTAGTCAGCTCATAAGAGCACTCTTCGACAATATTTCTCTTCAAACAATCGCTAGTCTAGTTAGACGCTTCTGTTGACAGGTAGCTAGCTCATAAGAGCACTTCCTAAGACAATCATCTCTTTAAGGTTGCTAGTCCGATAAGACGCTTCCTATCATCAGCTATTCCATTTACATTAACACACTCCTAAACAATCCTTGAGATGTTTCCTATCACCAATTAGTCAACCCATAGAGCACTTTTTGGGATGATACATTATCCTAGATTGTTAGGTTGTTTAAAACCATTTCCTAAATAATACCAACCGTCACAAAATACTCGTGGGATTATTAGCTCATGGAGCATTTTCCTACTAGAGACCCAAATCCAGATAACCAGCCAAACCAAGGCGTTATCCATTCAAGCAAAAGGCCAAAAATGGCATCTTTCTTGTCTTTGTAGTTAAGTTTTTCAAACTTTACTACAAAGAGGGGAAGCTGTAAACACCTCATTTTTGCCCTAATGATCAACAATAATCAATTTTCATTTTTTTTTCAATTTTTTCCATTTTTTCTCTAATTTAGCAAAAATAGGAAAAATATTCAAAAAATAAAATAAATAGGAAAAATACATCAATTTTGGAAAATAATTACAGAAATGGAAATAAAAAGGCATAAATAATTTTTACAAATTTTTGAAATTACAAAAAAATACAAAAAATAAAAAAAAAAAAATCACATTGCATATATGCAAATTGCGAAAATAAAAAAATCGAGCAAGTGGGCTAGCCCAGCTGGTCCGGACCATGGCCTAAGGCGCGCGAGGGAAGGCTCGGTCAAGGGTTCGAAACGCAGGGGAAGCAGAATCCGCGTTTTGCAAATTTTTTCTCTACCTAGGACATGTGTCAACAGCCGATTGGCTAGAGCGAACGCACGCGCCAGGCGCATGATCATCTTTAACCTCCGTCCGAGATCGCCGGTGAAGAGAAAAGTTCAAATTTCAGCCGTTTTAATTCGATTTTTTACACAAATCCAACAGATCTTCAACAGAAATAAGATAAACATCATCCAATTGGAATCAAATTGCAACAAATCAATGGATTTGCACAAATCGGAGATGGGTTTTTAACCGCAAATCCAATTTGCTTTAATCAGTGGAAATCCGAGCTTATCCAGCTCGATTTCTTGCATCTATAAATAGAGGAGGAAGTGGAGAGGCAGAAGCATGGATCAAAAGTAAGAAAAGAGAGAAAATAAGTGAGATTGGAGCTTCGCCGGAGTTTTCAAGCACAACCGCTGACCAACACCACCTTGAAACACCGCCTGGGGAGGTTTTTGACTGCAACCACCACCAGTTTTAGGTTTGTCATCCTTGGAAGCTTCAGAAACACCCCTCATTCGACAAAAAGGGCCGTCGGAACGCCGTCGACAAGCACTCCTAGCCGCCGTGTTCGATCGACCCGACCCGACCCGCTTCGACCTGATCCAACCTGACCCGCGCACCGACCCGGATCCAGGTTAGTCAGATTTTTTTATTTTTATTTATTTATTTATTTATTTCGAATTTATTTATTTACTTATTTGTTATTTATAATTCAAAAAATAGAAAAATGTTAGAAATTAGATTTTTTTTTTTTTAGGATTCGATTTAGTATGAATAATAAAATAAAAATAACAATTATAATAATAAATAATAAAAATGTAAAAATTTATAAAGAAAATGATAAAAATATTAGAAAAGAATAATAATAAAAATTTAGATTTTAGAATAGGATAGATAAAAAATCTAGGAGAAAATTTTTCAATAAAAATTTATGAAAATTCATAAAAGTTAATAAAAATTATAAAAAATTAATAAAAAATCAATAAAATTTATAATAGTTGAAATGAGTTGAAAAATAGAAAAAAATGAAACTTTTATCACTTAGAAAATTCTTTTTCTTAAATAAATCCAAAATTGGTTTTTCCTTCAAATTATTATTTTTGCAAAAAATCAAATTATCAAGCTTAGGCTTAGATTTTTTTTTAGAAAAAAAAAATACTAAAATGGTAAAAAAATAAATCAAAAGAAATTTCATAATTAAAATTCACAAACACACTAAAGTTTTTCAGGAAAAGCGAACTACGGCAAGTTTGATTCTGAATAGCAGGTACGTAGGCACCCATTTGGGGCAACCCTAAAAAGGAATAAAGCTCATTTTCTCATAATAGGATATTCAAGAATAAAATAAAAGACAACAAAAAAATAAAAAAATAAAAATAAAAAACATTTCTAGATAAGGTTAAGATTTTAAGAGATTATGTGGTAACCTTAGGGTTTTAATAGGTTAGCCTCCGAACTCAGAAACTCTAGTTTTCCCTTTCCTCTTTTCACAAAAAATAAAAAAGGAAATCACGACAACTAGTGGTCTAAATTGGGATTAATCTGCTCAATTAGTCCTAATTCAATTTTTCCCAACCATAGTTGGGTGGCGACTCCAAAACAAAACGTAATTCCTAACTCAAGTCGAGAATCTACATTAGATGAGCATAGGGTCTAGTATAGATCGAATTAGGAATGGGAACTCAAAAATTAGACTCGATAAATTGTTGTTTGAATTTGAATTGTTTTACCTTTTATGGAAGAGGTTGCATTTAGTGGAATTATTTGAATTGTTGTTGCTGCCTTTGTTGTGAGGTTTTCGATGTAAAGGGAATTCAACAAGAAGTGTGAGTGTGTAATGTATGAATAGCAAATCGTGAAGGGGAAGAGTGGTGTTTCAATTGTAAAGTGGAATTGTGTAGTGTGTGTTTTCAAAAAAGGTGGAGGAATTACAATTTTCATTTTTAGATTTGAAATCAGAATTGAAAGTGTACATTAAGAGGTCAATTTGAAGTTTCAAACACACATTAAGTCATAGTTAATTGTGTATCATTTGAATTTGAAAAAACGCCTCTTACCATTTGTGGAGTTGTACATTTATTAAACTTCTTTTAAATTTGAAAGTGGGCTTCCTTACCTTGCTTGGAAGTTGTGGTTTTGGTTGTAATTGTAGAAATGAAATTGTATTATGTACTTGAGTCGTGGAAGGTGTGAAGATTATTATTGTGGTGTTGAATTTAAACACAACAATGTCTAGTAAGATGTTTCAATACGCTAATATGTTGCGCCGAACATTGACTAAATTTGCTAATAAGGATGAAGAACAAAGGGAAAACTTGTTCCATACTTCTTGTGGGGTATAAGGAAATTTGTGTGTCCCTATAGTTGATGGTGGTAATTGTACCAATGTAGTAGTCGCATCGTTAGTATCAAAGCTAAGACTTACCACAAATCTACATCCTAAACCATATAAATTGCATTGGCTTAGTGATCAGGGGAGTTTTCATGTAACCCAAAAAACTAGGGTACCATTTAGTGTAGGGGATAAATATTATGATGAGATTGAGTGTGATATCTTGCCTATGCGTGCATCCCATATATTGCTTGGCAGGCCTTGGTTATATGACAGGAGGGTCTTGCATGATGGCTTCAGGAATACTTATGTGTTCTAGAGGGAAGGCAAATGCGTTATTCTGAATCCGATGTCACCTTCAAAGGTCCAAAAGGTTCGGCAATAGATCGGTAGGCCATCAGAGGTTAAAAGGGCTTTAGTACAGTGTAATGATTATGAGAAAAAGAAGGTATTATTGATGGGACAGGGTGAAATGGAGAGGCTAGTTACAAAAGAGACTCTAGTATACTTGCTTTAGTTGAGATGTGCACTAGGGGTGTAGGAACCATAGTCTCTACCTTTAGCAATTTCTCAGGTATTGAATAAGTATATTGACATTTTTCATAATGATTTGCCAACAGGGTTACTACCTTTGAGAGGGATAGAGCATTCTATCGATCTTATGCCCGGGTCAGTATTACCGAATCGACCTACATATTGCATGAATCCCAAGGAGGCTAGGGAATTGAAGCGCCAGGTGGATGAGTTGGTTGGGCGGGGGTTTTTCAGAGAGAGTCTCAGCCCACATGCTATTCCCACCCTTCTTGTTCCTAAGAAGGATGGTACTTAGAGAATGTGTATTGATAGCAGAGCCATCAACAAAATCACCATCAAATACAGGTATCCTATTCCTAAACTTGATGATATGTTAGATGAGTTGCATGGTTCACAGGTTTTCTCCAAAGTAGATCTTAAAAGCGAATATCACCAAATTCGGATAAGAGAGGGGGACGAATGGAAAACCACTTTCAAAACACGTCATGGACTGTATTAGTGGTTGGTTATGCCCTTTGGTTTGAATAATGCTCCTAGTACATTTATGAGGCTGATGAATCATGTACTGAAAGAAATTCTAGGAAAAATTTTTGTTGTTTATTTTAATGATATTCTAATCTATAGCAAAAACCTAGAACAACATGTGGAGCATCTTCGGGCAGTATTCTCAGTATTAAAGGCACAACAGCTATTTGCAAATCTCCAAAAGTGTTCATTTTACCAAACTAAGGTAACATTTTTGGGTTTTGTTGTATCTGGTTCAAGTGTTAGGGTAGATGAGGAGAAAGTAAGGGCAATCAGGGAATGGCCAATGCCTACCTTAGTTATTGAGGTAAGAAGTTTTCATGGACTTGCATCTTTTTATAGACGCTTTGTCCATAATTTCAGTAGTATTGTCAGTCCTCTCACAGAACTGACTAAAAAAAATGTACCTTTCATTTGGAGTGAAAGGGCCCAGTGGAGTTTTGAAGAGGTAAAAGAAAAACTCACTTGTGCTCCATTATTAGCTTTACCTGATTTTGACAAAGTTTTTGAGATGGAATGTGATGCTTCTGAGATAGGAATTGATGCCGTACTAATGTAGGAAAAGAGACCCATAGCATATTTTAGTGAGAAGTTGAGTGGTACAACTTTAAACTATTCTATATATGATAAGGAATTTTATTCTTTAGTGAGGGCTCTCATGACATGGTAGCATTATTTCCTCCCGAGAGAGTTTATTATTTATACAAATCATGAATCTTTGAAACATTTTAGGGGACAGCAGAATTTATCTAAACGCTAAGCTAAGTGGGTGGAGTTTTTGGAGGGTTTTGCTTATGTGATAAAGTACAAGAAGGGTAATCAGAATATTGTTGTAGACGCTTTATCACGACAGTATGTACTTATCACTTCTCTTCAGTCAAAACTACTAGGTTTTGAATTATTGAAAGAACAGTATATATGTGATGAGGAATTCAAAACTGTTATGGAGAGGTGTTATGGGGGCAAGATACATGATGGCTATTGCGTGATTGAGGGGTTTCTGTATAAATCAGGAAAACTATGTATTCTTTCTGGATCTGTGAAGGATTTATTAGTGAGGGAAGCACATGCAAGTGGATTGTCTGGACACTTTGGTGAGAAGAGAACCCTGGCCATATTGAGGGAGAATTTCTATTGGAAGGGTATGATAAAGGATGTCCATAGGGTATTAAAAAGGTGTTGTATTTGTAAGAGAGCTAAAGGGAAGAAAGGTGTACAGGGTGAGTACATGCCTTTGCCTATAACAGATAAACCCTTGACTAATATCAGTATGGATTTTGTGTTGAGGTTACTTAGAACACAAAAGGGAAAAGACTCTATTATGGTGGTTGTTGACAGGTTCAGTAAAATGTCACATTTTGTACCTTGTCACAAAACAGATGATGCCCTTTTTATTGCTAACAATTTTGTGCAAGAAATTGTCAAATTACATAGAGTCCCACACAGCATAGTGTCAAACAGAGATACTAAGTTTCTTAGTTTCTTTTGGAAGACATTATGGAAAAGACTAGGTACTAAGCTTATGTACAGTACCTCTTGCCATCCACAGATAGACAAACAAATAGAAGTTGTCAACCGTACGCTTGGGAATCTACTCAGAGCAACAATTGGCAAGAATCTTACTGATTGGGACTTGTGTCTTCCTATTATTGAGTTCACTTACAATAGGTCTACTCATAGTTCAACTAGTAAGTCTCCATTTGAAGTTGTTTATGGCTATAATCCTTCTGTTCCATTGAATTTTATAGCAGGACCAACAACAAAGGAAGAGAGTCTTAGTGGAGTTGACCGAGCCAGGTAAATTCAGCACATTCATGATAGAATAATTGAACGCCTTCAGAAGACCTAGGAAAATTAGAGAATCTAGGGAAACAGACATAGAAGAACTCATCTTTATAATCCAGGTGACTTAGTCTGGATTAATCTTAGTAAGGACAGGTTTCCACATAAGAAGTCACAAAAGTTGTCTCCTAGATCAAATGGACCATTCAGGGTTTTAAAGCGCATCAACAACAATGCCTACCAGATAGAATTACCAGGAGAGTATGGAGTATCAATAACCTTTAATGTTGCAGATCTATCACCATACTTATCAGATGACATGCATGAATACCTATCAGATTTGAGAGCAAATCTTTTAGAAGCTCGAGGAGATGATAGGAATTAGACTCTTACAGGACCTATCACTAGTGCCTGAGCTAAGGGTCTATACAACTTAGTTTTGAGAATCTTACATAAGAAACCCAATCCTGAGGAAGCTAATTTATTTTCTTTATTCTTAACTTATAATTGTTATGCATTCCAGTAGGTTCACTTATCAGCCCTATAGGATGCCAAATCACCTATACTTTTGAGAGAGTCGGTATCCTCATCGAGGCTCAATTCGAAAGTACCCTAAAGACCGGCATCTTAATTCCAAGAGTTGAGATTGCGAAGAGTGTAACATTTGAAATTGTGAGTTATATCAATTTCAATTTGTTATGATTTCTTTTCTTCTCTAGTGTGTAATATCTAAGGTTGAATTGGAATATTTCTTGGTCATATTTGATTCATAATTATTCGAATTATTATGCTAATTTGAGTTATTGTTATACTTGATTGATATTCCTCATTTTTTACACAATGTTGAACCATGAAAGTATTTGTTGTGGAAGGGGGATCACGGTTATTTTCTTGTGGATTTTGAGTAGTAATCAAGTGGGTTTTGAAGTATAATTTGTGATCATCATTGAGGAATATACTATTGTGTTGATCCATTTTGTGCAATACGTCATTCGAACCATATATTGCAATTAGGGTCATGCTACAAGTGCTTCATTTTGAACCGAATTGTCCTAGTCATTTAGGGATTATTAATTGGTTTAATTTGCATGTGCTTAATCCCCTTTTAGGCACATCAATTTTATTTATTTTTTTTTTAGTTTTCATTAGTATCTTATTAGTATCTAAATTGTATTTGATCTTGATCTATTTAAAATTTAGTGTTTGGCAAATTTTTTTATCCATATCTTATCTTCACAATTACGATAAAAATAGCAATTGGGAAATGAAAATTGAAAAAAAAAATTAAAATTTTAAGGATAAAGGTCTAAAAAACATTATACATAAAAAAAATATATTAGTTGATATTTTTATAAAAATAAATAAAATAATGTATAAATAAGTCTAAATTTTTAAGAAGAGATTGGATATTCTATTTTATAAAAAGGGTATATATACTTTTTTTTCATTTTTTTATATCTTATTTTTAGCAAACACACATATTCAGATGAATACCAAATGTAAAAAAAAAAAAAAAAAAAGCTAAATGGATCCTCAATAAGATCAGCACTTTAGCAACATTGAATATCTGATCTCATAAGACACAAATGCACATTTATTGTTGCTAAAATCAAGTTGATGATGTACTTAGACATAGGAGAGGGCCAGTTCAGGCCTGTGAACTAGCCCAGACTGGCTCAACCGATTCAGGCCCTTGAACCAACCTTTTTAAGAAATTGGCCTGGTGGTTCAAAGGTCGAGTTGTGTGGCCATCAACCTGCCGGTTTAGCCTACCAGTTCATAGTCAATTTAAACCAGCGAGTTCGGTCGCCATATATGCCAAAAAAAAAAATTAAGTTGACAACAAAGAAGAAACGCAGAGGAGGAAGAAAAAGAAGGCAAACATTGAAAAACACTGCCTTAACATTCGTTGAAAAAAAAGGAAAAAAAGTGTCAAAGTAGGAATAGAGTGAAGAAAATATTAAACTTAAAGGTTGCAACTCTACAACATTAGGGAAGAAAAACAAAGAAAAAGAGAAGAAAGTCGAAGAGTAAATGCAGAAAGAGGATGTAGGATAAAAACAGTCAAATTTGCACTTAGACAATTTGAAAGCATAGAGCGCATTTTGAAAGAAAAAAAAATCACATAGGTTTATAGGATTGTAGGTAGTGAAGAATAGGTTTAAGCTGCTGGTATAGGTGTAATGTGCAGGTATTCAAATTTTCAAATTTGAACGTTACAAAAGAGCAGAAGAAATTAAGCGTGTTGTTGGATGTTGTATAAATTGATAGTGCAATTTAAAGAGCAAAATTATCCAAGCAAAAAAATTCCACTCACTCTTCTCTTTTACTCTCATCTTCAAATTTATGTACTCTCATCTTCTATTCTTTATGCTCTCATCTTCTATTTACTATGCTCGCATCTTCTACACTGTCAATACCTTGCGAATAATTTCTATTATATTTCTTGCCAACTGTTAAATAAATTATATCCCCTTATCTATCCATATCAGTATTTTATAATTGTCCTAATATTAAAAAAGGTAGGTTATTTTGGTGGTTTAGGTTCTTCTAAAAGGGATCATTCTAGCAAAGGTGATAAGGGGAAATTTATGCAAGAGATACCCCAACAATATTTTGAAGTGGAAAATTATGATATCCATGACTTTACTAATGAACGCCTAGAAGACTTGATGATGCCACCCCCAAGCTTTCATGAAAGGCCTTCTGGTGGACAAAGCAAACCACTACCACAATAGGGCAATGAGAAGGAGGCGAAAGGAGAAGGGTAAGACAATGTACAAAAAGTTCTGAAGGAAGAAATTCCATAACACTTATGTGGCCCATTTGGCTCTATGAGTAAGCCACTGCCACCACTTAAATCAAAAAATTTTACTAAACATTTTCGTAAAATTACAGGGAAAGATAGCAGCAGCCGTGCTAATTGCAATTACTGCCAATCAAGTTATGCATGGAAAAAGGGAAAGGGGTATAGCACCCTTAACAGGCAAATGGAGCAAAGCACCCCATAGAATTTGGCATAGATAAATCGTAGTAATAAATTTTGCAGCCAACAGGATCGCAAGAAGGAAGCTTATTTCATTATTCTACTGATAGACAATAAGTTTTACTTGCAGAATACTTAGCAAAGTATAACCTATCATGGAGTCACGCAGCTTCCTTGAACCAATTAGAGTACGAGCGAGAAGCGCTAAATCCAAGTTCACGTACTTACGACCCAAAAACCATACAAAAAACCACCATTAAGCTATATCGTAATGGTGAGCATGAATTAGCCACTCTTTTCAATTCTCTTGAGACACATGTTTCCATTTGCATAGATATATAGACTGATTCATGGCAAGAAGATTCATACCTGGGAGTTACATGCCACTTGATAAAAGATGCATGGCAAGTGCAAAAAAGACTGATAGCTTTAAGGGTTTTCAATGATTACCTTATGGCACAAAATATTTTTCATATTATAAGTATTATTTTAAGTGAATACGATTTAACAAAAAATATTTTTTCAATTGGTTTTAACAACACAACCGCTAACATGACATCCATTGAAAAACTTCAATCTTTATGTCAACCCACATTAGGTGGGACATTTTCCCACATTCAATGTACCTAATACATTTTAAATCTTTGAGTTAATGATGGTATGAACTGTTTAGATTTTAAAATGTCTCTAATAAGACAACCAGTATATTTTTTAATTGACCATCTTTTGTAAATAAGGCATGACAAAGATTTTTTATTGAAAATGAAATGCGACCTAAAAAATTTAGAAAGGATGTTAAGCATAAGTAGAATTCCACCTATCGACTTTTACAAAGTATACTTGCTTACAAAGATGCATTATGTTCTTTCACCACCATAAATGTCCTAGAAATTCCACATCAATGATGGTTGTTGAACAAGCATTCAGCACGGTAGCCTTATCCTGTCCCAATAGCAATCACGACTATTTCCCATCAACATTAAGGTGCTAGCTTGTGTGGAGGATTGGTCGAAGACAAAGAGTCGCACACAAGAATCGTACAAGACGTCCAATGAAAAAGATGAATTCTTCGGTGACTTCATCCCATCAAGTGAAAGCTCTACTGGTTCAGATCTTGATATCGGGTAAGCTAAATAATTTTGTAAAATAGTACTACCTTACAGTGTTGTCAAAATCGCGAGTTAACTTGCACGTTTCTATGATTTTACAAGTTGGTGAGCACATTCCTAGTCAACTCGTATGTAAAAATGTTTTTGAGGTAAAATTGTAGTAAAATCGCGATTCCACACGTGGAATTGGTAAAATCGTGAGTCCACTAGCGTTTTTACGTTTCTACTACAAGGTCTTATTTTCCATCAGTAGAAGGAGTGAAGAGGAAGTAGCCTGGCCTAGTTGAAATGTGCAGCCTAGAGAAGCTTAACCTAGCCCAAAATTCAAGTAAATTTGTAGGCTATAGCTTTCATTCTTCAACTACGGTAAGCATCATGGTATGTATGTATACTATTTCTAATTTTTTATTCTTACTTTTTCCCATCGGTTTCTTTTATTTAGTAGAAACTTGAAACTTTAAATAGTATTTTTTTTCTAATCTTGAATCTTGAGTGTCGATCTTGTGTAAGATAAATGTTAACCTTCTGGAGTTGATGCTGTTGTTGTTGTATGTTCGTCGGTCATCACTCGTTGCTCGTCGGTGTGCTGTGTTACGTTAAAGTTTTCGTGTTTGTGTTCGTCGGTCATCGGTCTTCCTGTTCCTATTTGTGATTATGTTCGTGTTAAGCACTCATGTTTGATTACTGCAACTTTTCATATTTTAATTAATATTTTTACAATAGTAAATAAAATAAAGGATAGATAACTTTAACTTTATAAGAATTTTTTAGATTTTTAATTTTATAAGAAAGGTATAAATGTATTTATATTTCTATCTTTTCAATATCTCATAATTATAATACTTATAAATATATATTGTTAAGTAAATGTATTTTGAATTAATAATTAAGAATAGTGCAAAAATTTACCTAGTAATATATAATTTTAAAGCCTTTCTTGTTATAGTACTTTTTTTTATTATTTACTTTTTGTTAATAGTTATTTGTCATTTTTTTTATAGTACTCATTTCTAATGGTATATTTTTGTTACCAATTTTTATTTATTAGTAATTTTTTAAAGTCATAATTGATTTTTAAATTTTATCTATTATCTTTTAGCTTTTGTATATATAACTAGGTGAAACTCGCTTTATATATGATTTATCATTTTAGAAATAAAATATCTATATTATACAATTTATGCTTAATTATCTATATTATGACTTTTATTGCAAATTTGTAATTTATGGTCAAAATAAATATTGAATTTCCTTATTTTTATTATCTATTATATTTTTTAATGACTATTATAAATAAACTTATAATATTTGAAAGTTATTTTACATAAGTTATAGGCACTTACGTTTCTACGTTCCGATTCCACCGATCCCTTAGTGATTCTACGTAAAATCGTGATTTTAACAACCTTACTACCTTATTTATTTTTTATACTAAATTAAAGTTAGACATATTTTGCAAAGGAAGTAATACCTCTTATTTATTTTTATTATTTACTTACACTGTATTATTATTATATATTTCCATCAATTAATTACAAAACATTTTATATTACTCCAAGAAATTATAGATTAAATTTCAACGTTTATAAATTAAAAAAAAAACAATTCAAAAAATATATATGGATAAATATCAAATAATTTTAAAAAATATGAAAAATATGTAATTAAAAATAGAGATTAAAAAATTATCCAAAAATATAAAAACTCAAAGTCAATTCATGGCTTGAACCGACTTGTGAACCGACAAGTCAAAGAAACTAACCCGACCCTTCCCCCCCGGGCAAGTTCCAGTTCCCTCTCCTTATGACCCTTGACCCAACAGTTCCGAGCTGGTTCTAAATTAGCTGAATGTCTAGATGTACTCACTAATCATAAATAAGCACTTAAGCCATATGGATTGGCATATCTTTTTATTATTTCTATTGCCTCAATGTTTTGGATGTGTTTGGTAGAGATACTACCAAGGAGTATTCCGACTACATTTTAGGGACTAAATTATGTATCCTCCAATCTCAAATCTCAATACTCAAACTTATGCCAAAGGATGTACAGGCATTCTAGCGAAGTAACTTGCAAATTTCGTGTGGTCCTGCTATACAACGTAATCGAAAAGTATTAACTGGATGTAGTATGTTACAAGCTTTTCCATCTAGCACCTGAATTCACTAATTTGACATAGGCGCTTTTGAAATCTTTGAAAAACACGTCTTGATTATTTGCATATTGTTCAATCCACCTGCATAAATAAACACATTAAGTAAACTGCACATTAACATTAAAAATTTTATGTACTACTTATACTAACATGAAATCAAAGCCATCATCCAAAAAAGTTTTAATGATATTAATATACCACATGAATGGATTAATAGCATACAAATACCAATAAAATTTTAACATGTGAAACTATAATTAATAGTATTTCAAAAAATACGTACTATTACTATCACGTGTTTAAATATAATTGATACTTGTAAGCCACTCATCTATCTACATAGCATACTAGTACCATTGAATCTTTACATCACCGTAGGCATCCTTTAAAATCTGGAATATTGTGAATTTCACTTCTTCTATTAGTATGGAAATTTGATGACAATGTCATTGATTTGAAGAAACAAATTCAACCACAAAATGGACATAATCCATCCTTCAATAGCAAGAAGATCCCGCTCCTCAACATGACAAAATTACCACCTCCAAGGTATAAGACGTAGAGAAAGCAGATAAAATAATTGTTAAACACCACTTACTCATTTATCCAAAAACAAACATAATTGTTAAACGATATGCTCCTCCGAAACCATTTTACTTGTTTGATTCATATATCTCATACAAAAGGTGGTGCAAAAATGGGTATTAAGGTTTTGGAAGACTGTTCAAACTTAGAAATGACAGGATAAAAATTGTTCCAAGTATTTATCGTCTTACAACATCAGAAATAAACATCCAGAGAGCCTTTGAGCTGCAAATGGAGTATACTTACTCACGTGACTGTTAAAACAATGAAATTTCCCACCCATAGAAAAACAAAGAATAATATGAGCATACCTTACACATTCACTGTCCTCGACCAGCACACGATCTGAAGGAAGCCCAATCATGCTAGACATGCCAGCTGTACTTGTGTTGTTTAATAGATGAATAAACGATAAAAACCAGAAAGTTAAAGGCAGAAAATCAAGCCATATAATGAGATCAAGCCTTTTAGTGGCTTAGAACAAAGAAGCAAATATATTATTTGGACAAAAATCCCAACAACTTCATTCAAAGTTGAAATTTTAACAATAGAGACCGGCTGAAAAGACTGCAGCACAGAGTAAGTAAAATTGCAGTTTTGGTCCTCTCAAGGAAAAAATATAGTATTTTCAGATATGGCACTTGAATTTTTCATTTTCTTTCTCTCTCTTATCATCTTCTATTCGAAAGACAAACTAATTGCAAACAAGAGTAAGTTTTCAAGTTACCTTTGTTACTTATTCAGCTTAATACACCTTATTATCAACCAAGTTACATCCAAATAAAACAATATGTTCTTGCCTATAAGTTGTCAAATGCAAATTATTTTCATAGTTTAATCTATTATCGCTCACCACTCAGAGTTAATTCATTGGAGGTAGCACCAGAAAAAACAGATAAAACATGCATAAGGAAGAAAGGATTACTAGACCTAGTCAAATGCAAATTATTTTAATAGTTTAATCTATTATCGCTTACCACTCAGAGTTAATTCATTGGAGGTAGCACCAGAAAAAACAGATAAAACAGGCATAAGGAAGAAAGGATTACTAGACCTGAAGACATCCATGGCTTTTCCAAAAGTATTTTATAGTATGAATTGTCAAATACATTTGGATTTCCAAAACCTTTGCTCCCAAGGGTATGAGCTCCAGATAATGCCACCAGTTCCTCTACCCTGTAAGAGAAACAGCCAGACAGATTTCTCCTCAATTAAGCAATAAAAAAAGAAAAAGTAATCGAAATAACAGGCACTCAACCAGGGGATATAATGAGACAATAAAGCACCCGGCAGTTTAACAAGTAAAATTGTCATAAAAAATCCATTAAGTGCTCAATTCTCAAATATTCCAGCGATTGGCAGCATTCCATATTCTATAATGTGCAGAGAAACAAAGTTAGCATGTTCAATAATCAAATTAATAAATTAAAAGAAAAAAAAAAAGGAATTTAGCATGCATATATGCAGTTTGCAAGAATGGATTTTCTATGTATGTACAAAATGCAAACAGGTATTTGTGAACTGTTTTCCAATATCATCAAATTGAGAATTTTTTTACCAAGCCAAAGCCAGTTTCTTCAGGTTACACAAATTTAATTGCATGAACAAATAAAATAAAATCTAGTCCTCAGGTAACCTGCTAATGCAGAAGAACCAAGGACTATAAAATAGAAATGTTCCCACTGCCAGAGGCCCAGAAAAAACCCAACATATAGATATCTCATATTTTATAAGATCATGGAGTAACCAAAGTGAAGGAACTGTTAGGACAGAGTGCAAAACAGCTTAAACAATCATGATAAAATCTCATACCAATGATCAGTGTGAGAACATCAAAATCAGTATCTATTGCTATCTTTTAGTCATTTATTATATATTTTTCAAGCATTTTATAAAGGGGCTTGATGCACTGCATTCCCCTGATTCTAGAGAAAAGCAACAAGGAAGAGACCAAGCATTAGCAGAATTTCAGGACTAAATTATGGGGGATGAGCTCCCTTCACAAGATACATAAACCTTCATTCTCAAGTACTAAGTAGAAAGTGGTTAAACTCACAAGAAACCCTTTCTCTGAAAACTTTGCTTCAAACCAGAAGCATCAAGAGATTCTTCAGGAAGTCTTCCTTCAGGATCAGGCTTCCTAAAGAGAGAAGAAGAAATGGATCAACAGTTTCATGGAATAATGCTGTATAAGGAGGCAGAGAAAAGGCTAAAGAAACAAAATTACACTAATGGTTCGGACTTATAAGTATAAATCTGACTCAAGCAAGCAAATTAGTCTTATGAAGAAAATATACATTCTTAGCCAACAAATTAGACTTTACATTGAATCAAGCCTGCCTAACTTCACTGTAATACTTGGACCTCCACAAATAGAAACTGCTTCAGCTCCCGCCACAGCAATCATATCAGCCCAAGATACTGAATGAAAAGATCCCAGGATGTTAGCAAGGAATCTCACATTAAGCCCACGTCTAGTGCCCCCACCCTGCCGCAACACCCATCCCACCCCAGCCACCACAACCCCCCCACCACCCAAAAAAAAAAAAAGGAGAGAGAAAACAAAGAGAATAGTATCATTTTACCTAGTTGTTTATCATCCAGTTCTTTTTTCGCTTTCTCTAGTACCTAAAGAACATATCTATTGAAAAATTAGTCTGAAGATGCAACAATCAACTTCATTTATACTGTCCAAAGCAGAAAATTTATGTGATCCAGAAAGAAGCAAACAAACAGAGCAATTAGAAACATACAATGTCTATTAAAGATTTCCACAAGCACAAAAAATTGAACAGAATATGAAACAAAGAACACTTGCCTTGACAGGTTTCTTTAGACCAGCATTTTCAGGCCTTTCTAATTCATAACGTATCGAACCATTCATACCTCCTGCAATAAAGAATGCTAAATTTATAACAAGAAATAACAAAGTACTAAAAATCAACCAAATACAAGAGCTTGTCTATCAACTTAACCATATGTGTAATGTGAATTCTTTCAGGGTTTTTCATGCAATGGTTCATTTGATGTTTTGCATGACTAATCAAGGCTTGATAGCACAGAAAAAAAGAAATAAGAATATGATCAGTGGTTTTATAGTTTCTTGAGTAATGTACTTGGAAAAACGCTTTTAACAATTGTCTTGACTCATTCACATCAATGGATATTGATGAGGGACACGTGTTGAACATTAGAATAATTTAACTAGAATTCATGCTGGAATTTATATGCTGCTACACTCTTGGTTGGTTTTTTATATCATTGAACAGTATTTCTTTTCTTTTTTTTTCTTGGGGGTGGGGGGGTTGGTGTTGGGGAACTATTAGAAGAGGTAATCAGTTGAGTATAATTAATTGGATCACTAGTATTATCTGATGATGTTGACCATATTAATTGTGTTATTGACTAGCTAGGTTACCAAAAATTTTTTCACCAATTATTTTATGAACTGGATGATTTCGATCAGATGCTATTGTCTTGCTTCCTGACAATACTAAGTGATTTACCAATGGTATCTTCAACCAGCTTGACAAATCTGATCACACCCTGAATAGTCAACAATTCCATGATGCCAAGATCACTATTCATATACCAACTCCAAAAGAGTGTGTTTTTAGTAGAGTTTGCAGCATTCAGTAGAGATACAGACAAGTATACCTGTTATAAGTAGCATACTGGCTATTAGATTCACAAGAAATCTGGTCAGAAGATCAAGTGAAAAGTCAAAAGAAAGTCCCATACGAGGTCATTGAGTAGACTAGATAGACAGGGTGGAACTATAATATATCCATATGTTCAATGTTCTGTATTTTCATGAAATTTAGCTCCTGCACAAGTATATAAAATGTGCATTTGAAGCCCACCATGGATTGCACAAGGTTCAACCCTGGAAGTAGGTCTCCATACAGGATCTATAAATCTCAATTTTGGGGGGTAATTATATATACCCCATTTTGGTAGAATTGTATTTGTCATGTGAGTTCCCAGATCCATTTTTCTCTGTATATATTCATCTATTTTCTCTATCCTGGACTTCGTCAGAATTATGCAACAAATTCGCAAGATGGCAGATCAACCTGACAGAAGTCTGACTTTTCCAGAGAAGTTGGGACCTTAGCTAGAGATAATATACAAGCACATTACTAAATTTTTTCTTTTTTATTGTTGGGCCAATTTCAAACTACTAATTGGCATTTACAAATAACAAAATTAACTGTGCTTGAGCTGAATACTGGATGTGAAATGGCTTGTGTACATAAGAAGTATGCAGGAAAGGAATCTACGCTTAGCAAATAGGAATTAAAGAACAATTAATGATGCAGTATGCTACACAGCAGGAAATAAAGTGCTGCAAGACTAATTAGAGCAGTAGCAAAGGGAACATTGCTCAAAGACACTCGGAATAAAGAAGAACAATTAAATGAAAAGGGAATATGAACATAATTGAACTTCCAGCCAGTCTGGACTTTCCAGAAAAATGCTTGTGAATATGTATCTTATCATTTGAAAGAAGCTAAAAAATCATCAAATAAAGAATTATTAGAAAGAAGCCAATACATTGTAGAGTGGGGGTTTAACATTTAAAGTTTTAAAGTCTCATTTCAACTGTAAACTACCTGAGCTATCATCCATTTCAAAGGTTCCAGCATCATGAAATACTAAACGAAGCACACCAGCTGCCTTTGCCTTTGAGACTACTTTCCTCACTTCTTCCCTTATAAGTGCATCCACATTGGTACCTAACCTTTGATTTCACCACATGAACCACCAATTAAAGTTCTATTATACCAGAATGCTTCTAAAACCCATTAGAATATGCATTATTGATTGAAAATTTGAAATCATAAATTGTGAAATATATATGAATCAGATAGTATATACTCCAGTTTCAAAGATACTGTCATAATCATATAAGCCAAATAAAAGAAGCTTCACCTGGAAGTAAGAAAATACTGAGAAATAAATTGGTATGTCATGTTTGTATCCAATCAATCAAATTGGTTAACAATCAATGAATTGCCTAAGGCTTTTTTCCCTTGTTAATTTGAGTCACCTAATGTTCTAGCTACCATATATTAAGCTTTTAAGAATATGACTACTTAAATCATATTCTTTTACCAAAAGCAGATTGACCAATTACCCAAGAAAAATGAACATATCGACCTTCACCTCAGTCATTGAGATTTAATGCTCATAAAATAAATAACTTACATCTATCACACTAAAATGAAATAGCTTATAACAGCACCTGCTTCTATATCATTTTCATTCCAAACCTGTTAGCAGCAATTGGAATGAAGCTACTCCATGGGGTAGCTGGCCTAATGATTAAGACCTAAAAGTTCTCATGGCAAATTGCATGAAATCCTAGGTCTGAATCCCACCAAGATACTTCCTTGGGCTACTAAGTGCCGCAACCTAATCTTAACTAGTGCATTGGACTTCATGTTGATAGGTGTAGATGGGAGAAGTCGGTCCAGTTACAGCTTGCACCTCCCTCAACAAAAGAAAACCAATGGAAACTTATTTCAACCCTTGAATTTACATTATGTCTCAGAATACCAATGACTGAGTCACTGCCATCCATTGAATCGTAGAAATACATCCTTTAAGATTCAAGATGACAGTATAAATTATTGTCATAACAAAATGGACCATGTTCGACATGGAAAAATCCTTTAACTGAGAAAGCTACAGATTATGCTTAAATTAAAATTACTCCACAGACTGGGTAGGGGTTCCCACCATCCTTTAAGATTCAAGATGACAGTACAAATTATTGTCATAACAAAATAGACCATGCTCGAAATGGGAAAATCCTTTAACTAAGAAAGCTACATGTTACGCTTAAATTAAACTTACTCCACAGACAGGGTAGGGGCTCCCACCATGTACTCCGGCAGATGAACTAGAAACGGCATCGCGGCGATGGAAACAAGCCCTCCTCTCCTTGTAATACCACAGACTATCCCCTTTATACCTGTAATCGAATAAATTATGGAACATGGATTATAAAATAGGCCATCGGTTAGTTATCAGAGCCTTCAAATATACAAATTTAGATTAGGAATTTTCATTTCCAATGTATGCAACAAATCTCCCAGGAAAGATGTGAATACACGACAGTAGCAATTCGAAGTTGTGATACTGGGTTTCGCAACATGAGAACGATGAGAGAGAAAAATCAATGAAAGATAAAGGAAAAGACGTGTGTAGCATACCTGAATTACGATTAGTGGGATTGAGGTGGGAGAGGGAGCGAGAGGGACGTTGGGAAATTGCGGGGAATTTGAATGTAAAGGAGGAGGAGGAGGAGGGAATAAAGGTTGATGAGGTCATGTTCATGTTCATTTAACAATGGAGGAGAACGAGTTTGAAGTAGGTTGGGTTTACCCCAGCTTCTTTCTATTTTATTATCAGATGGGAATTGGAAAAAAATAAAATAATAATAATTGGAAAAAAAAAACACACACACACACACCTTCTATAATTATATTATTCTGTGGTATATAAAATGTAAGACTGAAATCGGCGACAAAAAATGTAAACTTGAAAAGTATATAAAAATCCCCAGAAAAGCACAATTTAATTTGATAAACCCTTGTTACCAAGAAAAATTATTTTTCACTTTAAAAAAAAAAAAATGTTTTTCCCGTACATTTTTGTCTTTGCAATTTTCCTATATTTGGTTTCTTTTTCTATTTCTCTATTCTTCTTTAGGATTTTTCTTTCTTTTTATTTATTTTTTTAAACTAAAAAAGAACTATCTTAAGCTAAAAACTAAAAATGGAAGGGGGTAAAATTGAGATGCCACCAATTCAACATGGGTTGAGTTCCTAATGGCAAGATGCGGGTGGTGAACTCAATACAAAATATTTTTTTTTCATCTCGTAGTGTAGACTTAAGTAGCTTCTTGCACTTCATTTTTGTGATATTATTCTATTTCTTTTTTATTCCAACACCTATGCCCAACTGTTTCTATGTTACTGTTACCTTGGTTTCCGTTTTAGGTTTGGCTTGTGCATTGGAGAGTTTGAGTTACTCCAAATCTTAGAGGATTGTGCTATTTGCTACAAATAAAGTCATATCCATGAATCATGTATGCTACATTTAGTAATTACATACCTATGTATGATTTGGCATATGTATGTGTGTAATATAGTGATTGTTGTAATTATACACAATGTGTCAAAACACTTTTGATATATTTATGAATATTATTAAGAAAAAAATAAGTATTATTATATATACATATATATACCTTTTTACTCATTATATTTTATAATGAAATTCGATAAATAAAGTATGGATGAAATAATAATAAAGGTATCTTATAAATGAGATACCATGATGTCTTATTATTTGAAAGTTACCCTTAGTTAGAAAAAAATATTATAGAGGGCTAAAATGGTATTTTGGGTTTTAAGCCCAATAATAATTTGAATTTGATTATATGGCTTAAAGTGATAGGGCTTATGGAGTCAAATTCATGAATTTGGAATGCCTTAAAAAGATTTGGTATGATGAACTTAATATAGGGATCACTAGATCGATTTATCTAATTTCAACCTTGCTTAAGGAAGTTCATGAACTTAGAGAGACTTTCGTAAGCTTAGACTCAAAGGAGTCCATGGGAAGATATATTAATAGGAGGGCTCATCTCTATCATTGTTTGTCAATGTGATCCAATGGACATTATTAACAGCTAAACTCTACACTTACTCAAGAGCTCCTCCTTCTTTGATATAAATTAAGAGATTAGAGAAATATTATCATGCTATCAGACTACTATCTCAAAGATCAAACAAGGGTCAAAATAAAGAGTACACTACCTCTTGTCAAGAATAATAAGATCGATGCTCTATAACTCCTCCACTTGTCATGCATGTGTCTAAGTTTCTTGAAACTATTTGCTCCTCCTCCCTTGCCCATCTTTCCGAGTCATCCCATGTATTATTGCTATGTCACTCCTTTAAGGCCACATGAAGCATGAGACTCACACTACGCGCATGTAACCACTGCAATCGGATTTCCTCGTATATAAATATCTAGAGAAGATATAGATATTTAGATCAACACATTGTATGACTAAGGTTATTCTCACTTAATCGAGGTAAAGATATTCAAGTTATACAAGTAGATGTTCAAAGTTAAGAGGGTATATCAAACATATCCTAACAATACAAGATACCACATGCTAAATGTCATTAGTCACTCCTTTATATTGACAAGTGTAAATAATCCCTAAACTTGAGACATTTATATATCCTATGTATGGATTATTGTACTTTGATGTCATTAAACACAATCTTGATTTAGAATATAAATAATACAGTTATTAAGTGTGGCATGAAATATAAAGAGGATAATGATGAGTCAAGATAAATTTTATCACATCTTATGTTAAAGTTGATATCCAAGGACATTTAGTCGAAATAAGAATGACTAATAAATACATAACTACGGCAAGGTTTATTGAGCCTAATTTATTTTGGAAACCAAGTGAATTGATTAAATATTGATGCCATGATATACAATGGTTTAATTGGAATATCATTTGATGAAATGATTTAATTACATAGTAATTTGTTTATATTGGTTTTTGGTTTACAACCTTTCTATTGCATTGGGTATTCAATAATTGTTACTAAATGATTACTCTAATATGTGTCTAAATAGGCACTGCCTCTATGTATAGAAACCTTGAGGGTCACGCATAAGAGCATAGTTAATATGAACAAAATGATTGACTCAAAATTTTAGTGGGTAATGATAATTATTTTGATATTAAAATTAATTAATTTATTATAAAACAATGAAACTATTATTAGAAGCCATAGTAAATGGTGGTCAAATGCATTTGAAAACAAGAAAAAAAAATGGAATAAAAATAATTAGGAAATATTAAATACTCTAAGCCGAACTTTTGCTGCACATTTATTTAGTAATTAAAAAAAATATTGATCCATTCGCATTCTTTTAGCTAATATAATATATTGGTTCTAAGAAGAGAATGTGGGCAGATTTTTAGCAGTAGAAGTCACCTTTTATTTTCTTTAGCAGTGACGAAAAGTTTAAGGAAAAAAAAAATTCAACGCATAGATTAAGATTACATTTACAATTTATTTTGCTTTTTAGAATTTAACCTAATTCAAATTACCTAGTATTATAAGGATTAGAATTAGTTTATATTACTATGTGTGTAGATATCGTTAGAGGGACTACATTTGTGGTCTTTATAATGAACACGAGTTTACAAAAGGTAAAGTCAACCACGGATCTCACTTAAACTCTATTCCCAAGAGTAGAATGATATTCTTATATAAGAAAAGGTATTTTTCTTATAAACTTAGTGGTTTATTTTTCATTTTACATGTCACATAGATTCCCTAATAGGTTTTATATAGAGAATTTTTAAATTTTGTTGCGTTTTCTGATCAATAAAACTTAACAGTAATATTAAAGACTCTCACATACTTGTAAAATGTTGTTAATATTAACCTATAATTGATTTATAAAATGATTGTTACGATCTTAGTGGGATTAACTTTTTTTCACAATTTACGTTATGGTTTAATGTGGAATATTATGTAATTTTTTTCAAAAGTGAAAACCTTATAGTTCTCATAATATGTTTTCTTTTGTGCTTTTATTGATTGAAAAATAAGTCACTAAAGCCATTTTGAATATAGTGAGTTTCATCACTTTTGAATATTATTTCAATATATAAGGCTTGATTTATTTCCTTTCAAAAAAATTGACATGGAAAATGTGATGCCTCATGTAAAATGTGTAATCCCATACATAATGTGGGTTAGAATTGAAATTGGTTTATAAAGTCAAATAGTTAATAATATGTTAACACTAATTAAAAAAATTTTGGTCTAACTTCGAATTGTTAAAAAAGACTTACTACTATTTATTGATTTTTCTATTGGTTACTTTGATATGTGGCATTACAAATAATATTAGAACCATTCCTCATTTAGTAGATGTCTAATTCGGGAGACAATCGGTGATAGGGAAAGAGCTAGCCCAATTGTAAGGTCTTATGATGAGGACATTACATTTTTTTTTCTTTTCATAGGATGGAGCAAGGTAGAGTAGGTGGGGAGAGAAGATTGTGATACCCCATGTGAAATGTGTAATCTTGTCTAGGTTTTGTATGCTATAAGGGCGAACGGTAACATCTCATGCCAATTAATGTAAGTGATTGCCATTTTTTCAATAATTCTCTTAATATTTTTATTAGTAGCCTCAATCGCTCAGTCCATTTAAGGATGACATGAAGTTGAATTTCTGTGGTTGATTCTAAATTTTAGGCATGTCTTTGATACTAATTTGTTATTTAAGTTGGTTCCTTAATCGGTAATGATGGATTCTGGTGTCCCATACCTAGCAATTATCTCCTTTTTTAAGAACTTGATGACCACTCCTTTAGTCACATTGGCATATGAAGACGCTTAAACCCATTTGGCAAAATAGTCAATGTCCACCAAAATAAACTTGTGCATGTTCAATGCTTTTGGAATTATTAGACCAATCATATCAATGCCCTACATGGAAAATGGCCATGGGGGCGACAATATGTGTAATTCTTGAGGTGGAGCGTTGATTTTATTAGCATAGACTTGGCATAAGTGACAATGCCTCACATGTTTAATGCAGTATGTTTCCATAGTCATCTAGAAATAACCTATCCTCATGATTTTGTAAGCGAGCATATACCCGTTCATGTGTGGCCCATAGACTCCCTCTTGTATTTCTCGCATCAAGGTATTCGCTTCCTCTTCATCAACACGCCTTAATAATGTAGTATCACAGGATTTCCTGTATAATGCGAAACCGTTGAGTAAAAAATGTGTTGCTAACCTTCTTAATGCCTTTCGGTCTTTCTTATCCGCCTCCTTTAGGTAAATGTCATTTTGAAGGAATACCTTGATATCATGGTACCAGGGCTTTCAATCTTGACTGTCTTCAGCCACTAGGCAGAAAGCTGGTTTATCCTCAACTTCTATCTTTAGAGGCTAAATTTCCATACCGTCTGAGATTTGAATCATGGATGCTAATGTTGCTACAGCATCAATGAATTGATTTTGTGTTCTAGGTACATACATGAAAGAAATTTTTTTAAACCTTTCCACCAATTCACTAGGATGCTGGTGGTTCGATATTAATTTACAATCTTTGGTTTTATATTCTCCCAAGGTTTGGAGAATAATTAAAGACGAGTCTCTATATACTTCCAATTCCCGAATACCCTTTTCTAATGTCATCTTAAGCCCTATGATACAAGCTTCATATTTTGCTATATTATTTGTATACAGGAATGTTAATTTTGCTACTATAGGAAAATGGTTACCTTTAGGAGATATCAAGACTGCCCCTATTCCACATCCGAAAACATTCGCAACTCCATCATAATACAACTTCCACTATCAACCTCCTGATCTTTCATTGACAGTGACCATAATTCCTTCATCCGGAAATTAAACTTTTGAGATTTCCAACTTATCTTTCCTCGGATATTCCACCAACTAGTCTACTAAGGCTTGTCCTTTTACTGAGTTCTAATTTACATAAGTGATATCGAATTATGAAAGCAACATCTACCACTTGGAGATTCTTCCCATAAAAACTGGTTTTTCTGCTAGATATCGAGGTGGATCATATTTAGTTAATAACTCGATGGAATAGTATAGGGTGTATTGTTGAAGCCAGTGCATTAGCTATACTAAAGCACAACAAGTCTTCTTAACTTCCGAGTATCTCTATTCTTCTTTAGTGAACTTCTTGCTTAGATAATATATAAGGCGCTCATTTCCTTCTGTCTCGTCGTTTTATCCTAGCACACAACCCATGGATTCTGGGAGTATGGTCAAATATAAGAATAAAGGCGTCCTAAAGGTGGAGACTATCAAAACTGAGGGATTCATTAAATATCTCTTGATTTCAAAAAAGGCTTTTTCACATTTTACATCCCATTTTATCATAGCATTCTTCTTTAAGAGCTTGAACAAATGATGACACTAATTAGTAAGCTGAGATATGAACCTAGCTATGTAGTTCAACCTTCCTAATAGACCCCTTACTTCTTTAAGGGTCTGTAGGGCTAGCATCTCAACAATTGCTTTTACCTTTTCTAGGTCTACTTAGATCCCCCTCTGGTTGATAACAAACCCTAAGAGCTTCCCTGATGTTACTCCAAACATGCATTTCTCAAGATTTAGCTTTAATTGAAATTTTCTAAGCCTCTCAAACAATTTCCTGAGGACTTTCACGTGATCTTCCCCTTCATGAGACTTAGTGATCATATCATCAATGTATACCTCCACTTCTTTATGTATCATGTCATGCAATAGTGCTACCATAGCTCACTGATAAGTCACTCCCGCGTTCTATAAACCAAAAGGCATAACTTTATAGCAAAACATTCCCCATGTAGTGATGAATGTTGTTTTAGTTTTATTCTCTTCTGACATCTTAATCTAATTGTAACCTAAAAAACCATCCATGAAAGAAAATGGTGGTTTCCAACAGTGTTATCTACTAAGACATAAATGTGTGGCAACGGGAAATTATCTTTTAGCATCGCTTGGTTCAAGTCTCTAAAATCAACACATACTCAAATTTTCCCATTTTTCTTAAAGACAAGCACTACATTTGCCACCCATTCCGGATAATCTAATACCTCAATGAACCCGACTTCTAACAACTTCTTTGATTTTCGACAAAATGTTAGGTTGAAACCTCCTAAGCTTTTGCTTTCTTGGTTTAAATTCAGCTTTAGTGGGCAACTTATGAACCACTATCGAATGATCAAGCCCCGACATATCTTATATGACCATGCGAACACATCTAGATACGTGTATAATAATTGCAACAATTCCCTCATATGTTCTTCTAACAAATAGTTCCCGACCTTAAGGTTCCTAGGGCTTTCACTCGTCCCCAAATTTACTTCAACGATCAGTTCATCAATGATAACTTTATTGACGCTAACTCTTTTAAATCTCATTTGACTTTTTAACATCACCTTCGACAACTAACCTAGTAAGGCCAAAAGTGATATTGACATTTTCATCGTTTGCGGGTGCAAGATACCCTCTATTTTCATCAATTTCATTAGATCTGAGGAATAATAATGAATAGGAGAGCAAATAAGTAGAAGAATAAAACTCATGAGAAGAAGAAGAAATTCAAATCTTTATTCATGATGAGAGAAATATTTATTGTCTATCAAGGCTGAACAAAGTCATGCATGGAATAGTAAAGATGAATTAAATGCTTCTAATGACCCTATCTCCAGTCTAAGGAGACCTATTGTTGTTAATTGAGACTAAGAACCAATTATTCAATTGGCCTTTGTTGATATCATCTTCTATCGTGTTGGCGATGTATTATTAGCTAAATAAGTCAGTTAGTTCGGGTAGTTCCAACTGCTAGGTATAAGCCGATGCTGGAAATGTGTTGCTGATGTCTGGAAACTTTAGCTAAGCATGGTATAACTCCTCACCTCTTTTCTTCTTCATCTTCCACTTCATCTCCTCGATCTCCCAATGAGTCATTTTGTACCCTAAACCAAATGTGCTAGTCTGTTGTTGAACTGAGCGTGACTCTTCATCTGTAGCTACATATACACCATAAAAAATTTGCAATCTCGGTTCTTCCATCTCTTCACTCCTAATATATAGAATGGCAGTCTCTCTATATATGGTATAGTCTTGTTCCCCTAACATCGTCACAACCTGGCCATTAGACACACCTTTAGTGTAGGCTAGATGGTATAGCTCTAGCTGAGTGTATCCAAGGTCACCCCAATAGCAAATTGAAAGACCTCAATATGTCCGGTATCTAGAAGGGAATTGTGAACCCTTGTGGACCGATTTCAGTCTGCAATTTAACTTCCCCTAGTATCTCTCTCTTAGACCCATTGAAAGCTTGCACAGTGATCGAGCTCGACTTTAATTCTAATGTATCTATCCTTAGTAAGTTTAGCTTGGATAATGGACACACATTCAAAGATGAACCATTGTCAATCAATACTCAAGACACCACTATATCTTTGCATTTAACTACGATGAATAATGACTTAGTGTGTTAGTCACCCTCTTTTCCTAACTCTTCTAGTGAGAAGGCTATTTAATCTACAGTAAAGATAAAATTGATTACTAAATGCAATTTTTCAACTGAAATACCTTTAGGAACCTTAACTTCATGAAGTAATTTCATAAGTGCTTCACAATGCAAATCAGAGGATAAAAGAAGGCCCATTAAGGAGATTTGAGCAGGGTCCTTAGCCAGCTGATCTATGATCATGCATTTGCTGACTTTTATGATCCTTTTAAGGGGATTTTGATCCCTTACTTCCCTTCTATCATCAAGCCCTGAGGCCTCCTTAGAGGACAATTCCATAGCAGCCTTCTTCCTGATCTCCTCAATTGAATCATATACTCTCCCTAAGCAAGTCAATCCTCTTATCATTAGGGGTGCCTTTGTTGTCTGATTCATAACTTGGTAATTCAATGGTGCAACCTTATAATTCTCTGGTGACACCGGAACATTGAACATGAATTTCTTGGGTTGAATGGTAATTGTCTCCTACTCTTGCTTAGGGCATTCAAAGGTTAAGGACTTGGGGTCAACTCCCACCATACCTACTATTTGCTTAGATTTCTCTTCCTGACTTCTAGGTTTATCCTCTTCCTCGAATTCTAAGCCCCAATCTGTAGGTGGTGCATCTACATAGACTCTTGGCACGAATGAATAGTTTACTAGGATTCAAATGTCTTGAATGGCTCTCCTAGTGTATCGATGGTGGGACCGTTCACTAGATGCTTCTTCTCAACCCCTTCTACGTAGAATTCTTCCTTAACTTAGGGTTCATCATGGCTTGAATCTCTTGTTTCTTCACTTTCCCTTCCCTGAGTAATTAGTGAATTGCGGGTTTGGTTCTAGTGCGATCTCTGAGATTTCTTATATCCTATAAGTCACCTTTCTGCTTCAAATTCTACATTATATGTTCCAACATGATGGGGAGCTCATCTAGATCTATCCCTAGCCCACATTCTCCAACAATGATCACATTGACGAAGGCCCTATGGCTTGGCACGGGATTGTTATTGACATTGGGTGTTGAAGCTTTTACAAAGTCCAACTGAACCAATTTAACATTTATGAGGTCTTGTATCTTATTTCTCAACCTCCAATAGTTATCCATAAAGTGCCCCTCTTACCCCAAATGATACTCACAACGAAGGTTGGGGTTGTAATCTTTAGGTTTGTAATTATCAAGAGGTACCTTGACATTTAACAGATTCTCATCTCAGAGACGGGGGAGAGCCTAGCTTAAAAGGATAGGGATTCTAGTGAATTGCTTTCTCGGCTAACATCAATCAGATCTCGCTCAAGGCTATTTTGGTTCGTTTGGATGGTTACTTATGGCGTTGGCCTAGCATGATTCCCTATGGCTACCATATCGACAGTTGTTTCCCGACCCTTGCTAATTGGCCTCAAATGTGTAACTTTCTTTTCTACCTCTTCTAAAATGGGGAGCCTTCCTAAAGAGATTTCATTCTCAATACGGCATCTAGCCTCTACTATCTTGGTAAAGCTCACGGCAGCATGCCCCACCAAATGCTAGTAGTAAGGTTAGCCTAAGTGTTGACGAACATGTAAGTCAGATCTTCTCTAGTAAGGAGGTAGTTATCCCAACAGCTATACCCCTCTACCATTGTGCATATTCTTTAAAAGACTCGTTACTCTTCTTCCTTATGTTATTTAGGTCCTAAACAGATGGAGCTAATTTAACATTAAACTTGTACTAGTTATAGAAAACCTTTACCAATTTATCCTATGTGTCTATGTCATTCAAATCTAGTTGGGCATACCACGCTAGAGCTGACCTAGTTAAACTATCCTGAAAAGTTTGCACCAACAGCTACTTATACTCGGTATATTTAGCCATATTTCTGATACAGAATCCGGCATGGAGTTTTAGGCAGCTTATACCATCATACTTTTCAAAATCCAAGATCTTGAACTTATCGAGTAATTCCTTATCTTCATAAATGGGCAAATTAACTAGATCAGTCCACTCAAATCCATTAGTTCCCTTAAAAACCCTCATCCTCTTGTAGAACTTTTGGAGTAGCTTCTTTTCCATATCCGATTGCTTTTCCTCAAACTCTTTCCTTAAACTTTCACCACCATCATTCCCCAACTCATCCCTAGGGTTTAAATTAAAAGTTTGCTGAGGTTCGATCTGATTTGCTTGGACTACTTTGTCAACCTAGATTCGATTGATGATGTATGTTAGAGTCTGCATCTACCCGATTAGTTGTAGCATAATCTGTTTAAAAGTCGTAATTCTCTTATCAAGGTTGACATTATCGGTGTTTTTAGCCATTCTAGCTCTTGAGCGAGTGATAATCGAGCTTCTAAGAATGCTTACCTACTTAGGAGCTATCTTTGAGATCTATAACATGATTCAAATCTGTTAGGTTCATTTAAATCAATGATTTTGTGTTTCCTTTTACCCATGTTTTTTTATTTATTTTATTATTTATTTTTATTTTATTTTATTTATTATTATTTCACATAAGGATGCATATAAATAGAATGCATTGCAATGATGGATAAGTACTATAATAGATTACAACTGAATAGCAATGTAGCACATAATTTGACTCGTAAAACTACAATCTCTTATTAATGTTCAAATAAATACATGACATAAAACTCTATATGAAAAGAAAGTAAACTAGTAAACCTTTTTTTTTATTACTATTTGTTTAAAACCTAACTATACTATGTTTTTCTCCTATACTGGCTTGGTTAAACTACTTCTACTTCCTCCGCTAGTTACCAGATCCATTCATCTTTTTCCTTTAATTGGTCTCTTAAGTACCGGATAACCCATTGAGATTGCCCATGCTTCTTCTTCCAGTAATTTATAGCCTTCTTCCATTTTTGGTACAGAACCTCTACCTTTGCTCATACAGTGGCTCTGCACCGCTCCTCCTCCGGTGTTAGATTCTACAATTCTGGCTCATGCTTGAAGACATTAGGAGACTCATATTGCGCTTGACCAGTGTTCTTCATAAAATTGTAAATGAACTCCCAAGTAGCCCTATGGGCCCCGATCCTCCCTTCTAGCTCACCCAGGCCTGCTATTTTCTTCACCTCCCTATTCTCCCATAACTCCTTGATATTGTTAAGGTGGGCAATCTTGGTTGCTAGTGGTATGTTAGCACCTTGATAGTCGAGGGTTACTTATTCTAATGACCCTATGTAGGTGATATCTTGCAAAGGGCCTAATTGTCTGACAACTTGAGCTAGGAAGTAACCCATATAACCCATAATACCAATTAGAGGCATGCCTAGATACTCCTCACATCCGAGTATGGCTTTAGTGCAATGATTCCACCCAGCCATCCATGTAATGTCTCCTAGCTCGATCATCTTAAGTAGCTTACACCATTGCCAAGTGGATGTGTCATTAGGCAACTTAACCCGCGTAGCAAAGTTATCCACTATGTCTACTTGTGGAGCTAAGGACCCCCTCATCAAATCTGCTCCAAATGCTTTGAAGTGATTGATAAACCATACTATTAACAAGATGGGCCCTCCCTTGGGCATGCCATGATCTTGTCGCTTCACGAAATTTAGGGTCAAGATTTGTTCTGCCAATATTGCTAGGACGTAGGACTTACTTGCCAGAAATTGAGAGACTAATTCAGGTACCCTAAAATGGACATTAGACCACCCTTATAGGAAAATAATGGTTCCAAATGCTACTAGTATGAATGCATTGATATAGTTCCTTTGCTAGTTATCATATCCTCCACAAAAAAATGTCTTGCCTATTGAGATAGGCCGATGAGTATGCATACCAACTACCTAATGTGGAAAACCGGATACACTTATCTTTGCATTCAGTCAGTGCTTCAGCAATTTCACTTTTCTTAACTCCTAACAAGTGATAGAATACATTCACGAGCTGGGATTCCAAGTTTGGGGTCGTTATTCCATTCTCCATAGGAGGGGCCCTAAGTAATTGGGTATACTCCTCTAGGATAGGTGCCAATTTGTAAAGCCTGAAATCGAACAATGATGACTTAGAATCCCAAAAATAGGCCATAGCTCTAATTAGATCCCACTTGAGTTGTACCCTCATTAGAGAAATTACTAAACCGATTTTCTACATAATGCAATTATGATGCTCTTGACTGAATGTGTTAAACCACCCATGCAAGGTTTCTGCAGGATATGCATACTAGTCCATATGGATTTCATTGACATACTTTGACTGGTTTTTGGTTCAGTCCTTCATTTTACTACAAATTACAATAAGAAAATAGGAAAAAACCAAAATTTTACAAAATTGAAGAAATACAAGGAAAAGAGATTACAAAGACTATGATTTTGAACATCAATAGAGTTGCAGCTTTATGCTCATCGTGCCACATTACTTTTTATTTGCTGAAAAACAAACAAAACATAACATAAAATAGGAATAGACAAAGAAATAAATAAAATGCGCACACACAAGAATAAGGGTAAGTTCTAAAGGTCCTCCATCTCTGTAATCAAGGGTCACATCGAAGCTAAAGTGGAATCGCCTAATCGCCATCGAGTGGTAGTATACACCACTACAACCTGATGAGTACAAAATGGCATTCCATCCTAATTTTCTACATGACGCAGGTCCTATCACATTTAGACATGCATAAAAAAGGAAATTTCATGGTGGCCCATTAAGCCCTCTTTCCTCTTTCCCCTTTTTTCTTTTCTTTTTTTTTTCTTCTACATCACTCAAAACCTGTTTAGTACCATTATTTACAAAAATACTTGATAAAAGCATACAATAAAATAAGAAAGACATGTACAAGTAATTAAAGGCCTTTTAGACATATTAGAGAAAATTGCTACATGGCTAGCCCACTTTTGAAAAGACGTCCCCAGTGAAGTCGCCATCTTGTCAAGTCTAGTTTTTTTAATCATTTTCTTTAATTTTAATCTATACTAAATCCTACCCATTTAATATAGATTACTCGACTAAAGTAAGGAAAATTAATTTTTTTAAAGGAGCCGCCACTAACCTAAGTTGAAAAATAAATTTAAAGTTAATTTGGTAGACTAACCGTAACTAGCTATTAGTTTATAGATTTTTCAAAAAAAAATTAGAAAAATATAAACCAAAGATACTGAATTTGGGGGCTAATATATTAAAACCTAAACAATTACCATATAGAATTTTCAGGAATATCTACTAAAAGGCCTTTATATTTTTACTTTTTATTTATTTGCTACTATGTTATCTATTATTATTATTATTATTATTATTATGTTTTTATATTTTTATAAGATTTAGAATTTATGTTGAAAGAAAACCTAAAGTTTGAAGTTTACTATACTAGCTTTTCTAAAGTAATCTAAAGTTTTTATTTTATCAAGCTAATAACCTAGTCTTTATTTATTTTTTCCTAAAATTTTTATTTTCTTTAATTTTTTATCTTATTTATTTTTATATAATCTTTATCTTATTTAATTCTAAAGTTTTTATTTTATTATTTTCTCTAAAGTTTTTTTTTACTTAATTTTATTTTATTTTTCCTAACCTAAAGTTTTTATTTTATTAAGCTTATTTTTCCTAACCTAAAGTTTTTATTTTATTATAGTTACCCTGAATGTGCCTACATACCTACTAGTCAGGATCAAACTACTATAGTTTGCTTTTTCTTTTATAAAAATTTTAATTTGTTAGTTAATTTTATTTAATAAAAAACACTAGATTTACGTTATTTAATCATATTAATATTTTATTAAGAAAATAAATAGATGACCTAGATTATTGAATGATTATTTTTGAAAAATCTAAAATAACCTAAGTTTAGGAAAACCTCATATTAAATTTTTATTTAAAAAAACTCTAAGTGATAAAATCCTAAAATGCTAGATTTTAACATAATTTTTTTTATTTACTATTATTTTAATTCCAAAAAAAAAACATTATACTAAAGTTTTATCTAATACTAAAACTTTTATTTATTTATTTTGATTCTTCTAATTTTTTTTATTTTCTATTGTTATTATTTTTTAATTATTATATATATTATTTATTTATTTTTATCCTAGCTTATACTAAAATTTTATTTACTTTATTTTATTATTATTTTTTTATAATACCTTAACTTATACTATTTTTTTTTGTTTGTTTTTTTACATTTGGTTAATATTATTACAATTTTTTTAAGACTTTTATTTAAAAAAAATCTAAAATATTTACATTTTTATTTTATTTTTAAAAATTCCTTAGATTTTTATTTTTTTTGCCATCGAGCAATGATATACACCACGACAACCCGATGAGTACTTTATTACTATTTTATTTAACTATAAACAAGTCTAAAAAAATCAAATAATAAATAAAATAAATAATTAAAAGAAAATAAAATAATAAAAAATACCAACCGAATTGTTGGATAACACGCAGGTCAGGTTAGATCGAATCGGGTCATGGTAGTGGGGCTCCTCATTAGCAACAATCTGACGGTCGTTAAGGATGGCTAAAGAGAGTTTTCCTAGGTTTTTGGGGGTGAGGAATCGATTGGTGGTGTTGTTTTTGCCTAAAACTAGCCTAAGGTGGTGATTCGAAGGTGGTTGATGAGTAGTAGTGGCGGTGTTTTTTAATCTCCCCAAACTAAGTGTTATTGAGTGCAAAAAGGAGCTTTTCCGAATCCTCTCATCGCAAGGAATCCCCCAATGCCCTTAATTAGCTACAATTTAATGTGTAATGTGAACTATCTTAAAGAAAAGGTGGTGGCTGGCGGTAGGTATTTCTAAAGAGAGAAAGCTCACGGTCAAAGGTTACGGGTGCGTTTTTAGTGATTTTTTTCTAGCCACTTGCTTCTAGTGCTTCTACGGTATTTATAAGCGCATTCCATTACTTCCAATAAGCTTCAAATAGATGCAAATCAGATTTGTGATATTCCACTAAAAGCCCTTAAGTTTATCCTTTGGTTTAATACATTTTTTTGCTAAGGATTGATATTAATCTTTGTTTTTAGTTGGAATTGGATTAGATTACGTTGAGAAACGAGTTTGTTTCGCATAGATTTTCTTAAATCCGCTTTCATTCCTCCTCCATGAGCTTTAGTGTTTGTTTGAGGAAGAAGATCGCATGCCTCTTATGTACCTCCTTTGGCCAATCACAAGCTGCCATATGGCAGTTGGAAGAAAAAAACAAAGAAAAAGGGCATAAAGTGCCCCAGGTGAGATTCAAACATGGGACCTGGGAGCTTCCTCACACGCACTGGACTAACATACGAACTAACTAAGCTAACCCATTTTCTCAGTTTATATTGCAATTAATTTACATATAAGCTAATGGTCTTAATTAATTTTTATTCATTTGAGGTTCCCGAACTTAATTTAGAGTCTCATATTTCCTTATTTTTATTGAAAATGTTCACTTTTTTATTAATTTTGGTTATTTGTTATTTTTTATCATTTTTAAAAGTTTTTTCATTTACTTTCATTGTTTCTTTTTCTTTTTCTTTTTTTTTTCCTTTTTTTATTATTTTCTTTATTATATATATATATATATATATATATTTGTAAGCCGTGCATTTTATTATTGCTATTATTTTTTACTTTTTTCATTATTTATTTATATATTTATTTAAACAAATTTAGATAGGAGCAAAAACGGGGTGTCTACTGTCGAGTCTAATTTTGAATTTTCCCATTCCTAATCCAATCTATACTAGACCCTATGCTCATCTAATGTAGATCCTTGACTTGAGTTAGGAATTTCGTTTGATTTTTGGAGTTGCCACCCAACTGTTGTTGGGAAATATTGAATTAAGACTAAAGGAGCGGATTAGTCTTAATTTGGACCACTAGTCGTCTTTATTTCCTCTTCTCGTTTTTGAAAATAGGAAAAGGGAAAACCAGGGTTTCTAAGTCCGGATGCTAACCTATTAAAACCTTACGGTTACCACCTAATCTCCTAAAATTGTCCTATTTAGAAATGTGTTTTATTGTGTTTCTGTTACTTTTTATTATGTTTTTGAATTATTTCAAGAAAATAATTTTTTATTTCATTTTATGGGTTGACCCGAATGGGTGCCTACGTACCTACTATTCAGGATCACACAAGCCGTAGTTCGCTTTTCTGAAAATATTTAGTGGGTTTGTGAATTTTAATTTGAAAATCTTTTTCACTTTATGTTTTTATCATTTTTTTTATTTTTCTAAAAAACTCTAAGCCTAAGCTTTAATTTGATCTTTTGAAAATGATTTTTAAGGAAAACATCAATTTTGGATTTATTTGAGAAAAATGGTTTTTTCTAAGTGCTAAAACTCATTTTTTTTTTATAATTTTTGAATTTTTATGATTTTCATGATTTTTATGATTTTTTATTATTTTTATGATCTTTATGATTCTTCTACTATTTTTTATAATTTTCTAAGTTTTCATGATTTTCTTAGTTTTTTATTATTTTTATGATTTTTGTTGATTTTTTATAATTTTTGAATTTTTGTTAAAAATTTTATCCTAAACTATTATTTATCCTATTTTGGAATCTAAAATTTTATTATTACTTCTTCTAATATTTTTATTATTTATCTACATTTTTATTTATTATTTATTTTATTATTATTTTTTATTTTTACTACATTATTAAATCCTAAAAATCTAATTTCTACATTTTCCTACTTATGGAAATAAAACATAAACAAATAAATAACCAACAAATAAATAATCAAATAATAAATCAAATAAATACAAATAAATAAATACACAAAATTCAAAAAAAAAATCCGGAAAATTCGACTTACTTGGATTCGGGTCGGTGTGCGGATTGGGTCAGTCAGGTCGAATCGGGTCGAATCGAATCAATCGGACACGGCGGTGGAGAGGGCTCGTTCACGGTGTTTCGGCGGTCTTTTGCAATGGGTGAGGTGCCGAATCCTAGCTTCTTGAGGGTGCTGGATCCAATGGTGGCGGTGGTTTGCTCCCAGATCATCTCCTGGTGGTGGCTTGGCTTCGATCGGCAATCGCGATTTTGGGTTTCCTCCGATTTGCACTCTTTTCTCACTTTCTCTCAATTCTGATTCGTGTCTTGGCTTCCTCCCTTCAATTCCTATTTATAGGCACTTGAAACCGAGCTGGATAAGCTCGGATTTCCTCCGATCGAAGCTAATAGGATTTTCAGTTAAAAAAACCAACTCTGATTTGTGTAAATCCTTTGATTTGTTGCGATTTGATTCCAATTAGATAGTGTTTATCTTATTTCTGTTGAAGATCTGTTAGATTTGTGCAAAAAATCGAATCGAAACGGCCAAAATTCGAATTCTCTCTTCCGCCGGCGATCTCGGACCCGAGGTAGAAGACGATCACGCGCCCGGCACGTGCGCTCCCTCCAGCCAATCGGATGCTGCCACGTGTCATGGATAAGTAAGAAAAATGCAAAACGCGGAAACTGCTCCTCCCGCAATTCGAACCTGTGACCGAGGCCCCCTGCGCGCGCCTTAGCCCATGGTCCGGACCAGTTGGGCTAGCCCACTTTCCTGATTTTTCTAATTTCGCAAATTGCATATATGCAATGCGATTTTTTTATTTTTTTGTATTTTTTGAAATTTCAAAAATTTGTAAAAATTGTTTATTATTTAATATTGCCATTTTTGAAATCATTTTTCAAAATTGATGTGTTTTCCTATTTATTTTTATTTTTTGAATATTTTTATTATTTATGCTAAATTAAAGAAAAATTGGAAAAAATTGAAAATTGATTATTATTCATTTTTAGGGAAAAAATGGGGTGTTTACAACTGCCCCTCTTTTTAGTAAAGTTTGAAAAACTTAACTACAAAGACTAAAAGGAAGACGCCATTTTTGGCCTCTTAAATAGATAACGCCTTGGTTTGGCTGGTTACCTGGAATTTTTTGTAGGAAAATGCTCCAAGAGCTAACAATCCCACGATTTAAAATGGTCCTAACGATTTAGAGTAATGTTCCCTCCCCAAAAAGTGCTTTAAGGGCTGACTAGTTGGCGATAGGAAACATCTCAAGCATTTTGTGGAAGAAATGATGATAGGAAGCATCTTATCAAACTAGCAACCTTGGAAAGAAAATTTACTTAGGAAGCGCCCTTATGAGCTGGCTACCTGTCAATAGAAGCGTCTTGTTAGACTAGCAACTGTTTGGAAGAATATTTCCGAAAAGTGCCCCAAGAGCTGACTAATCGGGAGAATCTAGGAAAGTGCCCCTCATGGGCTGACTAACCTTAAGATAGATTTTTAGGAAAGTTCCCATCTTGAGCTGACTAACCTATGGTAGAGTGTCTCAAAAAGTTCCCTTATGAGCTGACATTGAGAACGGATTTTTAGGAAAGTGCCCATCTTGGGCTGACTAACCTTTGATAAAATTGATTGAACTGTCTCAAAAAGTGCCATTATGAGCTGACCTTGAGAACAGATTTTTAAGAAAGTGCCTATCTTGGGCTGACTAACCTATGATAGAGTTGTCTCAAAAAGTGCCCTTATGAGCTGACCTTGAGAACAACTTTTTAGGAAAGTGCCCATATTGGGCCGACTAACCAATGATAAAATTGATTGAACTGTCTCAAAAAGTGCCCTTATGAGCTGACCTTAAGAACAGATTTTTAGGAAAGTGCCCATCTTGGGCTGACTAACCTATGATAGAGTTGTCTCAAAAAGTGCCCTTATGAGCTGACCTTGAGAACAACTTTTTAGGAAAGTGCCCATATTGGGCTGACTAACCTATGATAAAATTGATTGAACTGTCTCAAAAAGTGCCCTTATGAGCTGACCTTGAGAACATATTTTTAGGAAAGTGCCCATCTTGGGCTGACTAACCTATGATATAGTTGTCTCAAAAAGTGCCCTTATGAGCTGACCTTGAGAACAACTTTTTAGGAAAGTGCCCATATTGGGCTGACTAACCTATGATAAAAATGATATCTCAAAAGGTGCCCCTTATGAGCTAACCTTAGAGAGGATGTTTAGGAAAGTGCCCATCTTGGGCTGACTAACCTAAGATAAAAATGATATCTCAAAAAGGTGCTTTTATAGGCTGACTTTAGAAAAGACCTAAGGAAGTGCCCTTTTTTGGGCTGACTACCCTATTAAAAGGAATGTTTAGACAAGTGCCCAACTATGGGCTGACTCATCTTATGCTTCTGAATATGCTTTCTACTGACTGAGCTGAATGATGTGATGCCTTTCATGATATGGTGATAGTTATTTATTATTATTTTTTTCAATGTGCTTGCCAGTTTTATCATGGATAGTAACCAAACAACCGAACCCTCGGGCTGGTTTGCTTCTGCTTCAATTCTTCTTATCTTGGCACGGGGTTGAAATTTTTGTTATGCTCCCTTTCTTTATGCACATGGCTCTTTTGACGGTAATGTTACCCTACTAATGCACTATGTTCTAATGCTCAAAAGTAGATAGAATTATATTACCAAATACATTGAGATTCATTATCATTTTAGTGTTTGTCTTTCATTGGTGAAGTGGTGGATAATGTGTTTAGGAGTATTTGTTATGATGATAATTGATTTGGATTATTGACCATTCAGGGATATTAACTTTGCTTGTAAAAAGTAAAAACTCGACTCAACGAAATTTGTATCGAACATTGGCTTTCATAAACATTGGCAAAATTTCAATTCCCTTGCCTAAGGATAGTACACCTTTACAGCATCTGTGTTAATGGGGTCCCTCAATTATGGACCATCCATTTGAGTTAATATCAAAGCACCTCCTGACAGAACCTTTTTCACTACATAGGGGCCTTCATAGTTTGGGGTGAATTTCCCTCTAGAGTCTTGGGCATTCGGGAGAACCTTCCTTAGCACCAGATCCCCCTCCTTGAAGTATCGGGGCCTCATTTTCTTGTTAAATGCTCGGGCCATCCTTTGCTGGTAACACTGGCCATGACATAGTGCGGTAAGCCTTCTTTCATCAATCAGATTCAGTTGATCAAGCCTCTTCCTTACCCAATCTGATTCAGTTAGCTGAGTTTCCGACATGATTCTGAATGATGGTATTTCAACTTCAACTGGTAGCACTGCTTCAGTACCATATACCAATGAGTAAAGGGTGGCTCCCATAGATGTTCTTATTGAAGTCCTATAAGCCATAAGAGCAAACGGTAACATTTCATGCCAATCTTTGTAAGTTGTTGTCATTTTCTTGATGATCTTTTTTATATTCTTGTTAGTTGCTTCTACTGCCCCATTCATTTGAGGTCGGTAGGGAGTTGAATTTCTGTGATTTATATGGAATTGTTGACATAAACCTGTCATCGATTTGTTGTTAAGATTGGTACCATTGTCGGTGATGATGGACTCAGGAACTCCATATCGGGCTATTATGTCCCTTTTCAAGAAGCGGACTATTACCCCTTTTGTGACATTAGTATATGATGAAGCTTCGACCCATTTGGTGAAGTAATCAATCACTACTAGTATAAATCTATGGCCGTTGGATGCTGTTGGAGTGATCGAGCCTATTATGTCGATTCCCCACATGGAGAATGGCCATGGTGTTGACAACAAGTGTAGCTCGTTGGGCGAAGCATTTATCCAGTTTGCGTAGACTTGACACATATGACAGTGCTTGACATATTTTATGTAATCTGATTCCATGGTCAACCAATAATATCCTAACCTCATGATTTTTCGGGCCAACATGTAGCCATTCATATGAGGTCCACATACTCCCTCATGTACTTCCTTCATCAGTTCGCATGCTTCATTTTTGTCCACACATCTCAACAAGGTGGTATCAAATGATCTCTTGTAAAGTATAGACCCACTTAATAGGAAATGACTTGCTAACCTTCTGAGTGTTCTTTGGTCATTCTTGCTAGCCATTTCGGGGTATTTACCTTCTTGGAGGAAAGTTGTGATGTCGTGATACTAGGGCTTGTCATCTTGTACTTTCTTAACGGTTAAACAGTAGGCGGGCCGACTTTTGATGTCTATTTTCATCGGTTGAACTTCGGCTCCCCCTGTTATCTGGATCATAGATGCTAGTGTGGCTAGTGCATCTGCAAACTGATTCTGAGTTCTCGGGATGTATGTGAAAGTGATTGCCTTGAATTCTTCAATTAGCTCTGTCGAGTGTTGATGGTACGGTACCAGTTTGGGGTCTTTAGTATTATATTCCCCTCTTGTCTGTAGTATGATAAGCGACGAATCTCCATACACTTCTAACTTGCGGATTCCCATTTGGCAGGCCATTTTGAGGCCGAGAATACATGCTTCATATTCTGCGATGTTATTGGTATAGGGAAATGTAAGTCTCGTCGCTGCAGGGAATTGAGTGTCGTCCGGGGATATCAATACTGCCCCAACCCCACCACCGAATACATTGGCAGCTCCATTGAAAAACAGTTTCCATTTCGGGTTCTACTCTATCCCAAAGTCTTCTACCGGCCTATCTTCCACTGTCAATATATTCTCATCCGGAAATTGGGCCTGTAGTTCTTGGGAATCTGTCTCGATAGGGTGTTTCGCCAATTGATCGGCTAAGGCTTGCCCTTTCATCGAGTTCTGATTTACGTATGTGATGTCGAACTCAGATAGGAGCACTTGCTACTTAGAGATTCTCCCTATCAAGGCTGGTTTCTCTGCCAAGTATTTCAAGGGATCATGCTTTGTCAGCAGCTCAATATGGTAGTAAAGGGTATATTGCCTTAGTCGATGCATGACCCAGATTAAAGCACAACACGTCTTCTCCACCTCTGAGTACCTCTATTCCCCATCTGTGAACTTCTTGCTCAGATAATATATGGAACGCTTTCTTCCCTTGTCATCTTTCTGCCCCAGCACACATCCCATGGATTCAGGGAGTATAGTGAGGTATAAGAATAAGGGCTTTCCTTGTTTCGGGACTATCAAGACCGGAGGTTTTGTAAGATAGTCTTTGATTGTTTTAAATGCCTCTTCGCATTCGTCGTCCCATTCTATTGTGGCGTTCTTCTTCAACAGACGGAATAATGGCCGGCATTTGTCGGTGAGCTGTGAGATAAAACGAGCTATATAATTTAATCTTCCCAGCAAGCTTCTCACTTCTTTAACGGAGTGTGGGGAAGGTAACTCTAATATAGACTTTACCTTGTTATGGTCAATTTTAATGCCTTCCTGGCTTATGACAAACCCTAACAATTTCCCCGTTGTGACCCCGAAAGTGCATTTCTCTGGGTTTAACTTGAGCTGGAATTTTCTCAGTCGCTCAAACAATTTCCTCAGGATATCTATATGGCTTTCTCCTTCTTTGGATTTGGCTATCATGTCGTCGACATATACTTCAAACTCTTAATGCATCATGTCGTGAAGTATTGCGACCATGACTCTCTGATACGTTGCCCCGACGTTTTTCAAACCGAAGGGCATGACTTTGTAATAGAATGTTCCCCATGTTGTGATGAAAGTCGTTTTGGTTTTATCTTCCTCAGCCATTTTTATTTGATTATATCCTGAGAAACCGTCCATGAATGAGAAGAAATGGTTTCCCGTAGTGTTGTCTACTAGAACATCAATGTGGAGTAGGGGGAAGTTATCATTTGGCGTAGCTTGGTTTAAGTCCCAAAAGTCTACGCATACACGTACTTTTCCGTTCTTTTTCATGACGGGGACTATATTTGCTACCCATTCTGGGTAGTCGGATACTTCAATGAACCTTACTTCATGCAGTTTCTTGACTTCTTCTTTTATTTTTAGTAAGATGTCCGGCTTAAATCTTCTCAGTTTTTGTTTTTTAGGTTTGACATCTTCCTTTGTGGGAAGCCTGTGAACTATTATTGACTAGTCTAGCCCTGGCATGTCACCATATGACCAGGCAAACACATCTGCATATTCCGTTAATAGCTCGGTTATCTCATGTTTTTGCTCGGCACTCAAACTAGTCCCGATTTTGAGGTTCTTAGGGTTTTCCATGCTTCCTAGATTTACTGTCTCCACAAGCTCGTCGATCGAGATTCTGCTTTGTTCATGTTTTAGTCAATTTTCTTGTATTATTTCGTGGTCTAAGATATTGCCTTCAACAACTGACCTAGCAGCATTGGAAACGATATCAGCGTTTTTACTTTCTACCTGCGCGAAATATCCCTGACGCTCGATGGTAGGAGATCTGAGTAACATAAAAATGAAAAAATATATATAAGAAGAAAACAGACTGTAATTGAATTTGACAAAGAGTCTCAATAAAATTCGTTTAATAATTTTTCTCTAGTTTTGAGCTAACCTAGCGCTACTGATAGGATAACAAAACCAATTGTTCAGAGCCGGATGCTGGTTGCATGTGCGGGGGGTTGATTTCCCTTGGCTGTCGTCCTCTTTATTTATCCGAGGCTCTTGAATGATGTTTGCCTTTCGGAAAGATTGTTAAAGAGGTGGGATGCACGTCTGGGTGTCGATCAACTTCCCCCTTATTCTGCCTTTAACACCTTTTGTTTGTGCTTCTTCTGCGGCCGTATGAATGTACCCCAGTCCAAACGTCCCATGCTGCCCCTCTTTAAACTAATGGCCCTCCTTGCTGGTCACCATGTTCACTTCATTGAAAATCTGCAGCCCCAGGTCTTCTGAACCTTCTTCCCCAATATAAGGTATGGCAGTCTCTTTATATATGGCGTAATCATGTTCGCCCAGTACCGTGACTATCTGCCCGCTTGCAATGAACTTGACCCTTTGGTGGAGACTGGAGGGGATGGCTCCAGTAGCATGTATCCAGGGTCATCCCAAAAGCAAGTTAAAAGACCTTGGGATGTCGAGGACCTGGAAGGAGATGTGGAATACTTGTGGACCGATTTCCACCGGTAGGTTCACCTCTCCCACTATGTCTCTCTTTGACCCGTCGAAGGCTCTGACTACCGTGGAGCTAGGTTTTATGTTGCTTAGATCGAACCTCAATAAATCGAGCATTGCCAATAGGCAAACGTTGAGGGATGATCCGTTGTCAATGAGTACCCAGGAGACAATGGTGCCGTTGCACCTGTCCACTATGAACAGTGGTTTGGTATGTTGGTCTCCCTCTTCTCCTAGTTCTTCCGGAGAGAAGGCTATCTGGTCTATTGTGAAGATGGAGTCCGCCACGTGACCTATCTTGTCTGTAGCGATACCTTCCGGGACTTGAATCTTTTTCAGCACTTTAAAGAGTGCTTCTCTGTGGGGCTCGGATGTTGTGAGAAGGCCCATGAGTGATATTTGTGCTGGAACTTTATTTAATTGTTACATGATCTTGTATTCACTGGCCTTGACCATCTTTGTAAATGCAGCAAGTCCCCCTTCCTCTTCTTCTCCTTTCTCCACATTGGGTTCTTCAGTCGGGCCTTTATACTTTGGATCGTATAATCTCCCAGAGCGGGTGATGCCTCCCACTATAAGAGGTTGCTCTTGTTCGAGGGCCCGATGGTTGAACGGTACAGCCTTGTAATTCTCTGCCGGTATCGAGACATTGAATACATATCTTTTTCTTGGGATTTGTACCTCAGTTGATTGTCCCTCATAGCACTGTATAACCCTAGGCTTCGGATGAGAATCGATCATGTTTATAGCCTTCCCTTCTTCCTTTGACGGGTTGTCTTCCTTCTCAAATTCTGGCCCCCATCCACTAGGCGGCCCCTGCTCGGTCGGGATATAAGAATAGTTTACCAAATACTGAAATCTCCCATGTGATTCTCCTAAAGTGCTGACCGTTGGGTCTCCGGCTAACCACCTTCTTTTAATGTGTGCTTTTGGTGTTTCTTCTGGAGCTTAGTGGGATTACTTCTTCTGTTGCTCCGTCAGATTCTGCTTAGGGGCTTCTTTGGGAGTCGACTCCTCAGATGTGATCATATTAATGGTGGGCTTGTGATTGGGCAGTGGGTTGGTGTTGATATTGGGTGCTAGGGCGTTCACGAAATCCAGCTGTATGATTCTTGCATCAATTAAGTCTTGGATTTTGTGCCGGAGCCTCCAGCACCTATCTGTAGAATGCCCCTCTTGTCTCATATGGTAGTCACACTTGAGGCTTGAGTCGAAGTTCTTGGGCCTGTACTGGTCATTGGGGAGCTCAAAACTGATCAAGTTGTCTGCCCTCAACCGAGCGAAGACCTGACTGAGCGGTACGGGGATTAGAGTGAACTACCTTGGGGCCCTGGCGGCTTGGGCGTGACCTGTCGTGGGTTGTTTGGCTGGGATATTCGTGGTCTGGAATGTCACACGAGTCCCAGATTTTTCTGCCTTACGGGAGTGAACTGTGCTGACAGTGGACTCTTTAGCTCTGTTTCCTCCTAAGGGCCTTTGTGTCGGTGTGATCCTAGGAGGCTCCATTGTTTGGAGTCTACCGGTGGTGATGGCATTCTCAATCCTGCATCTCGCAGCCACTACCTCTGCAAAACTGGATGAGGTTTGGCCTACCAGGTGTGAAAAGTAGGTCTTGTCCAGGGTATTGACAAATATGGATGTCAATTCCTTTTCAGATATCGGGGTTGCCACCCTGGCGGCCTGAGCTCTCCAGCGCTGAGCATATTCCTTGAACGGCTCAGCATGTCTCTTCCGGAGACTCCCCAGGTCGATGACGGATGGAGCGACTTCAATATTGAACTTATATTGGTCATAAAATGCCCGGGCTAACTTCTCCCAGGTGTTAACAATGTTGAAGTCCAGGTGGGCATACCAGACTAGTGCAGGGCCTGTGAGGCTGTCTTGGAATGTCTAGAGCATGAGTTGGTCATATTGAGCATACTTGCTCATTTTCCGGGCATATAGCCTGGTATGCATTTTGGGGCAACTGGTCCCGTCATACTTTTCAAACTCTGGGGTCTTGAACTTTTCAGGGTATATCTCTTCCCTGTATGCTGGCAGATTGGTGATTCCGGCCTGTTCAAAACCATCAGGGCCTTCAATGGTTTTCATCTTGTCATGGAGCTACTAAAAGAGTCGCTTCTCCATCTCCTTCTGCCTCTCTTCCATCTCCCTTTTCAGGTCGTCAGAGGTTGGCCCCTGGTTGACCTTTGTCTCATATTCAAAGGCTGGGTTAAGGTGGGAATTGATCTCTTCATATTTCGAAGGCTGTCCCTCCACCGCTTTCCCCTTTCTAGCCCTTGAATGTTTTTCCTAGGTTTGCTGAGTGTTGCGCAGGAGGCCGATGCTTTCAGTTAAGAGGTGAACCTGGGCAGCCAGTTGTTGGACTGTTTGTTCTAGGGACATGATCCTAGAGTCCGAGGCAGCTTCAGCATTGGCATTGTTGCGATTGTCGCTATTGTTGGCCATTCTTGTTCTTGAGTGCGTGAGAACTGGACTTCTAGGAGGGTTCGATTGCTTGGAAGCTATTTTGATACCTGGACACGCATTTTGTTTTTATTTTAGTGCAATGAATGTAAGAATGATATGCATGTGTCACGCGGATGCTAAAAATAAAAAGGTTGACAATTGATTGACAATGTAATATTGAAACTTTACTTTTATTAATATTGAAAATTTTGGAGTTCGATAATCAAAATAAAAGATTACAAATAATGATCTATTTCCTAGCTCTTTTAGTCTTCTGTTGTGGAGGCTCAGACTTCCCATTGATGACAGCTTTTAATTCTTTGACTTTGGCTTGGGTCTTCTCCAATTGTGCTTCCAAGGCCTTGTTCCTTTGGTCGGATTCTTTGAAACGTCCCTTCCAGATGTCTTTCTTATGATCTGCAGCTTCAAAGTATACCTCCATTCGGGTTTTGACCTGCTCCAGGTAGATTTCTGTCTCTGGGTTGATCTTGTCTGGTCTTGGTTGGGTGACGTCTGGAACCCGATATGCTCTTTCCCCTGCCTGGTATAGCTGGCAGATTACAAACTCTCTGGTGGCTCGGTGTTTTCCCACTTCACCATCTAACTCCCCGAGGTCCACATTTGGGCTTTCAATTCTGGCTTCCCAAAGTGCTTTGACCTCTGCCAGCTTAGCAAACTTCTCGGCTACCAACTGGTTTGGATCTTGGTATTTAAAGGTGATTGCTTCCAGCGAGGGCCGATAAACTATATCTTGGATGGTACCAAACTGGCGGACCACTAAGTTGGGGTGATATCCAATACATCCACTGATTCCGATTAAAGGTACTGCTTGGAAGTTTCTGCAGGTCAAGATGATTTTGTTACAGCAACTCCACCTGGCTGTCCACAGAATATCCTCAGCACTGAAACCTCTAAGTACCTCTACCCAACTGTGGCTGGTAAGGTCGTCGGGCAGCTTCACCTTTTCTATACATGAGTTTACAAGATCCACCTGCTAGGCTAAGGTTTTTCGGACCATGTTCAGCCCGAAGCACTTAAGGTGGCTTACAAACCATATCAGCAGAAGGTTGAGGCTTGAGCGAAGGATCCCATGGCCTTTCTTCTTAAGGAAATTCAAGTTCCGGATTTGTTCAACCAGTAGAGCCGGGATGTAAGATTTTCCCTCTAGAAATTGGGTCACCAGCTCTGCAACCTAGTAGTGAATATAGAAGGTCCCGGTGGGGAACAGTATGGTGGCGAAGGCTGTCAAGATGAAAGCGTTCACCCTTCTGTGTCTGTAAGTTTTGGGGTCTCCACACAGTATGTCCTTCCTATCCCCATTGTCCTCTCGGGCGATGAACCAGGCTTCTAGATCATCCATACGTATGTAATATCCATTACAGTCTGCTAGGGCTTTGTTGACTGCTGTTTTGCGGATGCTTAATAATCTGCTGAAGGTACCGGCTGGCCCGGCCTCGAGGTCTGGCATATAGATTTGATCGGTTAGTGCTGGAGCCTGTAGCAACTGGGTGTACTCCTTCAGGGTAGGGGTGATCTCATGCGGCCCGATAAAGAAAGCAGCGGGCTTGATTTCCCATAATTGGAGCATGGCCTAGACTAAAGGCAAATTCACCTCTATCTTTGTCAGTGAGAGGATGGGGCCGATCTTTTGTTGGAGGAAGACCTGCTCCTCTGGGTTGTACAAGGTAAACCAATGGTCCAGTACCAACTTTAGGTCCAAAGGTTTGTACACCCGAATTTCTTTGCGGAGGAGACAGTCGACTGCGGTGCTAGCCATCTATTTACAATAAGAAATTGCCTAATTACAAACAGAACTATGAAAACATTACAGGGAAATAAATTCGAACTCCATGAACAAAATAACAAACCATTAAATTGTCATCAATTGTCAACCCCTCATGATGTTATGTATGCAAGTAGGTTGGTTCTAACTGGTTCCCGAGCTCTATAACCTCCCGCATTCTCGAAGAAATGGATCTCAGGCTATATCGAAGCATAGGGTGGGGTAGCCTAATCGGTCCCGAACGGTGAATCAACTCACCTCGCCCGAAACCTACACAATGGCTCCCCGTCTTAGGTTTCTAGGACGGTCCGGGTTCGACCGCATCTATTCACACAAACATATGCATGCAAAACCCCCATAGAAAACTAAAAATCTAACTAATCCCTGCAAAGTTAGTAACAGAGTAATAATTGAAACACATTTCTTAAAGAGAACAATTCGAAAAGATTCAGGTGGCTAGCCTACTGGCATGGGTCCCCAGCGGAGTCGCCATCCTGTCAAGTTTAATTTTGAATTTTCCCATTCCTAATCCAATCTATACTAGACCCTATGCTCATCTAATGTAAATCCTCGACTTGAGTTAGGAATTTCGTTTGATTTTTGGAGTCGCTACCCAACTGTTGTTGGGAAATATTGAATTAAGACTAAAGGAGCGGATTAGTCTTAATTTGGACCACTAGTCGTCGTTTTTCCTCTTCTCGTTTTTTAAAAGAGGAAAAGGGAAAACCAGAGTTTCTAAGTCCGGAGGCTAACCTATTAAAACCTTACGGTTACCACCTAATCTCCTAAAATTATCCTATTTAGAAATGTGTTTTATTGTGTTTCTGTTACTTTTTATTATGTTTTTGAATTATTTCAAGAAAATGATTTTTTATTTCATTTTATGGGTTGACCCAAATGGGTGCCTACGTACCTGCTATTCAGGATCAAACAAGCCATAGTTCGCTTTTCTGAAAATATTTAGTGGGTTTGTGAATTTTAATTTGAAAATCTCTTTCACTTTATATTTTTATCATTTTTTGGATTTTTCTAAAAAACTCTAAGCCTAAGCTTTAATTTGATCTTTTGAAAATGATTTTTAGGGAAAACATCAATTTTGGATTTATTTGAGAAAAATGGTTTTTTCTAAGTGCTAAAACTCATTTTTTTTATAATTTTTGAATTTTTATGATTTTTATGATTTTTATGATTTTTTATTATTTTTATGATCTTTATGATTCTTCTACTATTTTTTTATAATTTTCTAAGTTTTCACGATTTTCATAGTTTTTTATTATTTTTATGATTTTTGTTGATTTTTTTATAATTTTTGAATTTTTGTTAAAAATTTTATCCTAAACTATTATTTATCCTATTTTGGAATCTAAAATTTTATTATTACTTCTTCTAATATTTTTATTATTTATCTACATTTTTATTTATTATTTATTTTATTATTTTATTTTATTTTTTTTTTATTTTTTTTATTTTTACTACATTATTAAATCCTAAAAATCTAATTTCTACATTTTCCTACTTATGGAAATAAAACATAAACAAATAAATAACTAAATAAATAACCAACAAATAAATAATCAAATAATAAATCAAATAAATACAAATAAATAAATACACAAAATTTGAAAAAAATAATAAAAAATCCGGAAAATTCGACTTACTTGGATCCAGGTCGGTGCGCGGGTTGGGTCAGTCAGGTCGAATCGGATCAATTGGACACGGCGGCGGAGAGGGCTCGTTCACGGCGTTTCGGCGGTCTTTTGCAATGGGTGAGGTGTCGAATCTAGCTTCTTGAGGGTGCTGGATCCAATGGCGGCGGTGGTTTGCTCCCAGATCGTCTCTTGGTAGCGGCTTGGCTTCGGTCGGCAATCACGATTTTGGGTTTCCTCCGATTTGCACTCTTTTCTCACTTTCTCTCAATTCTGATTCGTGTCTTGGCTTCCTCCCTTTGATTCCTATTTATAGGCACTTGAAAACGAGCTAGATAAGCTCGGATTTCCTCCGATCGAAGCTAATCGGATTTTCGATTAAAAAAACCAACTCCGATTTGTGTAAATCCTTTGATTTGTTGCGATTTGATTCCAATTAGATAGTGTTTATCTTATTTCTGTTGAAGATCTGTTGGATTTGTGCAAAAAATCGAATCGAAACGGCCGAAATTCGAATTCTCTCTTCCGCCGGTGATCTCGGACCCGAGGTAGAAGACGATCATGCGCCCGGCGCATGCGCTCCCTCCAGCCAATCGGATGCTGCCACGTGTCCTGGATAAGTAAGAAAAATGCAAAACGCGGAAACTGCTCCTCCTGCGATTCAAACCTGCAACCGAGCTCCCCTGCGCGCACCTTAGCCCGTGGTCCGGACTAGCTGGGCTAGCCCACTTTCCTGATTTTTCTAATTTCGCAAATTGCATATATGCAATGTGATTTTTTTTTTTGTATTTTTTGAAATTTCAAAAATTTGTAAAAAATTTTTATTATTTAATATTGCCATTTCTGAAATCATTTTTCAAAATTGATATGTTTTCCTATTTATTTTTATTTTTTGAATATTTTTATTATTTATGCTAAATTAAAGAAAAATTGAAAAAAATTGGAAAAAATTGAAAATTGATTATTATTGATTATTATTCATTTTTAGGGCAAAAATGGGGTGTTTACATCTACAATACCTTATTACGGACTACTTGAAGAACGGTGCTCTTCCACTGTAGAAAGGAAGCTAGGAAGCTCATGTATAAGGCCACAAATTACACTATTTACAATCCCTCGTAATCCTTAGCCCTTTGCCTAATGGGATTGAACATTTTAAGACCCTTCCCCTAGGCTTTTGGGCAACGATAATTTATCATTGTTGCTATAGATTATTTCACTAAATAGATAGAAGTTGAAGTCACAACTAAGATTATTAAGAGATATGTGGAAGCCTTCATCCTCAAGAACATCTTCAGCAAATAGAATGTTCTATACATATTAATAACTAACAATGAGACACAAATCAACAACTAGAAATTTAGAAAATTTTATAGTGACAATCACATCAAAGTTCACTATACCTCAGTAGCACATCCCTAACCAAATGGATAAGTTACGGCCGTGAATAAGATTATTCTCAATAGTCTAAAAAAAAGAGAGAATCAGGCTAAAGATAAGTGGGCATATGAGCTTTTGACCATCCTGTGGGGATATCAAACTACTTATAGGACCTCCATCAAGGAAATGCTATTCAAGCTCACCTTTAGCTTTGAGGCTATCCACCTCGTCAAACTGCAGCTTCATAATATTAAACCACAAAGCATAGACTTGCTAACCAACTAGCTTAAACTACAAGCTAACCAAAACACAATTAAAGAGATTTAAGATACTGTTTGGATTTGAGTTACTGCATATCAACACCGATTTGCTTATTATTACAACAAGAAGGTTAGGAATAAAGTCTTCCAGCCTAGCGACTTGGTCCGTAGAAGGTTAGAAGCCATCGAATCTTGAGAAGTTCAAGGAAAGCTTGTGCCAATTTAAGAGGACTCAGTCAGGATTGTTGTAGACTTAGACAATGGGGCATATAGGCTAGAGAGGTTAGATGGTCAACCTATTCCCCAGATTTGGAATTACAACAAATTTAGGCCATACTTTGATTAGATTTTCGTTTACTTATTTGTAGACTTAATCATTTGGCAACAAATGAAATTGTTGCATTTTATAAACTTGATAACTTTTAATATCCTTTTGTGTTTTCTCCTAACCTACTCGAGGTGAATGAATTTAATAAATTTATCAAGTCCTAACCAACTTAAGGTGAATGGACTCTTGATCATGGTTTACCCAGACCTTACTACAGTTAATAGACTATTAATTACATCAACTCTACACTTTTAAGTTAGCGAGCAAACAAACTCTTGATGACATGATATCCCCACCAATTAAGGAGTGAATGGACTCTTCAACTCTTAGACTTTTACTAAACAGTTAGAGCACTCAACCTCTAGAGGCCTACTTAAAGCATTCGTTGGTAGCTTGTCAACAAAACTTAAGGTATGAGCATCCGAGCTACCCTACATGCACAATTTATAGAGAAAGAGATAAATTAAAATAAGCAACTAAATTCAAATAGATATAGAAAGCCAAGTTTGGCAATAAACTCGTCACAAAAGAAGTATTCAAACAAAGAAGAAAATAAGAATAGCAAATATAAAAAGTTCAAATTCAGGCAAGTGTAGAAGAGGTCCATCAAAAATTTTATTCAAAAGTTGGCATACCAATTTAGAAAAAAAATGAAAGTCTCTAAAATAGAAATAAAGGCTTCTTAATTTTCTAGGGAGGGGATGATCAAAGCTTCAATAATTTCATCGACATTTGCGGCTACAATCCTCTCAGTGAGATGTAGCTTTGATGGAGGCATAGGATCTCAAGGTGGGTTTGAGTTTAGAGGGAGCAGAGGAGCATTCTTGACCTAATTATGGCCTAACCGCCTCTCTTGAACTTGATCTTCCTCAACATGCTCCTATTCCTCGATGAGTCTGTGTTCTTGCCTTGAGAATCTTAGCCTTCGACTGCCATCTCCGCTGCCAGCTAATCTTTATCCACTTCTCCCTTAACCTCGGTAGAAACATCTATTGAATCATCACAATAGTCTAGGCAATTGAGATCATAATCAGGAAGTAACTCTAAGATCTCAACCATAATCGAGCATATGCCTTCCATAAGTTTGCACTTTCTAAGTTCTCTTGATAATAGTTTTAATGATATCAAAAAGCTAAGAGATTTATAACTAAGTTATTTAGTGTGCAAATAAATAATGCACACATAATTCAGTTTAATCTCTTAGAAGAGAAGTTTTCCTCTCAAGTTTTTACTCAGAAGGTAACTCAAAGACTAACTCAAAAAGTAGACCTACTGTATGACTCTCAAGCTTTTAGTCAGAAGGAAACTCAGAGAATGACTCGAAGAGTAAACCTATTGCACTAACATAACTGCAGAAATGAACAAGATATTACAAGATGAGTTTATATTTGAAGATTTAATCAACTTGAAGGCTGAACTCTAAAGTTAAATGTATATAGGTAATACATTCAAAATGTTCCACAAAGTTAGTTAATATATCTAGGGGATTTGAAATTATAATCAATTTAAATATTAAAATTAAAGTTAGTCTAAACTTGACAAAGCAAAGTATGTCTGATGAAGATTTATATTTTTTAAAATTCATAGCCATGCTTGAGGAGTAGAAAATATTCAAAAAGGATAATAACTGAAATACATTATTTTTAAGGGATATGAAGTCAACCATAGTTTTGAAGATATTACTCATGCACTTTTCTAACAACATGGAATTGATCAAGGGTCATTTTTTAATTAGAGATAAACAGCAAAATATTTAGAATAAATCATATCTTCAATGCCTAACTTATCCTCTTCTAGCTGTTACATAATCAAAAGTAATATACCCTCTGTATCAAAAAAGAATAGAACACAACACAACATAAAAATAAATAAATAAATAACTCAACATTCTTTGTGAAAAAATTATATTACATTTTATTTTTATTTTGTACCGAACTTAGTGAAGATTACATTATTGTTATTCCTTATTGATTTTGATTTTTTGCAAGAGTTAGATTACAAACAAGCTCTGAGTTTAGAGAAGTTTGACAAAGTGAATTGTGATCACTATTTATAAATCTCATTCCGTGATTGTATATAGTGGAACATACCAGTGTGAAATACCAGGTCCTTAGTTTAGAGTTGGAAGAGAGGACTAACGCTTGAGTTGGAACCTCTATAAATCATTGTGCAAAACTCCTCTTACTTTACTCTTTTATTTTCGTGCATTTAATTATCTATTGTGTTTACAAAACAAATTCAAAGTCATAATTTACAAGCAACTAATTGGGGAGGTGATTTGATTTTTTAAGAAAGCCCCCCCCTCCCCCCCCCCCCCCCCCCCCCCTCTTGGTTACTCTTCGAGGACCAACAATTGGTATTAAAGCGAGTCTCTTTTATTAAATTGAGTGATCCACTTTATCATGGCTAAGAATAACATTACAATCAATTGAGCTCCATACTTTGATGGCACGAATTACTTATACTGGAAAATGCACATGTCCACTTATATTAAGGCTAATGATTATGCTTCATAGTAGGTGATTGATATTGGAGACAATCAAGTGATAAGAACAAGTGATGTTGAGTTCACTAAGGTCGAATTGAAGCTCATCGAGCAAAAAAATAAGGCTAAGAATATACTTCTCAGGACTATAAAGCTATTTGAATTTTACTTTATTATTTCACATGGCACAACTAAAGAAATATGAGATACTCTGTCTGAAACATATGAAGGAATGAATATGATTAAGAAAACAAAAATTAATGCTTTTTTGCAGAGATATGAATTGTTTAAAATTAAAATCTGATGAGAAAATTAAAGATGCTTTCAATCGTTTTACTGCTATAACTAACAAACTAACCTATCTTGGAAAGAAAATAGAAGACCTTGATCTTGTTAGGAAAGTATTGCAGGTATTACCAAAGTCAAGGGATACTAAGAAAACTATTATAGAAGAAGCACAAGATCTAAACAAGCTCACACTTAGTCAAATATGGATGATTTTAAAGACTGGTTGGAGTTTAAAGTAAGACCATTAGAGATACCATGCAATATTAGATCGATAGGTGCTTACTTTCTTGAGTGGGAGATGGAGAGACATGATGACTCATTAAGAGCTAATTTAGCTATTGGATCACCTAGCATATATACTTGTCATCTTAAGGGAGCGATGTCATACAAATGAGGATGGATTGAGGAGTATGATTGATTTCTTTTGAGGTTAAAGCTACTATTTTGTATTGTGCTCATAGATGCATCAAGTTTTGTTCTAGGGACCATAAATGAACATTTTGTATAGAGAAGTCATGCATCATATTACTAAATGTATACATTAATGTATTTAGACTCTATAGGCAAAGTATCACTCATTGGAAGTGACAACTTTAGGAATAACCTCATGCTGCTAAATTAGTGAAAATTTGATGTATTTTGCTTTATTTTGAGTTTCTTTGTACCATTAAAATAATGATCCAAATATGCAAGTATGAACAAAAGCTCAATTTAAAGATATGTAATTATCTAAATTATGCTAATTTATGATTGGACATGTAGAGCTAATTATTACCCTATAAGAGGCTAACCAAAATGAAAATTTTGCAGATGACGTAAGACAACCCTTGCAGCATGATAATGCAAAGGCTAATGAGCAGAGACAAAACTAACCTAGAGATAGATCTAAGGAAATTTTGGCTACTATTAAAAGGCAAAATGAGTGGTTCCAAATGTTCCTAAAAACGTAGATAGCCAGCACTACTACACACACTACCACCACCACCAATGGCTATAGAGGAGCCACCACCACCACCACTAGTTGTACCAGTAGAGGTTGTTAATACGACACCACTAGAAAATAGGCCATAGAAGAGTGTGTTGCCCAAATTCATTAGGTGTAATAGGTATTTTGAGGTAATCCTAGTGGGCTCGATGAAGCTAAAGACTAGATAATGTAGATAAAGAGGTCCTTTGAGGCATTTGAGGTGCCTTAAAATTTGAAAGTGAACTATGGCACCTATTTGTTGAGATTGAGAGCACAGACTTAGTGGGACACCTAGAAAAGATCTATGTAGGTACTGATCACATAGGAGACTTTTAAGAATGAGTTTTTGGAGCACTATTTTCTTAAAAGCCTTAAGGCTAAGTATAGTGAGGATCTATTTACTATATAGGCAGGAGGACAAGGTATGGAGCAGTATGAGATTAAGTTTAGCCACTTCTTGTAGTTTCCTCCTCCTAAGTATCAGCAAAGTGACAAGCTAAAGATGGAGGTGTTTGTCAAATGACTGGATCTAAAAATAAGAAGGAAGTTGATAGAATTTGAGGTGTGAACTTTTAGAGAGATGGTTGAAAAAGCTAAAGTCCTAGAGAATGCTAAAAGGGAGGAGGTTGAGACTTTAAGGGGCAGACTAAATATCTTTGGTAAAAGACACCATCAATAGGTTAGGAACTAGTAGGAAAAGTAAATGGTCTGCGTGCCCCCATTCCCTCAGACCAGGGTGAAGCTTATAGATGTCCCATCTATTTGATGTTAGAAGTGCTAAGGTAGGCAATCCTAGAGAGTGCCCACAGTTGAGAAACAAATGCTATTTCTATGGAGAGGCTACACACCACATTATTGATTATCCTAAGAAAGTTGCTACCACTTGCTTCATTTGTAAGAAATATGGGCATCTATTGACTAATTGCCTATAGAGACGAACTACGATGACCCCTCCAAAAAAACCTTTGCAAATTATTGGAAAACTTGCTATGAGAAAGAGTGAGAATGGCCAAAATAATGATGGAAATCACTCCAATACTATGGCGACTACAGGTAAGGTGTATAATCTTGAAGGAGCTTGTGAAGGTGAAAATTTTGAAGGGGAAGAACTTGCAACTTATGAGGATTAAAATTTTGTCTACACAAATTTTGAGGTAGATAAGTGCTCAAACTGGAACTTTTTTCCTTTAAGTACCTTACCAATGACTAATAAGAGTAGAGATAATTAAACAATAATAAGAGTTTAATAAAATGAACCATGATGAAAGAGTTAACCTCAAACTAATGTATTTATCACCCGACCTTAAGTACCGAACCCTTTTTTACTCAAGGAATATAGCGATATCTAACCAATTAGTATTTACTCTTTGTTATATAGGGGGCCACCCATTCCTTTATCACTCCCAAGGTAACAAAGTGAGTTAGGATGCTTGTTAACATGAAAGAAGCAAGTTTCAACATAAAGATATCAATCAAAGGAGTGGTAATAGCTAAAGAAATGATCAAGAAGTGTCCCATCAACATTCAAGAGCATAAGACCAATGCTAACTTAATAGTGCTGGACATGAATAAATACGATGCCATCTTGGGCATGAAATGGATGTTAGCCACCAAAGCCACTGTGGATTGTTGAGATAAGAAGGTGGCATTTAAAGATTCTTGTAGTGTAAAGGTAGAGTTTATTAGAGAATCTACGCTTCCAAGGTCACAGGAACTCGGTTCATTTGAAGTTATCACATATGACAAGCAATTCCCTTATAATAGAAGTATGCTGAATGCGGTTAAAGCAGATTTGAAATTGCCTAAGTTAGAAGAAATTAAGGTGGTGAATGAATTCCTTGATGTACTTCTAGAAGAGTTACTAGGACTACCACCTAAAAGAGAGATTGACTTAAAGATTGATTCACGCTAGAGACTAAGCCTATCTCAAAGGCACTCTATCGAATGGCTCCAATAGAGCTTAAGGAATTAAAGAAACAATTGCAAGAGCTATTAGATTAAGGATTCATAAGACCAAGTGTCTCACCATGGGGATCCTCGACGTTGTTCATAAAGAAAAGGAATGGCTCCATGCAACTATTCATCGACCATCAAGATTTGAACAAAGTTACCATCAATAACAAGTATCCATTACCCTGAATTGATTCAAGGAACCAGTGTGTTTTCTCGCATAGACTTGTAGTCTAGGTATAATTAGTATCGGATCAAGCTTAAAGACATTCCCAAAATATTTCTTTTGTTCCTTTACATTTTTAGCCCCCTTATATTGTACTATAGAAGTATATTTGTATGTACTTAATAGGATTTTCTCCTTATAGTGTTGTGAACTTAAGAACTTACTATAAATAGTTCCTTTCACATGTAAGCTGACATCATATATTAAAAACAAAAAAAAATTCCTTCAAACTATGAACACTTAGCTCTCAAATCCATCACTCTTATCAATCCCTTTTAGCAAAGATTATAGTGACTATCCCTAATCTAAGCTCATAAGTCACACCAAGTTAGGATTAAGTCACATTTAGTTCCTTGTGGTGCACCATATCCACTAGAAACATTTACATTTCAGCCAATTTATCTATTTCCACATCATTTTCTTCCTTATTTGAAAAGACCCATTTCGTAGTTAGCTTCCTAGTTGATAACCTAGTGAATGCTAAGCTCTTAAGCATATCATCTTATATTGGTATCAAAGCAAGGTTCTAACAAGATTGTGCATTTGTAATTGTTGTTGAATAATTCTTATTATTAAGACATCGAAGTTAAGTAGTAGTTATTGTTATAAAGTGTGTAATGTCTAATCCCAATGCTCATGGTGGTATTAGAGAATTTGAGAGTGATGTGCATGGACATAGAAGGTGTGTAACTCAAACCACGAGGTCTACTGATGAGTAAATCCAAGAATGAACCATTATTGTCACCAATCCCGTTGTTATCATGCAATGATTGGCTGATAACTAAGCTATGCAAGTTAATGCAAGCATTAGACAAGCTCAAAATGATGAAGAACTAATAGCCCTACCTTGAAATGTTTGAAATGGTGGTTGATTGAAAAGAGATCAAGGTGTGAGAAGACCTATGGAGGTCAATGATGAGTTCGATGAGGGAGCTAAGAACAACTTTGAAGAAGAGTATGCTATGCAAGGTGCATGAACTCTTAGAGGACTAGAAAATGTAAAGTGCAAATTCCTTTGTTTTTAGGAAGTGAAGATGCAAATTATTATTTAGATTGGGTAGAAAAAGTCGATAAATGGTTTAGGTGTCATGAGTATGAAAAGGCTATAAAAGTAAGACTAGTTGCCTTAGAATTTTCTAAGTATGTAGCCTTGTAGTGGAAGGACTTGATGAATGCTTGAAGACGAGCTAGAGATCATGAAATTAGATCATGGACTAAAATGAAGAGGGTTATAAGAGGGAGTTTTGTCCCAAAATATCATCTATAGGAAGCTTTTAAGAAATTGCAAACATTGCACCAGGGCGGAATGTGTGTAGATGATTATGTAAAGGAGTTTCATATGCTAATGATTTATTCGTAAGGTGGAGGAGCTTGAAGATCAGACCATAGCTTAGTTTATAACTGGGTTGAGGTATAAGATTGCTTGTGTCATGGGGCTATAATGCTTGAATAACCTTAAAGATGTGATTAAAATGGCATAAAGGGTCGAGCAACAAAGATGCAACAATCCAACTCAAGCACCTTTAACATGACCTATGGATTGTTAACCAGAAAGAGTAGTTGGTCAAGACATCAGCGATGAGAGGAAATATGACTAGCATGAGAAGGCCATTGTTACCTTACCTAAGCTAAAGAAGGAGATTAGAAAGAGTTTAAGAAGAAAGCTAAGTTAAATTAAGTGCTTCAAATGCTTGGGCTATGGCTACATTGATTCTCAATTTCTAAACCAACGAGTAACGATGATGTGCTTTAAGATCCAATTGCAACAACACAACTTCAATGGATGAATCAATTAGATAAAGTCCACAGAATGGCGTGAACCCCTACTCCTTATGAACCCTAATTGGCATGTTCAAGAACACATATAAACAATTCCAATTACACACTAGATATGACACACTAGCAATAATTGAAAACAACTTAAGAATGATTGATATAACTTACAATAATCTTTAAGCTAAAATTTCCACAATTTCAAAATGAAATTGATAAGAGTGAAATGTGTGAAGAGGAAGCTCTCCTACGGCACAAAGTCTAATTTTCTAATGTTCAAAAAGTCCCTTACAAACCCTAATAAGCTAATATTTATACCCTACTCTAAAACAAGGAAAATTACAACAACGTCACATAGTCAAAACTGGTCCTATGAGCCACTTGCGAATTGATTCTCCAAGTGAAAGAGAAGTGTATATGATTGGTTCTTCTCAAGATAAAATGCAAATGAAATGAAGGTTGGTTCCACTCATCTTTGTAGGTTCAATTTGGTTCATAATAGACCGTGATCCAATCATAAACTAATTACCATTGTGCTTGGTCGTCTTCTTGCAAAACTAACAAAATGTACCTGTTATAATGTAAAGATAATTATTATAAGATAAATAAAGATAAAATGTGGATATTTGGGCTCATTCGTTCAAATAGGCTTCCCACTGCTAGATCCAGAGGTTTGATTCCCATTAAATGATAATGGAGGGAGAAGGACCACAATTAGAGGTTGACAGTGCTGGTGAAGAGGAAGGGATTGAGGAAAAGACTAAAACCATTTAAGAAGCTCTCACTGAGTACCATGATGATGAAGATGTTGCAGTCTACACCCAACAAGGGAGATACTTGAGTATGGTGATTAGGCATGCCTTGAGTACGACCCCATCAAACAAAGAGTAAAGGGAGAACTTGTTTCACATCAAATGCAAAGTGAAAGGCCATTTATGTGCAATAATTGTTATGGTGGACGTTATACCAATGTAGCTACCACACCATTGGTTAATCAACTTAAGTTACTGAACACAATACATCATTGACCCTAGAAGTTGCATTGGTTATGTGAGAAGGGGGCTTTACATGTCACATAGCAAGTGCGTGTACCAATCACCATAGAGGAAAAGTACTAAGATGATGTCCTTTATGACGTGCTACTAATGTGTGCTTAGGACAAACTTGGATGTTTGACCAACATATGCTCCATGACTGCTACAATACTTATGCCTTCCAATGGTGGGAAAGTTATGTTACACCCTATGACCCTTAGTGAAGTACAAGAAGCTTAAGCCTAGATCACACAAGCTCAAAAGCAAACGCTATTCATGAGTTGAGGTAGAGCTTAAGCTTAGACAAGCCCTTCTATTTACTATTGATTAAATAGTTGTTAGAGGTTGCTAATATAACTAAGTTACCCGAGCAAGTGAGGAATTTGCCGCAAGAATTTCAAGACTTGATCCTAAAGGAACTACCAAATGGACTCCCTCTATTAAGAGGTATCGAGCACCACATTGATCTCGACCTAGTGTACCCCTACTGAACCAACTCACTTATCACATAAACCCCAAAGAGGCTAGAGAACTAAAGCACTAAGTAAGCAAGCTAATTGCTAAAGGGTATGTGAGGGAGAGCATGAGCCTTTCTACTATGTTAGTAGTGTTGGTGCCTAAGAAAGACGGAACATAGAGAATGTGCATTGATAACCAAGCTGTCAATTGAATTATAATCAAGTATCAATATCTAACTTTGCGACTCAATGATATGTTGGATGAGTTGTATAGAGCTTACATCTTTTCTAAGATAGATCTTAAGAGTGGATACCATCAAATCCATATTAGGGGTGGAGATGAATGGAAAACTGCCTTCAAGACATGCCGTAAATTATATGACTAGACAGCTATGCCCTTTGAGCTGACTAATGCATCAAGCACTTTCATGAGGTTAATGATACATAAGTTACGGGATCTACTAAGAAAATGTGTGGTGATGTATTTTAATGATATCCTAGTTTACAGTCACAGCTTACCTAACCATATTGATCATCTTAGGGTGGTATTTGACTTATCGAAAGTTGAGAAGTTGTATGGTAACTTGAAGAAGTGTACCTTTTGTCAACCCGAGGTTACATTCGTAGGGTTCGTTGTATCAAGAGAAGGCATCAAGGTAAACAAAGAGAAGGTTAAAGCCGTAGTCAATTGGCCAACCCTATAAAGCATAGCCAAGGTCAAGAGTTCCTAGTAGCTAACATCTTTTTATAGACAAGTCATCCAAAACTTCAGTACTATTGTTGCCCCTCTAACCAAGTTGACTAAGGGAGGGAGCTTAGATGGATTAATTGAGCCTAAAGAAGTTTTAAGGAGATCGAAGAGAAGCTCACCACCAATCCCACACTAGCCTTACCTGACTTTAATAAGGTATTGGAGCTGGAGCATGATGCATCAGGAGTTGGGATGAGAACGGTACCAATGCAAGAACAGTGACCTAATGCATACTTTAGCGAGAAACTCAATAGTGCTACACTTAACTACTCAATGTATGATAAGGAGTTCTATTCCTTAATAGAAGTAGTCATTACATGGTAGCATTACCTTCTACCTCGAGAGTTTGTAATCTACATTGACCATGAATCCCTCAAATACTTGCAAGGTCAACATAAGTTATCTTAAAGACTAGCCAAGTGGATCGATTTCCTAGAAACTTTTTCATACATGATCAAGTACAAGGCCGAAAGCACTAATGTAGTAGAGAGCACCTTATCCAGAAGACATATATTGATCACCAGATTACAAGCCATGATCCTAAGCTTCAAGATAATAACTAAATAATATGAGCAAGATGGAACTTTTAGGCCCATTGTGGTAAGGTGTATAGCTAGCGTCAATGTTTATGGTTACTTCATGGATAGGGGTTGTATATTCAAGAAAGAGTGGTTGTGCACATAGACTAGCTCGATGAGAGAGCTGTTGACTAGAGAAGCTCATGTTGGAGGACTTGCAAGTCATTTTGGGGAAAAGAGGTACAAGCTACTGAAAGAACATTTCCACTAGCCCAGTTTGATGAAAGATGTTCACAAGGTATTGGAGAAGTATACTACTTGTAAAAGGGAAAAGGAAAAGAAAGAACTATATAGGGAAAACCTACCACTACCTATCCCCAACCAGCTTAAACATAGACTTCATCTTGAGATTACCTTAAATGTCTCAAAGACATGATTCTATAATGGTTGTCATAGATCGGTTCAATAAAATGGCCCACTTCATCCCTTACCATAAGACTAACAACACACCACATGGTACCTCATAGCCTTGTCTCAAACTAGGACCTAAAGTTCTTAAGTTTCTTTTGGAGGATGTGTGGAAGATATTAAGACCTAAACTAATGTTTAGCATGTCCTACCATGCCTAAACAAATGGCTAAACTAAAGTCATCAATAGAATTTTGGGCACCCTCCTCTAAGCTAAAATTGGTAAGAACTTAGAATCTTATTAATTAAGACTCGTGTTTACCAATTATCAAATTTGCTTACAATAAATCAAAACATGGATCAATCGGTGAGTCCCTATTCGAGGTTGTCTATGGTAGCAACCCGACCCTTTCTGTGGGCATGATCTCCACCTAGTCCTTGAAGAAGGAAAGCTCTAATGCTATTAATTAAGCTTGAAAGATTAAGTAGTTACATTAGAAGGTATCTAAGCAACTCACCAAATTTGTAGGCAAGTAACAAAAGCTCGAAAACTAAGGAAAAAATTCATAAAGTTTAATCTTGGAGACTTAGTATGGATTCACCTCGATAAGGATAGGTTTCCTAGTCACAAGGTGAATAAGCTTTAACCTCGTGTAGACAAACCCTTTAAGGTCTTTTAGAAGATTAACAATAATGCCTCTAAGCTTAACTTATCGTATGGTTATGGAGTATCTCTAACCTTCAATGTTGGTGATCTTACTTCATATGTGCTAAAGGAGGATCTCCATGAAGACTTCCTAAATTTGAGGACAAATCCTCAACACCCCCAAGGAGATGATAGGAATCCGACTACTAGTCCCATTACCCAAGCTATTGTTTGCGATTTCAAACCTTAAGCTAGAGGCTTCTTGCTAACTGACCAGCCAAGGATGAAGCTATCTTTGTCCATGGGTTTCACTTCCATTACTTATCGAGTTGCAATCAATCTCTCATCATTATCCAAGCTGAGGAGACATCACTAAGCTTGCCTTGGGAAGCTTAATCAAACAAACCCTAAGGCTTAGACAGCTTGGTGTGACTTACTTTACAACTCACCGATCTCTCTTGAAACTAACACAATCATTATCCAACCTATTTTCTTAAGACATACCCTTATCAACTTAAATGAATGCCCCATTTAATGAGAATGATTTTTCTTTTCTACTGGTAGCACTTCTAATACCAAAATGACACGTCTTTAACATCTGACAGCCGCACGCATTACCAAGAATATTCCTTTTGTTCCTTTACATTTTTACCTCTTTTGCATTGTACTAAAAAAGTATATTTATATGTACTCAATAGGATTTTCCCCTTATAGTATTATAACCTTAGAAACTTACTATAAATAGTCCCTTTCACGTGTAAGCCGACATCATATATTGAAAACAAAAAACTTTCCTTCACTTTGTAAGCCCTTAGCTCTTAAATCGTTCACTCTTATCAATCCCTTTAGTGAGGATTGTGGTGAGTACCCCCATCATAAGCTTGTGAGTCACATCAAATTAGGATTAGGTCATGTTTGGCTCCTTGTAGTGTGTCATATCCACTAGAAACATTTGCATTTCAACTAATTTAGTGATGGGAATCAACCTTGTGGTTCCAGTAGTGGGGAAAACTAAATTGGATGCTTAAGCTCGGAAATCCACATATGGCCACATCTTATCTAATAATGCTTTGTTTTACACTTTAACAGGTACATTTATCGTGTTTTATAAGATGGTTAAATAACATGCACTAAGGATCAACTTGCGGGACATTCTTGGAATCACATCCAATAGTCTACAATTTGTTCAATTGAAGTGAAGAACCGGACACTTGAAGACCATTAGTATTTGTAATTTGTTGCTTTTGGGAACCGACCATTAAGTGGCATCTTTGTAATTTTTGTGTTATTTTTAAGAGCAAGTATAAATACTTGTTAACTAGGGTTTTGTTGAGGCTTTTGACATTTTCGAAACATACACTTTCTTTGCCATGAGGTTTTCCCTTGCTTGCAAAAAGATCTCTTATCAATTTCACAAGTGAAATTGTGGCGAGACCAACTTGAGTGGATTGTGAGTAATATCAATCTTCCTCTTGTTGTTTTTCAAATTGTATTTAGTGAGTCACATCTAAGTGCAATTTGTTGGTGACTTGTCATTATCTATGTGAATTAGGGTTCTTCCATTTCAAATTTGAATCATTTCAATTTGAGTAGAATTCTAGTTCATTTCCATTATTTTCCATTGACATTTATACAATTGTTTGTTCCTTATATCAATTTAACATCAATCTTGTGAATTGGGGTTCATTTGTGAAGTTAGTGATCACGTCAACTATGGATTGTAATTTGTTGTTCACGCCTCTTGTTGATGTGTTTGCTACCCAAATAGTAAAGCACATCATACTTTTTGGTATCAGAGCAAAGGTTGTGGAGTAGGGTTTGCGTGAACTTTAATTACAAAATTAAGGTTCTTGAATTTTACTTCTTAATCCGAATTATTGAAGTGGAATTGAAGTAGTTAATTGTGATTTTGTTGTGTTATATTTGTTGTTGTTGAAGTGGAAGTGGAGATCTTGTAGTAATCCTTGTGATCTTGATCTTGCCGTGAGAAGAAGGGGAAGTAGGAAGTGTATTTCCTTTTATGTGTTTAGGAATTGGAGAGACATTATTTGTGACAAAAGAGAAGTGAATTTCTTAAATGTTGTTTCGGAATTGAAGAGTGTGAATTACATTTCCAGATCTTCTTTTACGTGGTGGATTTGGAAATTATTTGAATCCAAAACAAACATTAAGTTTGAAGAGTTATTGTGTAGTATTGATGGAATGCAATTTGAATATTTTTGAATTGTTTCTTACCATTTGTGGAGAAGCTTCATTAAGAGTTGCATTTGTGTTGTTGTGCCATGATTGGGAGAGGGGTAAAGTGTGTGTGTGTGTGGTGTAATGATTTTGTGTGGTGAAGGGTGCAGCGTGGTGTATTTGTTTGTGTTGTGGTGAAAGGTTGTTGTATCGTGGATTGTAAGTGGTGTATGTGCCGTGAGTGAAGGTTGTTGTAGTGGTTAAATTTGAATTTCAAAAGCAAGCATTAAAATGTGGAAGTTATTATGTATTGATGCTTTAAACACTTTGCTTAGTTGGAATCATTAACTTACTATTTGGAGAAGTGTTTATTATTGCTTCTACTTATTGTTGTCGTAATTGAAGTGTGGAAGTGTATGTGAAGTTAAGTGAAATTTTGTGTTTACTTTTGTAGATTATTTGATTATTGTGTGGCAATTGAAGTGTAGTTGTTGTGAAGGGGTGTACTACATTTCTTTGGATTATCTTTGTAATTCGACAAATCAAGTCCACAACTATGTCGAATGATAGTGTGAATGAGGGAATTAGCAATAAGGCCAATAGCCAAGTTGGTGGCAGATAGGGTCATCGGACTATAGGTAGAAGAACTTTGGAGGAATAGCTTCAAGACCTTACCACCATTGTTGCTACATTAGCAACAAAGATAGATAAGATGACGATGCCATAACCACCAATGGCAAATCTTCAAGCACTATCACCTAGAGTAGCTCCTTAGAATGTTCAAAGGGAGGGAGCAGTTGGAGGTAATATAGGAAGAAGAGTGGACGGAGATTATCATACTCTTAAGGAGGAAAGAGATAATAATTTTTGGGTTAATCCATACCCGAACAAGGATTTCATACCACCTAGGGGATTAGAGTATGTGAAACTGCAGATGCCTTCATTTGATGGTAGGGGTTCAGTAGATGATTACTTGGATTGGGAAGACAAAGTTAAGGTTCTTTTCGAGTGTTATGACGTTAATGTTAACACCAGGGTTTGTCTTGCAGTTATGGAATTCATAAGTTATGCCGCCTTGTGGTGAAAGAATCTACTGATCAGTAGGCGAAGGGATAGAGAGGCTGAAATACATACTTGGAGGGACATGAAACGGGTTCTAAGGAAAAGGTTCATACCTGAGCATTACAGGTAGAAATTGTTTATATGTCTCCAAACACTAAGGTAGGGAGGCAAAACAGTGGATGACTACATATAGGAGTTTGAAATGCCGATGATTAGATGTTGATCAGTCGAGCCTCCTAAGTAAACCCTAGCACGATTTATGTCTGGGTTGAAATACGAGATTGCCTGTGTTATTGAGCTACAAAGGTATAGTACACTTGATGAGGCTATACAGTTAGCCTTGAAAGTGGAAAGGCAAAGGCATTCCAATCCATTTCGGGCCACTAGTAACAGGTATGGTACTACTACTAAACCTATGGAGGCAAATGTTTAGATGTATGGACCAAAGGGAGTAGATAAATATGCCAAGGCTGTAGATAGATTTATCCTTAGCACTGAAAAAGAGAAGAATGTTTCTGGGAAAAGTAAAGAGGCAATTAGATATGATTTTAGGCAGACAGTACTGGGGTCAACCAGTGGGAAGATGCGCTAGATTAAATCTTTCAAATGCATGGGATTTAGACATATCACTACATAGTGTCCCAATAAAAAGGTGATGACTGTTATGGAGGGCAACGAAAAAGATGATGAGGAAGAAACTATCGAGCCTACAGATTTATCCATGGCCTTGCAGGAGTATTATGATAATTAGAACACTGAGACACATGAGGACAAAAAGGGTGAAAATTACTTACCTATTAATGTGTTACACAGGGTTATGACATTATCTCCAGATGTTAGGGACATATAGAGGGAGAACCTGTTCCACACACCTAGTCAAATTCAAGGTAACCTATGTGTGCTTTTCATTGATGGTGATAGTTGCACTAATGTCATATCTGTTGCATTAGTAAATAACTTACAACTAGCCACTAGCTCACATCCAAACCCTTATAAATTGCATTGGTTGGACGACCGAGGTAGTTTGCTTGTTACATAGAGGGCAAAGGTGCCATTCAGTATAGGAGATAGATACAGTGATGAGATTATCTGTGATGTGCTTCCTATGTACGCCTTCTATATATTGTTGGGTAGACCATGGTTATTTGATAAAAAGGTGTTACATGATGGGTTCGGAAACACTTACATGTCTTAAAAGGATGGTACACGAATTGTCTTGACTCCTATATCTCTATTTGAGGTTCACTCTTTTCAGGAACAGATTAGAAACACCACTAGCTCTTCTAGACTTCCAGCCAACAAGCAAACACAAGCACTGAGTTTCAATCCAAGAGAAAACCCCTTAGATTTGAAGGCAAATTTTTTAGAGGCCCGAGGAGATGATGGGAATCAACCTTATGGTTCCAATAGTGGGGAAAACTAAATTGGATGCATGAGCCTAGAAATCCACATATGGTCATATCTTATCTAATAATGCTTTGTTTTGCAATTTAGCAAGTACATTTATCGTGTTTTACAAGATGGTTAAATAACATGCACTAAGGATCAACTTATGGGACATTCTTGGAATCACATCCAACGGTCCACAATTTGTTCAATTGATGTAAAGAACCGGCCACTTGAAGACTTAGTATTTGTAATTTGTTGCTTTTGGGAACCAGTCACTTAAGTGGCATCTTTGTAATTTTTATGTTATTTTTATCTTAATAGGAGCAAGTATAAATACTGGCTAACTAGGGTTTTGTGGAGGATATTGACATTTTTGAAACATACACTTTCTTTGCCGTGAGGTCTTCCTTTGCTTGCAAAAAGATCTCTTATCAATTTCATAAGTGAAATTGTGGCGAGACCAACTTAAATGGATTGTGAGTAATATCAATCTTCCTCTTGTTATTTTACAAATTGTATTTAGTGAGTCATATCTAAGTGCAATTTATTGGTGACTTGTCATTATCTAAGTGAATTAGGGTTCTTCTGTTTCGGATTTGAATCATTTCAAGTTGAGTGAAATTCTAGTTCGTTTCCATTGTTTTCCATTGACATTTATACAATTGTTTGTTCCTTATATCAATTTAACATCAATCTCGTGAATTAGGGTTCATTTGTGAAGTTAGTGATCACGCCAACTGTGGATTGTAATTTGTTATTCACGCCACTTGTTGATGTGTTTGCTATCCAAATAGTAAAGCACATCATTTAAGGTGTCATATCAACTAGAAACATTTGTGTTTCAGCTAATTTATCCATTTCCACATCATTTTCTTCCATATCTAGAAAAAAAAAAACCATTTTGTAGTTAGCTTCCTAGTTGATACTCTAGTGAATACTAAGCTCCTAAGCCTATTAAGGAAAGTAGTGGTTACAAGACTTGTATCTTGCAAAAGCCTCAAGAAGTGGAGCTTAGGTAGCCTCATCGCAAGACAAGTGAAATTAAATGTTTTAAATGTCTAAGATTTAGGCATGTTGCTTCTGAGTGTCTTAATTAAAAAATTATGGTAGCCAAAGAAAGAGTACTAAAATTTGAAATTGACAGTGATTAAGATAATGAGGAGAAGACAACTAAGTTTAAGGGGCGAGTCATATGTGATGATGAGGAAGTAAAAGCTATGGATGACCCTATGATGAGTTTAGTGATCAAGAGAATCTTATAGATGCAACTGAGGTAGATAGCGACCAAAGAGATAATTTGCTCCACACTCAATGCTTATTACTTAGCACAACAAAAGATTTATTCTTTCATTATTAATGATGATAGTTGTGCTAATGTGGCTTCAAGTGCTTAGGTACAAAAGATGAGTTTGCAGACAACTCCACATGCTTTTCCCTATAACTTGGAACGTTTCAATGATAAGTGTTGTGTGCAAGTGGAACGTCAAGTACAAATTCCACTTTGCATTGGTAATTATTTTAACATTGTCACTTGTGATCTAGTTCTAATAGAGGCAACACACATCCCTTTAGGTCGTCCTTAGAAATTTGGCAAAGATACACTTTATAATGGGAGGGCAAGTTAGTACACATTTCACAAGGATGGTAAGAAAATCACATTGCTCCCCATGTTAAAGAGGAAGTTCAACAAGAACAAAATGCCCTTACAAAGCATAAGAGGAAAAAGAGTAGCCTATTTGCATATCATTCTTGGAATGGAAAATGTGGCTTTCCTTCTAAAGGTACCAATCTTAAGAAAGTTCAAGATTCAAGGGTGAATCTTTACCCCCACCTCTGCAAGGTGATGATGGGAATCAGATTCTTAGGGCATACCAACAGGGAGTAAAGATGAACGAGAGACAGGTCAAAGGCAAAGGAATCTAAATAAGAAAGCTTTTGGGAGTCACCATGAGGTACATGGCCATATTCCTAGGCATGTTCATCTACACAGCCAAAAACATAGTTGTGTTGAGTGACAAGGATAACTAGTGTAATACACGGTTGTGTTCCTAACCGTGTTCCTCCGAAATAGTCTTTTTCTATTTTTTTTTAATTATTTACAACTTTTCCTTTTATTCAAAATTATGCCATTAAGGATTTTAGGTTATTATTTAACTCTTACATGATGTATTACGAGAATAGAATCCTTTAATTATTAGTTTTTTAACCTTATTCATATTGAGTAAATCCTTCTAAATATTTTTATTCTCATCAATCAATATTGTGATTGTGGAAAATGTTTGAGATCCATGTGTCATATTGGATCCCCATCTTGCTTTGATTATCAATTACCATGTGTAATATCAGTATCATATCAATCAAAACCCATTTATTTGAATCACCTAGATTATGGGTTTTACCAATGCAAGGTTCAAGTCTTAGTTCAAACTATTAGTTAAATTAATGATCGATAATTTGTCCATATCCTATTTTATTTTTTGTCTCATAATCCTACTTTTTCAATTACAAACCCTAAAATTAGAAAAAGACATTTTCTCTAGTTAGCATACATTATGAAATTTGTTGTGTGGTATCTTTTATGGCCCTTACCTATATTAGGAATTTACCTAATTGGAAAATATTTTGAACTACAATTATGATGGAAGGGCCAATAGTACTCCAAAATGATTGATAGAAAATCCCTAAATAGCCATCTAATACCCATGCCTTGAGAGCTCCTAGTTGGAAAACCGCATTATTAATCTCTTTTGATGAAATAGGCACACATAACCTAGCATTAATATCCTCCTATCTAACTTATCAACCCATTGAAGGCAAGTTTCAACAATATGATCACCTTCAAATCTAAATAATTTCTCAAAATAGGCCACAAACATATTTCCAATCTCTACTTCAGATTTAATCCTTACTCCATCAGCCCTTTTAAGTATAAAAATCTTATTCTACTACCTTCTGCCAATTGTTGTGTCATGAAAGAAGGAGGTATTTTTGCCTCCATACATTAGTCAATTAACTATTAATCTTTGATGCCAAAAAATCTCCTCTCTATCCCATAATTCTTCAGTTTGGGCTTGAATAGCCTCCTCTTCTTCGATGTGTATTTCACCTGGCTAGGATTGCATGTCCACCAACTGTCGTTTCAAATCATCAATGCACTTCCTATTGTTAGGGAAAGCACTCTAACTCCAATTCATCAAATTCTAGTTACATTTGCTAAGTAATTTCATAATTTGGGCAAAATCCACACTATTCATGCCACAATCCAAACTCCTTTTAACAATCATCTCACATTCATTTGATATCCTCCACATATTCTCAAATTTAAATCTTTCCCTCTCTATAGAATCAAATAACTTTAAATTAATTGTGAAGGCGACATGATCCGATCATAATGCAATTTCATGAAAAACACGAGTACTTGGATATCAATCAAGCCATTCAACAGAATACAAGCCTCTATCAATTCTTTCCTTAACTAAACCTCCCTCAAATCGATTATTTGACCAAGTAAATTGCTAAACAATAAAACGTAAATCTTAAAGTTTAGAAAGGTTAATCATATTCTAGAAAGCCACCACAAGCTACCTCCTCTCTCACCTATTTCCTCCATATTTCTCACTATCATCAACAACCTCATTGAAGTCTCCAACACATATCAATGTTGACAACTTAGTCAAGGTATCCCATTACTTCATTTTCTTTCAAAAATCATTCAACATAGTACTAAGTGAAATACCCAACTAGACTACAATCTTCATAACAATTCTTGATGTGGATAAACCATCTACAATTCTCTAAAATATCAACCTCCAAATCAACATTCGACCAAAAAGCAAGCCCCCACTCAAACCTTTTGGTGCCACATAGAACTGACTCGGATATCTCATCCTATCCCTAGCCCTTTTCAATATATATTCTTTGTTTTTTTTTTTTTTTTGTCTCCATTAAAAATATAACACCAGTGTTATGCTTTTGCACTAGGTCTTTGATACTGGGAATTGTTGATGGCAACCTAAAACCACAACAATTCCATGATAAGTAAATCATGGCTCCCCGGTGGCTATTGACGGCCAACCACCATCACCACTAACATGGGCACTTCAAAAAGCTGAACTATTTCTTTCATGAAAATACATCTTCTCACTCTACATTTGATGCTACTCCCTCTTTTAGTTTTCAGTTCCCTTTCCTTTTCAAACGTGTTACCCCTACTAGCTTGTATATCCTCCATAAATTTACCCTTTTTTTTTTCTTTACTGATACCGTATAGGTCCTCCTTCATAGGCCTTTTAGTCGCCAGACTGTTGAATTCCCGTACCAGTACAAGCTGATTTGAATTACTTACTAATGTAGTTTGCTCAATGTCCTCAAACAGTTTGCTTACGGACTCCAACTTCTTCAAAGAGTGCGCCTGCTCATCTTCTGACGGTAAGTCCGCTTAATACTCAACTTTGATACCTTTATGACTCAGGTCTGATATTAAGGAAGGTTGACCTCCAACATCCGATTCATTGGGGAAATGTATATTGGTCTGGACTGAAAAGTTTTGTTGGCTTTGGTTAAGGACTAAGGGATAAAAAAATTGGTTGTTGTCATAGAAGTTTCCTATGGTAGGTTTATTGTGGTTACTTTAAGGAGGTTGAGATGGTTGTGAAGGATTGGAGGCGTGAAAATTCAAGGGCTTTTTAATTGATGTCGGAGATTAAGGTTGCGGAACCATAGTATTGGTAGTCCCTGTATGTACTGATGGACTAGGACATGTCTTTTGCACTATGACAGTACTCGTATGATGAGGTTAGGTGGATAGAGAGACATTGGGTTTTAAGGTATTACCAGCCAACAGCTCCTTTTTTTTCCCTAGTAGTCCCATCAGAATCCAATTTAGCTATACCAATCACAGTCTCGAACTGGAAAAGCACGCAAATGTGAACCATATGCCCCATCACTACTCATCTGGTATGAACAGGCCTTACCAACATGACCCAATCGCCCACAGCTGAAACAGAATCCCAATGGTCTTTCATATTTAAAGCTTGCCCAGTATTTACTCCCGTCTTTCCCATTGACCCATGCGCCCAGTTTCAAAGGTGAGCTTGAAGTGACCTTCACCTTCACTCGTAGGAAACTTCTTCTTAAGCCATTGGGTAATTTGATTGGATCAACCCCAATCACTAACCCCGCTTAGGCACCCATCTTATTTGCGTTATTTATTGATAAGTGGTCTAATTGGAGTCCATGTATCTACATCCAGAATACCAAAGAATCGAGCATAATATTCTTCAACTCTCGCATCTCCTCTCCATTCTTCCATCACCAGATAGTGGCCCATAAATTGAGTTGTCCATGGGCATTCCCTTTGAATTGCTTGAGCAATGCCATTACTGTCAAAAGCAAACAAGAACGGATTTGGACCCGCACTAGAAATTTTAACTTCTCCATATTCCTTCCAGGCATTCTTTAGAATGTTCATGACTCCTCTTTTTTGAAGACATTTGTATGCAGTAACTTTTTCAATCATAAGAAATTCATTATCACTAATGAGCTTTGAATTTTCTTCCAGGTCCAAGCCATCCGGAACAGAGTCATCAATTTCTTTTGAGGCCGTTGGCACCGTACTCGAACTGGCAGACGACATCATGAAGCTACAACACAAAGAAAAAAAATATGAAGCAAAAGAGAACATAGACGACGCAAGAGACCAATAGTATGGATGTGATGCGAACAAAACCTGATTGACTCTAAAAGACCAAATGTATAGACAAACTATAGATATGGACAGATGGACTATATTTTAGAAAGTTTAACACGACCATTGTAACCTAAAAACAAAAGTAAACAATATATGCCAATGATAGGATTCAAGCATAAACACTTTACTCGGATAAGTAGCTTACAACACAAAACTTGAAAGAAGCATCAAAAGTCGGAAACGTGACCAAACTTCAAAAGACATGACTTGGATGAATCTACAAATAGAGAAAATGCACAAACCACTGCCTAAAATTCATGTGGGTGTCATTCATTGGATGCACATAATACTTGTAAATTGCTCCAAAACTTATGGATTGAACAAAAGAATGCACTTGAGTGTTAATCTTGGCAGATTAAGTGCCAAAGTTCAGGTACCAAGAAGAGTAACTACCACATTCCATGTGGTAACTGGCACAACAAAGTGTGGGACCTTTCTCAAAAGTGAAGAGAAAATTTATTTCCCATCATCTAAATAAAAGCTAATTCAAGTGTAAGAAGTGGGGTAATAGTGGAAAATATTGCACTTTTTGAAAAAAGTTTTATAAATATTGTACCTACAAAAAATATTAGAAGAATAGCTTTCGTAGGCGCAAACTCAGTTTACGACTTCTTTTTTCTCAAAATTTGTAAAACTGAAGGCATGGACATGTCCCACCCGCAGTAATCCAATTGTCCAATTTTTTTTACCTTAATATCGACCATCCATTAAAAAGTAAATCATGAACACTACTGTGTTAAATTAATAATACAAATACAAAACCAGAAGTAGAGAAAATTTATTTTTATTTTTCCTTCTGCAAACTCCATCTATTCATTTTTTCTCTCATTTGTTTGCAAGAAAAAGAAGAAGTACTTGTACAGATCTAAGAAGTGGGATTTGTGCAAATCGAAGAGGGGGGATTTGAACGAATACAGCAATATATCGTTTCGTCAATGATTTATCAATTGTGGCTTTTTTTTTTTACGAAAAGTTGAAGTTTTTTTTTAATGTATTTGATATTAGTATTTGAGGAAATTATTGTTGTAATGTTATGTTTTATAAAAACTATTACTACTTGTTGTTAATTTGTAGTATGTTAGACATAATTTATTTAGATCTCGTAATATATAATATGCGATAGTTAATTTTTAGGTTAGTATGAGAAGACTATATACTGACAAAAAAATTAATGTTATTTGTAAATGTCAAATTTAAAGTATTAATTATGTTGTTATGGAAAAATATTGTAATCGAAATTTCTAATTTCTGGTTTGCGAAATAATGGGAAAAAATTAAAATTAAAATTGATACAGAAATTTGTGACTCTTTTTTTTTTACTAATTTTTACAATTTGTTATTTTAAAATTGTCATTTAATAAAAAGTTGATAATATATATTTATTATGGATGGGTAAACAATAATTGACTACATAAAATTGATAATCTACGCATTTGGAAATATTATGGCTAGTAATTGGGGGGCACAATATGATAGGAATCTAGTCAATAAGTTGAAAATGGAGAAAAATATCAACTGCACCAAATTTTTATGCAGAATATGTCGAAGCATCAAAGTCAATCCAATTGAAGTGGGGGTTGAGATAATTCATAGGCATCCCGTGTTCCATGAGGCAATACATATTATGCTTTAATGCCAATTAGAGATAACAAAGATGTTGAAAATTTCATTGAAACTGCTAAATCCTATGGAGATCGTGGCATACAATAGTTGTAGATCCGAATATTTGACAATTTGGGAGGCCCTTCAAAAGACAAACATTCAAAGCATGTAAGCAACTACATTCATCACATAACATGGAAGAAATGCAGCTTGAGCCATCCAAATTTGAACCCTTAATTCTAACCCCGATGGAAGGTAATGATGAAAATGAATTAAATAGAGTAGTTACTCCAGTATTACAATAACTAAAGACATGTGATCTATACATGATTAGTTTGGGAGCAAAAACTACTACGAACACCGATGTAGGAATGGGTGTTGAGGAGGAGAGTACTAATAATGAGGAGAGTTCTAAGGAAAAAGATGGGGAAAGTGAAAATGATGGAGATGAAGTACATGAAGAAGACTCTCCAACTATACTTGCGTACTCGATAGAGGCAATATATCAATTAGAGCAGGTTGAACCACCAAGCACGATAGTTAAAGATCTTGTTTCATACTACAACATTAGTGATGATGATGGTTATATTTATTTCGAATAGGAGAAAAATAATATTTGTAGTGGTTCGAGTAGTAGTGATGATTTATACAAGGGCATGAAATTTAAAACAAAAGCGGATGTCATTCAAGCAGTGAAGTCTTACCATGTGAAGAATCATTATAACTTCACCATTGTAGAATCTAGTCTGCTGCTTTGGTCTATTTATTATTTGAGAAGAGACGATGGTTGTAAATGGAGACTTTAGGCTCGAAAGAAGAAGTTGGAGGGCATGTTCATAGTGATGAGATATGACGGTCCACACACATGTAATAACTCACTGATTAGTTAAGATTATCCGCAGTTAGATTGCAATCTTCTTGCTACTCGGTTTGTAAATCTTATTATGGACAATCTTGATATGAAGGTTGCGGAGCTTACTTCTATTGTGAAATAGGAATTTGGCTACAAGATAAGCAAGGCATGGGTTTGGGAGGGGAAGAAACAGGCTATAGAGCATGTGTACAAGAATTGGGAGAAGTCTTACAATGAACTCCCTATTCTTCTAAATGCCATAAAAATTAAATTCTTGGAACACGAATTGATTAGGGGTAGAGTAGATCAACTACCCCAAGGGTATTTACTCTAAAGTGGGTATTTTAAGCATTTGGGTCGTGCATTGCAACGTAGAGATTCCTTAGATTGGTTGTTACCATTGACACAACTTTTTTGTATACGAAGTACACTCATAAGTTGCTAATTGCTTGTGGCATTGGTGGCAATAACCATATACTTCCACTAGCATTTGCTCTCATGGATCAAGAAATGGCTTAAACATGGGGTTGGTTTTTGAGGAAATTGGCAACCATGCAAGTCGTGAAACCATTTGCCCTATATCGAATAGACACACTAGCATCAAGTTGATAGTTGAAGAACAAGCCAATGGATGGCACCCTCTATTTGCGATGTGGCAGTTTTATCTATGACACCTTACAAGCAACTTCAACTTAGCATATAAAAACATGTAATGCAAGAGGTTGGTTACATATGCCGAGTTGCAAATGCAAGCTCATAAGCTGAACTTTATGATGGAGCAGGTAGGGATCATTAAACCCGATGCATTGGACTAGTTTGATGATGTATCGTTGGATATGTAGATGCTGGGTTATGACGGTTGCTATAGGTTTGGGTATATGACCTCCAACATTATTGAAAGCTACAATTCTATGTTAAAGGGGGCTCATGATTACCTATGACTACTTTGGTAAAGAAAAAGTTTTACAATTTTATGAGGTACTTCGTGAGGAAGCATTCGAAGGCTTTGAAGAATATGACTAATGGTAGAATTTTCAACAAATATGCAACCGAAAAGATCGACAGATAGAGTTCATGAGCTAGCAACCACAAGGTAATTGACTATAGCAAGCATAAAGGACTTTTTGAAATGCTCATCAGTAGTCTTCATGTGGTGAGTGGGTTGAGGGGAAGGGGCTAAACGCACATTGTTGACTTTGCTCGTAGCACATGCAGTTGCCAAAAGTGGCAAATATACAAAATCCCATGCTCCTACAACTATGCAGTAGGTGCATCAATCAAGCTTGACATGATGCATTCTATACCTGATTGGTATAGGTGGACATATCAGAAGCTGACATATAGGACGCACTTCATACCCATAGGCGACAAGCTCGATTGAGAGTCGGTACATTACATGTGTAATGCTAACATTATCTATTTCCATTGTGCAGGTTAGGTGAAGGGGGATTATTCATAGAGGTTGACAATTCTTTTACATTTATACATACATAGGTTGTAATTTCTTAAGATGTTATAATAAATTATTCTTTTTTACTTTTGCTGTATATGTTATTACGTTTTCTTTCACAATTGTTTAAAAACCTTTTTCAATATTCATTAGATTTATCAGATGATGTCAAACAACATTAAACAAATTCGTTAGACAGCGTTAATTTCCATATATGATATAGTAGATAATGGTACAAAATTTATTGCCTTCACATATTACATAAGAAATTAATAACAAAAGATATACTCCCATCCAATCCTATTCTTTCCCCTGGTGAACTGTCTAACCAATCGGGCAAATATGTTCGTCAACGACCTTGACAGCCTTAGACGTGAAGCAGTAGAAGCTTGTGACTCTTCTGTTAGATGCTGTTGGAGAGTATCGTTGAATGCTCAGGGGTACACTGAACTCAATTTTATACCACAATTCAATGATTTACCCTGATAGATAGGTTGTTTACTAGAGTGTTTCTTTTGCAAAGCCAACGGCGTTGGGACTGAACCACTAATAGAATGATGATATGGCATCACATATGTGCTGAAAATCAAGCCTAAGCTATCATACATCACATCATAATCCATTGGGAATTGTTGCTCCTATATTGGATTCTCTTATGCCTCACCCCAATTTTGGGGTCAACGACATCCCCCAGTTCTACATCACAAAGGAATAGGCTACAATTGAAAGACTTCAATTAGTTATGGCTCAGCCTCCACCTCCACGGCATTCTGCTGCTACACCTGCAGGTGCAATGTTACCCCCTCGTGACAATACATGAAATGAAGATCATGAGCAGTTATTCTAACAGTCATGTCAAAATTCGATGATAGGAAAATTTATCTTAACGTATCACCTAGCATACTAGAAAAAAACGTAAATAAAATAAAGAATGGTCATGCAATGATTCACCCAACTAGTGTAAATGTTATCTTTACTAGAAATCCAAGTACAACCCCCATGCGTCCGATATATCATTGGTTGATTGACCTATACCATTGCATGTATTCCTCATGCACACTACTAGGCCTCTCTATGTACAATAGCCAACTGAGACGCTATTCCCACAAGGTTAAATAGACAGTATGCTACACTAGCCAATCCACATCAACCCTCTCATGTAAGTCGATTCGATGGAGCTATAACTGCGTGTTCACTGGCTATAGGATATATTGAAACCTCCCAAATTGTCTCGCTACTCGGTTGAGGTAATGCCACTCAACTATGTGAAAACGTAAGAGTGGAACCCAAGCGATCCAAATGTGCATCGCCTTGCAGAAATGTAGCAGGATGTTAATTAAATTCCCAAAGTATGGCTCCCATTCAACCTAAAGGATAAAAAATAATATTCAATGTTAACGATCAATATGATGAACTAAAAAAATAAATAAATAAAATTTGGTTACTGAAATACATGGGCTATGTTCTACCTATCGAGTGCATCCCGATATGCGCCTACAACATGGGTCAAGTGAAACTAAGTGTCCCTCCACGTGTTCCAACGTGCAACCAAGGGAGCTCCACTTTCTATAATCAATCCATGTCGAGTAAAGGGGGTCATATAGGAGAATCTATCCTAAGCCCACACTTGTAAGAGAATGGCAACCCCTCTAATCTCATACGCTGACAATGATGATGCAATACAAAGTTGCCAATATAAATAAGCTAGACACGCAGACCCCCAACTATATGACCCAGCAATGCTGAAATGCTCCAACTGAGGCAAAAACATCGTATGAACAAAGGCACTAGATTTATCGGGAAAGATAAATCCCCATAGCAACTACAGTATATACGTACGCACATGGTGATGGATTTTCTCTACTTCGGCACCTTCTGGAAGGATCCAGAATATATCACACTACCACATCATGCTAATGTGACCCCCTCTACCACTAAACCTCAGCCTCGTACCTAGCAATCTTTCACATATTAAATCCTAATCTAAGCAAATACTTCATGTAACTACTTGACCATCAATGAGACCTCTACATCTTATAAGGTGATAGTGAACTCCCCTGTCGACATGTGGAAAGTGTGTCTCTCTAGCCTCCATTGGTCGACCAATGCAGTTATCATGTGCCAATCCAATAGAATGAATGGCAAGCGACTTACACCTTCAATTCCCACCAAATGCACATATTGCTCCATTTGAGGATCAATGGGGATAATGCGCTCATTGCGATGGAGTGACAACTCGCGATATCAAACAGCAAGGATCGATTGATCCTAAAATGATAACAAGTAAAATGCTATACTACTTGTATAGCAACATAAAATAATCAATAAGTTAAAGGTCATTTACATCTCCATCTTAGATAACTTGTGATCAATGTCTCTCCTATTGTGTCAAGACTGAAGGATAGAAGGATCCAAGCTCCATCTATTATGCAAAAAAAAAAAAAATAGTAAATTTCACTATTAATATCAAAATATTAATTCACGACTTATTAATAACTATTTAATGTCTAATTAATGGTTAATTAACGGTAAATTAAGTTTACAACTACTTTTACTATGACATATAAAGATATTACATTTACAACCAATACTAAATTTTTTAATAATTAATTTTATAACGATTAATTAAAGACATTTTAACGACTAATTACAGTTAATTCACCATTAATTAATAATAACTTAAATCTACAATTGCTTTTACAAAAAGACATAAACATATTACATTTACAATCGATCCCATGTTTTTTACTACTTAATTTTCTAATAATAAATTAATGACACATTAACGACTAATCAACGTTAATTAATAATTAATTAAAAATTTAATTTTATAACTATTTTACAAAAACACATAAACATATTATATTTACAATAAATACAAAAATTTTCACTAAGTGATTTTCTAACAATTAATTAATGACATATTAACGATTAATTACTGTTAATTAATGGTTAATTAAAAACTTAATTTTACAACTACTTTTACATATACACAAAAACATATTACATTTATAATCAATACAAAATTTTGCACAAATTAATTTTCTAACAATGAATTAATGATATATTAACGACTAATGACTATTGATTAATGATTAATTAACAACTACTTTTACAAAAATACATTATAATAACACACAAAGATAATTCATTATTATCAATACAAATTTTCTTCCTAATTAATTTTCTAATGATTCATTAATGACTAATTAACAACTATTATTAGTTTATCATTGACGATTACTTTTACAATAATTTTCACAATTACAATTTATGACATTTCATTTATGAAAAATACTAAATTTTTTTAACAATTCATTTTCTAATATTACTTAATGATATATTAACTATTAATTATTTACTAATTAATGATTAATTAATAACTATTGGTATTTTAATAAAATTAGTAGAATACAAATAATTGCATTTAATTTTTTATGCATTGATACAAAGTAATATAGTAGGAAAAAAAATTAATTCTTCCTCAACAAAAACATACCAAAATATAGCTTTGCTGAAAATATTGGAAAAATATCCTACAAATATTTCTATACACATACTTGAACAAGCTAAACCTATGTAAAACAGAAATTAAGAAAATAGAATATTTTGAAATTCTGAGAAAGAAGAAGATGGAAAAGGAAATTGAAAGATCTAAAAATGAACATATGAATTGAGAATTCGCATTTATATTACAAACTATCGATGCAAAAATTTTTCATGTGCATTGAAGGTCACATGTTGTAATACTGTGTAAATTTACAATATCACTTTATAATCATTTTTATAAGTTTATAGTATAGGTTTGTAGGATTTAATGCACAGTGGTATAATGTGACAAAAATATTACACGGTATAATTTGTACTGAAGGCACAAACTCAATGTATGCCTTCAGTTTTACAAATTCTGGAAAAAACAAAAAAAAAGTCGCAAACCGGATCTATGTCTACGAAACCTATTTTTCTAATTTTTTCGTGAGTATAATATTTGCAAAAAAAAAAAATTCAAAAAGTGCAATATTTTCCATTGTTACCCATAAAAAGTGTATTAAATGATAATAATAATAATAATTCACGTCCATGAGGAGGAAGTAGAGGCCAAGAATTTCCATGTGTGGAGTCACAATCGCTTTGCAAGAAGGCTTAAAACAATTAGTCCAAAAGCAAGCCGAAGTAAAACCAGAAGGCTTTGATCGGCCCATTAATTCACCGTCCAACATAAATTACAAAAAGCCCAATGCCATGGTTGGAGGTAAAACATTGAGAACCCCCAACCCATGCTGAAAATTTACACGATGAAAGTAGAGGTCATCCTCAGGTTTGTTTTTCAAGTCAAACACATGGTTGAGCAAGTGAATGTCTTGGGTGTGTCCAGTCATCCTAACCTTTGAAGTTACGGATCAAATAGGAAGATTAGCCCAAGTAAAACGCCACAAGCCTAACGTGTAAGATCCACAAGCAAGCCACGTTCAAGTCAGGATGCAGATTAGAAAAGAATAGATCCCATTTGCACGATCCACGCTCCACGGGCCACGGCAGTCCAGCCACTTGAAGTCCACAAGGTGAATCGCAAGGAAGCCACAGGCTGTTCAAGTGTCCAGCATTACTAACATCGGTCCAGTCCTATCCCACGTCCACAGCAAAGCCATAGGAGTTCACATTACATTGATGATTAGAATAGGAAAGCAAGCTGTATATAAAAATCTTTTGGCTTAAAAAAAACACACACACGAGGGAAGATCTCTTTTCGCTTTGTTATACGGATTTTCTCATTCTCCTTTTATATTTCTGCTCATCATAGTCATGAATTAGATTTAATTGTTCAAGATAATGGATTGATGCATCCATAATAGTATTTTATTAAATATTTGAATATTTATGTGTTCTTAAGTTTTTGTTCATCAAGTATGCATTTTATGTTATATAGAGTGCATGTTAGATTGCATTAAAATCTGAACAATGTGAAATTAATTCAATCAATTCAATGATAAGCTAGCATCAAATTATAACTAAGACATAGGAATGTGCACTATAATTGGGTTAGGATTTAGATCAAAAAACAATGAATTAACTAAATAACCTTGTCTAAGCATAGAAAAACTTATGTAATTAATTAGGACAATTCTCGCTCTAGGAGGAGACGGTTGCTATACTTTATTATTAGTACTTTGATAACTCGAAAGGCAACTTGATAAAAAATAATTCAAATCAGTCAAGAATCCAATAATCAAATAGGGCATATTTCAATATCATGATCTTTAAGTCCATTGATTTTATCAATTTAGATTTTAACATCCTTATATCGTAAATTTAGATTTTATAATCCGATTTGCGAATTCATTTATTTTATCAGTTTAGATTTTGGTATTTCCATATCTCAAATTTACCGATTTTATAATTTCATGATATATTTTTTTTTTGTTTTTGCCTTGAGTGCTAATCCCTATCCCTATGAGTTCAATCAGAAGTTACCAATTTTACTGCTACCTAGATGACCTAGTGCACTTGCTAATATGAATAGCCGTTGTGCATATTATGAGAAAAATAGAAGTTTGATTGAATGTTGCATTTTTTAATATGAAATTGAGAAGAAAAAAACATGGTCGTGAGATAAACCATAAAGAATATTGCATTATTTATAGACACCACATGTTTCTAGAAGGTAGTCGTGCAACACAGGAAAGTTAGTTCATGTTGGTGCAAAGTTTGGTAGGATTAATATATGTTTGTTAAATGCATGTTTAGGGACGCAATTAATAAAGGGGACCATACTATTGTAGGGCGCCAGCTACGGTGTAGAAGAGGGTCTCGTGGAGTGTACACTTGGATAAACTTGGTTGGTGAAGTCAGTCGCTGCTCTATGAAAATTTTCTCATACTTGCATCTGCCGCAATCCAATTCAACCAAATTGCGGATCACTGGCTAAACAAATATCAAAACTGGAAAATTTCTTCCAATTAAAACGTTTGGCATATGTAATACACGTGATAAAGCAACAGAAAGTTTAGACCTTTACTTAAGCTCACACAACATTTAACAAATGTTACGGAGGTTTTGATTTCTGCTTTTGCTACCTTGAAACCTGCATAAATCAAGTAACATTAAGCGACAAAACTTTTAAGAACACCTTTTTGCAGAGAATGAGGTACAAAACATACGAACCTTAAGCATTGACCAATCTCTCAAAGCCAAGAGAGAAGATGCATCTACTTGTGTGCACTGTACTGAACTCTTCAACTAAGAATGTTTATATACACGGGCAAACCGCTGTGTGGGTGAGGAAAAACATGAGAGATCGTGATCAGGAAACTGAGATGACTATTACTACAAAATTGGAGTAACATAGAGATATATACCACATCATGTGTGACAGACATCTTTAACTGATAATAAAATGGACAAAAGCTTCTCCAGTGAACTTTCATCTCGGGCCTGAAAGTCGAACAGCTGAAAGATAGGCATCACTATTGCAGTCTGATGGCCCAGAAGAAGTAGCCTCCCCACTTGATGATTTGAGGAAACTGGAAAAGAAGCGAGCAGCCAATGGAGAGGAAGTTGGTGGCTTAGGAACTGGGCAAAGACCCTCAAGCATCTGGACTACTCGTGTCATTGATGGCCTAAGGTGCATGTCTTCTTGAATACACCACAATGCCACTTTGATAGCGGTAAAAACTCTCTCATCCGATTCATCAATGTTGAGACTCGAGTCAAGGATTTCCCTGATATTGTTTTCTTCCATCATCTTAAATGCATAGGATGGGAAATGGGATTTCTCTGAAGTAAGTGCAGGGTCATAGTTCTTTCTGCCACCGATGATTTCAAGCAACACCATACCATAACTATAAACATCACTCTTCTCTGATATTGCATAATTTGTTATCCATTCTGGTGCAAGGTATCCTCGTGTGCCCCTCAAGGTAGTAAAAACATGGCTTTGCTCTCGGGTCATAAGTTTAGCCAATCCAAAGTCAGAGACCTTAGCGAGAAAATTGTCATCAAGAAGCACATTCTCGGGCTTTATGTCACAGTGAACAATTTTTGAATCACAATCTTCATGCAGGTAAGCCAATCCTTTGGCTGTTCCTAGTGCTATGCTGAATCTTGTGTCCCAATCTAGTATGTCTTCTGGATTTTTCTTAAAGATCCATTTATCCAGTGACCCCTTGGCCATGTACTCATAAGCTAAAAGCCGGTGGGATCCTTCAGCACAGAAGCCTTTCAGCCTGACCAAGTGGAAATGATGGATGCTTCCAATGATGCAGACTTCAGCTCTGAATTCTTTCTTTCCCTGCCCAACACCTTCCAATTTCTTCACAGCCACTCTATTTCCATCAGGGAGAACCCCGTAATACACAGAGCCAAAGCCTCCTTGCCCAAGTTTCATAGTGAAGTTATTGGTTGCAGTTTGAAGATCTTTGTGGCTAAATCGGACTGGCATCCCAGCTAAGCTCTCCAAAATGTTATCCTCTTCAGAAGACTGTGGAGGAGTTTCATGTCGCTTTCGTCTTCTCTTATGATACCGGTATGCAACAAAAAGTAAACCAAGAATGACCAATACTGTTGAAATAATTATGATGACGATATATGCAACATGCTTCTTGTTCCTGCTCCCTCCAGAGTTCCCGCTTCCACTGTTAGTTGAGACCTTGATGAATGAATCAAACCCAGAGCCCTCGCTTGAATACTGAAACGCTCCAACACTGTCTAACAAATAGCAGTTCCTAGTAATGTTCTGGAAGAACAGGGCTAAGCACGAGCAGTTTCTGCGACAAGAATCCTTGCAGCCATCCAGGTTAGATTTCATTGATGGTGAAACAAATCCAATGGAGAAATAGGTTATCTTGTCCCCAGCAGGGCGAAGATCCATAGAACCTTGTGACTGACCACAAGGAGAAGAAATCCTTAACGGACAGTCTGGAAAATTATCACGGGGAAGGCATTGGCACTTGTTACTGTCAGATTCATGACAAACTTGATATGGATCACAGGGCTGTGGCGTGCCACATGAACTACTCGGTATCTTTAATGGTTGAACACCACTTGATCCAACATTTGACAAAGTGGTGAAAGACAAAGTGCCATCAACTTGAAGGATACCAATCCATGTGGCATTTACATTTGTGCTTGTTGGCATGGGAATCTGAGAAAGAAAATTACCATCTTTATCAAAGAACCTCCATGAATTTTCACGCAATGTTGCCACGGTGACTTCCCCACCAGCTTTATTTATAATTCTTCGGGTATCCTTTGCCAGTGACCAATAAGGCTGGGGAGTTTGATATCCTGCAGAAAGAGTTAAATCCCCCATCTTCATTTCAAGAGTATAGTTCAAGCTGTTGGATCCATGGCTCACAAGTTTCATTCCTTCTGTAAAATTCTGATTCGACAAAAGGGTATTTGTTGGATGGCTGAAACTTTGCCAGACAACGGTATCATCACTTCCAAGCAAAACTAGATTTCCCGAATTTTGCAATTCCATTGTGGAAACGCCTTTTCCACTCGTTCCAGTCGACCAGATAACACCTCCCCCTTTCCGTAAAGACACGTTGCCACTCTCATCAAATACAAATTTGTCAGAATTTGATACTGGCGAGTCACTGTTTGCAGACCAGATCATAGTTTTAGTGTTTAAATGAATAACACCAAGCACAAACAGGGAGACATCGGCGGTTTTGGTAAACCCAAAAGAAAAATTTGAGTCGTTCGACAGAAGAAACTTTCCATCATGATCAATCCAATTCATTTGAGCCCCTTGAAATGGTGGAGATATTCTGCCCGAATTCTGGATACTTGCGTTCCCCAAGCCAGAAAAATGGAGAACACAAAGCCATGCCAATCCCAAAAAACTCAAAGAACTAGACTTTTCCATTCCTTTACCAAATTAAAAAATGCACCAAACGAGTGCAAATATAATAAATTCAAATCACAGTAGGGCATAATAAGAGCTCAGCTCATTTGCAAATTCTTCACAACTCTTAATACCCATGAATTAAAACACAACACCATAAAAGAATTCCTTACTTACTAATAATCTCAACAATAGAAATCAATACCCAGTAGAGAAAATTACCACTTTGACCACTCTATCACAGACCAGAGATTCAAGGAACAGACCTCCAAAGACTGAATCAATTCTCTATAGTTCTTATTACAAAAACAAAGTACTCAATTATAGATAAAGCTTGATACTTTACAACATGAATTTGATTAAAAAAAGAAACAAACAAACAAAACTCCACCTTTCTCTGACAATATTCAACATGTAACCAAAAGGATAAAGCTTCGACTGAAAAGAAACTCAAAGTTGTTCGTAGTGGAACAGACATACACAGTTGGATAAGTTATCGAAAGGGCTTGAGGGAATTGATGGGTGTACTTCATTTGCTCAAGACAAGAAAGTGAATTCAGGAAAAACACCGAACAACGTTATCATAGAAAACCAGAGGAAAGGAAGCTCATGTAAAACAGAGAAACGAATCGGACAGATACAGAAAACTAGACCAAGAGCTTATGTAGCAGAAAGGGGAAGAAGGTGGTGTGGTCTGAACCCAAAAACAGGTTGCTGAATTTACAGCGACTAGGACCTTTGGTTTGTCCTTAGCTTTATCCGGGATTTGGTCCCAGCTTGGCAAAATAACAAGATAAGAGAAAGGGACAGGGGCGGGAGAGAGAGAGAGATCTGGTGTTGAATTCTGAAAACATGTTCACCAACGTCCAACAGTCAAAAGATGTCATTAAACTTCCATTTTCCTGAGTTGGTGGTACCTCTACGGTTGAGTCTTTATGTTCTCACCTTTTAATCTCGCTTTACACACACAAAGCTATATATATTTTCATACCCATTTTTTTGAACGATAATAATGTTTATTACCATTCCACCGCCAAATCCTCTAGCAAGAAATTTTAGTTATGGGAACTAGCTGAGCCTATGAGGATTTCAGATTTTATTCTTGTTTGCATATTTTCCTCCTTCTTCTTTTCTTTTTTAATACCATAATTTTGGTGAAATCTGAAATAAGTGAGACATATAAGAAAATTTTTACGTTTCAAAAAGCAAAACTAAATTATGAGACTATGCACCATGTCACGTAAAAATTAGATCATAATTGTATATAATTATGAATTTGATCAAGTAAATTTATTTAAAATTGTTGATTAGTCATTTAGTTTGTTAGCATTGGTAGTTTCCATGATATGGTTTTCGGAAATTTTAAGAGCTATTCGAAGGTATTTATCAAGATATGATATTTTTATGAATTTGCATTTTTAGTTATTGTGGGTTTATGGGAAAGAATGATTTACAAATAAGAGAATTTGGAAGATTTATGTAATTAAATAATATCTATGAACTTAGAAGTGGTTTTGGGCTTTGAGTGCAGTATGAGTACACATATATAGGCTAAATTCAAATTGCATTTTATGTTGAATTTTTAAGTTAGATTTAATGTTATTATAATATTATGGTGATGAATAATTATGAGACACTGCTTAAAAATATAAATATAGCAACAGGTTATAAACAGTGAATTTGGGGGAATGGGGACTCATTTTAAATTTTAATCGGGAGAGGGTTAAACAATAACAGCTTGAGCTTGCTGCGGCTGTTCGCTGTTCGCTGAGATGAACTTGAACCATTCGATATCCCATTTTTTAAATTATTTATTTGCACGGCACTTGGCAGTCGTCATTACCTTTTCTCCGCTCGGGTGGTTAACTTCTCCCTCGTAAACCCTCTTCTCTACTCCTCCCTCCCATCAGTATCAGTGCATTGCTATTTTATAAAAAAAAAATATTCTATTTTATATATAAATATATATACGATCCTTGAATTAGGGGTATATTATAAAAAGGAGATACGTATTTGAAAAAGTTTTTGGGTAATACGTATTTAACTACACGTAATGCCTTTTAACTGCACTTGTTCGCCTACATTCTCACTTGTCCCCAATGGCAAGCATACTTTTTCAAAATTGTTAACTGCACGTAATGCCTCTGATAAGGAAACCCAAGTTCTTGGGTAATGCATAGAGAGCGAAGCTCCTACACAGATTTTGGTTGAATAGCCCCACCATTCCTGATTTTGTTTAACACTAGTATATAATAATCATGATACTGAACCAAATATATTTTATTTTAAGATACCCTCGGACCATATTTTCTTTATTAATTAGATTATTACTTGTAAAGTGAGCTAACATGGATGATTATTAGGTAATTTATTCATAAATATAATTAAATAAAGTAAAGGTAATTTCTTATCTATTCTATTATTTTAAAACTACTATTTGATTTCACCATATGAAAAGAGTTTATTGGCAAAATTACCTGTTTGCTCTACATCTTAGGTGTATTTTAGTTTAGTGGGCCAAAAGCAATGATAGCCTGAGCTAAATAGATCACTTAGGTTGGCACAAAATGTATATCCACATAATTGCCATTTTTCTCTTTTGGGAGAACCAAGATATACAAAAAGTAATAAGATAACTTGAGCGATCTTCACATTGCAGTTGGTTGATACTTTTACCAAGCACTATAGGGTACTTATTAAAAAGCCAGTAAAAATATAGCTAACCACTTCCATCGGTGCCCTTGCTAAATATTTAAGATCACATTTATATGAAGCCCATTAAATCCTTTGTTATGCCAATGGAACATGAATGGATTGTTAAAGAAACTTAAAGGGCATGCTAATGCCGGGTAACGTGATCAAAAGGAGCAAATGCTGAAAATAAAAAGAAAGAAGGGAAGACAGTGACGGGCGTGGGCCAAATGTAACCGCCAATTTTGAAAAATAAATGCAAAGGTTGGAGGAGGACGAAGGTTTGGTGGAAACCGTAAGCGCCCAAACCCAACCTTCTGCTATGCATTTATGCCACTCGAATGGTGGGTCCTTGTTCCTTCCTATCCATCCAAAACTTCCATGCCTGATGTGACCGTACTTTCACTGCTTGTTTCCCTGTCAATTTTCAAGCAGGTGGTATCGGGGTTAGTTCATGGAGCGATTTTCTACAACTGGCACGCCATGGGTCGGTCACAAACTCGTGACTTGTCCATCTTTTTTTTTCTAAATTTTTAAATTTCAAACAAAATAATTTTATTTATTTTTAAATGTAACGACTATTGCGCAAGATGCAATTCCCTAGACAGGCGATTTCAAACCCGATCTATGAAACTCGAACATAACATGACACAAAATAAATAAGTTAATGTATGAAAAAAAATTGATACGAGATATAAATCAGTTAAACTCATTTAGATATAGTAAAATTTATATCCAAGTTTATATCAAACTCAAATCCATTTACAAATTTATTTATTAAATAGATCTCATAAACAAGTTATGAATATGATTTGTAAATATGTTTAATATTAATAATATATATGCAATTCTTATTTTCTCTATTTTTAATTCTCAAGTGCTACTGATTTTACCACTTAGAATCCCATGATCCTTCTATGTTACAACAAAGTGCATCATCTCTCTCTTTTTCTTAATTATTTTCTCTCTCTTTGTTATCATCATCATATTTTTCTCCTTCTTTCCTTTGGATAAATTCAATATTTTTTGGATAAATTTCTCTTTATCTTTTGGTTATTTAGAAAGTATTTTGTTATCATACTTAGAGAGTTATACTTGATAATATTGGAAACAATGATACAGGTAAGTCAATATCTCAGTCTCTATCTCTTCAACGATAAGTAGTCCGTGTAATTCATATAAATAATTTTGAATTTTAGATTTGTTAGGGTTTTAATATATTATCAATATTTCTATTATTTTTAAATATTTTTTAAGCACTAGGTTCAAGTGTTTTATCAACCTATAATAAGGGTTTTGGGGTGCTAACAAATATGAATAAGAGCTATATTTAAATGAGGGGCGACATATATTGATTGAATTAGATGCATTGAGTTATTGGAAAACCAATTAATTTTTATATCTTCAAGTTACGAAAATGACATATGATATCTTAGGCATACCAATATTGTAGTTTTATAATCTACATTTATTATTGGAAGTCAAATTCTTTCATCGTTTATTGAAACTAGAAATTGTAGAAGCTCTTTTATTTACTGAAAATTGGTTCTATAGAGACATAAATAATAAACTAAACTATTATTATAAAATTTTTAATGATATATATTTTCATTAATATAATTCATTTTTATGTATATATTCTTTAATAATTTCTCTTGGAGATTTGACAAAAAAGTTGGGTTGTAACTTATGAGTTTAGGTTAATTCAATTATGTCATGAACCTTGTGAGTTTTTAGATTTGTTTTATTTGATAAGACTTTACTAAAATTGTTGTTTTGATTGTAATTTTATGTTAACTTACAAGGTCTTATGTCATTAGTATTTGTAGAAGATAATTTTAAGGAAAATTACACTTTTAGTTATCAATGTTTACTTACTTTTCTGTTTGAGTCATCAATTTTTTTCTTCTATTTTAATCCTTAATTTTTGAAAACCTTATAAAAATAAAACTTTTATTAAATATGTTAAATTTTTAGTTCATCTTAACAATGCATTAGCTTCTGATTAGCCTTGAGCTAGTTAGTTAAGGTGATTAGGGTACACACAAATTTTATTATCCCATTTTCTTAGTTTTACTTATTATTTTTATACTATTTTATTATATTATATCATTATATATATTTAATATTATTGTTTGTTATATTATGAAAATAATTTTTTTAATTCTTTCATTTTGTTATTTTAATTATTGTTGATTGATTTGAAGTTGATATGTATTACGAATAGATGTAAAACTTAATAGATTTGATAGATTTTTTTTTTAATATGCTTTTGAAAATGTTAATAACTTAAATAAAAGAACAAAAATGGTGATAATTGAAATAGAAAAGCAGGTAAACGTTGATGACTAAAGTATACTTTTTCCTTAATTTTATTATTAGCCTTTTTTACTTTATATATGAAAATATTTTACATACTTATTTATAATTTTTTTAATCAATAAGCGGTTTAACTTGGACATGAGACATGCTTATTAAACAAGTTAGACTACGAGTTTAGGTTTTTACATATAATTAATAAGTGAGTCATGTCGCAGGTTAAGATTTTTTAGGCACAAACCCGTTTAGACATAAATACGAGACATGACATAGTAACATGAATTGCCAACTCTAGTAATTACTTTGCATCCAAATGTTAGAATTTAAATATATATGTATTCTAGCTATGATCGGTTAAAACCCTATATATGTGGGAGGGGAGTCACCTTAGAATTATATTAGTGTTAAATGAAATGGTAAAAATATCAAAAAGGGACATAAACCATCATGTTGCTTCTTTGACTTAAGCATTGGAGTTCAAGCATTGAAGACACCTTCAACATTCCGATAGCTCATATTTTGTAATGCCCTAGAACTTGGAGCATCACAACCCACCACGTGTCACTACTACTAAGCGACACAGTAAGGTTCTAAAACTCCATCATACTTCAAACCTAATCATATATATATATATATATATATATATATATATATATAATATATATCATCCATCATACTACTATAACAATAATCAAATGAATGACTTATCGATGAGTCATTCCATATTTCATTATTTAATAATCACAAAGTCTCAAACTATAATCTATCTCCATAATTCCAATTTAACGTTAAAAAATCAATTTACAATAATTCAAAATTCTTGTCACTCTTCTTCCACATAGTAATAGTGTTTTCTTCTCATCTCATCCATGTAGTGTCCTACCAAGTTTTCGTTTTCATCATACTCTAGTTGTTCATCATTTTTGCCTGCAGATAAAAAAAAAAATATATAGGAAGGGGGGGTGAGCCTAAACTCAGTACGTGAGTACCACACCTACATGCGCATAACACAGCACATTAATATCACATGCAAATATGCAACATTTCTTCATAACTCATTCACAATTCCATTCACATAGCAATACCAATAATGAATTATAACACATGAGGGTACTCATAACCCCGGTACACACCACATTTGTACTAGTGGAAACTGCCTCTACGGGCCCCGTCTAACCCTAATGGGAACTACCACTGCGGGCTCCGTCTGTCTCTAATCTACCTCAGATCATTTTGATACACAACTCCACTAGGGATAATGTGGCATATCGATCATTGAGGTGCCTCATAGGGATCTGCCATTGCGGGCCCCTAGGCCAAGCCAAGCACAAACAACATATCTCATTCAACTAACAACATGGTATTACTTCATGATACCACTTAACTCACATTACATCTCAGCATTTCATTAATTCACACACAAATCATTATATAACTTCCTAATAATCACATACAACAAACAAAGTAAACACGTACCTGGAACCTTATCCTTACGCACTTCTTGTCCCAAACTTAAACTAAGTTGATATCTGTATAATCAACACATTAATCTTAGTACCAATCCAACATAATATAAGTCTCTTAATTCCTTTTATTCTATTAAGTCATCTAAGGTTTCACTAATTTGTCTTGGTTGTGTAAAACTTGGTTAATTAAGAAGATAATTTGATATATATTGAAAATGTTCATCACTTAACACGCCCATGTTGGAGATCGTATTGCTCAACACGGGCTAGTACATGACTGTGTTAGGGGTTATGTATCTCTTAGTAAGATTTGGCTTCAACACGGTTGGAATACGGTTATGTTGAGAGGCCGTGTTTCTCTTAATTCAACACGGTCGAAACACGACTGTATTGGGAGGTTATGTATCTCTCGGCATGACTTTTGGACTTAACACGGTCGAAACACGATCATGTTGGGAAGCTGTGTTCTTCTTATTTTAACACGGGGGCAACACGACCGTGTTGATTAGTCGTGTATCTCTTGGTACACTTTGTAATTTCAACACGAGAGTAACAGGACCGTGTTAGATGGTTGTGTATCCTTCAGTATGTCATTTGAACCTTAATCTTTCTATCCTTAATTTGTCCAATCTCCTAATTTTCTAATCCTAAGCTTAATTAAATCCCAAAAACACAAATTAGAATCTCTTACCTGATTTGAATTTTCTTGAAACTCCTAATCTAATCACTCTTGTGCTTATTCAATCTATCCTTGAGTTTGATGTCTGTGAACCACTAAATGGATTTCGTAAATGAGTCTCCTCTTAATAAAATATGTATTGAGATGGTAAAAACTGTACCTTTTTGCTTTGCTGCGCTACCTTCTCCGATTGCTCTATGTTTTTTTGAAGAGGTTCTCTTTCCCTTTCTCTCTTTTTGTGTCTCTGAGCGGCTATTGTGAACATGTGCAGAAAAGAAAGGAACCCTAGGTTAGTTTCACATTTATAGTCCCGCTAGAAAAAGACAAAATTGCCCCTTATCCCACACTTCCATTTATGACTTTGTTGCTCATAATATCTTACACATATTTATTTATTTGTATATATATATATATATAATATTGTGTATTACATTCTCACACCCCCCCCCCCCCTATTAAAACATTCGTCCTCGAAAGTTACCTAGAATTGAGAAAAGTTTTGGATGCTTTCTCTTCATTTCTTCTTCTAATTCCTATGTCGCCTCTCGCTCTGTTTGATTTGTCTATTGCACTTTGACATAAGGAATACTCCTTCTTCTTAGAACTTGTTCCTTGGTATCCATTATCCTCACAGGTTTTTCTATAGAGGACAAGTCTGGTTGTACCTTCAAAGGTTCTAAGGCCGTCACTTGATCTGAGTTTAGTATAAACTTTCTTAACATCGACACATGAAACACATCATGTACTTCGCCCAGACTTGGCGGTAGTGCTAACCTATACGTAATCGTTTCGATTTTCTCTAGAATTTCGAATGGACCCACATATCTTGGATTCAGCTTATCCTGCAGTCCAAACCTAATTATCCCTTTAGTTGGAGATATCTTCAATAAGACTTTATCTCCCACTTGAAACTTTAGAGGTTGTCACCACTTGTCTACATAACTTTTCTGGTGACTCTGGGTTGATAGGATCCATTGCCTTATGACTTTAACCTTGTTTACTATTTCCTGTACTATCTCTGGCCCCAATACTTGTCTTTCTCCCACTTCATCCTAGTGTAAGGGAGATTTACACTTCCTTCCATATAATGCTTCATAAGGAGCCATCTGTATAGTAGTCTGGTAACTGTTGTTATAAGCAAATTCTACTAAAGGAAAATGATCACTTCAGTTACCCCCTTAATCCAATATATAAGCTCTTAGTAAATCTTCTAGAATTTGAATAGTTCTTTTAGATTGCCCATCTATCTGAGGATGAAATGATATACTAAATTGGAGTTTGGTTCCCAAAGCTTGATGTAGACTTTTCCAGAGCTTACTCACAAAACGAATATCCCTGTCAGATGTAATCATAGCTGAGATCCCGTTTAACCTGATAATCTCCTTAATATACATTTGAACAAACTTTTCTAGTTTGTAGTCCACTCTAATTGGCAAGAAATGTGTGGACTTGGTTAATCTATCTACTATCACCCAAATCACATCATATTTCTCCCTTGCTTTCGGGAGTGCTGTGACAAAATTTATAGTTATATGTTCCTAGTTCCATTTAGGTACAGGAAGAGGTTGTAACTCACCAGCTGGTCTTTGGTGTTTAATCCTTATTTTTTAACAGGTGAGACACCTAGATACATATTCGGTTATCTCTCGTTTCATATTTTTCTACCAGTAAGTGTTCTTGAGATCCTTGTACATCTTGGTGCTTCTTAGGTATACTGTATACCCTAAGTAATGGGCTTCCTCCATAATCTTCCTCTTTAATTCTGTGTTATTTGGAACACACCATTTGTTACCATACTTGATTACTCCTTCGGTGTTCAACACAAATTTCATGGCTTCTTCCTATTCTACTTTATTCCTTATCTTCTGAATTTCAAGATCTTCCATTTATGTAGTTTTAATCTGATCTAGAAGATTAGGTTAGATACTAAGTGTAGCCAACCTATTTCCCACTTCTCGTGTCACTACTTCTAATTTCGGCTTATCCATATCTTCTAATATCTTCTTCTAAGACGTGATCAATCCTGCAATATTTATGTGTTTCTTCTTACTTAAAGCATCTGCAACCACATTTGCTTTTCTTGGGTGATAATGAATTTTTACATCATAATCATTTATCGGTTCTAGCCACCTTCTGTGCCTCATATTTAACTCCTTCTGAGTAAACAAATACTTCAAACTTTTATGGTCTATGAAGATTTTACATTTCTCCCCATAAAGATAGTGTCTCCATAATTTCAATGCCAACATCATAGCAGCTAATTCCAAATCATGGGTGAGGTAATTCTTCTCATATTGTTTTAGCTGATAGGAAGTATATGCAATGAATTTCCCATTTTGCATAAGCACATACCCCAAACCTTGATTTGATGCATCACTAAATACTTCAAATTCTTCTCTCGTCTTCAATAGAGCCAACACTGGAGCTGTTATTAATTTATTTTTCAATGCTGTGAAGCTGCTCTCACATTCCTCACTCCATACAAACTTAGCCTTTTTCTTTGTCAATTGAGTTAATGGAGTTACTAATCGGGAGAATCCTTCTATGAAGCGCCGGTAATACCTAGCTAATCCCGGAAAACTCCTTACTTCCGTTAAAGTTCTTGGTCTTAGCTAATCACTCACTGCCTTCACCTTCTCAGGGTCTACTGATATTCCATTCTTATTCACCACATGTCCTAAGAAGGATGCCTGTTCTAACCAAAATTTGCACTTACTCGAAACTCGTAATGCCTATATCGAGTCTTGAAAGTAGTTTTCCAGTATGTCTTCCTCCTTAATTTTTAACTGATGGTATTCCATTCTCAAGTCAATTTTGGAGAAGACTTGAGCTCCTTGTAATTGATCAAATAGATCATCAATCCTATGGAGAGGGTATTTGTTTTTTATTGTGACTCGGTTTAGTTCCCTATAATCAATACACAGCCTCATACTCCCATCCTTCTTCTTGACAAATAGTACTGGAGCACCCCATGGTGAGACACTTGGTCTTATAAACCCACTATCCTAAAGCTCTTGCAGTTGAGTCTTTAGTTTAGATAGTTCAATAGGTGCCATTCTATATGGTTCTTTGGATATGGGTGCCGTTTTCGGTACAAGATCAATACAAAACTCTATCTCTCTAGATGGTGGTAAACTTGACAAGTTCTCGGGAAAAAAATCTGTATACTCCTTCACTACTTACACGATTCTCCATTCTTTAACTAGTCCCGTCTCTACTGATAAGGATGACAATCTTCCTTTATTCCATAGCTTATATGTTGGAAGAGTCACAGGCCTTTATGGGTCTAACTTGTATACAATTTGCTCCTCATCAGGAAAATTAAACTTAACCACTAGATCGTGACAATCTATAGTGGCATGATACTTATAAAACCAATTCACCCCTAAAATTAAATCAAACTTCATCATCTCTAATATAAACAATTCAACTGGCATTTTCTTGCCATGTATTACAATCTCTATATCTTTACACATTTGATCTAATTCAGCCCCCCCACTCTAAATGGAGTATTTACAATCATAGTATTCTTTAATACAATAGGTTTTAATCCACATACATTCATAAATATAGATGATATACAAGAATGTGTTGCACCTATGTCAAATAGTACATAGGCAGTGTTCGAGTTTATGAGTAGTGTACCTGCTTTGGTATCGTGATCATGGGCATTTTGTTGTTGTTGCTATTATTGTAATGTGAACACTCTACCATGTGCCCTCTGTCTTAGTCCCACGTTTTGATTTTTGCCTAGTGGTCCTCTAAGTGCAGTCCTTATAGGTTGTGGGGCTTATGGGGGTGCAGTTGTTTGAGTGTACCGAGCACCACACTCAAATGATCTGTGTCCTCTCTACTTACAAGTATAGCAAAAAGTCTAGGGGACGATCCTTTTAGTATAGTTCTTGTTGGTATGTCCTGTTTTGCCACAAGAGAAGCAAGCCTCTTCTGGCTAATCACATTGGTGCAGATCATGCGGTCCTAAACATTTAGGATATCTCACACCTTGACCTGCTTGCTAGTGGTGTAGACCTCGTTTGAAGAGGTCTAGGTGCATAAGCCATAGGTTTGGTTGGATATACCACTGGCCTCTTCCCTTTATCTACATAAGGTATGTTGGAAACATGCCTTTTTCCCAGAACTGATCCTGTTCTACAGGATACTTATTCCTCTTTTCTCTTTTTTCTCTGCTCCAAATATTTGGCTTTGTCAACTACTCCTGTATAAGCAGTTGATTGAAAAGCCCCCACTTCATGTTGTAGAGTAAGCTCTAGTCCCTTCAAGAATCTTCTAGCTCGGGAGGTATCATCTCCTTTCATCACCTCTGGCAAGAATTTGCTTAAGCGGTCTAGCTCCGCTTCATATGCCTCAATAGATTTACTACCATACTGGTAGTTATAATAATCCGCCTCCATTTTTTCCTTAATTCCGTTGGGGAGGTACTTCTCATAAAAGAGTTTCTTAAACCTTTGCTGTTGGTCAGGAGTTCCCGTTAATCTGGACATACTATTCCACCAATATGCAGTTGCTCCCTTTAACATATAGGCAGCATACCTCACTTTTCTATCTTCTGGGACTATGAAGGCTTCAAAGGTCCTCTCAATCTCGGTGATCCAACATTCAACCTCTATTGGATCATCAACCTTTGGTTGGAACTCCTTGGCTAGTCTTACAAATTTGTTTAGCCCATAAGGTTCCTCTACAGGCTTGATAGGTCTCATAGCCTACTGTTGTTGTTGTGTTAACATTCCTACTAGAGCATTTACAGTCTCTAGCAGTTGAGCAACAGTGACATTAGCTTGCTCTAGGTTTTCCTACTGAGGTAATCTTTGAGGGTACCTATCTTCTAGGGCATTTCTATCCTATCTAGCACTAGATGAACCTCGCCTGATATTTCTTCTTGGAGGCATTTTGTGTAAATTGAGACAGTAGAATGATTCCAATGTTAGAATTTATAAGGGGAGTTAGTGACAGTATACATCTATGTATACTCAAGCTCAAATATAGGTATATTCCTATACAAAATTAAGCAGGAATATTCAACAAAATACATTCGTATAGAATATTAGGATTAACATAACATAATTGTTATCCCTTAATTTGCCCACTCTCTTCATTAGTCAATTCTAGAAGGCATCAACTAAATCTTTACTTGATCACATCTTAAATTCTAAAGAGCATCAAAACTTAGTGCTCTGAAACTACTTACTTATTTTCTTTTGATCAAAACCTAAGCTTTTAAGGATCATCAACCTATGCTCCTATGGATCATTAACCTAAAGCTTTGATACCACTTAAGTTGTAATGCCCTAGAACCTGAAGCATCACAACCCACCACGTGTCACTACTACCAAGCGATACGTGAAGGCTCTAAAACTCCATCATACTTCAAACCTACTCATATATATATATATATATCATTCATCATACTACTATAACAATAATCAAATGAATGACTCATCGATGAGTCATTACATATTTCATTATTTAATAACCACAAAGTCTCAAACTACAATCTATCTCCATAATTCCAATTTAATGTTAAAACATCAATTTACAATATTCAAAATTCTTGTCACTCTTCCTCCACATAGTAATAGTGTTCTCTTCTCATCTCATCCATGTAATGTCCTACCAAGTTTCCATTTTCATCATACTCTAGTACACGATCGTGTTAGGAGTCGTATATCTTTCGGTAAGATTTAGCTTCAACATGGTTGGAAAACAGTCATGTTGAAAGGCCGTGTTTCTCTTAATTCAACACGATCGAAATATGATGGTGTTGGGAGGCCATATATCTCTCGGCATGACGTTTAGACTTAAAATGGTCGAAACATGACTATGTTGGGAGGTCGTGTTCTTTTTATTTTAACACGGGGGCAACACGATTGTGTTGATTGGTCGTGTATCTCTCGGTACACTTTGTAATTTCAACACAAGAGCAACACGACCGTGTTGGATGGTTGTGTATCCCTCAGTATGTCATTGGAACCCTAATCTTTCTATCCTTAATTCGTTCAATCTCCTAATTTTCTAATCCAAAGCTTAATTTAATCACAAAAACACAAATTAGAATCTCTTACATGATATGAATTTCTCTTGAAACTCCCAATCCAATTACTCTCATGCTTATTCAATCTATCCTTGAGTTTGATGTCTATGAACCACCAAATGGATTTCGTGAATGAGTCTCCTCTTAATAAAATACATATTGAGATGATAAAACCATACCTTTTTGCTTTGCTGCGCTACCTCCTCTGATTGCTCTATGTTTTCTTGAAGATGTTCTCTTTCCCTTTCTCTCTTTTTATGTCTCTAAGTGGCTATTGTGAATATGTATAGAAAAGAAAGGAATCCTAGGTTAGTTTCATATTTATAGTCCTACTAAAAAAAAATGAAATTGCCCCTTATCCCACACTTCCATTCACGACTTTGTCCCTCATAATATCTTACACATTATATATATATATATATGTATGTATTTGTTCATTTTGTAGGTTGAATCTTATCAATTGAATGGTGAGATCCAGCCCAAGACCATGTCAAATTAGCGAGATCATTCAACATGTCCTATAACTTGATTCCCATCAAAACCTCTTTAAACGGACGCTTAAACATGTTGCTTTACGTAATTTATGTCATTTTCGAAGAATCAATGAAGCACATTTTCTTTCAATGTCAACGGACTCACCATGTATGGTTTGCTATTTTAGGTATCATTTTGAGTTTTGTTCTGTTAACAGAATTGAGGAATGGCTTCTTTCAACAACATAATTTTGCATATCGAAAGAAGGAAGATACAGACATGACGTTATGTGTAAGGTGGGTTTTACCTTATGGCATATCTGGAAAACACGAAGTGGAAGCTATTTCATTTCCACTATACCTAATCCGACGTATGCAATTAGGAGAATCGAGTTAATTGTGGCAGAACATCCTTCGATGAAGCAAGCATCCGAAATGCAAAAGACCAGTCAGGATGCTACAAGACTTCTAGACTACTAGTAGAACAGAAACGAAGTTTGGAGATTGCCAGGTAGAGAAAAACTAAAAAATAAATTGTGATGGAGCATTTCTAAAAACAAAGAATCAAGCAGGTTTTGGCTTTGTCGTTAGAAATCATAGAGGCGAACTGGTGCAGCTGTTGCATCCTCTTGAAATCATCAAATGCTGAATCTACTGAGGCATTGATTGTTGAATCAGACTGTTTGGTCGTGATTTAAAGCATTTGCAATCCCAAAAGTTGCGTTTGGTGGATTTACCCAATTGTGGTTGAGATTAGATATCTAGCTAATTGTTTTGATTGCGTTGATTTTTGTTCAATAAGTCATAAGGAAAATTCATGTACTCAATGGGTTCTATTATATCCTGAGGTTGCAAGGGTTTTGAGTTTTTTTTTTTTATTGGGGTCTTCACTCCCCCATTCTTTGATTCCATTATTGCTGTTAGATAGGGGTTTTCTCCCCAAGACCTTTTTAATAAATAAAAATCCTTCTCTCTAGATAATTACATGGATGTTCAATTAGGGCCACACTGTAGATTCTCCTGGGTTTTGTTTTCAGATTTAATCAACTTCGTGCTGATTTTAATTTTTCTAAACGATTGATATTAATTAATTATTTTTATAATCATATCCATGCTACCACAGTCCCTTTGAGTTGAATAGTTTAAAAAATGGTGGAGAGAATGTCATTTGGTATCACCATCGGTGAAGTTTCAAATTAGAAAAATGCTTGAATCATGCTCTTGCTGCGTAATGAATATTTAAGATGATATGCATAAGATTATCATTCAATGGTGTGGTCTGCTAGATACATTCTCTGCCTGTCACCCCAATCCCAAATGTGCCAGTACGACAGCAGAGGGACCGAGATCCATTTTTTAAGGAAATTTTTGACGATCTCAAACCGTATAATACCACGAGGTGATAAACCTAAGGTATTTGTATACTCATTGTTCTTATCTTCATGAGGGCACCGATGCTGCCACTGCGTTTCATACTGGCGAATATAAAATAAAACCTAGCATCCGCATCATCATGTTATGTCATGACATATTTCGATAGGGAACGTTTATTTAACATTAGCCACACCGCAAAAGGGGCTGGCCACATGGGAATTATATTTTGGCACCACTGTCTTGTCTCACCCATTCGAGATATGTCATACCTAATCGATATGGAAATTATTTAATAACACTGATTCTGCATTTAATCACGGGATCGCCAAACTGTCAAAAACACCTGTGCTTTCGTTTTATTTGAAAATCATAAGCGGAGATTTTCTGTGGAGGAGCATCATGCGTGCTATAAAATTAAGTCCCCCTATATATTATTCTAGAGCTAGTACCATTTTCAAACTTTCACTTATTTACATTATTTTATTCCAAATCTGAAAATAGATCATTACCCTACATACACGTAAACTTCTTCTATTAGAAGTACCATTATTCTATTTATTTTTCTCCCTTTCTCATAGACTATTATTTTTAACGCTGTAATAAAATTTCCAAAAGGGATGCCCTAGGTCTATTCTAAAAACTTTATTATAATGTTCAAATGGACGATAGATTAAAGAGAAACCCTTACTTTTGATCTACTCTGAAAACAAACAAAAACAATTGCAATACATGGATTCAAAATGTTAATATAGATAAAAGAATGAAGACCATGCTGCTAAAGATTGTACCAATATATTTGACCTCTCCTGAAACAGAAAGGAATCGTCGGAGAGGGACCAATTCAATAACATAAACATAGAGTTCAGAACGCGACAAATCAGACAATATTTGTCAGACAAGTCAGGATCTGACTTCACTTCGACGTCAAGATTGATCTTTGATCCTTTCGTAAGGCTAATGTAGTATATGACGCATACATTTAATAGGGTGGTCGACCTTTTTCAGGATGTTCTTGCACACCATCTCTTTGGCTAAAAAGAGCGGGACACGGGTTGGATTGGATCCATGACTCGGCAATGGGTATTAGAACTGGAATTGATCTAGAAGCTGGTTCTCAATCCATCTACCAACTGATCAGTCTATGAACGCTTTAATAAAAAAAAAAGATACATCAATTTGTTATGTTGAGATTTTTTAATGATAGTTAAATCACCTGCAAAATAGGAAAAATTAAACATGAAAGGTTACAGAAGTTGTTCCAATATGATTATTTTGATACCTAAGTTAATATAAATATTTTGAATATAATGAAATATAAAGTATGCATGAGAATGGAAGAATTGGGATGTTTTACTATAGGGAATGAGATCAATACGTGTTTGGCAAGTTGATTTATGGGCTTGAGACCTGCTCCAAATTTTATGGAAAAGAATTTTTGATCGAGATCTTTTCTTATCTACTCAACTTCTTCTTTGTATTTCTTATCTAGTTCCTAGTCGAACGTACTCAACCTAACCTTAAGCTTGGGCAAGTGGGTGTAAGCACATGCCTTTAGGTTATACAAATCCATTGGAGTTTGGTTCATCCTTCGCCGATTGGGCTTTTTTGTCCAAAAGGCTTGATTAAGATCTAAAAACTCAGATTTGGCTAATGGGGCTTAGTCTTGGGGTCTAGAAATGTTGGATTAGGCTTTGGGGGTCCATAGCTAAAGAGTCTTATCAACACAATTCTATTACTAAGTTATGTAGAATTTCACATTGGCAAATGACAAAGCACACACGCACACACAACACATGACATTTTTTTCCAATCCTATAAATGCATACACACACAGACACTCATTTATGTGCATGCACATAGGCATACATGCACACGTGCATATGCACATGTACTTTTGCACAAACACAAATACACAAATATATATGCTGTGGGTACACAACATATTTAGTAAGAATTGTGGATATTTTTTCCCATTCTCCAAAATAATGTCTCATTTATTAGTTTTTCATGAAGCAACAAATTCTACAAGTTCTTCATAGCATTAGTATTGTAATAGACATCAGCACGTTTTTATATTATGCTATTTGTTTTGTCCCTTCTTTTTTTAATTCTTGACAAATGAAGCAAGTAATTTGAAGGAAGGGGAATATGGAGTTCAAGATTTAAAGAGAGATAAAGATGACAATTCTTATAATGATTTGATCATTTCATTTTTGACAAAATGAAATATTTCTAAACTTTTTAAAGTATTTTGGCCAAAATAAAAAGGGTAAATGACTCTTGGATACTTTTATAAATGCACAAAGACCCCAAACTTATGAAATTAAGCACTTTCTCCCCTCTTACATACGTGGCACTCTCTTTTTTGCACATATGGATGTAGAAGTGGCATAAAAGCTCATATGATGATGCCACATTGTTAAAAGTTAAAAGAAAAAAAAAGTAGAAGATAAATTATTTAACAAATTGAAATTAGATTAAAATTAAAAAGGAAAAAAAATGTTGTTTACTAAAACAATGTTGTAAGAAAATTCCTCAAAAACTAAAATTATAAAAGATGAATGAGTGAAGAAAAAAAAGAAAACAAGAAAAAGTGTTGTAAGGATATATTGCATTCACAATTCCACAATTAGTACTTTACCAAAGCTTTCCAACTCAAGCTATGGATGAACTATGGCCAAATTGTGTCTTCAAAACTTTCATAAAGGGAATCTTAGAAAACTTTAGACAAAGAGACTTATACATGGTGAATTGCAATCTTGTATAATCAAAGAAAAGGATATACCGACCTATTTTCTTAATTTGTTTTTTTTTTTTAAATTTTTTTCCTTTTCTATTTCAATATCATTTTGTCTTGTTTTATAATTTTTCATCTATTCATTTTTACTTTTTATAATGTGGCAAAGCCACATCACCTTTTATGCCATGCATGCATTTATGTGTACAAAGTATGTGAATTCCACATATGTTAGAGGGGGGAAAGTGCTTAATTTTAAAAGTCTAGGGTGTCCGTATAATTATGAAAGTTTTATGGGGAAGTCTATGCAATTTATCCAAATAAAAAAATTTGAAAAGTGTATGGAAATTTTTTAGTAAAAATATGCCCTATAGTCACTTTTTTTTTATCACTTTCTAAGGAGCTATTTGTATTGATTATATTTGAGTTTTCAATGTCCTCAATTAGTAATGAATTATCGACTACCTAAACTCTAATGTAGTGACTTGCTTGAACACTTGTTTTATTTAAGAAAGATATGATTGTTGTCGAAGGTCAAGAAAGTGGCTAAATTTGAGTGAATGAGGTAGTAGAAAATTCATTTCAAGTTGAAGACATAGCTTCACATAAAGTGATAGTAAAAATGATTGTAGTACATATTTTCATATAAAATTTTCCATGCTTATTTCCATACTTTATGGCATTGCTATTGAATCAATGAAACATTAACTACTCATTCACTTAGATGTATTTGCTATTTAGTCACAACCTTATTCTTCAATGAATTGTTGTTATTGTATTTAGTCGCATTTTGAGCCCATAATAGTAATTTAGTGAGGAATTCCCATTACTAAAAACATGAAATTGCAATTCTTTATTCCCATCCATGAATTGCAATTCATTGATATTATTCCTCAATTGTCCTCCTTTTCCTCTTCCCTTTTCTTCCACACCACCACAGGCTAACAAACCACTAACCCACTGCTAGCTCATCACCTACTATCAACCAGTCACTCATTGCTAGCAAGTCACCCTCCATGCTTGTCATTGACCACAAAACACGACTAAAGAACTACCATAGACCACCACCAACCACTATAGACCACAAACCACCACCAACACACCACTAGTGAGCCATCACAAACCATTAATGACCACTACAGACTGTACTTACCCACTAATGCACTCCAAAAAACCACTATAATCCAACAATGACAACCATAGATCAATTCCACCCACTAAAACAAACCACCATATACCACTAATGATTAATGTTTATTTACAAAGAAAGTATCTTATAGAAGTGCTCCTTAGGGTAATGCTATAAAGAAGCATTTATAGTGTTTGTCTTAAAAAAAAAATTTACATTGTTGGTGTTGCCAAAGGTGGATAATTTTAAGAAAAATAAGATATATATTTTGGGGGGTGGGGGTAGGGGGTTGTGGGAATTGGCAAGAAGAAGATGAGAGAGTAGAGAGAGATATATAAAAGTATAGACGAGAGGGTATGGAGAAGAGAGAAAGAGAGAAGGCAAAATAATAATTTAAAATGTATTACTTCTTTAAATGTGATTTGTTCAAAGTACTAGGTTATTACATGTTTATTCAATTATTAATGACTATGAATTCTAATATAGATTTGTTCCATCTAGTGAAGTAGTGAATAGGCAGTAAAGGAATCCTCTTCATTCTAAACTTTTGCTTCAACATCTTAAGAATTCGATAAAGATGAGAGAATTACTACTTTAATCTAACACATAGGATTATTGCGACATAAAGAAAGGCTAATAGTACTTGCAATAAGAGTTGTAGAGACACTTGTGAAGCTTTTTAATATTTGAAATATATCGATGTTAGTAATGATGAAATTAATTACATTATAACGACTTCATTATATTTTTGTATTAATTTTTCATGTGATAGTAATTTTAATGTCTTGTTTAATTTTGAAAAAGTTGTATTTTGTTTTAGAGGGAATAGTAACCTCATCTACCTATGGTATTTAAGTATTGATATAATCACTTTAATGAGATATCCATGTTAATTGGCTATATATTAAATATGTTGTATAATATATTTTTATTTATAAAATCAAACTTGTAGTTCATCGACTAACATGAGTCAACACCCATGTTTAAATTTGGTCTATTGACCTTTAACTCTCTATATTTTGATTGACTAAACACAATCGAAACTCTAATTTTTCAATTTGGGTTAATTTTAAAGTCTCAATAAAATCTCTTATTGAAACCATATAGAAGGGCTATATAGATCATATATAATATTTTTAGCCTTCAATTTTAACGTTGGGTAATAGCAACTAGGCAATATGTAACTAGTTATCAATTGATTGATTCATTTTGAAAAGAAAACATTTATTGTATTGCTATTGGTGTAAAGGGGGATAAGATTGTATTTCAATAAGGTGAATTGGGCTTAAACAAGTAAAGCTCCATGGCTAATATTTTTGCCAATATATATCAAGATTGATAAAAAAAAGGTGAGATGGCATTTAATATGGAGAAGTGTTAGCTAAACATATATTATCATATGCAAGGAAAAAGTATCAAACAAATTCTAGATATTGCTATATAATTAGGAAATTTAAACATGTGCTTCTGTGTATATTTCCTTGTTTAGTATTTGTTAGTTTGCTAGTTTATGTATTTTTCCTTTTTTTCCTTGTATTTTCTTTTTCTTTTTTTATCTTATTTGCATTAGATTAGTTTTAAGGCTTATTAGGTTATACCTAAATTTATGTTCGTTGCTAATTTTTAGGATATTAGACATGTTTAATTGATGTAAACTTCACATTTATTCTAAAGTTGTACAACAATTAAAATGAAGAATTCTTCCCACTTTTATGTTATTTTCTCATGGTATCAAAGCTCCTATCGATCCATATTGTCCAGAACTAATTTACCATAAGCAACCCTACTCAAACCTAGTAGGATGGATACTTGGGAATCAAATACTAGTTTGGTACATTCCCATCTGACAGGAGTGGAAATGGTTCTTATAATGGTTTCAAATGGAAAAATTAGCAATATATGGCCATGGGAAACTTAGCTACTTAATCAACACCACCAAGGCTCAAAACACTAGTTCTAAAGAATTTAAATTTTAAGAGGCTAAGAATTTGCTTGTAATGGTCTAGCTTATAAACTTGATGGAGCTAAAGATTGGTAGAATGTATCTGTTCTATGAAATGGCTAAAGAATTTTGGGAAAATGTTTAAGAAATCTATCTTGACCTTGACAACACTTCCTAGTGTTTCAAAATCTGGTTAAAACTATGAACAACTATCTAAGGTAATATGAATCTTGATGAGTATTTTAACTTATTAGAGATAATTCCAATTTCATCTTTAATTTCTTAACCGTAGGAATTCTGTAATTAAATTAACATCTTTCTCAAGATTATTAATTTCTAACCCTAGGTTGATTAACCAAGATCTCTCCCTAATTGAAACCCCTAAGATTGCATTATTGATATTTGAATTCCTTAATTCGGTTTGACTCTAATTTAGAAGATTTATATCATTCCATCTCTAGGATTGTATGCAACTCTTTTTAATTACACTAGATCTAATTATACAGGTGATTTCTCAATCTACTTGCATAATATCAATAATTAAAATTGATAATCTAGAAATACCAATTTCTTACAATAAATAACATGCATAATTGAATCAAGAATCTAAAAAATCCATTGAATAATAACTAAAATAAGATTACATAATGATTCTAAGGTTCCACAAATCTAGATACTAAAGGAAATTAAGTTAACATGATAAGATAAAATCTAACAATAGAATCAAAACAACTCATAATGGAAAGAAAAACCCTTTTATAAACTTGTTATTGCACTTATAAAGTGTAAAATCTACTCTTCAATATTCTCTAGCTCCAAGGAGTCCTTTCTTTTCGTTTGCCAAAAAATCTCTCTAAAAAAAATTCTTTTAGGTTTTATGTCTATCCATTTATAGTGTGTAGCTATTTGATAGGGATCAACTAGCCTAAAAAAGGAATGAACCAAAGTCCCAAGACTCGCTACATGGTATTGGAGGCCCAATGACCGGAGCTAGAGCTAAACAGATGAATGAAGCCTTGCAAGGACTAGTAATGGAATTAGAAGAGAAGGAACCAAGTTACGTTAAAGGAGAATTGACCTTTTTTAATTTGATTCAAGCGTCTTTAGAGGAGTATAGGACATGAGAACCTAAGGAAAATTGGCGGTTTATGTGTCATTAAAAGACCACTCGGCTTTGTAATTTTATTATTTGTTTTTGTAAGATTTTGGCCTTTTAGAAGTTAAGTGGCCGGTTTGCTATGTTTGGAAACCTAGGTTATTCTTTTGTTATGTGATATAATATAGCACCTTATAGGGGGAAGACATGACACACTTCTATCATATTATTGAAATATAAATTTTCATGGAAAAGCTCTCTCTTGTTCTTTAAGAAAGAACTCCACGATTTTTTCAACATAAACGCTTGGGGAAATCATTGATAGCTTAGGTTTCAATCAACATGCGTGGTTGGGGTCTAGTTATGAATTACAAATTGTTCAAGATGATTAGTGGGGATTCCGATTTCAATTTCGATCGTCGGGTTCTAGGTTTGACATACTTAGGGTTTGCGCATCATTTGGTATTAGAGCTTCGGCTTCTTGAATCAAGTAACATCTATCCTTTGTTATTTATTTGTTTGTTCATTCCATAGTTCTTGTTCATACCTTGGAAATTCATATAAAAAAAAAATACGAATTCAATCATAAAAAGTCTATTGGTGACCGGCAACAACAATTTGTTATCTTAGAAAATTGACATTCAATCCTTCCTTAATTCTTGTTCTTTATCTATAGGAATTCATATATATATATATATGTATATAAAATTCGAATTCGGCCGTGGAAGTATTCAATTGCTGAGTTACAAGACAAAATTCTTGCTTTGAAATCACATAATCAAGTGATACAGTACACTTTCTAATTCCTACCTTCAACATTATCTTGTCTTTCCAATATTGTATCTGAATTACCTTGCCATTCCATTACATGTTCAGTGCAATATTCTTCTTTCTTATTTCGTGTTGAGGATATCTCTTCGTTTGTGTTTCCAATTTTGTAGTGAGTCTTTTCATATTAATTAATTCGTGTTATGTACCCTTGCTTTCTATGACTTGGAACCTAGTAGTTAGTTAATAGACTTGCTTTAGTGGTTTATGTTGAGGAGGTTATCGATTCGAGTTCATATCAAAGGATTATAAGAGTGGGTTGTGAGAACTTATAATTGAGAGCAAAAACACGAGTGAGTTGTGAGAGATATATTATATTTGTGTTATTAATCTCTTTTATTGACTGTAGAGATATGTCAGGACCAAATCCAACTGGAGGTGAGAATGTGATGGAAGCCATGATGGGAGCTAAGCTAGAAAGTGGAATGTGGATCCTCTTGAAGTGCTACCTAGACCGATCAAAAGAACTTGAGCAAAATGATTTAAAGAAGCACTTAACGGGTTGATAAAGGATATCCAAGAAGTTGGAAAAGAGTGGAGCAACCATGAGAATGAACTTGCTTTTGTACAAGTCATTCAAGGTTTTAACAAAGGAGATCAAAGCATAGGAGATTAAAGCTGCCGGCCTTGACAACACTGGATTAACGCTGTTGGCTTTGAGTCGGCGTTGCAATTAGAGAGCGACGGAGGGATTACGCCCTCCACTACACCGCCGGCATACATTGCTTGTTTGTTATTTTTATTCTGCAACTTTATTATGTTATGTCATTTTGGGCTTTTTCCTTACGAGTTGTAAACCCTATTAATAGCTGTTAGGGTTGGAAAACAGGACATAGAACTTACATACAACATTGATTAATACAATTTGAGAGTATTCCTCTCTTGGTTCTCTAAAGAACTTCTCTTGAACTTATCGGATCTCTTCCGTGGCATTCAAATCAGACTTATCAATCGGTCTTTCATCCCGATTATGGCGTTAACAGAAATACCAAGGTTCTTGCCTCATCTATAGGCAACGGGTCGCGGTTCCACTTCGATTATTTGGCATCTTGGGTTGCAATTCCAAACGTATTGGTATAGGGTTTCGTCACAGTAGGTGTGGTTCATATCAGTTTGGTATCAGAGCCTAGGTTCATTAAAAAATCAGTTCGGTTCGAGAAAAGGTAACATCAAAACCTTAACACCAATCGTTCATATCAATCATTCATATCAGTTTTGTAATACCATTGTTTCATACTCAAGTCCATAGTGTTAATTGTTTCTTGAGTAGTGTAGTTTCATTCTATCAATCTTGTTACAAAAAAAAGGAGTGAAAAAAAAGAAGAAGAAGAAGAACGAAAATAAAAACAAAAACAAAAAAAAAGAGGAAAATTCAAGCCCGGAGAGTTTGTTCTTGAATTCTACGAAAGAATTTGGTGTAGTTTGGATTAGTTCCAAGAGAATTGAGAAGAGGGATTGGTGAGTTGATATCATCTCTATTTGTGAGAATACACGAGTGATTGTGGGATATCCTTCTTTGAGTGAAACACGTGAGTGAGCGAATCATGAGGTTTAATTCTATATATTTGTGTTAGTACTAACCTTTTATTACATGAACTATGTCACGGCAAAATTCTCCTGAAGGTGAGAGGGGGAGGTTTGATGCTAGGTTAGTAATTGAGGCGTTGAGGAGTGAGATGAAGAGAATGTTTCAGGAGGGAATGGAGCAAATTCATGAAATGGTGGAGCAGAAATTGAAGCAATCTAAGAACGTCTTTCAAGGGCTTAAGAGGGAGAGTTTTCTAAAAGAGGACAAAGGGGTGGAGATGAAAATTCTAATGATGAGTTTGATAAACCTTCTATCGGGAGTTATAGAGGTTATGGTGGTAGGAATAGAGGAACTAGGGATTGGGAAGATAGAGGAGATAGGAATAGAGAGGATAATCAAATGAGTAGTATAAAGATGAAGATTCCTCCTTTCCAAGGGAAGAATGATCCCGAGGCATACTTAGAATGGGAGAAGAAGGTAGAGATGGTGTTTGATTATCACAATTATAGTGGGAGAAAGAAAGTGAAGCTTGCTGCCATTGAGTTTTCATATTATGCCATAGTGTGGTGGGATCAACTGAAGTTGAATAGAAGAAGGAATGGCGAACCACCTATTGAGTCTTGGGAAGAGATAAAGAGGGTGATGAAGAAGCGATTTGTTCGTGCTTACTACTATCGCGAATTGCATAACAAATTGCAAACTCTTAAGCAGGGAAGCCGAAGTGTGGATGAGTATTTCAAGGAGATGGAGGTTACTATGATTAGAGCAAATGTTGACGAGGATAGAGAGGCTACTATGGCTAGATTTCTTGCTGGGTTGAATAGAGAGATTCAAAATATAGTAGAATTACAGCATTATGTGGAATTAGAAGACATGGTCCACATGGCGATAAAGGTTGAGAACCAACACAGGAGGAAAGGTAGTAGCACTGCTCGGTTTCAATAGGGTGCTGGTTCATCTACTTGGAAGACTAACCATTGGAGGAAGGAAGAAAAGTCGTTACCCACCAAGCTAAAAGGAAAGCAGAAGCAAAGGGGATCTACTCCTGGTAATCAAGGTAAACTTGATTCTTCTACTCCTAGAAATCGTGACATTACATGTTTTAAATACTAAGGAAGAGGCCATATTGCTAGTCAATGTCCTAATAGGAGCATTATGATTTTGCGCAATGATGGTGAGTATGAGATTGTGGGGGATAGTGAAGATGATGATATGCCTCCATTGGAGGATGTTAGTGATGACGAGGAGCCTGTAGCAGGGAAGTTAGTGGCAGTAGTAAAGCGAGCTTTGAATGTGCAGGTAAAGGAAGAAGAGGAGGTGCAACGAGAGAATATCTTTCATACTAAATGTTATATAGGTGACCATATTTGTAGTTTGATCATTGATGGGGGGAGTTGCACTAATGTAGTAAGTACTTTCATTGTTGAGAGGTTGGGGCTCAAGACCACTAAACACCCTAGCTCATATAAATTGCAGTGGCTGAATGATAGTGGCGAGACTAAGGTGAGTAAGCAAGCCTTAATTGCTTTTTGGATCAGTAGGTATGAGGATGAGTTATTATGCGATGTAGTGTCGATGCAGGCTTATCATGTGTTGTTGGGGAGGCTATGGCAGTTTGATAGGAAGGTTGTTCATGATGGCTTTTCTAACAAGTATACGCTTGTTCATCATGGCAAAAGCTATAATCTTAAACCCTTAACACCTAAACAGGTGTATGAGGATTAGTTGCAGCTACAACAATCTTTTGCAAAATATAAGGTGAGTGAAAAACAGAGGGAGATTGAGAGAGCAAAAGACATAGAAAAAGAAAAGGAATACAAAAGTCAATATCAAAAGGAAAAAGAGAGGAAGGCTGGAAAGAGTGTGAGAGGTCAAGTTGAGGGGGGATCAACTTTGGTGGTGAGTGAAAAGGAGAGTGCAGCCTTGCAAAAGGAGAGTTGTGTGACAAAAGCGACTGTATTAAGGAGAGCGTTAGTGATGAAGCAACCTATGTTGTTGCTGGTTTTTAGGGAAACTTGTTTGAATATTAACGAACTTCTTAACTCTTTGCCTAGTGTGGTTGTGTCTATTGTGCGGGACTTTGAAGATGTCTTCCCTGGGGAGATTCCAAAGGGATTACCACCAATTCGTGGTATTGAGCACCGAATTGACTTTGTACCCGGAGCATTTATTCCAAACAAGCCAGCTTATAGGAGCAATCTAGAGGAGACAAAGGAACTCCAAAGGCAGGTTAATGACTTGATGGAGAAGGGGTACGTGAGGGAAAGCATGAACCCATGTGCAGTGCCTGTGATTTTGGTGCCTAAGAAGGATGGGTCATGGAGAATGTGTGTTGATTGCCGAGCTATCAACAACATCACAGTAAAGTATCGTCATCCCATTCCTCGCTTAGATGACATGTTAGATGAGTTATATGGGTCTAGTGTCTTTTCCAAAATTGATTTGAAAAGCGGATATCACCAAATTAGAATGAAAGAAGGTAATGAATGGAAAATAGCATTTAAGACAAAATATGGTTTATATGAATGGTTAGTAATGCCTTTCGGTTTAACTAACACACCTAGTACTTTCATGAGACTTATGAACCATGTTTTGAGGACTTTTATTGGCAAATTTGTGGTAATCTATTATGATGATATCCTCATTTACAGCACGAGTTTGAAAGACCATATAATTCATTTGAGGGCTGTTTTGGAAGTGCTTCGAAAGGAGCAATTATATGCTAACCTCAAAAAGTGCACTTTTTGCACAGACAAACTTGTGTTTCTTGGTTTTATTGTTAGTGCATAGGGAATACAAGTTGATGAAGAGAAGATTCGTGCGATCCAAGAATGGCCTAGTCCAACTAATGTAAGTAATGTTTGGAGTTTCCATGGACTAGCGAGCTTTTATAGGAGGTTTGTGAAGGATTTCATCACCACTTACTGAAGTAATCAAGAAGAATGTGGGGTTCAGTTGGGGAGAGCAACAAGAGAAGGCCTTTTAGACGCTTAAAAATAAGCTGACTCATGCGCCACTACTTGCTTTACCTAATTTCTCTAAAACTTTTGAGATTGAGTGTGATGCTTTAGGAATAGGTATTGGAGCAGTTCTCATGCAAGAGAGGAGACCAATTGCATTCTTTAGTGAGAAGCTAAGTGGGGCAACCTTGAACTACCCTACTTATAACAAGGAGTTATATGCATTGGTTCGAGCCCTAGAGACTTAGCAACACTATCTTTGGCCAAAAGAGTTCGTGATCCACACTGATCATGAATCCTTGAAGTACTTGAAGGGACAACATAATCTGAACAAAAGGCATGCTCGTTGGGTGGCGTTTATCAAAACATTTCCCTATATCATCCACTAAAAGCAAGGTAAAGAAAATGTTGTTGCTGATGCACTTTCTAGAAGGTATGCTCTCATCTCTACTCTTAGTTCTAGACTGCTTGGTTTTGAGCATATTAAAGAATTGTATGCTGCTGATCGAGATTTTTGTGAAGAGTATGTTCGTTGTGAGAAGAGTGGTCATGGTAAATTTTATAAGCATGGGGGATTCTTGTTTAGGGAGAATAAACTTTGCATTCCCAATTGTTCTTTAAGAGAGTTATTGGTGAGGGAGTCTCATGGAGGAGGATTAATAGGGCATTTTGGAGTAGCTAAAACCTTAGGGATTTTGCAGGAACACTTCTATTGGCCTCACATGAAACGAGATGTTGAGAGGATTTGTGAGCGATGTGTCACTTGTAAGCAAGTAAAGTCTAGAGTCCAACCTCATGGACTTTATACCCCACTTCCAATTCCTCATGTGCTTTGGGTAAACATTTCAATGGATTTTGTATTAGGATTACCTAGGTCTAGGTATGGTAGAGACTCTATTTTTGTAGTCGTGGATAGGTTTTCCAAGATGGCACATTTCATTCCTTGCCACAAAACAGATGATGCTTTCCATATTGCTAATTTGTTCTTTAGGGAAGTTGTGAGATTGCATGGTATGCCTAGAACAATCGTGTCGGATCGGGATGTTAAGTTCTTGAGCTACTTCTGGAAGACCCTATGGTCTAAGTTAGGAACTACGTTATTGTTCTCTACTACTTGTCATCCACAGACTGATGGTCAAACTGAGGTAGTAAATCGAACTTTATCTACTTTGTTGAGGACAGTCATTAAAAAGAACATTAAAAGTTGGGAGGATTGTTTGCCTCATGTTGAATTTACTTATAATCGTACAATGCATTCTGCTACTAAGTTTACACCTTTTGAAATTGTGTATGGTTTTAATCCACTAACTCCTTTGGATTTATCTCCTCTTCCTATTTCTGAGTATGTCAATCTAGATGGTGGAAAGAAAGCGGAGTTTGTTAAACAACTCCATGAGAAGGCAAGGCTCAACATTGAGTGGAGGACAAAACAGTATGTGAAACATGCCAACAAGGGTCGTCGACAAGCCGTCTTTGAACCTGGAGACTGGGTTTGGGTTCACATGCGCAAAGAGCGGTTTCCTGTGCAACGTCGATCTAAATTACTTCCTAGAGGTGATAGACCATTTCAGATTCTAGAGCGCATCAATGATAATGCCTACAAGTTAGATTTGCTAGGTGCGTATCAAGTAAGTGCTACTTTTAACGTTACTAATCTGAGTCCTTTTGATGTAGGTGACGATTTGAGGACAAATCCTTTTCAAGAGGAGGGGAATGATGGAAGCCATGATGGGAGCCAAGCTAGAAAGTGGAATGTGGATCCTCTTGAAGTGCCACCTGGATCAATCACAAGAACTCGAGCAAAATGATTCAAAGAATCACTTAATGGGTTGATAAAGGATATCCAAGAAGCTGGAAAAGAGTGGAGCAACCATGAGAATGAACTTGCATTTGTATAAGTCATTCAAGGTTTTAACAAAGGAGATTAAAGTTGCCGGCCTTGACAACGCTGGATTAACGCTGCCGGCTTTGAGCTGGCATTGCAATTAGAGAGCAACGGAGGGACTACGCCGCCCACTATGCCGCTGACGTATATACCCGGCGTACATCCTACGCCGGCTACTATGCCACCGGCATACATTGCCTGTTTGTTTTTTTTTTTTCCGCAACTTTATTATGTTTTGTCGTTTTGGGCTTTTTCCTTACGAGTTGTAAACCCTATTAATAGTTGTTAGGGTTGGAAAACAGGACATAGAACTTATATACAACATTGATTAATACAATTTGAGAGTATTCCTCTCTTGGTTCTCCAAAGAACTTCTCTTGAACTTATCAGATCTCTTTCGTAGCGTTCAAATCAGACTTATCAATCGGTCTTTCATCCCGATTGTGGCGTCAACAGAATATACCAAGGTTCTTGCTTCATCTATAGGCAAAGGGTTGCAGTTCCACTTCGATTATTTGGCATCTTGGGTTGCAATTCCAAACGTATTGGTATAGGGTTTCGTCACAGGTGGGCGTAGTTCGTATCAGAATGGAGGAGGGAAAAATAGGGTGATGTTTGATGCATTAATGAGGGAGATGAAGAGAATATTGAGTGGTAAACTTGAACAAATCCTTGAGAGGATGGATAAGATGAAAAGGAGTAAGGAATTGTCTAGCAGTACTACTGTCAGGCGAAGCACGAGTAGAACCTTGAGGGGAGGAGTAAGGATAAAAGGGGGTGAAGAAATGGATTCAGGAGAGTATAATTATAGGAGGGAGAGAGGGAACACCCAGAGGCGAGATAGTAATTTAGGAAGTATCAAAATGAAGATACCTTCATTTCAGGGGAAAAATGATCCAGAGTTGTATTTGGAGTGAGAGAGGAAGGTGGATAATGTATTTGAGTACCACAATTATACTGAGGAGAAAAAAGTTAAATTGACTGCAGTTGGATTTTCAGATTATGCTAGTGTTTGGTGGGATTAGCTAGTACGTAATAGGCGTAGGTATGGAGAGAAACCTGTTAGTACCTGGGATGAGATGAAAACCATTATGCAGAAGCGGTTTATCCCTAGTCATTATCATAAGGATTTGCTCAGGAAGTTTCAAGGGTTGACACAGGGGTCTAAGAGTGTAGAGGACTATCATAAAGAAATGAAGATAGCCATGATTAGAGCCAGAGTGGAGGAGGATGATGAGGCTACAACGGCTAGGTTCATTAATGGGTTGAACAGGGAGATTGTTGACGTGGTGGATTTTCATCACTATTTGGATATGGAGGAATTGTTGCACAGGGCGATCAAGGTAGAGATACAATTGAAGTATAAGAGCAATCAAAATCTGGGGCGACTTCTAACTTTTCATGGAAGTCTAATTGGAAGAAAAATCCTACAGATTCAAAATCTAAAGAGGATGTAAAGGCTAAGAGTCTGGTCGTTGCTTTTAAGGTAAAACTGACACTAAATGTTTCAAGTGTCAAGGGTTTGGACATATTGCATCTTAGTGTCCAAATCAAAGGGCTATGATCATTCACGATGATGGAGATGTAGAGAGTATTAGTTTTGAGGAGGATGATACATCACCCTCAGAGGAATATGATGATGTCGACTTAGAGGGACCCGTGAGAGGAGAATTATATGTTACTAGACGAGGCCTCAGTGCTTAATCGTAGGATGATAGTGAAGGCGTTCAACGGGAACACATCTTTTATACTCGGTGTCACGTGCAGAACAAAGTTTGTAGCTTGATCATCGATAGTGGTAGTTGCACTAATGTTGCTAGCACCTTGTTGGTTGATAAGATGCGGTTGAAGGTTGTGAAACATCCTATTCCATATCGGTTGTAATGGTTGAATGAGTGTGGGGAAGTGAAGGTGACCAGGCAGGTTCTTATTTCCTTTGCCAAAAGTCTAAAGTCTTTTACATTACAAGGGTATTTATAGGACCAAGGGTAACAAGCTCGAAATTACATAAAAACAACTAGTTTAAGGATGCAAGTCGCCGACCTTAAAAGGAATAAGCCGCTGGCTTTAGGAAGGTAAGGCTGCTGGCTTTGGAACTTACACCGCCGGCCTTGAGGGTAGGCTTAAATGGCAAAGTCGCTAGCCTTAATGGCTGGCTTAACTCCTACACCTTTGGCCTTGTGGCCGACCTAAATGGATAAGTCACCAGCTTTATGGCCAACCTCAATAGGTCTACAGCCGGTTCTTGTGGTTTGATTTTTTTCATCAAATGAATTTATAATGGACATGATTTGATTCCTATCATCTCTTCAGACCTGTGGAAGATTTGCCCTTAAATCCAATGGTTCTTCTGTTTTAGATGAAAATTTCTGAGAGTCACTTGGACTGAAAATTTTGGTCTGCATATGTTTGTTGCCCTAAAGTCAGGGCTACCTTTGAGTCTTCTTAAGATGTTTAGAAGTTGTTTGATGAAGCTTCTGAATTTCCTAGGATTATTTCACTCTACTCAAGTTGTCTTCCAGTTCCTTCCACCTCACTAATAAAGACTTCTTTCCTGTGGTTTTATTGATCATTCCTTGGGCTTTGTGTACCTCAGTTGGTGACATAGGATTCAAAACAATCAGTTCACCATCTTTCTGAAATACATACGTGTTCCTAAACCCATTTTGTAGCACTCTCCTGTCAAATAACCACGTTTTACCAAGTAGTATATGTGACGTGCACATAAGAACATCACAAACAATTTCATCTTAGTACTTTTCACCTATGCTAAATGGAACCTTAGCCCTTTGAGCGACATGCAGAATGTCTTGTTTACTCAACTAGTGCAATTTATAGAGCTTAGGATGTGGGACAATGATTAGTTGCAATTTATTCACTAGTACAACAGCTACTACATTGGTGTAACTATCACCATCAATAGGAAGAACACAAAGATTACCTTAAATCTTATAGGGAATATGGAATAGGCTTTCCCTCTATATGTCCTCAATGGCTGGAAAGGTAGTCATTACCTTGTGTAACATGTTAATAGCCAAATAATGATCATTTCCCTTGTCTTCATGTGCCTCGGCATCTACATCCTCATAATACTCCTTTAGCACTACTGACAAATCTATTAGCTCATTTATCTCTTTCTCACCATCCTTATTCTTTACCTCCATAGCAGTCATCACCCTTTTATTTGGACATTGAGTAACCATGTGTCCAAAACCCAAACATTTAAAGCATTAGATTTGACGAATCTTCCCACTTGATGACCTAGCCACTATTTGCCTAATGTTTGCTCCAACAACTGCTTTCCCCTTTCCAACAAACTCTTCCTCCCCTCCAACATCGGTAACAGTTGCATTCTCTTCCACAATTGTATCAATTCCCCCTTTATCAACCGATTTACTATTTGACCTATATAGCTTAGTAGAGAATCCATACCTATTACTCACTGCTTTGTACGAATTAGAATGCCTCTGTCTCTCAACTTTTAAAGCTAATTAGATGACTTCATCAAAGGTGTCATACTGTTGCAGTTCCATTATACAGGCGATCTCATATTTTAGACTGGACACAAATCGTGCCATAGTCTATTCAGGAGGCTCAATGGTCCCACATCGAATCATGAGCGCTTCAAATTCCTGGACATACTCATCTACACTCTTACATCCCCGCCTTAAGGTTTGGAGGTGCATGAATAGTTCATGCTTATAATGCTCTGGAACAAACCTCTTCCTCATGACCCACTTCATCTCCTGCCAAGTACAGATCTTAGCATCGCCATCTCTCCTTCGACTGGCTACAATGTTTTTCCACCATAAGGCGACATACCCTATAAATTTTACTACTGCCAAACGTATTCGAGTATGGTCATTGATCTCATAGAACTCGAAGAGTTCTTCCACCTTATCTTCCCAATCAAGATATTCTTTTATAGATCCCCTTCTAGCAAATGAAGGCATTTGCAATTTCACATATTCTAGACCTCTAGGCAGCTTGAACTCACGGTTAGGATAAATCTCATCCTCAAAGTTATCATTTGATTGACCTGCGTAGCTAGGTTAGCAATAGCAGTGGTTAAGTTATGTAATTGTTCTTCTAAAGTTCTCTTACCACCTACAACATGATGTCCCTGACCTCCTCCTCTAACCTGATTGTTGACCTCATTCCCAATTCCTCCATTAACATTGTCATTTGACATGCTTCGCTGAAATTGAAATCTCAATACAGGAATTCATAAATCACAATCTCCGCAATAATCCCCAATGACACAATCCCAATTTCAATCTTTGCTCAATCTCCAATTCAATTCCAATCAAACTTAGCACAACAGACAATATAAACCCTAACTTCAATACACACAAATAATAACACAACCCCTAATTATCAATCTTCGCCTAATCTCCAAATTGGAATCACACAACCACAACAACAACCATGGTATAAACCCTAATTTTTGATTCACTATCAATAATCAAGGAATAAGCCTTAATTCAATCACACAAAATAGCAATACAACCCAATTGACAACCTGCATTCAATCCTAATTTAACCTCAATCAACTACAATAAAATGCATTATATATAAACCCTAATTGTTTAATTGAAAATCAATAGCCACGTTACAATCCCTTCTTTAAACTGAATTCTCTGATACCAAAAGATGATGTGCTTAATTCTAGAATAAAATCAAGCAATTCCAATCCAAGCCAATGAATCTCAATAAACACAATTCAGATAATCAAATAAACAATGGAACAAGATAAATCCTAAAACTTTACTAGATATGACACACCAGCAAGGGATTAGTTCTTGCATAGATTTGTTGATATGACGGACAATAAGCCCGATGCCATCACTTACCACAATCCACCGGATTGATAAGAGTATAGAAATGAAGTAAACTCCACTTTGTAAATTCTTAAATTCCAAAATTCTAAAGTCTTTTACATTACAAAGTTATTTATAGGACTAAGGATAACAAGCTTGAAATTACATAAAAATAACTGGTTTAAAGATGTAAGCCGCTAGCTTAAAAGGAGTAAGCGGTTGGCTTTGGAAAGGGAAGGTCGCCGGCCTTGAGGGTTGGCCTAAATGGCAAAGCTGCCGACTTTGATGGCTAGCTTAACTCCTATGCCATTGGCCTTTGGGCCGACCTAAATAGATAAGCCGCCGACCTTTATGGCCCGCCTAAATGGGTCTACCGTCGGTTCTTATGATTTGATTTTTTCATCAAATGAATTTGCAATGGACATGATTTGATTCCTATAATCATCAAACCTAAATTGTCTAGAGATCCATTAACTTAGGCTTTGAAGATCACAAACTCATTCTTTTGATCAAAACCTAAGCTTCTAAAGATCATCAACTTATGCTTTGATACCACCTAAGCTGTAATGCTCCAAAATCCAGGTACGTTATGGCCCGCTATGTATCCTCATTTCTTAAATACACGCAAAGGCTCAATCATTACTATTCTCCAAATATTCATATTCATGTATTCCTAATAATAATTATAAATCATCTGCTGCATGATAGAGATTAATGAAATTTCCCATCCTTAATAATAAGTCATCAATATTCTTCTCAAATTAAATAGCAGAAGCGATTAACATTCACTTACAATAGAATCTCTCAAACAACTAAATAAAAACCCAACATGTCTTTCTTTAGTCTATCTACTAGTCATCGTAATAGACGTATTCTACATTCTCTTCAATGTTCTGATCTTGAGTTGTTTCCCCCAAGTTTTCAACATATCCTACAATTTCTCTTATAGCATCTATAACTAAAAAATAAAAAAAGTTTCCTACAATGGGTGAGCTAACGCCCAATACATTGCAGACCTACACACGCACACGCATGCTATGCCAGAAATAGTAACACATGTAAAATACATCATAATATTTATTCACAATTTTATTTATCTTTCACAATCTTTATCCAATATATAATCACAACATAAACATCTTTACACATAACATTCCTAAACATGCTTTCACAATCTATCTACAAACAATATATATATATATATTTATATAACAGTAGGTACTCCCTGTTGTTCATGAGTCCATGAGTCCTCGCACATCCACCTTCCACAACCATACATAATATATATATATATGACAGTAGGTACTCCCCACTATCCATGAGTCCTCGTACATTAACCTTCCACAACCATACATAATAATAATATATATATATGACAGTGACTACTCCCCATTGTCCATGAGTCCATACACTATAACCTTTCACAATACACATCACAACCTTTCACATCACAGTATTTCACAACACAACCTTCTACATAAGACCTGGATCATTTTGGTTCATGACTCCATTAGGGACAATGTCATATATCGATCATCGGGATACCGCCCCAAGAACACTGACCCATACTCGATTTCTTGGACCTAGTAATTTACAATCAATGCACACTTAATCTGGTTCACTTACAATATTATTAAACCCACATACAAAAATCTAATTTATCAAGCACAAGCAACAAACATGGTATACACATACATGACTTTGCAAAACTTGGTTTGGTTTATACTTTTCTAGCTTTACAATTCTTCTAAACCTATACAGGATTCAAATTGTTTGACTTTAGAATTGTATTCTTATAAATATCAAAAGGAAAATAGACATGTTTCAACTCAACACGGTCATGCTGGGAGTTGTGTAGTTAAGTGCGGGGTAGTACACGACCTTGCCAAAGGTTGTATACATTTTTTTTTCAACATGGTCTCAACATAGTTATGTTGTTTTTTTTTTTTTTTTGTACCTTAGTCTCAACATGGTCCTGTATCTCTCTCTATTCACTATGTCATTTTTTTTAACATGGTCTTCAACATGGTCATGTTGAGAGGTCTTGTATCTCTCTGTTCACTATTCATCAATACTATCTTAACATGGTCGTGTTGAATTTTTTTTTCAACATAGTCATGTTGAGAGGCTGTGTATCTCTCTATTTGTCTTGGATTTTCAACACGGTCTCCAACACGATCATATTGGGAGGCCGTGTATCTCTCGGTTCACTTTGAGTTTTCAATATAATTCCAACATGATTGTGTTGGGGAGCCATGTATCTCACTTACACCTCGTAAATCGATCTCTCAGCTCGATTTCTATTCAATTTAACCTAATTGATTCATCTAACATAAAATTTATAATGTAATACACTAGTAGATACACTTACTTAACTTGAATCGTTGTTGTGATGCGTAAATTGCTTATTTCGTCCCTTTCATATTACAGATTGATTTAAATCTTAATCTGATAAGCTAGTGGTGGAAAAAATGGTCATCTCCTTCTCTATGGATTCACATATCTTCTCCTTCTCTATGGATTCACACAAGAAGGTTCTAGGGTTTTGTGAGAGGCAAAGGGAGGAAAAAGATCAATAAGGTTTATAATAGCCTATTTATAGTACTCGTCTAAATTACCAAATTGCCCCCAATTCTTTTAGATCATTTACAATATTAACCTTAGTTTTATTATATATATATATATATTATTCGTGTATTTACACTCCATCTAACATTACTAACATGTGTGTGATCTTGGTGCCCATAATCCTAAACTCCTCTTTGACCTCCCAATTTGTAATTGTCAACAAGTTCGCTCATTTCATTGGTAACACCTGCTTACACAACATCCTTAATGGCACCTACTATATAAGCCCCTAAATTGTGAAAATTCTCATCTTGCCTATCCATAAGAGTTTACATCATATCATTCAACTTAGCCATATATTGCATAGGTGTCTCTGGCACATTGATTCTTGCCTTTCTTTCATTACACCTCTCATTAGTCACTTTTCCTAACATTGATTAATCTCCCATTATCTTAGATTATAATGCAATCACCACAGATCTAGTAGTAGGAGCTCAATCAACAATATACCAAAATTCACCTTCCACAAGTCGTGGTCATATGGCACCTTACAACTCAAAATTTCCTATCATAACCTTCTACTCTAATACCAAAATAATGATGTGCCCTAAATTAACAACCACCAGTTCACAACCAATTAATTGTATCATAACCAATTACAAAAAATATGAACTTTTTTATGATTGTTAAAAAGGTTATAATTGAAATAATACTGATATGTATGACCTCTCACTAGATATTATGCACCAACAAGGTTTACATTGTTCTCACCTCACTTGATATTACACAAAAATAACATAAATGGATTTTTTGCCACAATGTAATAACATGAATTGATAAGAAGACAAATCAAGAGATGAAACTCTCAAGAAGTGTAATAGCATCTAGATGATAATGTTACTAGGGTTTTATAGTGGTATATAAATAAAATGTCAAGTAAAGAAACTTGTAAGAACCAAAGAAATAGAAAAATAAAGAAAATAAATTGCATCAATTATGTTTCAAAGGTTCATAATTAAGATTATGGCCATCTTCATGGCCATGAACCTTACTGTCGTTGAATTTCCTTCGATTTATGGTCCTTATTCATGCTTGAGGTTTATGCCCATATTTTTAGTAGTGCATTGCCGTGTTCCTACTAGTGTACCTCGCTATTTCCCACACAAAACACACAATATTTATTTAATGAAGAACATGGTTAAGGTTACACTAATGATGATGGCCGTGTACCTTTCTAAGATGTCCATTTCCTATGATCCCATGCTTCCAAATGACAATCTCCTTTACTCCGATTTCCTTAATATATTTACCATATTTCCTAAAGCTTGAAGAATGTTTATTTCTATGCATGTTACCTTGAATCTCTTTAAAATGTATGCTCATTGATCACCTCCTCACCATACAAAATACAATAAGGAGAAATTATATCTTTGACCATGGTTGGGAATGAATTAATGAAGATTCACCATTTAAAATGTTAAATTTTTGGTAAGACTTTCAATGACCAAATCTTTTTCCAATCTTGAGTCATGATCTAAAAAGAAGTTGTTAGTCAGCTACTATAGATGCATTATTGACTGTTTTAAGTTGATTTCATCATGTAGGCCCCAGTTCTATCATATGGCCATTGCAAACAATCCTCTTTAGAGCATATATGTATAGTTATATCTCTTATACTTTTACTTTCTTCTAGTGTGATTTAATTTTTGATGAATCTTAAATCCTAAAAACCACTTTCATTCTCTATTACTTCACTTACCTCCTTCCCCTTAATTGTATGATTAAAATAAGAGTTGAGTTTGTTATTTGGAAGTGAGAAGATCCACTTATCCACTCTAATTACAACCATTCTTCCATCTCCAATTTGCCAAAAGGCATTTCAGAATAGAATCTCATTACCTTCCAATATATTGTGCCATGCCTATAAATCCTTTCTTTCCTTCATTACATCCTTGAAGTCTTTTATAGGAAAGTACAAACTTTTGAGCACTCTTACCCATAAAGCATTAAGTTGTTTCTCTATTCTCCATTCTCCACAATTCCTTGAATCTTGTTCCACCTTTAGCTTTACTTTCAGTGAGTTTTTTTTTTTTCTAACTTAACTAACATATTTTCCCCTTTTCCTTCCTCTAACCCTACTAAAATTTGGCTATTAGGGAGTTTACTTCTTTACACCATTTCTAGGGAAACTTAGAAACATTCCATTGAATAAGTAAGATTCTCTGAAGCCTCCACTTTAACAAGGACTTCCTTTCTTACTTTAATTAAAATTCTTTGCTTCTATCCTTAAAGCCTCTGCACCACTTTCTACTTAATAGAACTAAGAGCTTTAGTTTTGGATTTCTCTCAAACTATTGGTAAATTAAGAAATTGCTTAAGGTTATTTACTATCTGGACATGTAGGGCTTTTGATATACTTCTTCATACTTAATTTGGAGTATTTTCACTAAAAAAAAACTTGAATTCGCAAAGTTAACCTCTCGCCTTGGGGCAAGGTAATAAGAACCCAATATCTTCTTCAACTTGACCTCTTCATCTCTGTTAGCTTTGGTGAAAAATAATTAATCATTTGCAAATAACAAGTGAGTTAGCATGGTACAAACCTTCTTCATTTTTATTCCTTTCAACCTTCATAAATCTAACATTTTATTAAGACCATTGGAAAGGACTTTCGTTGCAAGGATAAAAAGATAAGGCAAACGCAAATCTTCTTGTCTAAGGCCTCTCTTGGGGCTTACTTTCCCTACAACTTTACCATTCAACATAATATTATAGGAGATAATATTGACACATTCCATTATGCATTGTACCCAAATGATCCCAAATCCCATTTTAATTAAGACATCTTTTAAGAAATTCTACCCCTATCCAATGTACGCTTTCTGCATGTCCATTTTAGCTGCATAAAAATGTTTTCTTCCCTTCTTTTTGTTCTTTAAAAAATGGAATATTTCATGCACAAAAACAATATTATCTTGTATCAATCATCCTAAAATAAATCACTTTAATTATCCAATACAAGACTTCCTAAGAATGGTTTTGTCTTACTCACTAAGACTTTGGAAATAATCTTATACAACACATTGCATAGGCTAATAGGATGAATTTGGGTAAGATTTTTGGGCTAGAAACTTTAAGAATCATGATTAAATCAATTTGGTTAAGAAAGTGAGGGATAATACCTATGTGGAAGAAATGCTGAATTGCTTTGGTCATAGTTTATCCAATAATGTCCCAAAAGTATTAATAAAACACATCGAGACACCTATCAGACCTTAGAGCTTAATGTACTCCTAATTGAAAGGCAATAACTTTTATTTCTTCCTTTGAAATTGCATAACAAAGACTTTTATTTATATTTTCAATAATCAAAATATCTATCCACTATAAATAGTTCCCCCAATCTCTTTGTCCATTAGATGCAAAAGTGAGTTAAAAAAGGGCATAAACTTGCTAGTAATGTCTTCCTCTTTTGTGAAAACACTACTTGCCTTACTGCGGAGACAAAGAACTTTGTTTTTCTATTGTCTACTTAAAATAGAATTGATAGGAATCTAACCTTTAGGCCAATCACCCGAGCTAGGGTCTGTGGACTTTAAAACTTGATGTGGAGAATTCTCTCCAGCTAGTCGACTGAGGATGAGGCCACCTACCTTCAAGGGTTCCACTTCTATCATGCATTGAGCTACTATCAAATGCTCGTCTCCCTTCGAGCTATGGAAACACCTTTAATCCACTTTTGAGAATCCTAGTTGGACAAACCTAAAGGCTTAAACAACTTGAATTGACCCATCCTACCACTCACTGACCTTTCTAAAGCTAGCCAAGAGACTATTCGACTTGTTCAATCAAGGAGCCACTTACGTTAGCTCAAATGAGCACTTAGATAGTTTGTCTTCTTCTACTAAGGATACATCTAGTATTACAATGGCACTTATCTCTACCATCTAACAATTGCACGTACCTTTAGAATTATTCCTTTTGTTTCTTTATGTTTTTACCCTTTTTCTTTTACACTAGGAATGTGCTTTTCTCATGTACTTAGAAGAATTTTCCTCTTTTGGTTTATAACCCTAAGGACTTACTATAAATAGTCCCTTACACATGTATATAAGATAGTGAACACTACGTTATTGAATATAGAAACTTCTTTTCCTAACCTTCTCTTAAGTTCTTTGCTTTCAGGTGTGTCTTTACTCTTATCAATCCCTTAGTAAAGATTGTAGTGTGTTTCCTTAAATATTGCTACTTGTGCATCATCGCTAGTAGCGATGTTAGGTTATGTTGTAGTTATAGGTGCATTATATTTTGCAATTACCTCGAATTTAGCTAAACCCCTATGTTATCATTTAGTTGTTTGTTGGCCCCTTGATTAGGGGTGTAAGTGGGACAGGTTTGGGCCAGGTTCAGCAATCTCATTACCTAAACCCAGCCCAAACCTTATAGGTTTTTTTTTTTTTTTCATAAAATACCCATTACCCATCCAAACCCTACAGGGTTTTAATAAACAACCCAAAACCTGTCCCAAACCCGTTAATTTGTTTTTTTTTTTAAATTCTATTATTAGTTTTAAATCTTTACTTATTTATTATGATTATTTTTATAAAATATAGCTTATGTTCTTGTAAATAAATAATATTTTCACTTTCAACATATTTAATTATATGTATTTTAATATTATTTAAAAATCTACATGTTGGTAAATAAAGTTGTTGATGTAAAAACATTTTTAATTATAATAAAATAAAATTACTAAACCAATCATATAACTTAATAAATAAGACAAAAAAATAAAATATAGTTAACAAGTCTTAATAGAAAGAGAAAATTTATAAAACATATAACAAATGCATTAATCTTATATTTTTTGGAATTCTTCACAATTGACTCTCATAGTCTTCAAATCCCATCTTCTTCATCATCTATCTTTGAACCTATTAAAAGGGGCGAAAAACCCATAAAACACATTAGTGATTAGGCAAAATCTTAATAGAAGCCTTTTACGGAAATTAGCTTGGAGAATTCTTAAAACCTAAATGCTCTCTATGTAAACTTCATGAAAGCACTTATTTGTATGCATTAATTTGCAATGTACACTAAATCCCCAAGCTAACAACTAAATTGCTTAGAGATTTCTTAGTAGCCTTAACTTTTATAAGTAGCACGACACACATAGTAACTTAGAGTAGATTGCAATAAGTAACTACTTGACTAAATAGTATTCCACTCATGCAATGGGTGTATGGGCTAGCCCCCTCCTATCACAATGGTGCGAGGGTTAGAGGCTATTGCCTCGTGGCCAAGTAGAACGAAGTTCAATGCAAAGCTTTTTTGTTGTTAAGTTATAGCTGCACTAAGCAATAAAGATATACCAACCGCGGGCATCCGACCAGCGACCATCAAATGCCGACAGTCATCTTCTAAGATTACCGACCTTTACTTTAAATATTGGATTTTCATAAATTTAACATAACATAAAAAGCTCTTTTTATCATTAGAAATAACTTGATTTCCAACCTCTCAACTATTAATCTAAACCCAATCAGATTATCAGAACAAAGAATTGAAAAAAAAAATTTTTAAGCTGAACTGGGAGAGTGAGAGTGAGATCTAAGCTTACCACCACTGAGAAACGAGAGACACTGGACAATGATGGAGATGAAATGGAGATGATTGAGATGATAGAGACAACGATTGAGATAATGGAGGCAATAGAGATGGTCGAAATGACGGACGAACAAAGACAATGAATGAGACGATAGAGACAATGAAGGTGATGAAGATGACCGAGATGATAGAGACAATGATTGAGAGATGGAGACTACGGAGATGAAGACAAAGATAACGACTAAGACAATTGAGATGACAACCAAGATGATGACAACGACACGTCAAACGAACCGACCAACGATAGACAATGGGTGATCGACAGTAGCTTGCACAGGAGGATGAAGATGAGATCAAGATGATGAGTGATTGACGGTAGCTTGCATAGCCGAGATTGAGATGATGCGTGATCGACGACCGATAGCAGCTTTTACAGAAGGAGGAGGACAATGAGATCAAGCGAGACGAAGATGATGAGTGACCGAGGGTTTCACTGTTTATGGCTTCTTTTGATTTTTTTTTTCAACTGCTATGTTGTGTATAGACGTCCTTGTAGTTTAACTGTTTGAGTGTTTGAGTTTGACAACTTACGAGGGATAGAGGGAGTTGGAGTTTGAAAAGTGAGTAAATGTGTGATTGTGAGTAGTATAATTATAAAATTAGAATGGACGTTTGATTATGGCTTGGTCTGATTTAACTTTTTTTCAAATTTTTTTATTAAATATATAGTAATATATATTAACTAAATTATAAATAAATAAATATATATATATGTTAATAGGTTCAGGTTCCCAACGTGTTTAACATTTATCCCATTACCCATCCTAAACCCTATACGGTTTTAAAAAGAAAACCCATAACTCGTCCCAAACCCTATAGGGTTTTTAATGGGACGGGTGGGTCGGGAACCTAACAATACCCGTCCTACTTACATTTTTACCCTTGATACATTAGTGATTCTTAGCTTTTAGGTGTATCATCTATTTATTGGTATCAAAATGAAGATTCTAATGAGGGTATATAATTTACAGTTGTTGTAGTGTTGTTCTTGCTACTATGTTGTTAAGTTAAGCAGTTGTCACCATTGTGTTGTGCAAAATGTTGAATCTTAGTGTGTATAGAGGTATTGGAGACTTTGAGAGTGATGCACATGGCTATGGAATGTGTGGTGCTCAAAATATAAGATCTATTGACGAGCAAATCCAAGAGTTGATTATTGTTATTGCTAACTTAACCACCAAAATGTAGCGTTTGGTAAAAAACCAACCTATTTGAGTTGATGTAGGTGTTAGTTGAGCTTAAAATGAGGAAGAACCAGTAAACCCACCTCACAATGCTAGAAATAGCGATGGACCACGAAGTCATTGAGGTGTGAGGAGGTTTGTTGATGCTAAGGATGAGTTAGATGATAGAGTAGGAGATAATTTCAATGAAGACTATGTGGTTTATGGTGCACGAGTTCTTAGAAGACTAGAGAACATAAAAATGCAAATCCTTCCATTTTCTAGGAGTAGAGATGTAGATGATTGTTTAGATTGGGAGTATAAAGTTGATAAATTGTTTGAGTCTCATGAGTATAAATTGGTAGTGGAAGTGAGGTTAGCTGCCCTAGAGTTTTCTAGGTATGTAACGTTGTGGTAGAAGAACATGATAAATGCACAAAGATGAGTTAGAGAACATGAGATTAGGTCGTGGATTGAAATGAAGAGGATTTTGAGAATGAGGTTTGTACCAGACTACTATGTGCAAAAATCCGTCAAGAAGTTATGGGTCTTGAGGCAAGGAGATATGTGTGTAAATGATTATGTAATAGAATTTTAAATGTTGATGTTTTGTTGAAATCTATAAGAGCTTGAGGATCGAACTACATCTTGGTTTGTTGTTGGATTAAAGTATGAGATTGCTTGTGTAGTTGAGTTGTAATGTCTTGGTACCCTCAATGATGTAATTAGAATGGTGCAAAGGTTTGGACGACATTAGTGCAAGCATTTAACCTAGGCTCTAGTGCTTAAACCAACACCATTAGTTTGACGTACGAGTTGTCAGCCTAAAGGATTAGTTGGTCAAGACACCAGTGATATGAGGAAACATGACCACTGAGGGAAGACTATTGTTGTCCCACTCGAGCCTAAGAAGGAGGATGGACAAAGCTCTGGTAGGAAGACAAGCCAAATAAAATGCTTCAAGTGCTTAGGTTTTGGGCTGTTGTTGCTTAAGGTCCAAATCGTCAAGCTATGATCATGAAAGGCAAAGCAACTGATAAAAGTTATAAAGTACTAATTATTTATATAAATTATAATAATCTTTTATTTATTTCTTTTATATTTTGTATTGATATTATACTTAATTACTTAATATTTTGAATTTTAGAGTCTTAAAAAGTACTTTACTATTTAATAGAAAAATTATATGAAAGTTGAATAAGAAAATATAATTTTTATAAAATGAGAAGTTCATTATATAAATTAACATGAAGATGTCCAAACAAAGCAAAAACAAGCTGTGTTCAACAATGGAGCAGTTATGCAACGAACAAGAATAGAGCAAAGCAATCATGTAAGAACCAGCCGTGTTGATCACTGTGTTGGAGGCCAAAATCAAACAGAATTGAGCGTGCTGGATTACACAGCCGCGTCGCGCCAAGGTTGACCATGTTGATGCTCGAAGCATATATATATATATATATATATATATATATAGCGAGGAGATCAGAACATAATAGATTAGTCTGGATGCGAGAAGATTCGTCTAACGGAAATTCTGTCTAGGAAGATACATCCATATTGCCCAAGTCATGCCTATGCTGCATTCAAAATACATATATATATAAAGAACGTCCAAAAGAGAGGAGATATGCCTGTGTTGGCCAAAAGCGAGACTATGTTGATGACTTTAACGAATATATATATATATATATATGCGAGACAAACATGAAGATCTGACCTGGGAAGCTACGCCACGTTGCACGCTGGAAACTATGCAAAATATATCCATATCGAGCCAAGAATGCTGAGTCTGATATATATATATAACGGCGAGGATGAGGAGAAGATCAGATAAGGCCAGATCAAATTCGTAGGTGATGCCAAGATTATGCTCGTGATGAACTCCTATGGCCTATATAAAGACATTCCATAGCAGCAATTCGGGGTAGATTAGATTAGGCAGATAGAATTAGATGATTGGAAAAATTAGATTAGAGGATTAAGAGATTAGAATTAGATTTGGAGATTAGAGTTGATTTTTATACTTTTAATTTTAATGCTTTTATTTATGCTTTCTTTTATTATTATTGCTTTTAGATTTAACATGTTAATAACTTAAATTCCTTTTTATATTTAGGGTATGATAAATCTTAGAATGAACGTGCAAAGTCTATGATTATTATTTAATAATTTATTTATTAATCTTGTGATTCAATTATGTGTTTTTAATTGTTTTCAATTTAATATTGCCGGCATATTAGTTAAAATTTGATTTCTTATATAAAGATCGAGAGATTCTATATAAGAATAGATCTAGCATAATTGAAAGGAGTTGAATGTAATAATAAAGATAGGACGACGTAATTCTTTCGGATTATGGTGAAACCTAATAGTGGAATTCATAGATTTAATGTAATAGAATTTTAGGAGTTTTAATTAGGAAGAGATTCCAATTAAGCAACTTAGAATTAGAAATTAATATGATTCGAAAGAGCTATTAATTCAATTTAGAAATTCTCATGGTCCAAAAATAAAATAAAAATTGAATAATAATTAGTTCATTACATTAGTAATTCTAGGGGAATTCAATACTTGAATACATTTTTATTGATTATTGCTTTCTTTAATTTATTCGTTATTTATTTTATTTACTCATTTATTTAATTTTGTCGATTAGATAATAAGAAAAAAAGGTAATTACTAGTACCGATAATCCTTGTGGGATTGATACTTGATATATTAATCCACTATACTATAGAATCGATAAGTGCACTTGCCTATAGGTCTAAAGTTAGATAGTAGAAAGATCGATATCAAGTTTTTGGTGCCATTTCGGTGATTAAGATATTAGGAACGCCTATATCTTATTAATCTAATCATTATTTTTTTATTATTACTGCTTTTCATTATTATTTTTTAATTTTCCATAGTTTTTGTGTTACTTCTATTGTTTATGCCTAGGGGACGCCATAGAGCAAGTTGATATCAAGACTCAGACGATAACTAATATATTAACATGGCTAACAAATAGAATGAGAGAACGATGTTCGATTATGTGAGACCATCACTTATTGGGGTTAATTCAAGTGTTGTTAAGCTTGCAATTGTAGCCAACAACTTTGAAATTAAACCTAATATCATTCAGATGGTTCAACAATTCATTCAATTTGATGGATTGCAAGATGAAGATCTAAACGCACACATCGCCAAATTCTTGGAAATCTGCGACACCTTCAAAATCAATGGGGCCATAGATAATGCCATTGGGTTATGACTTTCCCCTTTTTCATTACATAATAGATCCAAACAATGGTTTAATTCTCTTCCTAGGGGATTGATAAGTACATGGGAATAGATGGTGGAAACGTTTCTTGCTAATTATTTTCCACCAGCAAAGACTAGGAAGCTACAAAATGATATCTCCTCCTATGTTAAAATAGAGTTTGAGACTCTATATGATACATGGGAGGGAGAGATATAAAGATCTGTTGAGGAAATGCCCACATCACAGTCTTTCATTATGGATGCAAATTTAGACTTTCTATGGAGGACTAAATTAAACCACTAAGCAGATGGTAGATGTAGTAGTTGGAGGGACGCTAAATAATAAAGCCCCTAAAAAGGCTCGGAATCTAATAGAAAACATGACCATGAACAACTACTAGTAGAATGTGTCAAGAGTCAAACAACCAATGTAGCAAGAGTATATGATGTCAACGTTAATATTGCTTTAGCAACACAAGTCGAGGCATTAAGCAAGAAAGTGAACAGAATCTCTGTGGCACAGCAGCTAGGTCAGCCATAATTTATTTCTAATTATAATGAAAACATTAATTTTGTAAGACTTCCACATAGGAAACCAAACAACCCCTATAATAATACTTATAATTTGGGTTAGAGAAATCATCCCAATTTCTCATGGGAAAATCAATAAAGGAATGGCCCACTTGGATTCCAACAAGCACATCACCTACCAGAATAGAAGCTAAATTTGGAAGACTTGATGACAAAGTTTATCTAAACAACTGAAACATGCTTCCAAGCTATAGAAGTGTTGATAAGGAATTAAGGCACTTTGATTCGAAATTTAGAAACTCAAGTAGGACAAATTGTGAAAATAATTTTGGAAAGACCCTAAGGAACTCTACTTGAAAATATAGAGCCCAACCTTAGGGAACACATCAAAGCAATCTTCCTAGTTAATGAAGAAGTAGTGCAAATTGAAAGGGAAGTTAAAACACAAGAGGGGAAGGAATAACCCTTAAAGAATAGAGAGTACGTTCCAAAAATTCCTTACCTAACACGACTCAAGAAGGAACACTTAGAGGAGGAGTATAGTAAGTTTTGGGAACTTTTCAAACAACTTCATATAAACTTACTGTTTGTTGAGGCTTTATTACAGATGCCCAAGTATGCAAGGTTTTTGAAGGACCTACTTTACAATAAGAAGAAACTAGAAAAAGTCTCAATAGTCACCCTCAATGAGGAATGCTTCGCTATCCTACAAAACAAGTTGCTAGAGAAATTAAACGATCTAGGGAGTTTTACTTTACCATGTTTCATTGGCACTTTATCAATAAATGATGCTTTAGCTAATTTAGGTGCTAGTATAAATCTAATGCCACATCATATATTTAAGAAGTTAGGGTTAGGGAAACCTAAACTGATATAAATGAGCATTTAATTAGCTGATAGGTCTATTAAATATCGATATCATTGAAAATGTGTTGGTTAATGTAGTAACATTTATCTTCCTAGTAGACTTCGTAATCTTAGATATTGATGTAGATATAAATGCTCCATCTATTTTGATGGGAATCAAACCAATGCACCAACATGACCCATAACAAGAGCAAGAGCTAGAAGACTACAAAACTTAACATTGAGAATCCTTTTTGAGCAAATGAAACCCAAAGACATTCACATAGTGTCTTCATTTACTTTATATGATTGTTTTGTATTTAATTAGGTACACTTATCGATAGTATAGGAAGACAATCAAACACACTAGCACTTGGTTTAGAGATGAGTCATGGTCCATGATGAACCAAAATGAACCAAGAGGAGTTGGCCTTGTATTGTGTATTTTTGGACTAAGATGGGCATAGAAGACTGGCCAATTATCATTATTTTTTTATGTTATTTTTCCATATTTAGGGTTAGTATAAATACTAGTAAAGGAGAACGATAAAGGGACTTTTGGAATATATTTGCAGCTCGCTTTACGTGAAAATGGGGACTTCCTCTATTTCATATACACTCTTATCAATTCTTTTAGGGTTGTGGTGAGTGGAAGCTAGAATTGTTGTGTGTAAAATCAACAATTGCAAGTTGTTTTTTTCCTCATTCTACTAGTGAGTAACATCTGGTAAGAATTTGGAGTTACATTTGGTTCTTGTTCCATGAAAATTAGAGCTCATGACATTATAGGAAATCATGCCTTTTTTTTGAAACAATTGCTCAATCGTATCTTCAATTAGGATTGTTTAATTGAAATTAGTTTAGCATATCATCTTTTGGTATCAGAGCCATGGTTGAGAAGGGAATTGCATATGAGGAGTCTTGATTTTGATTTGGGGATTTAGGGTTTCTGTTGTGCACTTAAGTAATTAATTGTTGTGTGAATTGAAATTGAGACATTGTTTGAATTGTGCCGTGTATCCCTTAGTCATTGTGAGTTGAAGTTGAAGAAAGGATTCTTTAGGGTTTATGTTGTGGATGATTTGGGGATTACTATAATTGATTCCATAAGTGTTTAATTGTGTAGTAATTGTGCATTAAATTTCTATGAATGTACTATTGACTTGAGTTTGGAAGAATTTGTGCTGTGAAGGTGTGTTGTACCGTGAGTGTGTTGTGCTGTGAGTGTGTGTTTAAGTGTTTGGAAATTTTGTGCCATAGAGGGTGTGTTGTACCATAAGTGTGTGTTGTGCCGTGTGTGTTTTGTGCTGTGAGAGTGTGTTGTATTGTGAGTTTGTGTTGGCCTTAGAGAGTGTGTTTGAGTGTTGGAGAAATTGGTGTTGTGGAGGTGTGATTGTGAGATAAAAAAAAAAATCGTCAAAGCTTAATTCAACAACTATGTTGAATGATAGTGTGAATGGAGGAATTAGTAATGAGGCCAATAGTTAGGTCATAGGAGGAGGTCAGGGACATTGTGTTACAAGTGGAAGAAGAACTTTAGAAGAACAATTGCAGAATCTTACTATTATTGTTGCAACACTAGTAACACGGGTTGATTAGATGACATTTCCATAACCACTAATAACAAATCCACAAGCACCATCACCATAGGTAGCCCATAATGATGCACGTAGGGAAGGAGCAGTAGGTGGAAATAGGGGCAGGAGATTGGGAGGAGACTATCATGCTTATCGGGAGGAAATGGATGATAACTTTGATGATGTACCTTATCTTAAACATGAGTTCAGGCTGCCTAGGGGTTTGGAATATGTAAAATTGCAAATGCCTTCATTTGTTGGAAGGGGTTTTGCAGAGGATTATCTTAACTGGGAAGATAAGGTAGAGGGCCTTTTTTAGTGTTATGAAATTAATGACCACACTCGAGTTTGTCTAGCAGCAGTCAAGTTTACAGGATATGCAGCCTTATGATGGAAGAACCTTGTAGGCAGTAGAAGGAGAGATGGTGATGTTAAGATTCGTACTTGGTAGGAAATGAAACGGGTTATAAGGAAGAGGTTTATACCAGAGTACTACAGGTAGGAGTTATTCATGTGTCTCTAGACATTGAGATAGGGAGGCAAAACTGTGGATGAATATGTTCAGGAGTTTGAGACACTAATGATCCGATGTGGGGTAGTTGAACCTCTTGAATAGACCATGGCACGATTTGTGTCTGGGTTGAAATATGAGATTGCATGTATTATAGAGCTGCAGAGGTATGACACCATTGATGATGCCATTCAGTTAGCTCTGAAAGTGGAAAGACAAAGGCGATCTAATCCTTATTGAGTTGTGAGTAGTGGGTATAGATCTTCTACAAAACTGTATAGATCTAAGGGTAAACAAGTAGATGGAGGGGGATATGGTAGAAATATGGAAAAGGATGCAGCAGTGCTAGACATTAGAGGGGAGAAAGAATTAGCTAGGAAAGGAAAAACAATTGTTGGGTATGAGAACAAACAAGCAGTAGCTGGAACATTAGGAGGAAGGAATCGCCAGGTTAAATGTTTTAAATGTCTAGATTTTGGACATATGGCTGCTCAATGTCCAAACAGAAGAGTTATGACTACTATAGAAGTTGAGAGTGAGGAAGAGAAAGAAGACATGCATGAGGCCATAGATCTATTAACCGTATTGGATGAATATTATGGTGATGTAGATGTTGAGGTACATGAGGGTAAGGGAAATGATCTGTATTTATCCATCAATGTATTGTGCAGAGTGATGACTACCTTTCCTACTAATGAGGATGAGTAGAGGGAAAATTTATTTCATATCTCCTGCATGGTCGAAGGTAATCTTTGTGCTCTTATTATTGATGGAGGTAGTTGTATTAATGTAGTGGTTGCTTCATTAGTGACTAAATTGAAATTAGTCACTACTCTACTACCTAAGCCCTATATATTGCACTGGTTGAGTGAACAAGGTAGTTTACATGTCACTTAGAGGGTTAAGGTTCCATTCAGCATAGGAGATAAGTACCATGATGAGATTATTTGTGATATTCTTCCTATGTGTACATTATACATATTGATTGGCAGGCCCTGGTTATATGACAAGAGAATGTTACATGATGGTTTTAAGAACACCTATATGTTCCAGAAGGAGGCTAAGCGCATAGTGTTGAACCCCATGTCACCTATAGATGTATAAGAGGCACAGAGGAAAATTAATAGGGCTGGGAAAAAGAAGACATTATTAGTAGGACAGTGTGAAATAGAGGAGGCCATAGAGGATGAGAGGCTAGTGTATATGTTACAGATGAGATATGCACTAGAAGTGGATGGACGTAAGTAGTTACCCCCTGTGGTAAACCAGGTATTGGATGAGTACAAAGATCTATTTTTAAATGAATTACTTGAGGGATTGCCACCTATGAGAGGCATTGAACATGCCATTGATTTTCAGCCTAGGTCAGTTTTGTCAAATTGACTTGCATATTGCATGAATCCTGAAGAGGCTAAAGAATTGAAGCATCAGGTGGATGAACAGGTAAAACAAGGTTTTGTCAGAGAGAGTATCAGTCCTTGTGCTGTTCCTGCACTTCTTGTTCCCAAGAAGGATGGCACATAGAGGATGTGCAATGATAGTAGAGCCATAAACAAAATTACTATCAAATACAGGTATCTCATTCCTAGACTTGATGATATTTTAGATAAGCTACATGGTGCACAGGTATTCTCTAAGGTGGATCTTAAAAGAGGATATCACCAAATTTGAATGAGGGAAGGAGATGAGTAGAAGACCACTTTTAAAACACGCATGGTTTTATATGAGTGGATTGTCATGCCATTTGGGTTGGCTAATGCCCTTAGTACTTTTATGAGACTATTGAATCATGTAATTAAAGAATCTTTAGGAAAATTTGTTGTTGTTTATTTTGATGACATTTTAATTTACAGTAGAAACCTAGAAAATCATGTTGAGCATTTATAGGTAGTTTTCTTAGTATTGAGGGAACAACAGTTGTATGCAAATCTCAAGAAGTGTTTTGTCTATCAAACTGAGATAACATTTCTTGAATTTATTGTAACTGGTTTTGGTGTCAAAGTAGATGAACAAAAAGTGAGGGCTATTAGGGATTGGCCAATACCACAATCAGCTGCTAAGGTAAGAAGTTTTCATAGGCTGGCTTCATTCTATAGACGTTTTGTTAAGAATTTTAGTAGCATTGTTAGTCCATTAAGTGAATTGACCAAAAAGAATATTCCTTTTGTTTGGGGAAAATGAGCCCAAAAGAGTTTTGAGGAGGTGAAAGCAAAGCTAACTAGTGCTCTTGTGTTAGCTTTACTTGATTTTGACAAAATTTTTGAATTGGAGTGTGATGCATCAATGGTAAGGATTGGTGTTGTGTTGATGCAGGACAAGAAGCCCATTTCTTATTTTAGTGAAAAATTGAGTGGTGCACCTCTAAACTACTTAGTATATGATAAGGAATTCTATTCCTTAGTGAGGGCGTTGATGACATGGCAACATCATTTTCTTCCTAAGGAGTTCATTATTTATACAAATCATAAGTCACTAAAACACTTTAAAGGTCGACAACATCTATTGAAATGCCAAGCCAAATGGGTGGAATTCTTAAAGAGTTTTGCCTATGTGATTAAGTACAAGAAGGGAAGCACGAATATTGTAGTTGATGCCTTATCACGCAGGTATGTACTTATCACCTCTCTACAATCAAAACTGCTTAGGTTTGAATTAATGAAGGAACAATGTGCTCATGATGAATTCCTAAAATTGATTGTTGAGAGATGCTTTAGAGGAAATGTAGTAGATGAGTATTATATGATAGATGGCCTTCTGTAAAAAGCAGGAAAATTATGTATATCTTGTGGTTTTGTTAGAGAGTTGTTGGTTAGGGAAACTCATGCTGGAGGGTTATTTGGTCATTTTAGTGAAAAGAGAACTTTAGAGTAATTGAAATAGCATTTTTACTAGAGGGGTATGATAAAGGATGTCCACAAAGTATTGGAGAGGTGTGGTGTTTGTAAGAGGGTAAAGGGGAAGAAGGGAGTTCTAGGTGAATATATGCTTTTACCTCTACCTACATAGCCTTGGATTGATATTATTATGCATTTCATTTTAGGTCTACCCAGGACACAAAGAGGAAAGACTCCATTATGGTTGTCGTTGATCACTTCAGCAAAATGTCACATTTTATGCCTTGCCACAAAATAGATGATGCACTTTTTATAGCTAACCTTTTTATGCAGGAAATTGTAAAACTACATGGTGTTCCTCATAGCATAGTGTCTGATAAAGACACTAAGTTTCTTAGCCTTTTCTAGAAGATACTTTGGAAAAGGCTTGGTACTAAACTCATGTATAGTACCTCATGTCATCCCTATACGGACGACCAAACAGTCAATCGTACTCTTAGTGCATTTCTAAGAGCAACGGTTGGCAAGAATATTACTGATTAGGAATTGTGTCTTCCTATTGTTGAGTTCGCTTACAATAGATCAACTCATAGTTCAACTAGTAAGTCTCCATTTGAAGTCGTGTATGGCTATAATCCTACCCTTCCATTAGATTTAATAGCTAATTTGAAAACAAAGGAAGAAAGCTTGAGTGGAGTAGAACGTGCAAAGGAGATTCAGAAACTTCATCACAAGGCTTTTGAGCATCTTAAGAAAACTCAGGAACAACGGAAACTTTAGGGCAACAAAAACAGGAAAACCAAAATGTATAATCCAGGTGATCTAGTTTGGATTAATCTCAGTAAAGACAGGTTTCCTAACATGAAGTCACAAAAGCTTTCACTTAGAGCAGATGGACCTTTCAAAGTTCTAAAGTGCATCAACAACAATGCATACATGATAGAGTTACTAGGAGAATACGACTTCTCTGCTACATTCAATGTTGCAGATCTATCGCCTTATATACCGGACGATACCCATGAAGACCCATTAGATTTGAGGGCAAATCTTCTATAGGCCCAAGGAGATGATGAGAATCAAACTAATGCACCAACATGACCCATAACAAAAGCAAGAGCCAGAGGACTACAAAACTTAACATGGAGAATCCTTTTTGAGAAAATGGAACCTAAAGACATTCACATAGTGTCTTCATTTACTTTATATGATTGTTTTGTATTTAATCAAGTACACTTATTAGTATTACAGGAAGACAATCAAACACACTAGCACTTGGTTTGGAGATGAGTCACGATCCATGATGAACCAAAATGAACTAAGAGGAGTCAACCTTGTGTTATGTATTTTTAAACCGAGATGGGCATAGAAGATCGACCATTTATCATTATTTTTTTATGTTATTTTTCCATATTTAGGGTTAGTATAAATACTAGTAAAGGAGAACAACAAAGGGACTTTTGGAATATATTTGCAGCTTGTTTCACGTGAAAAAGGGGGACTTCCTCTATTTCATATACACTCTTATCAATTCTTCTAGGGTTGTGGTGAGTGGAGACTTGGATTGTTATGTGTAAAATCAGCAATTGCAAGTTATTTTTTTTCCTAATTCTACTAATGAGTAACATTTGGAGTTTCATTTGGTTCTTTTTCCTTCAAAATTAGGGTTCACGATATACTAGGAAATCACACCATTTTTTTGAAACAATTACTCAATCGTATCTTTAATTAGGATTGTTTAATTGAAATTAGTTTGGCATATCATATTTTGGGATGCCCTTTTCTAGCTACTACAATAGCAATCATAAATGTAGGTAATCACACTTTAACTTTGAAAATAGGAAATGAAGGACAAACTTTCAAAACACCAAACATAATTTCACATCCTCCAAATAATAACAATACTTACTATTTAGTGAATACATCTAACTTGTTTAATTATACTTATGTGAAGGATGGTATTCACAAAGACCCAATACAACAATATCACACTTGTGGCAATTTAAAGGGTCCAGTTAAATCTAAGAAACTTGACTATTGGAAATATAAGTGCCAGGCCCTTGACTAAACATATAAGGTGAAAAATGTTTAGCCAATGATGTTAAATAACAACACTTTTTGGGAGGCAACCCAAGTACTAACTTAATACTATATTAGAGTTAAATTGTGAAATTCTAATAAATCAAAAGTTATATGTTATTTAGGCTTAGAATTTAGAAACTCTAGATTAGAAGGATATTACTAATCAAGAATTAGGAATTCTAGTTTTTAAATTTATTTTGATAGATACATGTTTCTTAGAAATCCTTATGAGTACTATGATTAGTGCACTCGAATCTATCCAATTTTTTTAAGTTTTAAATTTATAACCAATAAAATCTACTATCAAGTTAGGTAGTGTACCTATTGATTATAGTATAGATTTAATAGGTGTCGTCCTTTGAGATGTAGAAAACAAGTACTAATATTATCTTTCTCTACTATCTAATCTAATTTATGATGTGAAAATTATAAATTAAATTAACAATTAACAAATCTTAACAACCCTAAAATTAAATGATATTGTCTTAAAAATGTATTCAATCACAAAATATACTTCTCATCTTGTTCCATCCTAACCCTTAAATTCTCAAAATGAGATATCAATTAACTAATCAATTTACACTTTGCACTGTAGGAATTCTCAAGTAAAATCAATTACTCCCTCGAGTTAATCAATTCTTAATCATGCACAAGATAATGGAGACCTCTCCCTCACTACCGTCATGCAAGATCTCATTAAGTTCACAAATTTCAATTAATTGCAAAAAGTCAATGTTTTCCTATCTTTAGGCAAAACATATAATCCCTCCATTCATGAAGATTTAATTTACTAGACGAAACCTCTTTCAATCTATTAAAAATCAGACATGCAATCAATTCACGAACATAAATTAATTACAAGAATAATGGAAACACATCAAATGATGCAAAGATATAAACAATTCATTAATCAATCAATGTTTCGGCACATAGGTTAAGGTTTCACAAGATGAAAGATATAAAGAATTACTCCTCCATGGAGCTTTCAATAAAAACAGAGAATCTAGAGAAATAAAATTGATTCCTAATAGAAAGAGTAATCATTTGTGTTATTTTGTGATCTCCAATGATGTTCGAACAATTCTCCTCTTGAAGTTCATAATAATGCTCCCCTAGGGTTTTTAGAAAGAAGCCAGAAGAAAAAAAAGTCTCCTTAAAATAAAACAAGGCATTTATTTATAGTTATACAAAAATAGGATTCAGCACGGGCGTCAGCACGACCATCCTTTAGGCCATGTTGACTCTGAGTTACATCATTTTCATCGCTTAGTTCAGCACGGCCTCTAGCACGACCGTACTCGGGGCAGGGTTGAAAAAAAAAAACTTGTATTCTCGTTGCTGGTATCAACATAGGCTATGCTAAACCTGGGGCACACCTTGATATAGCTACTAGCCATTTTTTGCATCCAGCATCGGCATCTACATGGGTTGTACTGAACTAAAAATCAATTTTCTTCATTTTTTGCCAAATTTCACCTTGCCTTTGCTTATATCATCCTTAAACCTTTCCTTTTTCTCCATTGACACCTGAAATTGAAATTTAATCATATAAGTACCCTTTTCTTCACAAATCACATGAAATCCATATAAAATTATAACTAATAAGCATTAGAATTAAAGGTCTTCTGACACTTATCAAATTTCCCTACACTTAACCATTTGTTTGTCCTTAAGAAAACAAAATAAGGATAAAATAGATCTCCTCTCATTAATTGTACTCATTGTTAAACTTTAAATCACCAGTAACATCATCTATTTAATTCAATCTTAGTGATTCATTAGTGCTCACTACTTAAACCTACTATGATTGTATATGTACCTGGCATACAAAAATTAGAGTTTACAAATTAATCTAAGTAAGTTAAACTATTACCCTCATCATTTAAAAAATGCTTCCCAAGTTACAAAGAAAGTCAAACAAAGCAAAAGTGACTTGGTCACATCTCACCACTTACTAGAGAATATATAAACCGTTCAACTACCTCTTCTAAGCACAACAACCTCAAGTGAAAGTATATGACATTCACCCTTCCCCTGGATTTTCTTCCTCTTTTTGTTAAACCTCTCAAAAAATTTTCCAAATTTTCCTCTCTTTTTATATATATATTATATTCATTTATTTAAGATCTTGTAACCCTTGTAATGAATGTTTAGTCGATAATCCCGAGCTCGTGACCCAAGTTAACAGACGTTATCCCCTTAATTGAAGGCGTCCCTACGGACTTAATTATTCGAGTTACAAGACCCATTTAACTTTGCCTTTTTTATATTCCATCTTGTTATTATAATATCATCGATCGGTTGATCCCAGGCTCGATGACCTTAGGTGATCGGGTTTTAAATGGACCCCATTGAACCTTCGTTATCTTAACTTTAGGGATTCATAAAGATACTTTTAACTTGAAGAAGCCAAGTCATTGGAGTAGTGGCTTATTATTTCTTTAACTGATTGACTAGGTAGCAGTGGAGTCAGACTTTGCTCTTCTAAGGGACTAAAGCTCGCCCATACTAACTAAGCTTTTCACATTATTGCTTAATTAACACATTAATTAATTAATTTTCAAAGAGATTACTTAAGAGGAATCACCAAGTGATAGGCTTTATATGCACCTTCATGAAAAGTTTGAAGAGCTCTCAAAGTTTTTGAAAGGTAAATATATTAACCAATAAGCTTAAAAAAATACAATCATTTAACTTTAAACTAAGGACTTCAATCTATTTCATAACTCCAAAATCAATAATTAAATAGCAAGTAAGATTACTCCACTTAGATTTCATCATGAAATTCCAACTAAGTATACAAAGTCCAACAATAGGCGAGTAAAGAACACAAAATCACTAACTTTTATGAGCACAATTTCAAGGATCTTGCCTTTTAATGATTTAAAATCAACATTTAAACTCAATTGCAAACTTGTAAATGGGGGAAATTTAATAAGACGGTGCATAGATAATATAAGTAAAGCAGGACCCAAATTTCTCAATTTTCTTCGTTCCATATACCCCTTTCCCCACACTTATTTAAGACATTGTCCTCAATGTCTTCCTAAATTAAACAAATAAAAGGGAAAAAGAAAAAAAAATGAAATGAAAAATAACAGAAAGAAAAGGACACTAAGAACTTCCTCGGTTTTTATATGTAGACGGTTGCGTATAGAGTTCGAGACTGGGTGTAAGAGTAAAACAGTTATGGCATGTCATCATTGGAGTTGGGAACCCAAAGTTTGTGTTGCATCATCCTAGAAAAAGAAAAAAAGAAAAACAAAGAAATTAAGAGTAAAAAGAGAAGTTAGACTATCCTAGTCTAGATAAATGGTGAAGTTAGAGAGTGAGGGAGGAGAGAGAGAAACTGTATATATATGTGGGTTGTCAACACGGGTTGCTGCATAGCCATGCTCGGGGCCATGCAGACCCTCAAAAGGAGCATAAAAGGCGGTGTTTTACAGGGCAAGTCTACCCTAGCTGCATTACGACCATGCTGACTTAAAAAATTCCACAAAATGTTTGATAAAGTCATCCTTAGCTTTAGTACGGCTATGCTCGTGGTTGTGTTGACCTTAAAATAAATCTACAGGACCTCTTTAGATTGTGCATAGTCTTGAGCATTGGTTGTGCTCAAGATAATGCGGACTTTGAAAAACACGTAGAGGAAAATAAGACTTGCTCAAGCTAATAGACAACAATTGTGATCATCGTGTACCTCTAAAAGTGTAAATGAATGTGGAGAAAGACTTACCAGGTGCACTTAGTGATTAAAATTTAAACTTCCTTACTTGTCATTGGCGTATCCCTACACTTAGAAATTACTCTCGCTCTCTTCAAATAAGCTCAAAAACTCCCCTTAAGATTTGTAAATTTCTAAAAATAATAGACTTAGGATAGTGACAACAAGAAGAAAACAAAACGAACGCTATTTACTTAAGTTAGACATGGGTTACCTCCCAAGAAGTGCACTTGTTTAACATCGTTGGCTCGATGCTCTTCACATTCTTTAACTAAGTCTCTAGTAGTTGAAGATCTAATTCCTCCTTGAAGACTTCCATGATTTTCTCCACTAGATCTTTAAATATGGCCAACATACACCGTTGAAACGTAGCCGATGCATTACATAACTCGAACGGCATCCTCCTGTAGGCATATATGCCCTAAAGGCATGTGAAAGTTTTTTTTTCCTAGTCCTCCAGAGCAATAGGTATCTAAAAGTAGCTGGACATTCCATCTATGTAGCAATAATACATGTGTCCAACTAACCTTTCCAACATTTGATCAACAAAATGGAGAGGAAAGTGATCTTTTTGAGTGGCGTCATTCAATTTCCGATAGTCTATGCACACCCGCCACCTAATGACAGTTTGCATGGGAATGAGCTCACTCTTTTCATTAGGGATAACAGTAATCCCTCCTTTCTTCTGCATCACTTACGTTGGACTAACCTAGCCGCTATCAGATATGGGGTAAATAAGTCCAGTGTCAAGAAGTTTGATCACCTCTTTCTTAACCAGCTCCTTCATATTAGGATTTAGCTGTCTCTATGGTTGCACTACAGACTTAAATCCTTCTTCTAATAAAATTTTGTTAGTACAAAAGGAGGGGTTGATACCTTTTATATTAGATATTTTCCAAGCGATGGCTTGCTTATGTGCTCTTAGGACCGTAAGTAATTAGTCTTTTTGCTCTTGAGGTAAATTTGAGGGAATAATAATTGGTAAGCTGAAGTCTTCTACAAGGAAAGTATATTCCAGTTACTCTGGTAATTTTTTCAATTTCAACACTGGCGACTCTTCTATAGAAGTTTTAAGTCTCGCCTCATTTTCTATTCTCAACTTTTCAAACCTATGCTGAGGTGTAACACCTTTTGAAGCATTAAGCTGCTCAATGAGTAGCGCAACCTCTGGGTTATCTACATCCTTCTTCTCTTCCAATGTCAAGCTCAACTCTAACTTATCTTTGCTCAGAACTTCCTTCATATGCTCATTTACTGACATATCAACAACATCAATAGAGTAACAAGAGTCATCAATGCATATAGTGTGTTTCATAGCAGCAGCCATTTGCATTCCCAACTCTTCATCACCGATTCTCAAAGTAAGCTTGCCTCCTTCCACATCAACCATCACCTTAGCAGTGGCTAGGAATGGTCTCCCAAGTATCAGTGGGATATCCCCATCCTCATCCATTTCTAGAACTACAAAGTCGATGGGGTAGATGAAATTCCCTACCTTTACCAAAACATCCTTGATTATCCCCTTGGGAATCTTCATAGAGCGGTTAGTAAGCTGGAAACGCATCCTAGTCGATGTTAGGTTAGAAAGTCCCAACTTCTTGAAAACGGTGTATGGCATTAAATTGATGCTGGCCCCAAGATCAGCTAAGACCTTATCAACTGAAGTATCACCCACGAAACACAGAATTGTGAAATTGCTTAGATCCCTTAGCTTTAGAGGAAGTTTATTTTGAATGATAGATGAGCAATTTGCACCAACTTCTACGGTAGAAACATTTTCCAACTTCCGCTTGTTAGACAGAAGCTCCTTTAGGAACTTAACATATTTTGGCATTTGCAAAAGTGTCTCTACAAATGAAATGTTAATGTGCAACTGTTTAAACAGATCAAGGAATTTACCAAACTGCTCCTTGTCTTTGCTCTGGTTGAGGCTAGCTGGATAAGGGATTTTTGGCACATATTCTTTGATAGCCGGTGTTGATCTCTTCTCAGGATGTGTTTTCTCAGGTGTCATCTTCTCCTTTTCAATAGATTGATTATCCTCTTGCTTCTTTTTATGCCGCTATTTAGATGGTAACTCTTTCCCGCTTCTCAATGTAATAGCTTTCGCCTATTCCCTAAGATTGTTTTTTGTGTTGCTGGGAAGAGAGCCAGGTTGTCTCTCAAACATCGTCTTAGCTAGTTGGCTAATTTGCTTCTCAAGATTGTGAATTAAGGCCTCTTGATTATGATGTCTTGCATCAGAGCTCTGGATGAATTGACTCAGTATATCTTCCAAGTTACCCTTCTTTTCTTGTTGAGGTGGCTACACTGAAGGAAGCGGTAAAGGCTAATAAAGTGGTGGTCGTTGCTTCAAATACCTTGGTGGTGGTAGATTAGCTCTTTGATAGTCTTGGTTTCCATAAGATAGATTCGAATGGTTTCTCATCCCCGGATGGTAGGTGTTACCACTGTCTATTTGAATTCCCAAGATAATCTACCTACTTATATTGCTAAAAAAGATCCACACCCTTCATAGGATCTCCCATCTGATGTTGTTGTTATGGTCCTTGGGAATTCTTGAGAGTTGTAACTTGGTAGCTTAAAGTTTCCATCTTTGCTACCAAAGTAATCATGACATCTACTTCAAACATTTTTGTCACTTTCTACTTACTCTTGCCACGGCCTCATTGGTAATTGTTTCTTGCCATATCAACGAATAGCTTCAATGAGTCCTTCGAAGTCTTAGTATTCAATGTACCGCCAGTTGTGGCATCTACCAAGTGACGTGTAGCTGGATTTAACCCATTAAAAAATGTTTGAACTTACATCTATGTAGGTAATTGGTGATATGGACACTTCCTCAATAACTCTATCTATCTCTGCTAAGCATCTATATCGTTTCATGATCTTGTTAAGTGATAGAAGAGATGTCATTCTAAAGCTTGGCGGTTTTGCATGGTGGAAAATAATTGTCCAGAAACTCCTTTACCGTGTCATCCTATGTAGTCAAAGCCCTAAGACCTAATGATTAAAGCTATGTCTTAGCCTTCCCTCTTAATGAAAAAGGGAAAAATCTTGTATGCACTGCTTCATCCATCGCCCCATTGTTCTTGAAAGTTTCATAAATCTCCAAGAATGTCTAAATGTGAGCATGGGGGTCTTCATCAAGTAATTCATCGAATTGACAGTATTGTTGTAGAAGTTAAATCACCACACCCTTGATCTCGAAATTATTAACCCCAATGGGAGGCTTAACAATGGTTGGACCGGTGCCATCCAGTGTGGGCTTTGCATACTCAATGTTTGTCTATGGTGGATCCCCAACCATTACTTCTTGTACCTTTGCCTCACTCTTTGTAGATGACTCTGACTCAAAACTATCATGAAGTTGCTCCATTAGCTCTTCTTGTTTAACCTCCATTGCCATTGCTATATCACGTTCTCCCTCCTCACTGACTGACTACCTAGAAGGCTCAGTAGTTGCGTTCCTTTGAAGTTGGCAAAGTGTTCTCTCAATCTCAGGATCTAGATTAAGAATGTCGGAGGGAAGATTTCTTGTCATAAACTACAAAAGGCAACCAAGTGTGAATTAAAACTTTTCAAAAGATGGAGAGAAGAAAAATAGATAAAACAAATAAGAAGAATGACTAAAGTAGTAGATATTACGGTTTTTCCTAATATTACTTTGCCAAATCTCTGGCAACGGCGCCAAAAACTTGGTGTGCTTGAATCTATCCAATCGTTTTAAATTTTAAATTTATAACCAATAAAATCTGTTATTGAGCTAGGCAGTGTACCTATTGATTATAGTATAGATTTAACAAGTGTCGTCCTCTGGGATATAGAAAATAAGTACTAGTATTACCTTTCTCTAGTATTTAGTCTAATTTATGATGTGGAAATTATGAATTAAATTAAAAATTAACAAATCCTAACAACCCTAGAATTAAATGATATTGTCTTAAAAATGTATTCAATCATAAAATATACCCCTCATCTTGTTCCATCTTAACCCTTAAATTCTCAAGATAAGATATCGATTAACCAATCAATTTACACTTTGCATCGCAAGAATTCTCAAGTAAAATCTATTACTCTCTCGAGTTAATGAATTTTTAATCATGCACAAGATAATGGAGACCTCTCCCTTACTACCGTCATGCAAGATCTCATTAAGTTCACAAGTTTCAATTAATTGCAGAAAATCAATATTTTCCTACCTATAGACAAAACATGTAATCTCTCATTTCATGAAGATCTAATTTACTAGACGAAACCTTTTTCAATCTATTAAAAATTAGGCATGTAATCAATTCACGCATATAAATTAATCACAAGAATAGTGGAAGCACATGAATAGATGCAAATATACAAACAATTCATTAATCAATCAATGTTTTAGCACATAAGTTAAGGTTTCACAAGATGAAAGATATAAAGAATTACTCCTCCATGGAGTTTCCAATAAAAACAGAGAATCTAGAGAAGTAAAATTGATTCATGATAGAAAGAGTAATCCCTTGTGTTGTTTTGTGATCTCTAATGATGTTCAAACAATTCTCTTCTTGAAGTTCGTAATAATATTCCCTTAGGGTTTTTAGAACAAAGCTCGAAGAAAAAAAAGTCTTCTTAAAATAAAATAAGGCATCTATTTATAGTTATGTGAAAACAGGGTTCAACATGGGCATCAACATGACCATGCTCGAGGCCGTGTTGACTTCGAAACACGTCATTTTCATTGCCCAATTCAGTACAGCCGTGCTCGAGGCAGGGTTGAAAAAAAAAAAAACAAACTTGTATTCTCGTTACTGGCATTAGCACGGGCTATGCTGAAACTAGGGCACACCTTGATATAGCTACTGGTCATTTTTTGCATCCAGCATTGGTGTCTGTATGGGCTGTGCTGAAGATTATGCTAAACTAAAAATCAATTTTCTTCATTTTTTTCCAAATTTCACCTCGCCTTTGCTCATATCATCCTTAAACCTTTCTTTTGTCTCCATTAACGCTTGAAATTAAAATTTAATCATATAAGTACCCTTTTCTTCACAAATGACATGAAATCAATATAAAATTATAACTAATAAGAACTAGAATTAAGGGTCTTCCGACACTTATCAATGATCTCAAATAATTAAACTGACAAAATTTATCTTTTGAAGACTTTTCTTATAAAATAGAAGTAGCAAAAAAAAAGAAAGAAATATATAAATAAATTTCAGTAGTAGGCCTCCTAGATTCGAGTAATTAAGTCTACAGGGTGCCTTTCAGGAGATACCACCTATTGACTTGAGTGATGAGCTCGGGATCATCGGCCTAAAGCTCGCTACATGAATCAAGAGAAAAGTATGAGAAAACTGAACTACTAATTGAAATAAGTAATGAAGTTAATAGAGGTTCAAAGGTGTATCTCAAAACCTAGTTGCTTAAGATCGTCTTATTTGGGACTTATTGATAAATGAAATTATTCCATAATATTATAAAAAAAAAAATTAGAAAGGATTTTCAAGAGATAGATGAAAAAAAGCTTTGGTTGGACATCATAATACTTAAACAGATGAAAAAGGGGCAATATATACCTTAATTAAGTGGACAAAATTTTGAAAACTTTATTCTTGATTACGTAATGTTTAGTACGATTATGAGTTTGTAAATTTTTGTTTAAATGACATAATAAATTTTGATATGTCATAGATTAACTCTTGAACTCTAATATGAATATCTACAATACATTAAATATGATTAAGTGAAAAGAAAAAGAGATGTTAAGAAAAATAACTTTATCATGAAGGTAATGGTTTAAGTATTATTTAAGAAAATTGTCTATGATCTTTAAAGTTTATTTTGCTTGAGGATAAGTAAAGACTCAAGTGTAGGGCAATTTGACAAAGGTTATAAAGCACTAATTATTTATATAAATTATAATAACCTTTTATTTAATTCTTTTACATTTTATATTGATATTATACTTAATTACTTTATATTTTGAATTTCAGAGTCTTAAAATGTACTTTACGATTTAATAGAAAAATTATATGAAAGTTCAACAAAAAAATATAATTTTTATAAAATGAGAAGTTCAATATATAAATTAACATGGACATATCCAAACAAAGGTACAAATTTTATTTCTTATTCAAAATTCACTTTACATCTTCGACAAACTGGGTGAACAGTTCACTGCCCTAATCTTAAAGGCTGTAAATGATTAATACAGATCTTCACTCTCATGAAACCCCTGCATGTCCTAGTGTTTTCTCCTCAATCTTCTACCTCTTACGCATCACCAATCCTACTTCCAATGACGTTGGCAGTTTTAATTGTCATTTGATTTAAATTAAGACCACGAATCTGCACTCACAGATCAATTGTCCCCATACCAATTTCGTCAAGGTTAGCTGATTTCGTCCATCTCCTTAGCACCAAACTTTGATCATAGCCTATAGACATTTAGACTAAAACCTTCTCAGCTGATTCGGCACTTTGAAAAGTACGTAGAAAGAGATTTTTCAGGATGTTAATTACTGCTAGTTTATTAAGAGGTTTATTAGCAACCACCCTACCTACAAGGGTTCTCCCTTCTGAGTTATTAATCTGTTGATTTACTTCAAAGTGTTGGTCCTCAAGGGTATGTCGATGCGCTGAAGAATGCTTGGACGACATCAGTGGTTCACTGTCATCAAAACGAAATGACAAGCAAGAAAACCTATGCAATGCGGTTAAAAGGACCCCAAAGATTGACCAACGACTGGTGAAGGAGACCACACAAAAGAGACAAAAGACTGGATGAAAGTGTGCAAACAGATGGATGCAGAGAATGATGAATTGTAATTTTAATTTCCTACTGGAACGATGATGGCTCTGGTGAGGGAAAAAGACCTGAACCAAAGAGAACACAACACGAGAAGCAAGAAAAGCAGTATCAGAGCAGACAGAAGGATGTAGGAAATAGTGATTTGTAACTTTATTTTCCTATATGGAACTATGTGTAATCTTGAGTTATCGGATATAGCTCTTAAGTCATTAGATTGACATAAATTTTATTATGAAGGCATGTAATTAATCTTGAGTAATCGCTATAACTGTGTAAGTCCAAGTATGAGTATGAGCGAGGGAAGAGAAGATGGATGCCACAACGGTGTGAATGCTCCCACGTAGAGAGGATTTTATTTTCCCCTTCATATTACGTACCTGTGAGCTTGAAAATCTTGCTAAACAGCCCACTTTTACTGTTCCGACATTGAGTAGCTCTTCTCGGGGTAATGGCCCAATGCCAATTTAATGTTATTACTTGTGCATCTGAACTCTCTGTTACGAAATTGATTAAAAAGTGCAAGGAACTGTCCAGGCCACTGTTTTATGTATTATATGGTCAGATTGCTATTTGATATATTTAAACTATATTCTTTATATTATAAAATACCATGTTGTAATTGTATCCTAATTTAAAAAAAAAATATATAAAAAAAAAGAATTTGCATAATGTTTAAGATAGCGTTTGGTTGGCATTGGAATCTGGCACTGGACTGGACAAAATTTTTTGTCCTCCGTTTGGTTGCCATCCTTGAAGCAAGTATTGGATTAAACACGAATATGGTACTGGACTAAATCAGATATATTAGTACCGTGTATAATTCGGGACAAAAAATTCGGCATTGGACTACAACCCAATTTTTGCAAAATTCCGAATTTGCCCCTCAATGATCTCATGTTACTTTCCCTTCCCTCTTTGTTCTACAAATTTTTGTACTGCAATTTCTGTCACTTTCTTCCTTCTTTGTTCTGCAATTTTTTCTCTCATCGCGCAACTACTTCGGAGGAGGAACAAGGACAGCTCATAAGCGCCGGTCCTTCCACCATCAGGTTTGTATGCTTCCATCTCTTCTCAAATCCTTCCTTCCTTTACAATGTTCGTCGCATGCTTGTTGGATTTTGCCGTGTGGTTGTCGCTGGTCCTTCTCTGTCGCTTGTCGTATGTTCCTCGCATGCTTCTTTCTTAGGGGGGGTTTAGCTGGTTAATCAGGTTGCTTAAGGGATAGGGTTTAGGTTAATGGATTTTGATTTAGGTTTTACGGTTAGGGTTTAGGTTAATGTTCCTCGCAGCTGGTTATTCACTAGATTGTTGATATGGACTATAAAGCGAGAAATTGCTCTAGTCAAGCATAACATGGTGAGATGCTCCACTATCCAACAGCTAAGAAGGGGTGGTGTTGTTGTCGAGAACTACATGATTAGCTCGTGGTTGCTAGGGTGTAGATTTGCCTTGAGGATAAGGTGTCATGGATTGTTGATTAGTGACAAGTCGAAACATCCAACATCGTTTGGCAAGTGAGGAAGGCTCCTGGAATGAACCTGGTAGAGGTTAACAACATGGTCGAAGAATTTGCATCTGGCGATGATTCAAAGCCGTTTTAAAGGGATGTAAAATTGATCCTAGAGTTGTTGGAATCTGCCGCAAGCAGAGACCTATCAACCTGAATTATTGGGATGTCTTCTCACTGAGCAAAGGTTCAGTAGTGGTGTGGGACATTTCAGCTCTAACAACTCCTTCCAGCTGCAGTTTCGGATAAATTGATTGTTGCACTGTTAATAGCAGTTGAAGATTCAGTGCAACATTGTCCTTAAACCATGCAAAAATGAAGTAAAACCTCCATTCCTTGAACCATGTCCTGCAATAACTAATTACCAAAGAATAGACATGCAGTAACTAGTCAACTACTCAGCCAATTTAATGTAGACAATAGGAGAACAAATATTTACCAGCATCATCCTAGCTTAACTTAAAAGTGTGCAGAGATTCATAGACAACTCCTTAGAAACTTCTGGATTGAAATGTGCCTAGAATATGAATAATCAAATTTACTCCCTCTGCATTTTTGAGCGCTTCGGCTTGATCGGGATGGGGTAGGAGGTAGAGGAGAGATGTTGGAGGTTGGAGGAGTAGCGGTGTTCTGTTTTTTTTTTTTTTTTTTTTGTAGGCGTTGTAACGTATGCTGGAGGCTTGGTATGGTGGTTTCAATGTGTAGAGTGTAGATGGGTGGTGGTTGTTTTGGAGCGGTAAAGTACCAAGTCCATGGTCTTTCCAAAGTTGAAATGTCGCATCTTAAACCAACATGAACAACATCCTACGACCTAGGAAGAAGTCCATCGATGTGGAGGTCCAATGTTAAGCTTAGGCTTCTTCAACAACTTTTGGAATTTTAACTCATGAGGTGGATCCTTTCCTGGTTGGAGGGAATAAATGGAGATGCAATGGTGAGTTGGCATTTGGGTAGACCTGCACAGTCTCTCCAAGTTGGAAGCTTTCTAGAGATGTCTTTTCCTCAATCTCTAACTTTGGTACTAAACAATGGGAATCTAATCGGCTCTACCACCAAATACTGTTGGCACTTCAAGGGCTCGCAGTTCCAGAGCAGATGATAGACTTAAATTTGCATAGGTAGTTTATAGACGTAGGATGTTGGTGAATTTAAGTTTACATAGCTTTCTTACGGATGCTGGAACTGTTTTCACTTGTGTTAATTGTTTCATTGAGATTTGCTATAACAGTGGAACCACTAAGGATGGATCTATTATTTACCTTTCGTTCTATTCTCTCCTTGGATTGAATATTTCTTGATAGCTTGCATCTCATTTTTTTCTATCAAGAAGAGGTACATAGGTAGTTCATAGACGTAAATTTGCAAATCTTTCCACCTAAAGCACAAATGTATCTTGTGGATCTTTTTGCACTATATGCATAATTCGTTGTCATCACGAAGAAATTACACTACAATTGTCTTTCCTTGCATTTGCTTTGATTCTTACCTTGGAATTGTAAGGTCAAGTACCAGTAGTAGACCTGAGAAGATGCGCTTAGAAGATACAAAGCCTACTTTAAGAGCATTAACTCATCCCAATTAACATATATACACTCAATGGACCACTCGACCATCCTGACTTTATTTATATTATGTAGCATATGATGTTGTCCATTATGTTTTGTATTATGAAAATGATCTTTAGATCCCCAATGTTACACTTATGGGTCTTTCCTTTGATATTTCATATAGATCATGGATCAGCATGGATTTCTGATTTGTCTTCTTGGATGGAGAGTCTATATCAATATGCTTACAATAGCGGCAACTAGTTTCTATTATATAAACTTTGTTTTGAATAGGAGAGTAGAGAGGGGTGTATTGAATGAGCGAGCAATAGCTAGATATGAAACATGTCGAGAGGTGATTGATTCACTCATTAATGGGAGTGATACAAATTGTTTATGGGAGTTAAGGCTATGTAGGAATAGTTTTGCACATCTTTGTGAACCCATTAGGGTACGAGGGGGAATGCGTTGTAATGGAAGAGCAACGGTTGAAGAACAAGTTGCGATTTTTCTAAACATCCTTGCACATCATACAAAAAATAGGAGTATTCAAGTCAGATTTCGTAGATCAGGTGAGACTGTTAGTAGAAATTGCCATCAAGTGTTAGCTGCTGTGTTAAGGTTACAAGATATCTTACTTGCAAAAACCAACCCAGTACTAGAAGATTGCATTGAAGAACGGTGGAAATGGTTTAAGGTAATACAAATAATCTTTTCGGTACCTCCAGTTAATCAACGATGGTCATGATTACTTATATTACAATACAAATTTATTTCTGTTTCTTTGGGAACATATTAGGGTTGCCTTGGAGCATTAGATGGTACATACATTGCAGTTACGACACCAGTTGCAGATAGACCTAGGTATCGAACAAGGAAAGGGCATCTTGCAACGAATTTCATGGGTGTATGTGATCGTGACATGAAATTTATATACATATTGGCTGGCTGGGAAGGGTCTGCATCAGATTCTAGAGTATTACGTGATGTAGTCATTCAATCTAATGGATTGAGAGTTGCACTTGGTAAGCATTTTAAAAAAGAAAAATGTTTTCATTTTATCTATCCAGTTGAAATTTTTCATGTAAATTTATGTGGTTACATTTTGTTGTAGGTTCATATTATCTAGTGGATGGTGGATATTCCAATGCACCAGGATTCCTTTCCCCTTTTAGAGGGAGGCGTTATCACATTCAAGAGTGGGCTACAAGTCAACGTAGGCCTCAAAATCGTGAGGAATTATTTAACTATAGACATGCAAGGGCAAGAAATGTTGTTGAGAGATGTTTTGGAATTTTGAAGAAACGGTGGGGTATTCTAAGGAGTCCATCATTTTATCCCATCAAAATACAATGTCGAATGATTCTAGCTTGTTGTCTATTACACAACTTCATTCGAATGTACATGCCACTGGACCCATTCGAGTACGCAGTAATTGAAGGAGATGAAGTTCCAATTAGAGAAAATGGAATTGATGCAATTGAAACAGTAGAACCTACTGAGGCATGGACTGAGATGAGGAATACCTTAGCACAAGAGATGTACGATGAATGGAGGGCCCGCCATAGGAACTAGAATGTCACTGATTGTTGTACTTTCTTTGATTATGTATCTTGGATCAATGTCAGTACTGATTTTTCGTTAATTTTATATTATTGAAATCATTTGGTTGTCGAATTTTCAATTTTATGTTGTAATGTAACTTGAAATATTCTATCCACTGTTTGTATGCATGAATTACATTTTATTTGTTTGGTATTTGCCTTACACTATGGATTCGTTTATAGTCATGGATAGTAGAGATTAAAAAACTAGACGTTCTTGGAGCCAAGTTGAGGAAGATACGTTATTGATGGTGCTGGAGGAGTTAGTTGTTGAAGGATACAAAGGAGAAAATGGCATTTTCAAGAATGGGGCGCATGAAGAAGCTTTAAAAAGAATGAAAAGCCACATTCCAGAAATCAATCTCAATGTCAGGCAAATTGTTAACAAAATGAAGAGGTGGTCAATGAAATTGGCAAAGGTTGTTGACATGATAAATACTAGTGGATTTAGGTGGGATGATGCCAAAAAATGTGTTATTGTTGATAATGATGCAGTTCTTGCTGAATACATAGAGGTAAAATCAACATTATATTTATTTTGAAATAAGCTCATTTTTTAAACGTTAATTCTTTGTTGTTATAATAACTATTTCTATTATTTTGTAGAAACATCTGAAGGTTGCTAATCATGCCAACAAGGAATTTAAAGAGTTTGAAAAACTTCAAGGAATATTTGGAAAGGATAGAGCAACTGGCAAAAGGGCTGAAACACCAGCAGATGTGATACAAGACTTGCAAAATGAGGGTGATGATACTTTTGATGAAGAAATGGAGTTAGAACAAGTGCCACAGTCTTCTGAAGCCTCCAGCTATGCCTCATGTGATACATCTGTGCGATCGACTCGCAAGCGTCCGATGGCAGAATATACTATAGAATTTATATCTACGTTTCAAAAGAGCATTAGTGATGTTAGGAGTGATTTTGCTTTACTTGCAGGAAAAATTGCTAATCCTCCTAGGGACGATATTATTGCAGAGTTGAAAACGTTAGGATTATCGGAAAATGAAGAGTTGGATGTTCTTATGCAAATGGTGACAAATCCACAGTATGAGAAGTTTTTTTGGAGGCTCGGAGGAGAACAACGCTTAACATTTGTTAGGCGAATTATTGGTTGATGTAAAACATGTTTGTAGTATTTATGTAATTGAGACTTCTTTCATTGGTTTTGTATTATCGAACCTCTCTATCTTGGTTTAGCACCTTGTATGGTTAAACCGGTTTTTGGATTTTGTAGAAGTTGTAACCTTATGTATCTCCTGTAACAGAGTTGACAGGTTTTCTATCAGATGTAGTTGGCAGGTCATAATCATAGAAACTACTTTGACTATTGAAACGTATGATTATTATCTTATCTATGTCATTTATGCCTTATCCTAATGAAATATCAAAGTGATTGATGTTCTAATCTAATCGATCTAATTTGTGGATGGATTTTCTAATTTTCAGGTCCTTTAATGACTTGTTTAAAGTGGTTGATGGATATGTGGATGGTTTAGTATAAAAGTGTATCATGTTTTCAGTGACATATTCAAAATCATAAATAATGTATTATTTCATTAAATATAACATATTTCCTATAATATTTAATATTATATATTAAACCTTCAAATCATTTTTTTTATAATAATATGAAATATATAAAAATAACTATGATATAAATAAAAAGGGCAAAATTGTCAATTTTACTCTGTCTAGTCCAGTACTTTGCAATTTCAAACACTCGACAGCACAAAAGTCTTCTTCAGGGCAAAACAGTCAAATTACCTATTTTCAGTCCAGTACTTTGCAATCCAAACACTGGACAACACAAAAATCCTTGTCCAGTATTGAACAAACCAAACGTGGTACAAAAATATTTTTTGTCCAGTCCTTCTTTTTTAGTATTGTCCAGTACTCCTTGTTCTGTCCAGTACCAGTAATCAAACGGTACCTAATTGTTATAAAATATTGTGTACGAATATAACTAATTGCTTTACAATTAAAAATTTTATATATAGAAAAAAATGCTTCTTTTATGCAGCCACGGGTTATGGAGAAATATATCTCAAATTCAATGGGATTATGTAGCTTTTTCCTAAATTGGCTGCAGATTCTGTTAACAACGTTTGTTTTAAGAACTTTTAGACAATTATAGCCCTATTCTCAAACACCAACAACCAAACTTCTAGAGGAGTCCCTAACAATGATACCTTTAAGGTGGTTATTATTTCCTGGGTTTTTTATTTTTTTTCCACAAAGATAATATTTCATTGATAAGATGTCACCTAGTGTGTTAGGAGAATACATGATACCGATACAACATCAAAACTTCGTCCTCTTACAAACCGCAATATAGTACTAGGTATAATGACTATACTTTTAGTTAGGTGATCATAGTAGTGTTTTCAAACCGTAATAAACTAAAGTTACTAGTAGTAAAAAAAAAAAAAAAAAACTTACAATGACTCTAAGGTAAACCTACCCAAAGCTATCCTTAAGGTAAAACGATTAGTTAAACCTAATATGTGTGATATTTACTATGCCATCATTTAAAAAATTCATTATCCATATATACATCTAGTAGATATTAAAATTAATTATTTGAGCTTTCAAATACACATAAGGACCTACTTCCCTTTCAAACAATGGAAATCCTATTTGCTTCCCTTTTGAGTCTTATAAATTGTATTATTAGCTAATAAATTAGTTTGTCTCACTAATTTAAACACAAATTAGTTTCTCTCACTAATTTAAATACCCTTATTAGTGTTAACAACCACGCATATGTTTATGTCACAAAAATTAACATTGATTGTATCAAGTGCATGAATCTGAGCCTTAAAAAATTTCTCTAGGATTCTAGATTAGGAATCTCCGATGAGTAGCTAGCTTATCAACTTTTAGCTAAATAAGATAGAAGATTAGCAAATATGAAATTGAAACCTTTTAGTATAAGCCTATGTGATTCTAAAGATATAAAAGATTACAAGACAAGAATTAAGATATACACCAATTAGTAGCGATCAAAATAATTATATTAGATGACTCGAATTTAGACAATTACAATAGCAATTTATAAATAAAATTCAACTATGCCCTCCTTATAGGCTACATGCCTCTAATGCCCTAAATCTTATTACTTAATTTAATTTAACCCATAAATAGACCATCTATCTTGTTAAGGAAAAGTAGCCATTAGATATCCATGCATGCAAGCTTCCATCACCTTTTATATTTAATGTCTTGTCAACAAGACCACTTTCAATGGCCAATTCTTCTCATTTCAAACCTTAAATGAAGCTTAGGAAGTTCACATATACATATTCTCTTCCCTCAATCGGTCTTCTTCTTCCTTACCCCTTCAATCTTATTACCAGCATCATCCTCATTTCCTCTCTTGCCCATCTCTCTTTCTCTCATTTTCACACTCTAAAAACTCCCATCTCCCTCCATTTGCTTCCACATGCAATAGCTAAAATCTATAGATTAGTGGATAGCAAGCTTAACCAAAGCATTAGGAGGATAATCTAAGCACAATTTTAAGAAAAAACTAAGGTAAACTCTACCTCTAGGTTCTACTCTTTTAGTATTCAAGAACTTAAGATACTTACTAGTGTTTAATCTCCTAATTTGCAACTTAATCTTACCATTCGAGTTCTATGAGGTAAGATCTCCTTAATCTTGTCCATGTAATTGATAGGAATCAAAACCCTACAGGACTTATCACTAGGGCAAGAGCTAAAGGGCTACAAAATTTAGCAATGAGGGTCCTCTTTAAACAAACTGACCCTAAAAAAATTTATAGACTAACTTCTTTTCTATTACTTATTTGTTGTGTATTCCAGCAAGTATACTTGTCGGTTTTTACAGGGCGATGGATAAACTCGCTAAAGATTAGCTTGTGGGGTATTAATGGACTGACATAAACCAAAGAAAAACTGGTCCAACAAATTGTTCACTTAAATTGAAGAACTAGCCACTTAAAGACCATTTGAATATGTAATTGTTGCTATGAGAACTAGCCATTTTGTTTCATTTAGCAATTGTAATTTCTTTTCTTGAAACCGACCACCTAAGTGGCTTATTTGTAATTTTCATGTTGTTTTTACCCTAATTGGAGCAAGTATAAATACTTGCTAACTAAGGTTTTTGGAGAGCTTTTTGATATTTTTGACAAAACATACACATTGTTGCCGCGAGGAGTTCCCCTTGCTTGCAATTGATCTCTTATCAATTTCATTTGTGAAATTGTGGCGAGAACCAACTAGAGTGATTGTGAGTAATATCAATCATCTTTTGTTGTTTTTACAAATTGTATTTAGTGAGTAGTATCTAAGTGCAATTTGTTGGTTCCTTATCTTTATACACGTGAATCTAGGGTTCTTATTTTCAAATTTGAAACATTTTAATTTAAGTGGAATCTTAGTTCATTTCCTTGGGTTTCCATTGATATTCATATCATTGTTTGTGCCATATATTCATTTGGCTTCAATTTTTGTGAATTAGGGCCATTTTGTAAAGTTGTTGATCAAGACAATTATTGGTTGTAATTGTTGATTCACGCCATTTGTATTGGTATTCATGTGCTTAGTCTTTTAAGCACATCATATTTTGGTATTAGAGCATAGGTTTTGAGGAAGGGATTTGCGTGATTATCATTTAACAATTAAGGTTCTTGAAGTTGATTCTTGATCTGAAATTGTTGAAGTGAATTGTAGTAGTGCTTGTGGATTTTATTTCATTCTTGTTGTTGTTGATTGAAGTGGACGTAGAATACTTGTGGTAGCATTGTCTTCCTTGATTTTGTCGTGTGTAAGGAGGAGTGATCCTTTGTGATCATTTAGAAAATTGGAAATTTGAAATAAGAAGAGTGAATTGTGTGTTAGTGATTTCGGAAATAGTAGTTGTCATTTGTAAATTTTTAGATTTGCATTATGTGGAAGATAAGGAAAATATTTGAAATTCAAACACCTTCTTTAAATTGAGTAGCATTGATTGATTGTCATTTGAATTTGAATTGTTCTTACCATTTGTGGATAAGGTTACTTTAAGAGTGTATTTGAATTTGTTGTCGTGATTGGTGTAGTGATTGTGTTGTGTGTGTGGCGAATTGGAGTTATGTTGTGAAGGGGTGTTGCAACGTGAAGTGTTGTGTATGTTAAGGTGAAGGTGCTGCACGTGAAGTAGTATTGTGGTGAAGTGAGTTGCACCGTGATTGTATTGTGTATATGTGGCAATGTGAATGTGTTGTGGAGGGAATTGTAGCTTGTTGTAAGATTGTGTGTGGAAGAAGGGGAAGTTCTTGAATTGAATTCCATAATTTGGAATTCCATAAGTTGAAGCATAGTTGATTGGTGTTTGTTGTTTCCTTGAGATTTTGGAATTGGAAGAGTCATTTTTCAGAGTTGCTTAACTTGCGTAGAGAATTAGGAAATAATTTTGAATTTAAAATCAATCATTACTTGTGGAGTCATAGTGTATTGATCACTTTAATTGCACATTGACTAGTTGGAATCAATTGCTTGCCATTTGGAGAAGTGTCTATATTTGGTTCCATTTTGTTGTTGTTGTCGTGATTAGAATTGCACCGTAGGTGTGTGTGAGCTTTAGTGAAGTGCACTTTGTGGTGTGAATTGAAGTGTGTGTGTGTATACTGTGGGAGTAGACATGTTGTTGTGAAGGTATGTTTTGTGTAGTGGTTTGAAGGGAGTTGTACCATGAGTGTGTGTGTGTGTACTGTGGGAGTAGACATGTTGTTGTGAAGGTGTGTGTTGCGTGGTGGTTTGAAGGGAGTTGTACCGTGAGTGTGTGTGTGTGTGTACCGTGGAGTGAGTGTTGTGCATAGGTGTGTTGCATTGGTTGTTGTTACACCGTGGGTGTGTAAGTGTGTGTGGTAAAGTGTATTGTTGGTTTGTTGAAGTTAGTAGGCAACAATGTCAAGTGATTTGCATTTGTCTACTAATGTACTATACCGAGCCTTGACTTTTTTTACAACTATTGATGATGAGCAAAGAGAAAACTTATTTCACACATCTTGTAGGGTGCAAGGTAATTTGTATGTTATTATTATTGATGGTGGTAGTTGTACTAATGTTGTGGCTGCCTCATTAGTATTAAAATTGAAACTTGTAACTACTCTACATCCCAAACCCTATAAATTACATTGGCTAAGTGAATAGGGGAGTCTCCATGTGACCTAGAGGGTTAGTGTACCTTTCAGTATAGGTGATAAATATCATGATGAAATTGAATGTGACAATCTTCCTATGTGTGCATCCCATATATTGCTTGGCAGGACATGAGGGTTTTACATGATGGCTATAGAAATGCTCATATATCCAACTGGAGGGTAAATGTATAGTATTGAACCCTATGTCACCATTAGAGGTCCAAGAGGTGCAAAGATAGATAAGTCAACAATTAGAGGTCCTTGAGGTTCTTAGTTATATGAGTCAACCTTTAGAGGACCAAGCAGTTCAGAAGTAGATGTGTTAACCATCAGAGGTCCAAAAGGTTCAGGGGTAGATGAGTAAACCATCAGAAGGCCAAGAGGTTCAAAGACATATAAGTGAAACAGGGAAGGAGAAGACAATATTGGTGGGATAGTTTTAGTTAGGGGAGGTCATAGTGGATGATAGACCATTATATGTGTTGCAGATGAGATATATCATAGAGATGGAGGAGCGAGAGCAACCATCCCCTGTGGTATCTCAAGTACTGGGAGATTATAGTGTTATTTTTACAGATAACTTGCTAGAAGGATACAAAGTTTCTGTTGCATTTGATGATATAGACTTGTCACTCTATCTACCTAATGATGTTCATGAAGACTTATCAGATTTGAGGACAAATCTTCTTGAGGCCTGAGGAGATGATAGGAATCAAAACCGTATAGGACCTATCATTAGAGCAAGAGTTAAAGGGTTATAAAATTTGGCGATGGGGGTCCTCTTTGAACAAACTGAACCAAAAAATATTTGTAGACTAACTTATTTTTTATTACTTATTTGTTGCGCATTCCAGCAGGTATACTTGTCGGTTTTTACAAGGTGATGGATAAACTTGCTAAAGCTCAGCTTGTAGGTTATTTATGGATCGACATAAACCAAAGAAGAATTGGTCCAACAAATTGTTCACTTGAATTGAAGAACCAGCCACTTGAAGACCATTTGAATATGTAATTGTTGCTATGAGAACCAACCATTTTGTTTATTTTGTACTTGTAATTTTCATTTTTGGAACCGACTACCTAGTGGCAACTTTGTAATTTTTTTGGTTTGTTTTACCATAATAAGAGCAAGTATAAATACTTGCTAACTAGGGTTTTTAGGAAGCTTTTCTCAATTTGAAAAGTATACACTTTTGTACCGTGTAAGAGAGTCTCTTTTGCTAGCATTCACTCTTATCAATTTTCTAAGAAATTATGGCAAGTTTGGCTTGGAATTTCTTGTGAGTAATATCAAGATCTTCTAAGTTGCATCCTTTTATTGCTAGTGTGTAATATTTAGTGATAATTGGTTGATTTTCCTACTTGTTATTTCATGCCAAATTAGGGTTCATATTGCTAAGATTACAAACCAATTTTAGAGATTGGAATTGCATTTTCTATGTAATTGATTGGTATTGAGATTCCTTTGTAATACATATAATTTGGGTTCACACCATTGAGATTGTATTCACGCCAATTTAAGGATTTTGTCTTGTTGAATTCTCCAATTGGATTGTGTTCATGTGCTTGAATTATTAAGGTAGATTAGCAATTCTTTCCATGAGTGTAGATGTACAAAGGGTTGTTGATACGCACACAAGTTTAAGAAATAAATAGTTAAATGATGTAATCGAAGGAAATGGAGAAACTAATGAGTGAAGATGATGAATACCCTAAACTTGTGGCCCCTTAATCCTTATGTAGTGTAGCTATGCCATGGCTAAGATGGGAAATGAACAAGCATGTGTTTGATTTAACTAAAAACAATGAAACATGAAGTCTAGTAATAACACAATGTGATAAGAGTGTATTATTAAAAGTTTGATTAAGCCACAATTAGACAAACACACACACACACACATACATATATGTATTACTCAAACTAGATTGATAATTTAAAGTAAGCTCACCAAATGATAGTTTTAATTAAGTTAAAATGGTATTTGGTATTGACCTCAACCAACTAATGTGATAAACTTTAAGTTAAAGTGCACAATGGAGTAGAACTAGTACTCAAACTCAACAAAAATTGATATTAATTTGAATTAAATATGATGTTCCCTATTATGATAAGACAACTTGATTTTAGCTTTTTTTAAAGAGTATATAATCTAGTGTAAATAATAAGCTACGACAAGAAAGAAGACTAACAGTAGCCAAAACTGAGAGCATAATTGGTAAAAGCTATACAATCTTCTCAGCGTACTCAAACTGATATGAGAAAAATGACTAGCTAAAAGATTTAATTATGAAAATAAATGATAGTAAATGAAAAGAGATGAAATAAGCTTTCTAGTGACTATTTATTTATGCAATTATGATAAGAAATGACCTAGCTATGGCCAAAATAAGTTAGGTGTATGACTTAAAACCACAATCTTAAGGATAGATAACTTAACCAATTGACCTAAAACCCTTAGGATAACCCTTAATAACTGACTCAATTCTTCATAGAAATATACTTTCTCACCTAATTGTATTACATTCATAGTGATTGGTTTGAGCCAGTGGAGTGCTATTGCCATGACTACCTTGACTAAGCCACATCATATCCGATTGAGTAATACTCGATGAATGTCATGCTTATTTGTGATTGATGAGTAGAAGTTTGAAATTGATTTAATGTCTATTTGGATATGCTAATGTGTGTGGGGTTATAAACAAAACAATGCTTGTGTTTGATGAGTGATTTAATTAAATCACTAGATCAATAAGAGAGGCTAAATCGGATTACTTAGAGGATTGTTTTGAATATGCTATGCTATTGTTGATTGTCTACTATATATATTTAGTAGGCTAACTATAACCACATTAATAAAGGATCGATCTTTAATATAAATGGATATGCATGGCATATTATTGCATTCTCTAAAGGTCATTAGCACTATGTAGTGCATTAAAAGGACCATATGGAGGTGATTCTCCATAGCTCCAACCTTTGGAAACTACCACAACACAAAGAGATGTTGTCCACCAATTGGAGCTAATTATGTTTGGTTAGCTAGCTTTGGAGTTGGGAATCACTTAGGTGATATTCCTATAAGCAAGTATTAAATGGCCATGTTAGTATTGCTAACAAATTCTTAGAATTCGGAACTTTAATGCTAATATATAAGAAGTTGTATCTCAATCCTTAGTCTCAAAGGGTGTAAATCCAATGCTCACAAGATATTCGAAAGGTCTTGTAAGTTGTTGCATTGTAAGTGATTGTTGAGTGTTGCATGGCATTCCTAATTGATTGTTAATTTGTTTGATATTTTTTTTTTGTGTTGTGTGGTGATAAGAGTAAATTAATCCTTATAAATCATGGGCGTTAATGATGAATTTGTGTAATCTTTTGAATAAAATCAATGCGGATTCGGTACTTAACAGATAAATATATCAGTTTCAGGGTATAATACTAAAGAGAAGTGGAAAGATAACAAAAGGAGCATGATTGAAGCTCAAAAGATCAAGTTAAAGCTACTTAAGGACAACATAGGGAAAGCCACGCCCGTTTCATGAACCGTGTGCACACTTGAGGATGAAATTTGTCACTTGGAAAGGAAGCACGACTTGTGATATGGGTGTGCTTGAAGCCATGCCAGACGCTAAGGAGAAATGGAAGAGTCTAGAGCCTGGCATGGTTTGTAATCTAGCCATGTTTTTAGCCGTGCCACACACCGAACAAGGATGAGGAATTGCGGATTATCGACCAGAGGGAGACACGGTTTGAAATCTGGCCGTGTTGGTGGGCGTGTTAGGCGTATGTTATTCACTTTTCGAGATTTACTTGGAAAAGGAAAGATATATTTGTATCTTTCTAGCTGAAGATCCTGGGCCATTCCCTTAAGAGTATAAATAGAACCAACCTTAGAGAAGGAGGAGGAGGCGGCACGAGAACAACCCTAGAGAAGAGAAGTTAGAAGAGTTTCTAGAATCGAAGTCAAGATCTTTGTGTTTGGGTTTATTTATGGATTCTAATATTTTCTCTTTTGTTCTTTTCATCAGAACCATGAGTAGTTAATTGTTTTATACCCGATCCCTCGAGAAACCCCTAACTGTTATGTAACGGATTTGTTAATGTTTCAATGATTAATCCTGATCTTTGAGTTTATTCATGTTGCAATCATGGTTTGCTTATCTTGATATGTGCGCAGTATTAGGATTGAATTAGATCTCTGTTAATAAGATTGAGAAATCGCTTAATAGAGTAGATCTGGCATGAATAAAAAGACTACTTGTAATCCTAGAGATAGGTTATAGGAGGTTTTCTGTATTGAATGAGGTCATGGTGGTCTGGTTCAATTGAGAGTCCTAGGATTTTATTGCAATCTTAATTATGTTAATTAAAGAGAGATCTTAATTGACTTAATTAGGATTAGGGATTATTGATCTTGAGAAAGACCTTAATCTAGTGTAAGAAACTCCGCAGATCAGAGATGTTGTGTATTAATTATTGGAAAGTTTGTAATTGAATAAAAGTTGCATGATAATTAGGGGTGGAACTTAGGTAGGGTATGTTTAGATAATTGAATTAACTAAAGGAGTATTTGAATATCTTCACTCTGATCATTTAATTCGTTCCTTTTAGATTTAATCAGTAAGTAGGGTAATTGAGTTCATCAATAGTGAGAAGTTAAATAGTAGGATAATCGTTAGTACTAGTACTTATAAGTCTTCATGGGATCGATACCTGTACTCCAATGCTATATTGCTAATTGATAGGTATACTTGCCTGAGAACTGATCATAAGCTAGGATTGAGTATAAGATTTAACTTGTTAGAATGATCAGATTGTTAACCAAGTTTTTGGCGCCGTTGCCAGGGACTTTTAATATTAGGAAAACTTGACGCCTACTACTTTAACTATAATTTTTTTTTTTTGTTGTTAATTATTTCTCTTAGTTTCATTCATGCTTCCATTCAAATTTGTTGAGGAAACTAAGTTCATCGTTTGTTTTTCGCAGTTTATGACAAGGAGCTCTTCATTTAAGCTTCTTGACCTTGATCTTGAGATTGACCGAACTTTTAGATGGCGATTGAAAAATGCTGAGGAGATAGTAGGGAATTTGAATTTCGACGAACCTTTGGAAAGTGAAGAAGCAACATCAGTAGCTGACAAGGAAGCTTCTATCACCCGTGGTAACACAGAAGCCGAACCAATGGCAGTTGAACGAAGGATGATGGTTGAATATGCCCGACCTACTCTGGGCAGCACTGGTTCGTGTATTGTGCAACCGGCAATAGAGGCCATCAACTTCGAAATCAAGGCCTCTACAATGCACATGATTCACAATTAATGCCAGTTTGACAGTTTGCCTAACGAGGACCCTCATGCGTACATCCAGATGTTCTTGGATATTTGCGCAATTGTCAAGCAAAATGGGGTATCTGAGGAAGCGCTGAAATTGCGACTTTTCCCTTTCACTTTCCGGGGGAAAGCAAGGCAGTGGTTTAGTTTACTAAATCGGGATTCCATAACCACTTGGACCCAGATGGCGGAGACTTTCCTGGACTATTATTTCCTACCATCGAAAACTGCCAAGTTAAGAAATGATATCACATCATCAACCCAACTAGACCACGAGCCCCCGCATGAAGCGTGGATTAGATTCAAGGATCTTCTTAGGCGATGTCCACATCACCAAATGCCTAACTGGCTACAAGTTTCTACCTTCTATAATGGGCTTGACTATGCAACTCGACAGACAATTGATGCTGCTATTGGGGGTACTCTGAATGTGAAGACACCGGAAGAGTCGTTGAGTTTGTTTGAGAACATGGCTAAAAATAATCACCAGTGGAGCCATGGTAGACAAAAGCACAGGGCAGCGGATATTTATGAGGTCGATTTGATGATAGCAATTGTAGCAAAAGTGGATGCGCTCGCTTCAAAAGTTGCAGGGATGGCTGTATCTCAACCATCCCAATACTGCTCAACTGAACCTCATTCCAACAACGTGGTATCTGAAGTGCAAGAGCATGTTGAGTATGTGGGGAACCCCACAAGGCCACAGAACAATCCCTATAGCAACACATATAATCCAGGGTGGCGCAATCATCCCAATTTCTTATGGAGTAATAAGCAATTTCCAAGGGGTAATGCACCTGCTCCAGGATTCCAACAAAGACCAGCTCCACCTCCTTTCCAAGAAAAGAAATCTAGTCTGGAGGATATGATTGCGAAGTTCATTCAAACGTCGGAGCAACGCCGGCAATCCACAGAGGCAGCTCTAAGAAATCATGAAGCCTCAATCCACAATTTGGAAAACCAGGTGGGGCAGATCTCCAAAGCGTTTGCTGAGCGACCACAAGGGTCTCTCCCTGGAAATACAGAGACCAACCCAAGGGAACACGTGAAGGTAGTAATTCTTAGGAGTGGAAAGGAAGTGAGATCAAATAAGTGTGGGGAAACTCCTGTTGTTAGGAAAGGGAATGAGGCTGTTGATAAGGGCGAGACCACTAATAAAGCAGAAAAAGGCAGAATTATAGAGGAAAGAACAAAAGACTCGGAAGCTAAGAAGACACCTATCGTCCAGCCCTATAAACCCCCATTGCCATATCCTGCAAGGCTGCGGAACAACAAAGATCGGGAACATTTAGGTAAGTTTCTGGATTTGGTTAAACAGTTACACATCAACTTACCACTTGTGGAAGTCCTTTCTCAGATGCCCAAGTATGCCAAGTTCTTGAAAGATTTGCTGTCTAATAAGAAGAAGATGGAAGAGATCTCCACTGTAACAATTGGTGTGGGTTATTCCGCGATTTTACTGAATAAGCTTCCAAAGAAATTGAAAGATCCAGGGAGTTTCACCATACCATGTTTCATTGGTAATCTACCCGTAGAAAAAGCATTAGTAGATCTGGGGGCTAGTATAAACCTGATGCCATATTCACTTTTTCAAAAGCTGGGATTAGGGGAGCTAAAGCCCACATGAATGAGTCTTCAATTGGCAGACCGATCAGTGAAGTTTCCTAGAGGGGTTATTAAAGATGTAGTAGTGAAAGTAGAGACTTTCATCTTCTCGATTGATTTTGTGATCCTGGACATGGATGTTGACACTGAAGTTCCTCTGATCTTGGGATGTCCCTTTTTAGCTATAGCTCGAGCAATCATTGATGTGGCTGAGGGCCAATTAGTGCTGCGCATTGGGGAAGATGAGTTAGTGATACAGATACCGGTTGTGATGAAGAAATCGGTGAGTTCTGATGATACTTGTTATGCAATTGATTTGACTGATACCGTTGTGGAAGATATCTTATGCAAGGATCCATTAGAGTTGAGTTTGAGAGTATGCGATATTGAAGAGATAGATGATTGTGTAGTACAAGAAATGTTTACTCATCTTGATGGCAAGGAAGAACTTGGGTTAAAAACAGAAAGGGAGAATATTGATGTAGGAGATGTTACCAAATTGAAGCCCTCTATTGAAGATCCTCCAATTCTGGAACTGAAGAAACTCCCTGACTATCTGGAGTATGCTTTCTTAGAGAAGGACTCTCAATTACTGGTCATCATTGCAGCCGGGCTAACCATTGTTCAGAAGGAAAAGCTCTTGAAGATCTTGAAGGAACATAAGCGTGTCTTGGCATGGAAAATCTCGGATATCCAAGGGGTTAGTCCATCTTTTTGTACACACAAAATCTTGATGGAAGACAATTTGAAACCAGTGGTGCAAGCTCAAAGACGACTTAATCCAAACATGAAAGAAGTCGTTAAGAAAGAGGTAATCAAGTTGTTAGACCCTGGGCTAATTTATCATATTTTTGATAGTTCATGGGTAAGCCCCGTCTAGGTGGTGCCAAAGAAGGGGGGAATGACGGTGGTCCCAAATGAGAATAATGAGCTCATACTAATGAGGACGGTGACGGGATGGCGAGTCTGCATTGACTATCGCAAATTAAATGAAGCCACTTGCAAGGACCATTTTCCTTTGCCTTTTGTCGATTAGATGTTAGAGAGGCTTGCTGGACATATGTTCTACTGTTTTCTAGATGGGATGTCGGGATATTACTAGATCCAAATTGCCCCTGAAGATCAAGAGAAAACTACCTTCACATGTCCTTATGGCACGTTTGCTTATAGAAGGATGCCCTTTGGGTTATGTAATGCACTGGCCACTTTTCAGCGATGCATGTTAGCAATTTTGGAAGATCTGGTTGAAGATATCATGGAGGCATTCATGGATGACTTTTCCGTGTTTAGGGATTCATTTGATTCTTGCCTACAGAATTTGGAAAGGGTGCTCATACGTTGTGAAGAAACCAACTTAGTTCTGAATTGGGAGAAGTGTCACTTCATGGTGACTGAAGGTATTGTCTTGGGACATAAAATATCTCAGCAGGGGATTGAAGTAGATGACGCCAAAGTTGATACTATAGCCAAACTTCCCCCACCTTCTTTGGTTAAAGCTATTCGGAGTTTTCTGGGACATGTTGGATTCTATAGACGATTCATCAAGGATTTCACCAAAATTGCTCGTCCTCTCACCAGGTTGTTGGAGAAGGACATCGCCTTTGATTTCAATGATGAATGTCTCTAAGCTTTTGAGGCGCTAAAGGAGAAACTGACCAAGGCTCCTATCATAGTGGCTCCAGATTGGAACCTACCATTTGAACTAATGTGCGATGCCAACGACTATGCTGTAGGAGCTGTCCTGGGTCAAAGAAAGGATAAGTATTTCCAGCCGATATGCTATGCCAGCAAAACTCTAACCGATGCTCAAGAGAATTATACCACTACTGAGAAGGAGTTATTGGCAGTAGTGTTCGCTTTTGACAAATTCCGATCCTATCTTGTTCTTTCTAAGGTGATAGTGTATACTGACCACTCCGCATTGAGATACTTAATGACCAAGACGGATGCAAAACCTCGCCTCATCAGGTGGATACTCCTATTGCAAGAATTTAACCTTGAGATTAGAGATAAGAAGGGAGTAGAAAATCTTGCAGCGGATCATCTATCTCGATTGAAGAACCCATGTGTTGAGCAGCTGAAGGAAGAAGATATCACCGATAGATTTCCTAAGGAGAATTTGTATTCCGTCAACAAAGTTAGCAGTTCGGAGTCCCCATGGTTTGTAAACATGGCCAACTATCTAGTGGCTAGGGTCCTTCCACAGGACATGTCGAAGCAACAGAAAAAGAAGTTCTTTACCGACCTGAAGTATTACTATTGGGAAGACCCTTACTTGTTCAGGTATTGCTCAGACCAAATGATCAGGCGTTATGTCTGACATGAGGAAGGATGGGAGATCTTAAGCCATTGCCATAGTGGACCCACTGGAGGACACCATGGTGCAAACAGGACGGCCCACAAAAGTGCTAGAGGCTGGTTTTTATTGGCTGTCGGTATTCAAGGATGCCTAAAGTTTTGTGGCTTAATGCGATCGATGCCAGAGAGACGGTAACATTTCAAGGAGGGACGAAATGCCACAGCACTATATTCTAGAGTGCGAAGTGTTTGATGTATGGGGTATTGATTTTATGGGGCCATTTCCTCCTTCATATGGAAACAAGTATATATTGGTAGCAGTGGACTATGTATCTAAGTGGGCAGAAGCGCAAGCTCTACCGACAAATGACGCTAGGGTGGTTGTCAAGTTCCTCAAGAAGCTCTTTTGACGCTTTGGGGTACCTCGAGCACTCATTAGTGATCGGGGTACACATTTCTACAACTCTCAAGTTAAAAAAGTCTTAAAAAGATATCGAGTAACTCACCCTCTTTCCACTCCTTATCATCCACAGACAAGTGGGCAAGTAGAGTTGACAAATAGAGAGCTAAAGCGCATCTTAATGAGATCAACTCTCCAGCATGGGCGAGATTGGGCAGACAGGTTAGACGATGCGTTATGGGCTTACAGGATGGCATACAAAACATCACTTGATACAACTCCTTTCCGGTTAGTATATGGGAAAGCGTGTCACTTACCAGTTGAGATTCAACATAGGGCGTTCTGGGCAATCAAGACTATCAATCTCGATATCAACAAGTCCGGGGCTCACAGGAAAAGGCAGATTAATAAGCTTGACGAGTTAAGACTTATGGCCTATGAAAACGCTAATATCTACAAGGAGAGAGCCAAAGCATATCATGACGCAAGGTTACGCCAGCACAAGCAATTTAAGGAAGGGGATATGGTACTGCTTTTCAACTCCAGGTTGAAACTTTTTCCTGGGAAACTCAAATCAAAATGGTCAGGTCCTTTTCGGGTCAAGAACGTTTTCCCTTATGAAACGGTGGAGTTAGAATACCCAGAAAAGGGTATTTTCAAGGTCAATGGACAGAGACTTAAACATTACTTAGGAGACAAGAAGGTCTTTGAAGAAAGAGCGGAGCTGACCCTCATTCAAATCCATAACTGATCTCCCTCTATTCATTCGGTCGAGCCAACGACAGTAAACAAAAGCACTGGCTGGGAGGCAACCCATGCATCTACTAGGTTAGTTTTCCTTTTACTATCATCATCAATATATTTGTGATTTGTGGTTTTGCAGGTGAGATTTTAACGAAGAGGATTAGACATGGTCTAAGGCACACCTAAGTGTGTGGGCATTTGTGAAAGGTGTCTCATTCCAGGGGATGGCATGGGTACAGGAACGGCCAAGTTACAAGCCGTGCCACAAGGTAAGATTTTTCACAAGTTTTTGTATAGGAGCAGTGCCTGACATGACTCGAACACTCCCAGGTTTGCACCTGTGTCATCAATAGCCCCTAGGGTTCATGATTTTCATATATAAGATGCCTTTCCCTACACTTATTTCCTCATTCACACACCACTCCTCTCTACATTTTTGTTTTTTTCTCCTCTTTGTTGGTTCCACTGCGTGAAGGACATCCTTTATCAATCTTCAAAGATTTCTTGAGTGTGTTGTATCAAAGATGCCTAGGACTAAAACAGTGGCGCGTAAGAATGCTCAGCTTAGTTCAGCTAGGGGTTCATCTAGAGCTTCGAGACGCTATCCTCCTAACTTGAGGAGGGAGGATGAAGCTAAGTATGACACGGTGCGAGAATGGAAGGTAGTCACGCCTAATGTGATAATCGATTGGGAAGTGTTCGCTCAGTATGGGTTGGTGGAACAATTTGATCAATTCTTGAAAGATCCAGCTTGGAGAGCACTTCTGAGCATTGAGGAGGACGTTTATGCTTCGCTGAGCTATGACTTCGTCGCCACATTCAAGCTTAGTTTCAGCCGTCATACCCAGCTTAATAACGTGGTTTCCTTCTACTGCCAAGGGAGTTACCACCATGTTGAAATGAGAGAATTTATCAAGTGCTTGGGCATTTATGACAATGAGTTTATCAACTCCGATGAGTTTTCTCAGCTTCCAGATGCTTTTCCCAGGGGCATATTGCAGTATAGAGTGTGGAACAGTATGGGAGATGGCGGGTATGATCCATCAAAATCTAAGGGAAGCCATTTACGGGATCCTGCTGTGCGTATGCTTCATTACATTTTGGCCCGTTCAACTACTGGTAGGGGTGATTCTCAAGGTGTTGTGAATGCTTCGGATTTGTACCAACTGTGGAGTATGATCACAGGTACCTGGGTTAATGTTGGATTGGTAGCTGTTTGGTGTTTGAAAAAGCAGTGCGATCTGGGGCATCACAGGGTTTTTGTCAACTCTTGGATTACCCGTATTCTGAAGAACTATGGTGTCTTTCCAACATGGGTTCCAAGGGACAGTTGTGGAAGGAGTACCTCTCTCCTTGAGGGTGTTTTGCGAAGGTGGAGGTTTCATTTACTGGATGCAGCTGAAGAACAACAAGAGCAGGAGATAGAACCCGAGCAGGTTGAGGAGCAAGAGCAAGCTCAAGAGCAGGCCGTACCGAACCAGGAGTTTGCAGATTCTGTAAGGAGATTGACTGCGGATTTGGAAGAAATTAAGAGAGAACAAGCCAGGCAGTCAAAGCGGGTTAAGGGCCTGAAGCATTATTTGGTCACGTGTTTATCACGTATTGGTGAGAAGTTGGCGGTAGATCTTCCCCCATGTGGTGGCTCTAGTGATGAGGATGTCGTATCACAAGCTACTCGGGTTGTTTCTGGAGGAGATTGTCACTCGAGCGGTGCTGATAGGAATTAGACTTTTCCAGGACCTATCACCAAGGCCCGAGCTAAGGGTCTCCAGAATCTAGTGATGAGGGTTGTGCTAGAGAAACCTAACCTTGAGAAGTCTAACTCACTTTCTACATCTTTGCACTATAATTTTGATGCATTTCAGCAGGTTCATTTGTCAGTCTTACAGGATGCAAAAACACCCTTACTACTGAGTGAATCAGGGTTGTCAACGAAACCTAATTCAAAAGCTTCTTGAAGACCGGCATCATAAATGACCATTTCTTTTATATATTTACTCTTTTATGAACTATGTTTTTTGTTGTATTTTGGTTTTGGGACACTTTTATTTCTTTGTAACTTTCATTTAGGGTTAGCCACCTTAAAAGTGGCAAACTTGTAATTTTGAGCACTTTTTAACCCTAGGAGTAGCAAGTATAAATACTTGCTTAAGAGAGGGTTTGAGAGCTTATTAGTTTGCAGATTAAACACTACATTTCACGTGAGAATTAGGGTTCATACCTTGGTTCCAAACTCTTATCAATTTTAATCCCAAGAGTTGAAATTGTGGCGAGTGCAACATCTTGAAATTGTGAGTTATATCAATTTCATTTTGTTGTGATTTCTTTTTTTCTCTAGTGTGTCATATCTAGGGTTGAATTGAGATAGTTCTTGGTCAGAAATACATATTTTTATTCATGAATTCTTGTGTTTATTTGAAGTATTTATCAATTTGATTCGGATCATCATTGAAGACTACACTTGAAATCGTGTTCTTTTCTATTGGAAAGGGATTCTTATCGTTAAGGTTTTTCTTTGTCATTTGTGGATTATTTGCGTGGATTATATGAGATTAGGGTGTTGATAGAAGATATTATCATTGTGGTATTATAATTATATCATTGGATATTTGGATTTCATCATATCTTCATTAGGGTTCACGTGAAATTGCCCTTTGTGGATTCAATTTTGCCTTGACTTGAGATTGTTTTTCTTAAGTCTTTTGATTGTGCTTCTTAATGGAATTAGGCACATCATCTTTTTGGTATCAGAGCTCTTGTTGAGAGAAGGGATTGGTTGTATTTGATTTCGCGGAATTGATCATCAATTAGTGTTGATCAAGTGAAAACTGCAAATTGTGTTGTTGTTGTTGTTTTGAGATTGCGAAATTACCTTGGATTGGGATTTGATTTGCTAATTGTTGAAGTTGGTTTGGGAAGGTTATTGCATCATTTTGTGGTCACTAATTTACGTAGAAGAGTAGAAGTACAAAGTGTAGTTTACTTTAGCAAATTTTTTGGAACTTGAAAAAAAACTTACCAATTCTTGCCGTGACTAGCTTGTGGCATGAGGGGGTTGTGCAGTTTGTTGTTTTTGATTTCCATTGTGTAATTCTGAATTGGTGGAGTACAATTTGCAGATTACATTGAGTTTTGATTAGTAAGGAATTATTTGAATTCAAAACATATGCAATTAAGTTGTGGGAGTTAATGATTGCTATTTGAATTTGAATTCATTGTTACCAATTGAGGAAGGCTTGCAATAAGTGAAGTTGTTTGACTTTCAAATTGAAAGTTGCTGCCTATTGTGGGATTCGGAATTCATTTTGGGAAAGTCACGTATTAGTCTTTTGTTTTCATTATTTTCCGTGGAAGTTGAAGTCTACTTGTACTTAATATCCATCTTGTTGTTGCCGTGGAAGTAACACATTATTATTGTTGTTGTTGCTTGTGTGTTACCGTGGAGTGACTTGTGGAAATTAAAGTTTGTTGTACCGTGATCTTAAAAGAAGTGGGGAATATTTTTTACGTGTTGATTGAGTTGAATTCCACAATGTCTAGTGAAATTCTTCAATATGCTAATGTATTGCGACGCTCATTAAGTACATTTGCTAGTAAGGAGGAAGAACAAAGGGAAAATTTGTTCCACACTTCTTGTAGGATACAAGGAAATTTATGTGTCCTTATAATAGATGGTGGTAGTTGTACCAATGTAGTAGCTGTATCGTTGGTATCGAAGCTAAAGCTTTCAACTATTCCACATCCCAAACCTTATAAACTACATTGGCTGAACGATCAAGGAAGTTTGTATATTACCCAAAGAGCTAGGGTACCCTTCAGTATAGGGGATAAGTATTGTGATGAAATTGAGTGTGATATCTTGCCCATGTATGCATATCATATTTTGCTTGGTAGACCTTGGTTATATGACAGGGGGGTATTACATGATGGCTTCAGAAATACATATATGTTTCAAAAGGAGGGCAAGTGAATTATTCTGAATCCTATTCCACCTTCAGAGGTCTATAATGTCCAGTAACAGATTAATCGACCATCAGAGGCTAAGAAGGTTTTGATTCAAAATAACGTTTCTGAGGGGAAAAAGGTATTGTTGATGGGATAGGGTGAGATGGAGAGATTAATCACAGAAGAGGCTCTAACATACTTGCTTCAGTTGAGATTTGTCTTAGGGCTACGGGAATCACAACCTCTACCTCCAGTAGTTTCTCAGGTATTAAATGAGTATACTGACATTTTTCCTGATGATTTACCAGCAGGATTACCACCCTTGAGAGGGATAGAGCATGCTATTGAGCTTATGCCCGGTTCAGTGTTACCAAACCAACTCGCATATCGCATGAATCCTGTGGAGGCTAAGGAATTGAAACGTCAGGTAGATGAATTGGTGGAACGAGGGTTTGTTAGAGAGAGTCTCAGCCCATGCGCTGTTCCCGCCCTTCTTGTTCCCAAGAAGGATGGAACTTGGAGAATGTGTATTGATAGCAGAGCCATCAACAAAATCACCATTAAATACAAGTATCCTATTCCTAGACTTGATGATATGTTGGATGAGCTGTATGGTTCACAGATTTTCTCCAAAGTTGATCTTAAAAGTGGATATCATCAAATTCGGATGAGGGAAGGGGATGAATGGAAGACCGCTTTTAAAACACGTCATGGACTGTACGAATGGTTGGTTATGCCCTTTGGTTTGAGTAATGCTCCTAGTACTTTTATGAGATTGATGAACCATGTATTGAAGGAGTTCTTAGGAAAATTTGTTGTTGTTTATTTTGATGATATTCTGATCTACAGCAAAGACCTAGAACAACATGTGGAGCATCTTTGGGCAGTATTCTCAGTATTGAATGCACAACAGTTATTTGCGAATTTTCAGAAGTGTTCCTTTTGTCAAACTGAGGTAACATTTTTGGGTTTTGTTGTGTCAGGTGCAGGAGTTAAGATGGATGAGGAGAAAGTGAGGGCAGTTAAGGAATGGCCAACACCTACTTCAGTTACTGAGGTAAAAAGTTTTCATGGGCTTGCATCTTTTTATAGACACTTTGTCCAAAATTTTAGTAGCATTGTCAGTCCTCTCATAGAACTAACTAAGAAAAGTGTTCCTTTTATCTGGAGTGAAAAGTCTTAGAGGAGTTTCGAAGAGATTGAAGAAAAACTCTCTTGTGCCCCATTACTGGTCTTACCTGATTTTGACAAAATTTTTGAATTGGAATGTGATGCTTTAGGGATTGGAATTGGTGCTGTATTAATGCAAGAGAAGAGGCCTATAACATATTTTAGTGAAAAGTTGAGTGGAGCAACTTTGAACTATTCTATATATGATAAGGAATTTTATTCCTTAGTTAGGGCTCTCATGACGTGGCAGCATTATCTCCTCCTAAAGGAGTTTATTATTTATACAGATCATGAATCTTTGAAACATTTCAGGGGTCAACATAATTTGTCTAAGCGCCAGGCTAAGTGGGTGGAATTTCTGGAGGGCTTCGCTTATGTGATTAAGTACAAAAAGGGCAATCAGAATATTGTTATTGACGCTTTATCACGACGGTATGTACTAATCACTTCTCTTTAGTCAAAATTACTAGGTTTCGAGCTGTTGAAGGAACAATATGTATGTGATGAGGAATTCAAAATTGTCATGGAGAGGTGTCTTAGAGGCGAGATGTATGATGGTTATTGTGTGATAGATGGTTTTCTATATAAATCAGGAAAACTTTGTATTCCATTTGGATCTATGAGGGAATTATTGGTGAGGGAAGCACATGCAGGTGGTTTGTCAAGGCATTTTGGTGAGAAGAGAACTCTAGCCATATTGAGGGAGAATTTCTACTGGAAAGGCATGATAAGGGATGTCCATAGGGTACTAGAAAGGTGTGGTGTCTGCAAGAGAGCCAAGGGAAGGAAAGGTGCGCAGGGTGAATATATGCCTTTACCTATACCATCTAAACGTTGGACTGATATCAGCATGGATTTTGTGTTGGGATTACCCAGAACACAAAGAGGGAAAGACTCTATTATGGTGGTTGTTGATCAATTTAGCAAAATGTCACGTTTTGTACCATGCCACAAAACAGACGATGCTCTTTTATTGCTAACCTTTTTGGGCAGGAAATTGTCAAATTACATGGAGTTCCACACAGCATAGTGCCAGACAGAGATACTAAATTCCTTAGTTTCTTTTGGAAAACACTATAGAGAAGACTAGGTACTAAACTGATGTACAGTACCTCTTGCCATCCCCAGACTGACAGACAAACAGAGGTTGTCAACCGCATGCTTGGGAATCTTCTCAGAGCAACAATTGGCAAGAATCTTACTGATTGGGACTTGTGTCTTCCTATTGTTGAGTTCGCTTACAATAGGTCTACTCATAGTTCAACTAGTAAGTCTCCCTTTGAAGTTGTTTATGGCTATAACCCTTCTATTCATTGGATTTTATAGCTGGACCAGCGACAAAGGAAGAAAGTCTTAGTGGAGTTGATTGAGCACAACAGATTCAACACATCCATGATCGGACCACTGAACACCTTTAGAAGACCCAGGAACAATAGAGGATCCAGGGAAACAGGCACAGGAAAATTCATCTCTATAATCCAGGTGATTTAGTCTGGATTAATCTTAGCAGGGACAAGTTTCCACACAAAAAGTCACAGAAGCTATCTCCAAGATTAGACGGACCATTCAGGGTCTTAAAGTGCATCAACAACAATGCTTATCGCATCGAGTTGCCAGGAGATTATGGAGTATCAGCCACTTTTAACGTTTCAGATCTTTCACCTTATTTAGCAGATGACTTGCACGAAGATCCATTAGATTTAAGGGCAAATCTTCCAGAAGCCCGAGGAGATGATAGGAATCAGACTTTTCCAGGACCTATCACCAGGGCCCGAGTTAAGGGTCTCCAGAATCTAGTTATGAGGGTTTTGCTAGAGAAACCTAACCTTGAGAAGTCTAACTCACTTTCTACATCTTTGCATTATAATTTTGATGCATTTCAGCAGGTTCATTTGTCAGTCTTACAGGATGCAAAAACACCCTTACTACTGAGTGAATTAGGGTTGTCAACAGAACCTAATTCAAAAGCTTCTTGAAGACCGGCATCATGAAGGACCATTTCTTTTATATATTTACTCTTTTATGAACTATTTTTTTTGTTGTATTTTGGTTTTGGGACACTTTTATTTCTTTGTAACTTTCATTTAGGGTTAGCCACCTTAAAAGTGGCAAACTTGTAATTTTGAGCACTTTTTAACCCTAGGAGTAGCAAGTATTTAGAGAGGGTTTGAGAGCTTATCAGTTTGCAGATTAAACACTACATTTCACGTGAGAATTAGGGTTCATACCTTGGTTCCAAACTCTTATCAATTTCAATCCCAAGAGTTGAAATTGTGGCGAGTGCAACATCTTGAAATTGTGAGTTATATCAATTTCATTTTGTTGTGATTTCTTTTCTTCTCTAGTGTGTCATATCTAGGGTTGAATTGAGATAGTTCTTGGTCAGAAATACATATTGTTATTCACGAATTCTTGTGTTTATTTGAAGTATTTATCAATTTGATTCGGATCATCATTGAAGACTACACTTGAAATCGTGTTCTTTTCTATTGGAAAGGGATTCTTATCATTAAGGTTTTTCTTTGTCGTTTGTGGATTATTTACGTGGATTATATGAGATTAGGGTGTTGATAGAAGATATTATCATTGTGGTATTATAATTATATCATTAGATATTTGGATTTCATCATATCTTCATTAAGGTTCACGTGAAATTGCCCTTTGTGGATCCGATTTTGCCTTGACTTGAGATTGTTTTTCTTAAGTCTTTTGATTGTGCTTCTTAGTGGAATTAGGCACATCAGGTGCATATGATCCAGGTTTTCATTTTGGAGAATCCTCGGGTGCAGCTTTCATGGCACGACATGAGAGTCCAGTAGTTGCTACTGCTGAAGCGAGCAATCAGCAGGATATTGAGGTGATTGGATTTGATTCTTCTTGCCGATTGGGCACTGTACCGTTTCCATCTGATGATGACTTTAGTAGCTAATCTCGCGGGTTGATAGATGGAAGTTGAACCCTGGAGATTTAGACTGTTGTGCAGAACAACCGTTTTAAGAAGTCTTGCTTTTACTTTTGTTTTAACTGTCCTAAATTGTTTGACTCTAGAAGACTGACCAACCACTAATGTTTGCAATAGAAATTGCTGATGATAGTTAGTTTTATTTTCAGTTGATTATTATTTTCTTTTGTTTTTTTTTTGTTTTTGTGACATATAGGCTTTCAAAGTACACCAACCCGTTACGTGTAGCAGCTCATGACTTTACTTATGTGTTGCTTGACTTTCTGTTAAAGATCCGCGTTGTAGGAGAGTTCAGGGAAGTTTTCATTTTCTTTTTGCTTTTATTCTTTGCTTCCCTTTATGCGTTTCATGAGGACATTAGGGACAATGTCTATTATAAGTGTGGGGAAGGGGGGGTTAAGAAAACGAAACTAGGATATAAGGTTTGTGCAATCGAAAATGTAAATTCCTCTTATTTAAGGTATATTCGATGATGACTTTTGACAATCAAGGACTACTGAGATTTGTTCATACCCACGTGGAAAATTAAAAAAAAAATTATTCTCTTATTTTGTATTAGAGATACGTTGTTAAAATTACAAGATGAAATCCAAGTGAAGTGAACTTACTTGTTATTTAACCTTTACTTTCGGGAATTGAGAGTAGATTAAGGTCACTAGTGAGTTTAGTATGCTCTTCTTTTTACTTAGTAGGTGAGCTATGTAACTTGGAGTGAAGGAGTAAATGATACTTGTAACTTGGTGATTCCTTTTCGAAGAAGTTTTTGAGAAAAAAAAATTGTTGGGAGTAATTGAAGAATATAATAATATGTAAATAGTTCATAAGTGAGCCTCATCGACTCGAGTAATTAAGCCTGAGAGATGCCCTTTTTAGGGAATAACACCTATTGACTCAGGTGACGAACTTGGGATCAATGGCTGAAAGCTCGCTACAAGGGTCGTGAGAAAAGTCTGAGAAAACTGAACTTACATGAGCTTATATGAATGATAGTTGATTGATTGAGATGGTAGAGGTTCGAAGGGATATCTTAAAACCTAGTAGTTTAAGATCATCTGGTCTGGGACTTATTGACCAAGGAAACCGTCTTAATTAATTAATTAATTAATTAAATGAGTTAATTGGACTCGAACAAGTAAATCCTAGGGACGCCTTCTACGCTGAGGGAATAATGTCTGTTAACTTGAGTGATGAACTCGGGATTATCGATCGAAAGTTCGTTACATGGGTCGGTTAACTTAGATAAGTGCTTTAATGGTAAACTCCTAAGATTAACTTAAGAATTGGATGAAACAAAAAAGGAAGAGCTAGGGGACGAGTGGATACAACATGCCTTTAGTCCCTGTTTTATTGCTTATAACAGTGGTTAAAAGGATTGTATACTTTACTTTACTAGTCTTGATCTTGTGGCAATTTTGACTTTGGGAATTTTAGTTTAAATGATAAGGGTAATAGTTTAATTTACTAGGATTAGCTTTAGGAATTTTAGTATTTGTATTTTGTATACAACTAATGGTAAGATTGAGTGAAGATTATCAATGATTGAGGTGTAGCATGAAATCAATGATGCTGGAATATCTTCTCGATTGTTGGAACTTATGAGAACTTGTCCTTTGGGTTTTTTTTTTTTTTAATCCGTGTTTGCTTGAGGACAAGCAAAAGCTTAAGTGTGGGGAAATTTATAAGAGTAAATTAATCCTTATAAATCATGGGCGTTAATGATGAATTTGTGTAATCATTTGAATAAAATCAATGCGGATTCGATACTTAACAGATAAATATATCAGTTTCAGGGTATAATACTAAAGAGAAGTGGAAAGATAACAAAAGGAGCATGATTGAAGCTCAAAAGATCAAGTTAAAGCTACTTATGGACAACATAGGGAAAGCCACGCCCGTGTCATGAACCGTATGCACGCTTGAGGATGAAATTTGTCACTTGGAAAGGAAGAACGACTTGTGATATGGGTGTTCTTGAAGTCGTGGTAGACGTTGAGGAGAAATGGAAGAGTCTAGAGCCTAGCACGGTTTGTAATCTAGCCATGTTTCTAGCCGTGCAACACACTGAACAAGGATGAGGAATTGCGGATTATCGACCAGAGGGAGACACGGTTTGAAATTTGGCCGTGTTGGTGGGCGTGTCAGGCGTATGTTATTCAATTTTCGAGATTTACTTGGAAAAGGAAAGATATATTCGTATCTTTCTAGCTAAAAATCCTAGGCCATTCCCTTAAGAGTATAAATAGAACCAACCCTAGAGAAGGAGGAGGAGGCGGCACGAGAATAACCCTAGAGAAGAGAAGTTAGAAGAGTTTCTAGAATTGAAGTCAAGATCTTTGTGTTTGGGTTTATTTATGGATTCTAATATTTTCTCTTTTGTTCTTTCCATCAGAACCATGAGTAGTTAATTGTTTTATACCTGATCCCTCGAGAAACCCCTAATTGTTATGTAACGGATTTGTTAATGTTTTAATGATCAATCCTGATCTTGGAGTTTATTCATGTTGCAATCATGGTTTGTTTATCTTGATATGTGCGCAGTATTAGGATTGAATTAGATCTCTGTTAATAAGATTGAGAAATCGCTTAATAGAGTAGATCTGGCATGAATAAAAAGACTATTTATAATCCTAGAGATAGGTTATAGGAGGTTTTCTGTATTGAATGAGGTCATGGTGGTCTGGTTCAATTGAGAGTCCTAGGATTTTATTGCAATCTTAATTATGTTAATTAAAGAGAGATCTTAATTGACTTAATTAGGATTAGGGATTATTGATCTTGAGAAAGACCTTAATCTAGTGTAAGAAACTCCACAGATCAGAGATGTTGTGTATTAATTACTGGAAAGTTTGTAATTGAATAAAAGTTGCATGATAATTAGGGGTGGAACTTGGGTAGGGTATGTTTAGATAATTGAATTAACTAAGGGAGTATTTGAATATCTTCAATCTGATCATTTAATTCGTTCCTTTCAGATTTAATCAATAAGTAGGGTAATTGAGTTCATTAATGGTGAGAAGTTAAGTAGTAGGATAATCGTTAGTACTAGTACTTATAAGTCTTCGTGGGATCGATACCTGTACTCCAATGCTATATTGCTAATTGATAGGTATACTTTCCTTAGAATTGATCGTAAGCTAGGATTGAGTATAGGATTTAACTTGTTAGAACGATCAGATCGTTAACCATGTGGTATTAGAGTTAAACTCATTGAGTTGTTGATTGCTTACATCCTTATAGATTTCCTATGTTACAAGCCTTATCATGGTACAATTCACTCCGTCTATATGTAAGGTTAAGTTTTGGTGAACTTTTGGGCTTAAGAAATTTGATTGAGCAAGGACTGAGGACCATTTCTTTATGGATAGTTTGCACTCGAGGTACAAGTTATATCTAGGTTCTTGAATATGAAGTACTAGTTGAATTGGATTAATGGGATGTGATAACATCAATACAGGTCTCCACACCCTTAACCACTTAATTATAACTAGGTCCACTATATTGGAGTTGACTAAACTCCATTGGAATCTTAGAGTAAGAACTTTGCCTTTTGTATGTTATTGGAGTCCCAAATGAATAGAGCATTCACTTGTAAACTCCATGATGCATATGACAAAGGTTGTTATGCTAAGGGTGTTCATTGGGACATGACATTCGTCTGGGTGGTATCAAAGCATGGTTAGGGGTTAAACAAATAAGTTTTGACATAACTTGACCAATAGTTATTGTTACTTACATATTTATGTTGTTTGCATCGTTTTGTTGTATACTCATGATCTAGGTGAAGAACGATGGGCTTCCTTTGAAATGATTCTTGTGGAATCTTTAGATAAGTATTACTTAAGTTTGCAATTGCTGTGTGAAGATTTGGCAAGACTTGGTATTCCTAGGTCCATTAAGGAGACATTGAGAAAGTGGAGGATTGGGTTAACACACTATTGGAGAATGATTTTACAGGAAATGGAGTATCGAGTTGGGGAAGGTCTAACTACTAATGCTACTATCTAGATATTAGAAAGGATGTCATTAGTGCATTTTAACATACCAAATGAAAGGATAAGTACTATATTTATAGTAAGGAAGGAAGTGCCTCTTCATGTGTTAGAGTTAGTGATTAGATAAGTTTGGACATATGTGAATGGTGCTTGAGAATTGGCAAAAATATGACCTTTTAGGTGTTCCATGGTTGACAGTCTTCCACCTCCACTAAGTTTGCAACATGGGATATTTAGCTTGGGAGTTAGTAGGGACACTTAGGTAGGATAGGAAATTAAGGGAGATGATAGTGATGACTCTATTTTAAGTTCGGGTTCCACAATTAGACCAACTAGTCCAAGCTATTCTCCATCATCATCGTTACTACCACTTGCCTTTATTGTTATAGTGTTGGAAGGACATCTACAAAGATGAACTAGGAGATGCTTGAGATCAGACTCATGATGACTTGGTTGATGTTTTGTTGGTTAGTTTAGATGATTTGTTTGAAAGACATATGTAATGTTTAATATTAATGTTGTGTGTGAGGCTATTGTTAAGTATTTGTAGACTTGTGATTTTGTTAACTTGATGCACTAGTTGTATTTTATATTATGGAATTTGTGGAATTCTTGGATTAATAATAGTGTTTAGGTTTATGTAGTTCCAGTGAGACAACATTTAGTCATGTATGATCTATTTTTATATGTAAATAGTGATCATTTGTGAATGTACAAAACTTTAGTTATGAAATGAGTTATCATTTGAAAAAGTTGTGCAATATATGTATGTATGTAAAATCTAGTAATTTATGTAATTTACGTATGTAATGTAAATTAAATGGTTGTTATAGACAAGGTAAGAGAAGATGACCCCTTAGGAAGCCTACTCCAAAAAATCCTCTCAATAGACAAGAGCTAATAAGGAGACAAGAAGAAGCATAACCCATAGCTCAAGAACAAAGGATAAATCAAATGTGGCAAATGATGCAAACTTTGGCTCAACAATAGGATGTAATAATGTAGAGGTTGAATAGGTAAGGAGTGCCTATTCAAGCACCACCTCAACAAGCCTTAGAACTACCATAACTACCTTAAGCACTAATACTACCACCACCTGAACCAATAGTGCCTCTTGCACCAAAAGTAGGAAAAAGGAATTTGTTGCTTAAGTTTTTAAGATCCAATAGGTTCTTTGATGGTACTTTTGGAAAACTTAAGGAAGCTGAGGATTGGCTAGACTAAGTTGAAAAGTTGTTAGAAGTATTTAAGGTACCACCCCACCTACAAGTTGCATATGGAACTTATCTATTAAGTTAAGGACTAGGCCATGGTGGGAAGGATGAAGATGAGTGGTACTGCAACCTATCTCTTAAAGAGTATTTAAGGAGGAGTTTATGAAACAATATTTTCCAAGTAGTTTAAGAGCAATTTTGAATGCAGATTTGGTCATTTTATTGAAAAGTGGAAGGAGTATAGATTATATGTGCATGAGTTTAGCAGGTTGGTTCAATTTTCCCCAAAAGGATATAGAGATATGGATGAACCTAAGATGTAAAGGTTTTTGTATGGCTTGGATTCAGAAATGTAACCCTAATTGATTAAGTTTAAATTACCTTGTTTTATAACTTTAGTAGAGAAGGCTTGAGTATTTGAAGGGGTTAAGAAGCGAGAGTAGCAATAGTTGCGACGTAGGGGAATGTTGTTTAGGAAAAGGTAATTAGATAGAACAAGGCCTACTGGTAAAGGGAAAGGACCTATGTTCTAGAATGTGGTTAATTGGCTTGTAAATTGATCGATTTCTTGTGGAGCTGTAATTTGTTGGAAGTGAAAAGTTAAGTATTACCCCAAAGAATGTCCTCTGTTGAGAAATACGTGTTACTATTGTGGGCTGAAAGCCTAGAGATTCTAAGATTGCCTAAAGAAAGCCCATGAAACATGCTTTATATGTAAGCAAGTGGATCATCTTTCATCTAATTGCCTATAAAGGTAAAGAAGGCTAAGTTAGATAGGGAATCAACCTTAGAATGTTAGAAAGGGACAAGTGAATAAGTAAGGTATAGGAACATTTTACAGAGTCTTCTTATCATAGATTCATATCCTTAGTTATATATTTGTATATATAATTTCTTGTCTTCCTAGGGAAGCTCACCTACTATCATTTCCTTGATTTCTTCTTCATTTAATATTTCTATGGAAATTTCATCCTCTTTTAAATAGTTTCCTCCATCTAGTCCAAATCTTCACTAGATGTTTCCAAGCATTCAATAGCATAGACATGAGCTATTGCTTTAGTACCTTGATCTTTATTAGCTTGCTTACAATATTGTGTCTTATGCCCCCTTCTTCCATAGGTCTTACAATTGAGTTGGTTAAGCCTTAGACATTCCTTTGCATGATGTTGATTATCCCAACAAAGGTAGCATTTATCTTTAAGCTACTCACATCTACTAGGGATGTGTCCTCTACATTTCCAACAATGGATTGCAGCATTACTTATAGATTGATTTTTTTTCTTATAGACGTACTATTGCTAATGCCTGTGTGTGATAACTAAGATTGCAATTAGATGATGGTTTTGTAATTGCCTTGCTTTATCTATTATAGTTGCATATTTCAGGAGATTATAATCCTCTAACTTACATTGCATAAATGCTTTGAAGCTTTAGATAAACAAGGTCTTTTTAATAGAATCTTCATCCTGGTAAGCTGGGATTCTATGCTACAACAATCAGTTTAATTTCATCTCATATTGAGCTATGGTCTTACTCCCCTTTTCCACATAAAAAAGATCTACAATCATTTTTGTTCACATACTTTCTGGGAAGAATTCCCTTCTAAATTCCTCCTTAAACCTCTCCCAAGTAATGCTCCCTTCCATTGTCTTTTCCTTAGATTCCCACTAGGTTCTTGCTCTCATTCTAATCATGAAAGTTCCATATGATAACTTTTGATGCTCAAGGACTCAAAGAGCCTCAAAACATCTTTTAATTGAAACTACCATTCATTAGATTCAATAGGTAACCTTACATATTTACAACAAACACTACACAACGATTTTAGATAAAATGTCATTTCCTCTTAGTAAAGTCCTACAACTCATAAGTCTATTCCTTGTGCTAGAAGATTGTTGACAATCTCATCATCCAAGTGTCTAGGTTCAATTTCCAATGTGTACTCAACAAGTATGTTGCTATATTTAAAAGTTCTAGATGAGAATGCTATTTTAGGGCTCCTTAGGAAGTCTTGTCCTATTGAGTGTGTTATATTACTTGTAAAGGTGTGGTAACTAAAGGAGTTCCCTTATTTGGTTGTTTCTCTGTTTTCTTTATCCGCATCATTTCTCTTATTCATTTTCTAAACTGAAGGTGATGTATCTATGCTAAGAGGTTTCCTTATGGATGTCAATTTATTATTCCTTCAAGTAAAATTCTCATAGTCATTCAAACATAGTTTAGGTTATGCACTATGTCATTCAGGTATTGGACATCAAGGTCAAAGTGGACTATGAAGTGTGCCGAGTATACCATTAGCTCTTCAATATTTTGATCCCACATGAAGAACTATGCAAAAGTGAATATGGAAGTGTAATGATCAAACTTTAAGTCATCTATCATTTGATCCCATATTGGTCGCCATGCTTAAGGAAAACCGGCATGATAATTATTTATAAATTCATCTACGGTAAAGTAAACCTAACAATTTGCTAACTGTTGACAGCCTATAATTAGTGGCAGTCACTTTTCCTATCCACCTAAAATTTCTCAAATTCTCTCTAAGAAACCTCCTATGGGCCTAAAATCATTAAATCTTTTAAAGTTAATATCATAGCTATACATTAGTATTAGGCTTATTATTGCGTCCCACTCTCTCCATTTTACCACTCTTTTTTCTTTTCTTTTCTTTTTTTGTACATTATTCCTACAATAATCATGCTTTGATATAACCTTAAGATTGTTACGTCCTAAAAACTTATCAAACAGTCCCACTTCATCCACTGTCTAATTATAAGGGCATGGGATAATAAACCTTCACAATTAGTTAGTAAATGTAGGGCTTTCATTTAGAAAATAACAGTTACCTAAGGAATAATGAAAAAACCTTTTAGAAGTATATTAACTTAACTGTATACAACCTTACTTGTCTCCTTTCTATGTCCCGTGTTAGTCAGTAGTATTTTTTGTTGTTCCTTTGATTGTACTTATGGCACCAAAATCTATAAGGGTGAGTGAAAACCATGTGCTTATTAAGTGGCAAGGGGTAGGCATTATATGTATTAAGCAAGAAAACAAGTCCTCTAGAGTGTATGTAACAACCAATGGTGCCATATGCATGACATTGACCAGTGAGTTATGAGTCTAGAGAAATTAACCCCCACTTTAGCTTAGGTTTTGAAGACTTGACCATTATGCAAAACATTGCTCTACCAAACCTAGGCTTGTGTAATGGAATCTCATGTGGTTCCTCCTAAAACTCATTAGGACTATCCATTTTATATTTTATTTCTTGTATGGTGACCTCCACTCCAATCACTTAGTTTCGTAGAGTTTTAAAGGACGGTAATTATAATCCTTACCTAATAAGCGGTATTTGGTGAGTAGAAATAATGCAAAAATGATGCAATGCATGTCTAATTATTAGGAAAAATATAATATTAATTTAGTTCAAAGGGTGATCAAACATTATTATACTCAGACCACAAAATAATTGATATAAACAACATTAGGACATACTAAAACAAGTAGGCTCAGCTACCATAAGTATTGCATTCACACTCATTGCATGTTCACATAGAGTCTATATTACAAGCACAAGTAGGTAGAATAGTTTACAATTCCTTGTTAACAAAATAAAGACTGCCATGGGGTAGGTCACTTACTTGTTGGATAACTTGAGTGTGGCTTATTCCATTGGTAAATTTTGAAAAATCCCTATAGATAGTTAAAAGGAAATGAGACCATCTGTAACTCTCTAAAATTTTAATAAACAAAATTTTATCAAATAGGCTTTCAACAAGGAGACACGTTTAAGATATAGTTCCAAATGAACTCGAGATTATTTTGGGAATTAGAGATGGTCAATATACCATAAGTTGGCCTATGTCAACTTAGTTAGAGTAAAAGTCGACTAAAGTCAGTTGACTTCATCCGTTAAGTTTTCCATTCAATACCCCTAAGAAGACTTAAGTAGACTTAAAGTATTTGTAATACTTGAATATTTTTATGATGTAATAATATATCTATATCTATCTATCTATATATATATATGTTATAACATTATAACATAAACCAAGGCTAAGGTGGGGAATTCATAAAAATTTGAGGGACATATATGTCTTTTCACGATTAGAGTATAAATACTCTATAATAACCTTAGGTCTCCTCTTTTCACCCTATCAGTAACCACATAGTGACAAGTAGGAAAAAGGAGGAGATGCTCTTGACAGGAACCCTAAAGGTGAAAGGAAAAAGGAGCGACTTAATTTCAAAGACAAAAGGTAAAGGATCTTATACAAATTTCAATTTAGGTTATTGGATTTGGAATTTATGAGTATCGTGTGCGCATCAGGACATGAGACTTGAGAAGGGATGATACGAGAAAGGGGAATCAATGGCTTAAGGATATGATTTGTGGAATTTTTGAAGTAAGTAATCTAATCTGTGTAATTTATTTATAATTACATGTTTTAGAGATTTAATTAAGCTTAAGAATAGAGAGAATTGGGTTTAGGAGAAATTGGAATGAAGGATTAGGAGTTTGTAGAGATTGCCGAGGGTAACACAGCTTACCAACACGGTCATGTTTCGACCGTATTGAATTTGAAAGTTACATTGAGAGATACACGACCTTCCAACACAGTCGTGTTTTGACCGTGTTGAGTGTGAAAGTTACACTGAGAGATACATGGCTTCTTAACACGGTTGTGTTTCAACTGTATTGAGTCAAAGGTAACACAACTTCCTAACACGGTTCTGTTTCAACCGTTTTGAATTAAGAAGAACACGTCCTCCCAACACGGTTGTGTTCTAACCGTATTGAAGCCAAACTTTACACCGAAAGATACATAACCCTTAACACGGTTGTGCTCCAGCTTGTGTTGAGCAATAAGGTCCCCAACATGGTTGTGTCGAATAAAGTATAACGTTATTATATATTCATTTAACTTTAAATTTAACTAATTTTCATATAACCTAGATAATTAGTAAAGCCCTAGAGAAATTAAATAAATAGGATTAAGAGAAATAAGAAAATGATATTAATCTTAGATTAAGTATTAAGAAGAGCTTGTTGATGTGTATAGATTTCAATTTAGCTTAAGCCCAAGACCGGAAGTGCTTAAGTCTAGGATTCAAGGTATATATAAGTTGTGTGATGATTTGCGCTTGTTTAAGTTATGTATTGAACTTGATTTAACTGGATAAATTAGCTTAAGTGTTTAAGTTGTATGTTGTATGTGCTTGGTTCGGCCTAGGGGCTTGTAGTGACAGATCCCTAGGGGGTACCCCAATGATCCTTATGTGACGATGTCCCTAGTGGAGTTGTGCTTGGAAATGATCTGGGCTGAATGTTGGTTAAGAGGTTTAAGTATACATGAGTGTAGGGCTTGTAGTTACAGTTCCCATTACTGGGATTAAGTGGTTTAAGTGAACATAGGTGTTGTGCCTGTAGTGGTAGTTCCCATCACCAAGTTTAAGGATTAAGGGATCATGGGTATGAGGCTTAGAGTGGTAGTTCCCATCACCAAATCATGTTCCAGTGTGTTAAGTGTGTTAAGGGGGTCATGAGTACCCCATTGTTACTTGTAGACATAAATTGTATTATGAAATAGTTGTTTGTGTTTAAGTACTGTATAATGTGTGTGATACTCATTTATATTTGTTCATGCGTGTGTGTTTTTGTTATATGTAGTGGGTATTAACTCACCCTTCGAGGAACATTTTTAGATGCAGGTGTTAAGGGAGATGCAAACTCGGAAGATAACTTGGTTTGGGTGAACCATAGAGAGAGGAAGACAAAGATTACCGCTATTATTATGGTGATTAGGATCTGGGAGATTTATGTCGTTTAACTGTAATAGACATTATCTTTTTGAGGAATGATTATTTTTGTGTTCAAAGACTTCCACTGCGTTAGATATTTGATATGGTGTAAGTTATTATTTGAATTTTAGGGATGTATGAAATTATTTTATATAGAAGTTACACGTTAAAATGTATTATAGTTGATTCAGAGCCTTAACGTGTTCTTGTGAGATAAAAATATGTGCTGGGCAATAGTGCGACCTGAGTTTTGGGGTGTTACAGTATTAAAGCTAAGATTTGATAAAACTTAAGATAGACTTGGAAGACAAGACATTGTAGATTTATATGATACCCTTTTTTCTATGAAATTGATGGATTTGACTTAATAAACCTTCAGTCAGAAACCATTAATTACACTAATTACCACTAAACTCCTTGCCTAAGGATTTAGTCTTCATCTTAAGATTTTGTCTAGTAAACTAAACTCGAATTTGATCAAATTATATATATAAGAATAGTACTCCACCCCGAGTATTTTTGGAACATTGGATTTAAAAACTCAAACACGATTACTTAAAGTCCACTCTAATTTGACCAAAGTCAACCTTTGATAGATAATTAGACGATTCAAGAAAACAAGTGTTGACTTGAATCAAATCCTATTTAATTCCATTCAATCTTATCCTAATGATAAGGATTAACATCCTTACACTTATATCAACAAGAATAAACACAAATTAATAACAAATCCAATTACAAAACAAACTCGAAATTGGAAGTCCTTAAACTTTGACCTAAAGTCTCCTAAGTAATTAAGCTTGAAATTACCCCCAAATTCTAATCTATTTTCACTAATGTTTTTTTCATAATTCATTATTAAATCTTTAATTACCTAATAACACATAAAACAATGGAAAAATTTATGAAAAACCAGTTGGTTACAGGTCACACTTTAAGATGCCATCTCTAAGGGTAGATTTCCACACAAAACTTTGATTTTCCAACCCTTATCTTATCTTATCTTATCAACTTCTAATCAATTCCATCATATCTTATCTCAATCCTACCTTATTTTATCTTATATAACCTATGAAAAGGACATGAAATTAATATGGAAAATGACATAAAGTGGCCAATCCAAAGAAGAGAAATTGAATATGTGATTTTTTCCAACTTTGTAATGATTTCACATACCCTATTCTGCCTTATTTTATACTTGTCAAATCCCACCTTAACTACACCTATTGTACCTTAATTATGCCTTAATTACTTAGGAATAAGACATGGAAAAATTTAGAAAACAAACACGCTAAAACTGGTTGCAACCTTCCTCAATCATACAAACTTTTCCCCATACAATTTTACCTAACATGTCTTCATCCAATTCACCCTATCATATCTTAACTTAATTAATCTAAATTACCCTAAATCAACTTGATTAAAATAGAATAAAGACCTAAAAATATCATGGAAAAATTGAAGTTTCAAAGTTAGTCAAGCAAGAAGAAAATTCCATGTAAATCTCATCTCCAAAACACATTGTTACCTTAACTTACTCTACCCCATCTTAAGACCATCTTACCTAATGTTAATCTATCTTAAATTAACCTAAAAATTACCATGATTAAACTAAGGAAATAACTTGCAAATAACTTAAAAATGTACTTAATAATAGCTTAGATCCCACTAGTTTTGAACTCCTCCTTTGAATATGTCAAATGACATGTGATTTTATCCATCAAGCCATCACACCTTATCTTATCTTAAGTTATAATTACCTTAACTTATCCTAAGATATTCTAGGCCAATAATTATTCTAAAACATGCTAAATCTTATCCCCTTAGGTGTGAAAAAACAGAACATTAATAAATAGCAAAACAAGAAAAATTTAATTATTATAAAAGGGAAAGTAAAAAGCCTAATTACCTATGTAAAACTCTACACTTTTACATGACACTTTGCCATCTTTTTCCTTTGATTTTTCCCCACCCAAATTTTCACCAAACACACCTAATATTCCATTAGAAAGACAGAAAATTGCGCCTATAATCAGCCTCACTTACATTTCCAAAACTGATAAAGGTTTTGAGACCATTTACTCTATGCACTAAGGTAAGAAACTTCCAAGAAGATTGAGTGATTTTTAACTTTCTTAAGGAAGTTACTAATCATACCTATTTTCTATATTTTAGGACATTTATTTTAGGTATTCAAAAAGTTTCCATCAATCAAGGTAATCTTGATTAACCTTAGTTTTTTTTTTTTTTTTTTTATAGTATACTCTTTGAATACATATACTAACATCTCATATTAGTAAAAGTTGTAGGTTCCACCAATAATTCCATTTCAAGAAACTCTACCTTCATAAGAATATTCTATTTTTCTTTCATTTAGAATATCTTTGGGTGTTTAGATATATTTTAGACTCTTAATAAATACAAAAGTTCAAAGAATGTATGTTAGGGCTATTTTTCTGAACCTTGAGGACTTATGACTGTCTATGACCATTTTTGACATATTGGGCTTTCTTGGACATATTCTTGACGTGTCCTTGGACATATATTTGCCTTATTATGACATCAAAAGGACTTTCCTCGAACAACAACCTGAGTGTAGACCTTGATAACGGAATGATCCTTAAACGAAGGACCTAATACTAAAACACTCTAAGAGACTTTAAGATATGGGGTTAGCAATGGGACGTTAAAATAGTTTATCTTAAAAGTAGTTATCCTTATATGTATATATTTCTCTATGTTTAAATAGGTTTTTCAAAAGATTTCTAGCTTTTACTCGAGGATTATTATGATCCTCAAGAAAAATGGCAAGGTAGGTACTAATAATGATTGCCACTTGATTTATGCTTGTAACTTTATTAGCACCTAAAGTGAAATATTAATGAACCCATATGCGTGTTTGATTTGGTTAATTTGTCAAATGATGAGACTTAAAGGAAAAGAAAGTAAAATTGTTTGTATTCATGGCTATTCCTTTAGTTGATTGAGTGTCTACAAATTGTTTGATCACCTTTCAATTTATGCTAAGTATATCGAAATTCTTGACTTGAAATGAATCATGCATTGCACCTTTTGCTTATTCTTGCATAGTTCATCATATTTACATAGGTAATGGAAGGATATCTTCAAGGAGTATCTTATTCTAACAATATAAAAATAACTTGAGGATTGTCGTGTGTTGGTATGAATCTATATTCATTATTTTATTTTGGATGCAGAAATCTAGAGGTGTGTAGGTAAGGAAAATATTATTTTCTTTTGATTTGTCCTGGGTCCCTGTTTAGAAGATCATTCTTCTAGCATAATTGTTGATATATAGAGTGTAGCTCTAAGTTTTTTGTAGCTAAGGATGTGTGCTAGTATAATGAAATTGGTAGCTCGAACATTGATGGAATTAAAAAAAAAACTCCTCAACCCAAGGTCAAAGGAGGGGTATAATGGTTAGAAATATCCTTAGACTTCATGTAGTTTTCAATAGACTAAATGTGATGATTGGCATATGTTTGTCAAATGCATTTATGCATTAAAATAATATCTTGTTTGTTTTACATGAAAGGTGGTTTTGAGCTGAAACCTCACCAAGCTGGATATAACTTACATCCTCACAGTTTTCCCTTTTTTGTAGGCACTATACTAGTTTTATCTTGGTAGAATCTTGTTAGTGGTGAAAATCTTCAAGATTGTATTAAACAGGTGAGTGAGGATGAAGACTACTAGAATAGATATTTTTAATTTTGAATAGACTCTGTTGGATGAATGTAATATTAATTATCTAGACTTATTTCTCCACTTATTATATATGTAGAACTCTATGTTTTACTTTACTTATATATCAACCTTACTATTTTGTAAAATTGTTATTTTTACAGTGGTTTCTAGAGTAATGATGCCTTATGTACCATGTTAAAGTTTATGTATGACAAAATATAACTAATCATAGACTCTAATATAGTACATCGCAGACTGTTACAACTAAGAAATCCATTAGGGCGTGACATGATCTTGGAGTAACATTATTCATTTTATTATTTTATTGTATATTGTTGTCACATAATTACTATTGTATTGGATAAAGTTAAGGTTTGCTTTGTTATCAATTTATAGTTAGAAATCTTGATAGTTGAAAATAAGATAAAATGTTTATTAGTGGAGTTTATGTTTGATCAAGTATTATAGTCTTTGAATATCGAATAATCATGTAATAAGGGGATTTTAGTTGGGATATTGTCAAAATTGATTCTTTTGATGAGATAAATTACTATAAAGTAGTGTAAATGACTTATGTTTGAGTAATAAAGAAATATGGAAATTTACAAATATTTAGTAATATATTATTATTTTAGCTATTTTTAGCTTAAAATATGAAATAATTAGAAAATATTTTAATTGAGTGGGGAAAAAAGTTCTAAAATACTTTAAACATATAAAATGTCATATAGAAGAATATGAAAGTTTAAATTTGGCCATAACCTAGTCATATGAATTTTTTTATTAAATTAGCAAATTATCGTTTGTAGTATTTGTTGGTACCAATTAGATTTATCAAGAGAGGGGTGAATTGATTAATTGCTTAAAATTTCAATTTTTGCAAATCATCCAAAATCTCTTGACTAACAAAATGACGTGAGCAACAAAAATGAAAAACAATATTATGTAATAAATAAAATGAGTAGAGAAGAATAGAATGCTCAGGGATTTATTGATACGAACCACGCCCACATGTGATGAAACCCAGTACCAATACGTTCGGAATTGCAACCCAAGATGCCAAAAACAAACAAGTGGAACCGTGACCCGTTGCCTATAAGTGAGGCAAGAACCTTGGTATATTCTATTGATGCCACAATCGGGATGAAAGACCGATTGATAAGTTGGGATGAACGCCATAGAAGAAATCCGATAAGTTCAAGAGAAATTCTTTAGAGAACCAAGAGAGGAATTCTCTCAAAATGTGTTATTCAATGTTGTATGTGTGTTCTATCTTCTGTTTACAACCCTAGCAGCTTATATTAGGGTTTACAACTCGTAATAATAAAAGCCCAAAACGACATAACATCACAAAGTCGTGGAAAAATTACAAACAGGAAATGAAAGCCGGCGGCGTAGGAGCCGGCGTAGTAGCCGACGTAGGATGTATGCCGGGTATAAAGGCCGGCGGCATAGTAAGCCGGCGTAGTCCTTCTATCGCGCACGAATGGAAACGCCGGTTCAAAGCCAACGGTGTTTAAGCCAGCGTTGTCAAGGCTGGCAGCTTTGACCTCCTATGCTTTGATCTCCTTGAATGACTTGTATAAATGCAAGTTCATTCTTATGGTTGCTCCAATCCTTTCCGGCTTCTTGGACATCCTTTATCAACCCGTTAAGTGCTTCCTTGAATCGTTTCGCTCGAGTTCTTGTGATCAGTGTAGGTGGCACTTCAAGAGGATCCACATTCCACCTTCTGGCTTGGCTTCCATCATGGCTCTCATCATTCCCCTCCTCTTGAAAAGGATTTGTCCTCAAATCTTCGCCTACATCAAAAGGACTCAGATCAGTAACATTAAAAGTAGCACTTACTTGGTACTCACCTGGCAAATCTATCTTATAGGCATTATCATTGATGCGCTCAAGAATTTGAAATGGTCCATCGCCTCTAGGAAGTAATTTAGATCGACGCTACACAGGAAACCACTCTTTGCACATGTGAACCCAAACCCAGTCTCCAGGTTCAAAGACAGCTTGTCAACGACCCTTGTCGGCTTGTTTCACATACTGCTCTGTTCTTCGCTCAATGTTTAGCCTTGCCTTCTCATTGATCTGTTTAACAAATTATGCTTTCTTCTTACCATCTAGATTAACATACTCATAAATAGGCAGAGGTGATAAATCTAAAGGAGTTAGTGGATTAAAACCATACACAATTTCAAAAGGAGTAAACTTAGTAGCAGAATGCATTGTGCGATTATAAGCAAATTCAACATACGGTAAGCAATACTCCCAACTTTTAATGTTCTTTTTAATGACTGCCCTTAATAAAGTAGATAAAGTTCGATTTACTACCTTAGTTTGACCATCAGTCTATGGATGACAAGTAGTAGAAAACAATAGCTTAGTTCCTAACTTAACCCACAGGGTTTTCCAAAAGTAGCTCAAGAACTTAGCATCCCTATCCGATACGATTGTTCTAGGCATACCATGCAATCTCACAACTTCCCTAAAGAACAAATTAGCAATATTGCAAGCATCATCTATTTTGTGACAAGGAATGAAATGTGCCATCTTAGAAAATCTATCCACAACTACAAAAATAGAGTCTCGACCGTGCCTAGACTTGGGTAATCCTAACACAAAATCCATGGAAATATCTACCTAAGTCTCATGAGGAATGGGAAGTGGGGTATAAAGCTCATGAGGTTAGACTCTAGATTTTGCTTAATTATAAGTAACACATCGCTCACAAATCCTCTCAACATCTCGTTTCATGTGAGGCCAATAGAAGTGTTCCTACAAAACCCTTAAGGTTTTAGCTACTCCAAAATGTCTCATTAAACCTCCTCCATGAGACTCCCTCACTAATAATTCTCTTAAAGAATAATTTGGAATGCAAAGTTTATTCTCCCTAAACAAGAATCCTTTATGCTTATAAAATTTACCATGACCACTCTTATCACAATGCACATACTCTTCACAAAAATCTCGATCAGCAGCATACAATTCCTTAATGTGCTCACAACCAAGCAGTCTAGAACTAAGAGTAGAGATAAGAGCATACCTTCTAGAAAGTGCATCAGCAACAACATTCTCTTTACCTTGCTTATAGTGGATGACATAGGGAAATGTTTCGATGAACTCCACCCAACGAGCATGCCTTTTGTTTAGCTTATGTTATCCCTTCAAGTACTTCAAGGATTCATGATCAGTGTGGATCACGAACTCTTTTGGCCAAAGATAGTGTTGCCAAGTTTCCAGCGCTCGAACCAACGCATATAACTCCTTGTCATAAGTAGGGTAGTTCAAGGTTGCCTCACTTAGTTTCTCGCTAAAGAATGCAATTGGTCTTCTCTCCTGCATGAGCACTGCTCCAATACCTATTCTTGAAGCATCACACTCAATTTCAAAAGTTTTAGAGAAATTAGGTAAAGCAAGTAATGGCGAATGAGTCAGCTTATTTTTAAGTGTCTAAAAGGCCTTCTCTTGTTGCTCTCCCCATCTGAACCCCACGTTCTTCTTGATTACTTTAGTAAGTGGTGCTGCAATGGTATTGAAATCCTTCACAAACCTCCTGTAAAAGCTCGTTAGTTCATGAAAACTCCGCACATTACTTACATTAGTTGGACTAGGCCATTTTTGGATCACACGAATCTTCTCTTCATCAACTTGTATTCCCTGTGCACTAACAATAAAACCAAGAAACACAAGTTTGTCTATGCAAAAAGTGCCCTTTTTGAGGTTAGCATATAATTGCTCCTTTCGAAGCACTTCCAAAACATCCTTTAAGTGAGATATATGGTCTTCCAAACTCTTGCTGTAAATAAGGATATCATCAAAATAGATAACCACAAATTTGCCAATAAAAGTCCTCAAAACATAGTTTATAAGTCTCATAAAAGTACTAGGTGCATTAGTTAAACCGAAAGGCATTACTAACCACTCATATAATCCATATTTTGTTTTAAATGCGGTTTTCCATTCATTACCTTCTTTCATTCTAATTTGGTGATATCCGCTTTTCAAATCAATTTTGGAAAAGACACTAGACCCATGTAACTCATCTAACATTTCATCTAAGCGAGGAATGGGATGACGATTTTTTACCGTGATGTTGTTGATGGTGCGACAATCAACACACATTCTCCATGACCCATCCTTCTTAGGCACCAAAATCACAAGCACTGCACATGGGCTCATGCTTTCTCTCACATACCCCTTCTCCATTAATTCATTGACCTGCCTTTGGAGTTCCTTTGTCTCCTTTGGATTGCTCCTATAAGCTGGTTTGTTTATAATAGATGCTCCGGGTACAAGATTGATCTGGTGCTCAATACCACGAATAGGTGGTAACCCCTTTGGAATCTCCTCAGGGAAGACATCTTCAAAGTCCTGCACAATAGACACAACCACACTAGGCAAAGAGTTAAAAAGTTCGTTAGTATTCAAACAAGGTTCCTTAAAAACCAGCAACAACATTGGTTGCTTCATCACTAACGCTCTCCTCACTACACTCGCTCTTGCCACACAACTCTCCTTTTGCAAGGCTGCACTCTCCTTTTCACTCACCACCAAAGTTGATCCCCCTTCAACTTGGTCTCCCCCTTCAACTTGGTCTCTCACACTCTTTCCAGCCTTCCTCTCTTTTTCCTTTTGATATCGACTTTTGTGTTCCTTTTCTTTTTCGATGTCTTTTGCTCTCTCACTCTCCCTCTGTTTTTCACTCACCTTATATTTCACAAAAGATTGTTGTAGCTGCAACTGATCCTCATACACCTGTTTAGGTGTTAAGGGTTTGAGATTAAAGCTTTTGCCCTAGTGAACAAGTGTATACTTGTTAGAAAAGCCATCATGAACAACCTTCCTATCAAATTGCCATGGCCTCCCCAACAACACATGACATGCCTGCATCGGCACTGCATTGCATAACACCTCATCCTTATACCTACCGATGCGAAAAGCAATCAAGGCTTGCTTACTCACCTTAGTCTCGCCACTATCATTCAACCACTGCAATTTATATGGACTAGGGTGTTTAGTAGTCTTGAGTCCCAACCTCTCAACAATAAAAGTACTCACCACATTAGTGCAACTCCCCCCATCAATGATCAAACTGCAAATATGATCACCTAGATAATATCTAGTATGAAAGATATTCTCTCGTTACACCTCCTCTTCTTCCTTCACCTGCACATTCAAAGCTCGCTTCACTACTGCCACTAACTTCCCTACTGCAGGCTCCTCGTCATCACTAGCGTCCTCCAATGGAGGCATATCATCATCTTCATTATCTCCCTCAGTCTCATACTCACCATCATCACGTAGAATCATAACATGCCTATTCGGACATTGACTAGCAATATGGCCTCTGCCTTGGCATTTAAAACATTTAATGTCACGATTTCTAGGAGTAGTAGAATCAGGTTTACCTTGGTTACCAGGAGTAGAACCCGCTTGCCTCTGCTCTCCTTTTGGTTTGGTGGGTAAAGACTTTTCTTCCTTCTTCCATTGGTTAGTCTTCCAGGTGGATGAACCAGCACCCTATTGAAACCGTGCAGTACTACTACATTTCCTCCTGTGTTGGTTGTCAACCTTTATAGCCATATGAACCATATCTTCCAATTCCACATAATGCTGCAATTCTACGACATTTTGAATCTCTCTATTCAACCCAATAAGAAACCTAGCCATGGTAGCCTCTCTATCCTCCTCTACATTCGCTCAAATCATAGTAACCTCCATCTCCTTGAAATACTCATCCACACTTCGGCTTCCCTACTTAAGAGTTTGCAATTTGTTGTGCAATTCACGATAGTAATACGCAGGCACAAACCGCTTCTTCATCACCCTCTTCATCTCTTCCCAAGACTCAATAGGTGGTTCGCCATTCATTCTTCTATTCAACATCAGTTGATCCCACTACACTATGGCATAATCTGAAAACTCAATGGCAGCAAGCTTCACTTTCTTTCTCCCACTATAATTGTGACAATAAAACACCATCTCTACCTTCTTCTCCCACTCTAAGTACGCCTCGGAATCATTCTTCCCTTGGAAAGGAGGAATCTTCTTCTTTATACTACTCAATTGATTATCCTCTCTATTCTTATCTCCTTTATCTTCTCAATCCCTAGTTCCTTTATTCCTACCACCATAACCTCTATAACTCCCAATAGAAGGTTCATCAAATTCATCATCAGACATTTCATCTCCACCCCTTTGTACTCTCTTAGAACAACTCTCCCTCTTACACCCTTGGAAGACGTTTTTAGATTGCTCTAGTTTTTGCTCCACCGTCTCATGAATTTGTTCCATGCCCTCCTAAAACATCCTCTTCATCTCACTCCTCAATGCCTCAATCACTAACCTAGCATCAAACCTTCCCCTCTCACCTTCAGGAGAATGTTGCCTCGACATAGTTCCTGCAATAAAAGGTTAGTACTAACAGAAATATATAGGATTAAACCTCACGATTCACTCCCTTACGTGTTTCACTCAAAGGATGATATCCCACAATCACTCATGTATTCTCACAATCAATGATGATATCAACTCACCAATCCCTCTTCTCAATTCTCTTGGAACTAACTCAAACTACACAAATCCGTTCCGTAGAATTCAAGAACAACTCTAGGGGCTTGAATTTTCCACTTTTTCTTTCCTTTTTGCTGCCTTTGTTTCGTTCTTTGTTCATGTTTTTTTTTTGTCGTGATTTTTTTTTGTTCTTTTTGTTTATAACAAAATTAATATGATGCATTACACTCTCAAGAAAACAATTAATACTATGAACTTGAGTACGAAGCTATGATAACATGAAACTTAATATGAACAATTGATATGAACGATTAGAGTTAGGGCTTTGATGTTACCTTCCTCAAACCAAACTGATGTTTAACAAACCTAGGCTTTGATACCAAACTGATACGAACTACGCCCACGTGTGACGAAACCCAGTACTAAAACGTTTGGAATTGCAACCCAAGATGCTAAAAACAAACAAGTGGAACCGCGACCCATTGCCTATAAGTGAGGCAAGAACCTTGGTATATTCTATTGACGCCACAATCGGGATGAAAGACCGATTGATAAGTCGGGATGAACACCATAGAAGAAATCCGATAAGTTCAAGAGAAGTTCTTTGGAGAACCAAGAGAGGAATTCTCTCAAAATGTGTTATTTAATGTTGTATGTGTGTTCTATCTTCTGTTTACAACCCTAGCAGCTTATATTAGGGTTTACAACTTGTAATAATAAAAGCCCAAAACGACATAACATCATAAAGTCGCGGAAAAAAAAACAAATAGGAAATGAAAGCCGGCATAATAGCCGACGTAGGATGTACGCCGGGTATAAAAGCCGGCGGCGTAGTAAGCTGGCGTAGTCCTTTTGTCACGCACGAATGGCAACGTCGGTTCAAGGCCGACAGTGTTTAAGCCAGCGTTGTCAAGGCTGGCAGCTTTGACCTCCTATGCTTTGATCTCCTTGAATGACTTGTACAAATGCAAGTTCATTCCCATGGTTGCTCCAATCCTTTCCGAGTTCTTGGACATCCTTTATCAACCCATTAAGTGCTTCCTTGAATCGTTTCGCTCGAGTTCTTGTGATCGGTCCAGGTGGCACTTCAAGAGGATCCACATTCCACCTTCTGGCTTGGCTTCCATCATGGTTCTCATCATTTATAGTGGTACTGCCTCGAGCGTCAGTCATCTCTTTCAGCTCTACGCTGGGGTCCCGGTTGTCTTTACCGGATGTGTTTCACTATATCAATCAAATTGAAAGTATACAAAATAAGCCTCTTCAAGGCGAAGTCTCATTGTTGAGTCTCTCTAGCTTCTTCACTAAGTTAATCACTCAAACTACAGTGATGAAACAACTCTCAATTCCTTATACAAGAAAGGAATCACAATAACAATGAAGAATATCAAATTTTCTCTTATAAATTGGATCACATGTATATAAAAAAAAATTTGCGCCTGAAGATGTATGAACTTTTTCTTTTCCGTGTGCTTGATTCTAAGAAGAACGTTCTCTCTATTCTATTTTTTATTTCAACTAAACATTCCTTTTATGAATAGAACATAACGGTTACTTTGTTAGGGAATGTAACGTTCATGGAGTTCCACGTGACAAGCTTGAATTTATTTTTGAAATTTTGTATTTCAAAAATAAGTTGAACTTGTTGGAGAAAATCTACATTCCCTGATTTTTTTATGAGGATAAGCTTGGATAAATCAGATTGACCGAGATCTTCTTTGGAGATATTCCTTGGATCAGGTTTGTTGAAGATATCCCTCACATTATGGAACCTTATCTTGATATCCCATATATTGTGGAACCATATCTTCATGTAACAACCATATTTCTTATCCTTATCTTTGTAATTGCTGGATCTCCCAAAATATAGCACAATTATCTAGATTTAAATCTTGATAAAACATGTAAATCTTATATGATCTCACTTTATCATAAAATAAAATCTTGTAAAAACTTTATGTAAATTAAAAATACCATGATATAAAATCCAACTTTAGTAAAACACATCAAGTATATTACCCAAATATACTTGACACGTGGATCTAGGCCTTGAAATTTATTAAAAACCATCGATACAAAAATTAGAACGAAATCTAGAAAAAATTCGTGACAAGCATGGAAGGTTCTGAAAGAGCTTCTGAAGCAAACCTATCAACTGTTTTCCCATTTTAAAGGTTCTGAAAGTGCTTCTGAAAGGTTAACACGAGAACTACAGATACATTACATAACTTCTGAAATACCTTCTGACAGAACAAAAACAGACTATATAACACCTTTGAAGGTTCTGAACAAGCTTCTGTCTCTTTGTTTAATTTAGAGAAATTCACTTACTATCTTCTGAAACAACTTCCGACAAGCTCAAACATACGTTACACATTATTCCTCTTTTGTTAACATCAAAACTAAATTAGAGAACTTAACATTCTCTCCCTTTTTGGCGATAACAAAACACCATTGGATAAACAAAATAGAAACAACTTTCATGTTCAAGCAAACATATATTCATAACAGAAAAGCATCTTAAACACAATAGAATCATTAATAAAGCAGCATTGATCATAAACACAATAGAATCATTCTCCCCCTTTTTGTTAACAGCAAAAGGGATAACTCCCCCTTAATCGATGCATAAAAGATAAAAGAAGTCTTTTACAACTTGTTTTTAAAACAGAAAATTAAGATAAGAACTAATACTTTATGGATCTTGTAACTCGAGAGGTAGAGGAAGTGGTGGATGGTTTGGTAGAGGAAGGTTTTTCTGGTGAAGTATCCAAGTCGATGATATGTGCGCCAGAGCGAACATAATCTGTAAATTTGGTGGATAAGAACAATTTGATTTCTCCATGAAGACTTGTGACAAATTGGGATGTTTTATCCGTCTTGGAGTCCAAAGTCTTGAAAGAGTTAGTGACTAAATCTCCTATCTTTCTTACTTGAGAGACAAACTTGTCAAAAGCAATCACATTGTTAGATAGATCTTGCTTAACTCTCACACTAAACTCATCATAGAGAATTTTGTAGTGATGGAGGTCAATAAGCATTTTCTCATAATTTTTCTTAATGTTAGAAAGAGTATCAGATGTTTGTTTAACTTGTAACTCCATCGCTTCTAATCTCCTAAGATCAGACCGTTGAAGAACCGAAACTTCATCTGTCAAAGCTATCTTAACTAAATCTGATAGCTCATGTTTCAAAGCTTCTCGCATAACATTCTTCATTTGTTCCAGAACAACATTGGATGTAGCTTCTTTTGTTCCACTCTTTCCAGCCTCAACATCATATGGTTGCTTTCTATAATATGTTCCAAGCTCTGTTCTAGGTTCTGAACCTCCTTTTTGAACACTTATCGAAGAAGTTCCAAAAGGAACAATTCTTTTCATATGCCTTTGATGGACAAAGTGTGCACCATCATTCGCATACCACAAACAATCTTTAACAAATATCGACATATGATGAAAACTTCTTTACCTATCCTCTTTAACTTAATAGGTTCAGAAGAGCTGGTAGGCAAAACAATTCCTTTAAACATAAACAACCGCATGAGTACATTCCCAAATACCAAACTTTCTCTATTTCACCATATTTGATCAATGACTCTAGAAGCCATGTCCACATTCTTTTTATTAATCATCGCATAGATAATTTGAGCATGTTCTATAGACATTGAAGTAGAACTGCCATTCCTTGGACATATACATTCAACAATAATCTTGTGTATGATTCGAGGAAATAACTCGAAATCAATAACCATTGCCTCCTTTCCATAATCCATTTGTAAATCTCCATTAATAGCAGCAAAAAGATCATTCCTAAGCATGTTTGTAATCTCTACATCATCATTTACATCATGTAAGTGTAGACATTTAATTACATCCGCCCTAGAAATTGTAATGTCTTGATCATATACCCTGGAAACTAAAACATTCCTTCTAAAAGACTTAAACTTCCATAAAATTCTTTCACACACTCGCCATAAACTAAAACTTAAATAGAGCAAAGTTCCATGCATCCTATGGGTTCTAAAAGTTCATTCCAGTAAAACCCATTACTTGTAAAGAAATTAAAATCCACAAAACTACAAGAACATACCTCATTTTTCTTCCTTCGAAGAGATTTCGAAATTGAGGGTTTCAAACTTGGTACATTCCTTTGTTTTGTTTGCTTCTTGGCTGTTTTCTTAGGCGGAGAAGTTTCTTGAGTAACCTTTTCTTTAACTTTTGAAGACGATGCAACCCATTTTCTTTTAGAAATTTTCTTAGAACCAATGACAGAGTTGGAGTCAGGGGAACTTGGATTCTCCTCCATTGAAGGTTCTTGAGGTTTTTCGAAGAATCTGAAGATTCATCATGAATCACTAAAGGCTTGTTGGAGGGTTTTGTTTTGAAGGATTTTTATTTGAGACCTGAGGATTTAGGTGCCATTGGAGTCACAATGAGAGAGAATGAAAATAGAGAGAGAGAGAGCAGATTGCGAGAGAAAAAAATAAGAAAGAAAGAAACGGATGAAGAGAAAGAATATATATATTTATATATTATATAAATAAAGATTTTCAAATATTGAAAGTTTCAGGGGAAAAAAATTCAAAAAGGGTTACAAATTCCCAATTCATTTCTAATAAATTCAAATTTTACCTTTTTCAAGAGGTTTAGTAAAAATGTCTGCAAATTGATTTTCGGTTGGCACAAATTCAACATTTATATCTCCATTATGCACATGATCTCTAATAAAATGATGTCTAATTTCTATGTGCTTTGACCTAGAATGATGCATTGGATTTTTTGTCAAATTTATTGCACTCGTGTTGTCACATTTAATTGGCACAGTTTTAAAATTTATTCCATAATCATTCAATTGTGGTTTTATCCATAAAGCTTGTGCACATCAATTACCAATAGAAACATATTCAACTTCAGCTATGGATAGGGCAACCGAATTTTGTTTTTTAGAAGACCAAGAAATTAATTTATCACCTAGGAATTGACAAGTACCAGATGTGCTTTTTCTATCAATTTTAAAACTAGCATAATTTGCATCAGAATATCCTATTAAATCAAAATTTTGATTTTTAGGATACCAGATGCCCAAATTTGAAGTATTAACTAGGTATTTGAAAATTCTCTTTACAGCTGATAAATGAATTTCTGTTGGTGCAGCTTGAAATCTAGCACACAAACACACATTGAACAAAATATCAGGTCTTGATGCGGTCAAGTACAATAAAGAACCTATAAGGCTCCTATAAAGTTTCTCACTTACCTTCTATCCATTTGAGTCAGAGTCTAACCTTTTTGAAGTACTCATAGGTGTTGTAACCTTTTTGCAGCCATCATATCCAAATTTCTTCAATATTTGTTGTATATTTTTCTTGATGAACAAAGATTCATTCTTTCGTTTGTTTTATTTGAAGCCCCAAAAAGAATGTCAATTCTCCCATCATTGACATTTCAAATCCTGCCTACATGGTCTTAGCAAATTCTTGACACAACAATTCTTTAGTAGATCCAAAGATAATATCATCTACATATATTTACATAACCAAGATATCATTATCAAAAGTTTTCAAGAATAAAGTAGTGTCTACCTTTCCTCTATGAAAACCTTTAGAGATAAAAAACATACTCAATCTTTCATACTAAGCTCTTGGAGCTTGTTTCAAACCATATAGTGCTTTATTTAATTTAAAAACATAATTCGATTTGAAAGGATCTTCAAAACTAGGTGGTTGTTCTACATAAACTTCTTCCTTTATAAAACCATTTAAAAATGCACTTTTTACATCCATTTGAAAAACTTTAAAATCCTTATAAGATGCATATGCAAGCATCAATCGTACCACTTCTAGTCTAGCAATAGGTGCATATGTTTCATCAAAATCTATTCCTTCTTCTTGTGAATAACCTTTAGCAACTAATCTTGCTTTATTTCTTATAATTTTACCGTCTTCATCTAATTTATTTTTAAACACCCATTTAGTTCCAATTATAGACTTTCCTCTAGGTCTAGGAATGAAGTTCCATACAATGTTTCTTTGAAATTGATTTAATTCTTCTTGCATAGAGATAATCCAATTATCATCATTTAAAGCTTCTTCCATATTACTAGGTTCAATTTCAGATAATAACACAAAATGATTTTCAAGATTTTGTAAATTAGCTCTTGTTTTAACACCGGGATTGAACATTCCCAAATTTTTTTAAAATCATTAAGGATGTCCCAAATTATCCCTCCAAGTTTTTTGAAGTTTCCCCTTTTTTCAAATCTTAAAAACTTTTTAAAGGGTACCTTATGTTTTTACCTCTGAAATATTTTTCTAGAGGGAAAAAAGATCCTTTGGGGGGGTTGTTAAAGTGGGTTTGGTTTTTTGGCCCCTTAGGTTCTGAACTAGCTTCTCCCTTTGGGAAATTGGAGTTTTCCCTTTTCTTAATTAGAATAAAACATTTTTAAATCCTCAAAAAATTTTTAACATTTATTGATTCTTAATAGTTTTTGATGATTTTTTTTGGGAAAACCCACGGTAAAAGCACGACTTTTTTTGAGAATTTTTCCTAAAAAAAATAGTTTCTTTAGATCTTTCTTAAATTTAAAACCGGGTTTTGGAGGTTTTTTTTCACAAAACTTTTTGACCCAAAAGATATGAAAATATGAAACGTTAGGTTTTTTACCTCGAAACTTTTCTTTAAAAGGCGGGTTTTTGATTTTTCATGGGTCGAATGAAGAATATAGTGATGTTATTAGCATGCTTTTGATTGAATTTGCATTCTGAGGCCACAAAAATACGTAGCATATCCACTGCATTTACTTAGAGATTTGTAATCTTTGTAAAGTTCTATTCTTGGTTCCACTACGCCATTTTGTTGTTGTGGGGGTTTTGGAGATTGAGACAAGGATATTGTGTGATTACGAGTGTTACTTTCTTTAAAAATTTAAAAAACTCTGCCTTTTGTAAATTTTCCTTGTTTACATGATCAATTCAAAGAATATGTTTGGATAACTCCCTGTTCATTTTGTATTTTCTGTTTTGCATATTTTGATAAAGAATCAAGTGTATTACATACTTTTGTGCGCAGAACTTAACACTATACGTGCTTTTTCTTGAAATTATACTTTTTGCAAAATATTCATTGTATTATTGAAACCTCGGTTTTGCATGCAATCCGTTGAAGTTTGGTAAATTATTGGTTCGCTGTGGGGGGAGAAATTTCCCCTATTTGTATTACTTTACAGACTGACTCCGTGACGGAGAATCCGGGAATTTCGGTTTGGGATTTAAACTACCGGCCATCTACAGGTGGGGCTCTTCGGGTGGTGGTGGGGTGGCGGTGGAGGTGACTAGCCGCGCGAGGGGGGGGTATCTCGTGGTATGCCTGGGCTAGGGGTAGGGTTGTTGTGTATTTATTTTTTATTAATATAACATCTGGATTTACAAATGGATGGGTGGACGGGGGTTTTTATGATGGATTGAATATTAGTAGCATAGGGATTATGAGGGGGGTTTTGTGGTGGAGGGCTGGGGCGGTTGAAAGGTGCACCCCCCCCTGGGTTGTTGTAGAAGGGGGTGTCGTCTGAATTTCGGGATGTTTAGTTGGGGCGGGGCAAGATTTCTGGTCATTGGGGTTTTAGGATTATGAGGAACGATCGGGGGGGGAGTCAATAAGTTGACTTTGGATATATTTTTTAATGAGAGATGGCGATTGTGTCTTATGCGAGATTGTTTGGGGGGGTTTTATTACTCTTAATTGACTGCGAGGTGTGACCTGGGATTCAAGGGGGGGGGTGGTGTGCGTTGGTGTGGGTGAGAAGGGAAGATTGGAAGGATTTGCATTGAGGGAAATGATTGGGGATGGTTTTGATGCCAAGACTATGAGGGCGAGAGTGACGTGATTTTTTGATGCCGCAGATGTGAAGGGAGGTGATATGGATTCTGGTGTCTAAATAGTTTGCAGCCTGACCCGGCCCACGGGCAGGTGTGGCAGCTGCTGGGGGGGGGGGGCCGGCGGATTAAGGGGGGTCTTATTGAGGAACCGGGGGTATAGTTGAGTTCGTGTATTGGCGGGATATGCGGTGTTGGACTATTCTTTTGGGTAAGGGAAATTGTATAAAATTTCGGGAGGATTGGTTTGTGCGGGTAAGAAGAAGCCTAATCAATCCTGAAACTGAGACATAATTTTCCACGGGTATGCTGAAGGTGGGGGGGCCCAAAAGGCAAAATGTCAGGCGGTGGAGTCGGGTTTATTGGGTGGGTCTCGGTATTAACTATGCGAGTCTGGAGCATCGGGATAGAAGTTGCGGAGTGATCTAAAGAATCAGTGCAGACTTTTGTAATTCGGGAAGAACGTAGGATGGGTGAGGACTTTGCATTGTGTCTGGCGTTACAATATTAAAATGACATTCTTTGTTCTCTTTATGAGTTACCTAAGCAACCTCAGCGAAATTTTCAGGTACCTTTTTTTTATAAGTTTTGAAAGATCTTGTTGTTTTCTTCGATTGTATGTGTTAGTGACTGGGAAGGTAGTGAGGTGTGAGAAGGGGGGTTGTTGTGAATTTAAGTGCGATTGTGGTACAATTTTGGGTAGGTTATTTCTGTTTTGGTTAATTGGGGGCTGTTTTGTTGGCGTTAATGGCAAGGGTGTCAGGGATGGGTTGAAGGTGGACGGACTGGTTTTGTAGCGGCGGACGGGGGGTTTATAGGTTGGGGGTACGGAGGGGTGGGCAGAGAGGGGCTGTATGCAAATAGGGCTAAGGAAAATGGGGGGGGGTGTACAGCATTGTCAATGTAAATTTTAGTCTGTTAGTTTTTGGCGCGAGGGGAGGGGTTTTTATTCGTTATTGTTTGTTGTATTTGTTTTATGTTCTTTGTGCTGTTGGGGTTTCATTAACATTTAGACATTTTTTGCTGATCAATACTTCATAATCTGTTATTTTGAGGTAGAATGGATTTTGATCCTCGAACCAATTTGTCATATCCATTAATCCAGTTTTTCATTTGAAGACTATTTGTGAAGAAATTGACATGAGTCAAATTTTTGTCACTTTTATCAATTTCTTAAAGGTTAGGTTTTCAACGATTGGATGATCATCAAATCTTTACCTTCATTAATTTAAACAACTTAATTAATTAAAATAATTAAAAAAAACCACAACTTCATTCAAAAACAAATAAATTCACTCAATAAATTATATCTACCATAAAAAATAAAGTAAAAAAAATAAATTAATAACTGTGCAACAAAAACACCACTTAAACCTCTTCTCTCTCATCTCAAAACAAACACATCTCAAAACAACCCCAACCCACTATATTACGCACACACAAACAATCAGAGACAAACCTCCCAAACACCGCATATCATATCTACACTACAAAAAATCAACTAAATTTAAGTGCTTTGAATTATGAAAAACTCTCACTTAACACTCTCCTAATTAAATAAATAACAAACACACCCTCTCCCTCAAATACAAAAATACTATAAATCCTATGTTAATAATCTCTAAAATCCAAGATTCCTACAACTCCTCTAAAACAACACCCTCACTCCACAACACTCCATCACAAAATTAATAGTAGAAAATAATATCCACATCAATTATATAAATAATTTAATCCTCTCGCACTCACCATACATCTCTTTATGACAAAAACAAACAAAAACTGTCACCATTATACCTTCTCTCACTATATATATAATCGCTCTCTCTTCGCACACTTAAACAAAATCACAAAATTCAGTCTCTCTCATACTTTCAAAAGATTTTTCCTTTGAGCAGATCTTTATGTAAGATCTCTGAAGATTTTTTTTAGAGTTATCATTCAATCTAATAACTCACCACTCACTCTTTCTATTAGAGAATAACCCACTGATCACTAACAAAATTACCGTTTAGTCTCGTGTTGCAGAAGAGAGGGGGGGGGTCGGTGGGTGTGGGTGTTGGGCGTGTTATCGGGGAAGTGTTTATTGGCGTGCTTTGGGTAGGTGTTCTCTGTTTGTAGGTGGAGACAGTAGGCAGGGAGATGAATTGGAGACGTGATGGGGGGGGTGGGGTGGGTGAGGGGTGGGGAAGGGTAGGGGGGTGGGGTTTTTTGATTGAGTGACGGGCGGGGGGGGAGGAGTAAGAGCGGGAGGGGGGAGGGGGTGGGGGGTATTTTGCGGTGGGGGGTGGTAAGATATGAGGGTCATGGTGCGAGGAGGAGGGGAAGGATTGGGTAGTTTGATATGGGGTGAGGAGGGGTGGAGGGGTGAGGAGGAGTTGTTGATGGGGGGGGAGGGGCTTGCAAATTAAGTCTCTTGTGTTTCGTGGGCGGGTGGCGGATTGGCCTACAGGATGATTGGGGGTTTCATCACTTGATGTCTTAGCTTATAGAGATCTGTGGTAAACGGGTGTTTTTACTTGTTAATTGGGGTTTTTGGGATAATGCAAGTCTATTGTTGTAATAGTTTTGTTAAAGAAACTCGTTTTTTTTAAAAATTTTAAAAGCTTTTTTTAACTTCTTCATTAGAAATAAACTTAATTATTGCATTACTGTTTTGTGAAATTTTTATTATTTTTTTTTTTATTTAACGCAATTATATATTGGTTTCTACGCTGGAGATGGTTTTTTCAGGCCCGTCTTTTTTGTATCGGATAGGAGTTTCCCAATTGCTCCTTTGCCACTCATTGCACACTCTCGTTGATTATCATATGAACTTGATTGGTATGGTGACTATGTTGGCGATGCTTTGCTGTTTTGTGGTTTGATAGGTCATTTGGGTGTTATTTATCAATTTTCTTATTTCCGTAGAATCTGGCAAGGTTTTGGATGATTTTGAATGATTGTTTTTGAATTTGTTTGAATGTGATTTGGGTTTTTTTTTTTTGAATTTTTTTGTGAAATATTCGTTTTTTTTCAGGGTGGATCAACATTTTGTCCCCAAGTGATATATAATTTGATGAATCTGAGCTTTGCTCTTGAAAAAATGGACCTTTGTCCCCCCTTTGCCATGTATAATTAATCTATTAGCTTTCATATAAGTGTTTTCCATGCGCATATTCAAAATATGAGGAAGTTTTTTGATTGTACCACGAAGTAAGGGAGCTCGATTTTTAATTGCATCATTATTTTCAACCATTTGGGAAATCACTACTAAAATTAAATGAGTAATAAAGTTCTCTCCCGCCTATGAATCCATTGTTTTGGTCTTCCCATTTAGATTTTTTTTAAGAGGGTGTGAATATTGATTGAAATTGAATATTTAATTACTTAAATTTCCAATTTTTTGGCAAAAAAATCATCCAAAAAAATCTATTGACTAACCACCCCAAAATGACGATCGTGCAAAAAAAATGAAAAAAAACAAAAATAATTATGCAATAAATTTAAATGAGTATGAGAAGAATAGAATGCTTGATAAGTTCAAGAGAAGTTCTTTGGAGAACAAAGAGAGGAATTCTCTCAAAATGTGTTATTCAATGTTGTATGTGTGTTCTATCTTCTGTTTACAACCAAAGCAGCTTTATTAGGGTTTATAACTCGTAATAATAAAAGCCCAAAACGACCATAACATCATTAAAGTCGCGGAAAAAAAAAACAAATAGGAAATGTAAGCCGGCATAATAGCCGACGTACGATGTACACCGGGATAAAGGCCGGCGGCGTAGTAAGCTGGCGTAGTCCTTTTGTCGCGCACGAATGGCAACGTCGGTTCAAGGCGGGCAGTGTTTAAGCCTGCGTTGTCAAGGCTGGCAGCTTTGACCCTATGCTTTGATCTCCTTGATGACTTGTACAAATGCAAGTTCTTTCCCATGGTTGCTCCAATCCTTTCCGGGTTCTTGGACATCCTTTATCAACCCATTAAGTGCTTCCTTGCATCATTTCGCTCGAGTTCTTGTGATCGGTCCAGGTGGCACTTCAAGAGGACCCACATTCCACCTTCTGGCTTGGCTTCCATCATGGTTCTCATCATTTATAGTGGTACCGCCTCGAGCGTCAGTCATCTCTTTCAGCTCTACGCTAGGGTCCCGGTTGTCTTTACCGGATGTGTTTCACTATATCAATCAAATTGAAAGTATACAAAATAAGCCTCTTCAAGGCGAAGTCTCACTGTTGAGTCTCTCTAGCTTCTTCACTAAGTTAATCACTCAAACTACAGTGATGAAACAACTCTCAATTCCTTATACAAGAAAGGAATCACAATAACAATGAGGAATATCAAATTTTCTCTTATAAATTGGATCACATGTATATAAAAAAAAATTTTGCGCCTGAAGATGTATGAACTTTTTCTTTTCCGTGTGCTTGATTCTAAGAAGAACGTTCTCTAATTCTATTTTTTATTTCAACTGAACATTCCTTTTATGAAGAGAGCATAAACGGTTACTTTGTTAGGGAATGTAACGTTCATGGAGTTCCACGTGACAAGCTTGAATTTATTTTTGAAATTTTGTATTTCAAAAATAAGTTGAACTTGTTGGAGAAAATCTACATTCCCTGATATTTTTGATGAGGATAAGCTTGGATAAATCAGATTGACCGAGATCTTCTTTGGAGATATTCCTTGGATCAAGTTTGTTGAAGATATCCCTCACATTATGGAACCTTATCTTGATATTCCATATATTGTGGAACCATATCTTCATGTAACAACCATATTTCTTATCCTTATCTTTGTAATTGCTGGATCTCCCAAAGTATAGCACAATTATCTAGATTTAAATCTTGATAAAACATGTAAATCTTATATGATCTCACTTTATCATAAAATAAAATCTTGTAAAAACTTTATGTAAATTAAAAATCCCATGATATAAAATCCAACTTTAGTAAAACACATCAAGTATATTACGCAAATATACTTGACACGTGGAGCTAGGCCTTGAAATTTATCAAAAACCATCGATACAAAAATTAGAACGAAATCTAGAAAAAATTCGTGACAGGCATGGAAGGTTCTGAAAGAGCTTCTGAAGCAAACCTATCAACTGTTCTCTTGTTGTAAAGGTTCTGAAAATGCTTCTGAAAGGTTAACACAAGAACTACGGATACATTACACAACTTCTGAAATACCTTCTGACAGAACAAAAACAGACTGTATAACACCTTTGAAGGTTCTGAACAAGCTTTTGTCTCTTTGTCTAATTTAGAGAAATTCACTTACTATCTTCTGAAACAACTTCCGACAAGGTCAAACATACATTACACATTATTCCTCTTTTGTTAACATCAAAACTAAATTAGAGAACTTAACAGTATTATAACTAGCTTTAATTATAAATGTATGAAACGTGGGAATTAGTCTTAAAAAAATTAGCATACTTAAGGGATATTATGAGAAACTTGCAATTTATGTTTTGTGAAGAAAGGAGGCCACATGATTGAGATATAAAATTAAACCTAAAATCACCCTATTGTGCAAGCCACCACCACGATAAGCACCACAAGTCCTCTAAGCTTGTTGGCCACCACCAAGGGAGGGGAGAGACTTCTATTACACCCTTACCTTATTTAGTGATGTGAATTTTGTTGTGGAGAAAAAAAATGGACTCTATGCAGTATTTATTGGATTTTCCACTACTTGTTTAATTTTTTTGTTAATGCTATGGTGGCTAAATTTTTTTGAAAATTTGTATATGTATTTCATGCAAGCTAACAAGTTTCTAGTTAAATTCTATTCTAATTTTCTACAAATTTTTAGATTTTTTTCCACATTTGGAAGATTTTTTTTATGATTTTTGCTTATCAATTCCATGCATGGTGAAAACCTCATTAGTTGGGTATATATATATATTTTTTAATTTTATGGTCTTTTGTGGGATATTTTATCAAATAAATGCATTACATTATATTATTTTTAGGGATAATGTGAGGCTGTGGTTTTTCCATTTTGAAAAGATGAAGCATAGGTCATTGTTAATGTCTTTACCTTGTCTTTTTGCTATTAACTTATTTATTTTTACAATTTACTAATTACTATTTTACTTTTTATTGAAAATTTTTAATTTTGCTATAAATTTTTACTTTTACCATAACTTTTTACCTTTAAGGTAAAGCTTGACTTTTAGGGCTTTTTGATTTTGTTGTAAACTACTTTTTTGAGTTGAAGTAGCTTTTCTCAATATCTAGAGTTTTTTAGGTATTTGGGTTTTCTAACCAAATTTAGGTAATTGAGTGAGGTTTTAATTTTTCAAATTGGGATATATAGGAAATCCTTTTCTTGCCCTAACGTTTGGTTATTGAATCAAAATTCTATAGTTTAGGCATATCATTGTTATCTTAAGGTGAATTTTAAGTATTATAGTGCTAGGTTCTAACTTAAGTTCAAAATTAGTTTTTGAGATGTGACTTTTATATTGAAGATCCTTACATAGGATCTTCCTAGTTTAGAGTGAGTTTACATTGGCCTTCTCGAATCTTGGTGGCTTCTAACTTTTAATAGACCAAGTAATGGGAATTGATATACTGAGCCTATCACCTAAGCCCATGCTTGGATACAAAACTTAGCACGAAGGATTTTAACCAAGTACCTTCAAGAAGATGAGTTGTTGTTCTCTTAGCACCTAAGAGGCTCCCACTTTTCACTCGTCCTGACCTCTCACTCTTTATGCTCTTCCTACCTAAAGCTCAAGGCATAGAGACATTATCTAACTTGAGCAACATAGAAGAAATAATCTTTGGACCACCAACCTTAAATTGCTTGAATTGACTTGCCTAATCACCTACTGACCAGCCCTAAAGCTGACACGACCCTTATCTGACCGACATGCCTTGGTTGCATCCATTGTCAGCTTGGATAAAGGTCTTTGCCCATCAAGAATAGTTTGGCCTTGTCTTTTTTTACCAGGAATGCAATTAGTGCCTAATAGACACATGCTATTGGCATCTAACATTGACACACATTCCTAAGAATATTCTCTTTGTCTTTTTACATTTTCAATCCCCTTATATTATTCTAGATAGGGTATTTTTGTGTGTACTTATTTGGATTTTTCTCTTTTAGTATTATAATGCTAGGGAGTTACTATAAATAGTCCCATTTCATGTATGCTACATCATCAAATATTAAATTCAGAATTACTTCTTTTATTTGTGAGTTGTTACTCTTAAATATTGTTCTTATCAATCCATTTAGGAAGGATTGTGATGAGTACCCTAGTCAAAGATCATGAGTCACATTGAGTTTAGGATTAAGAAGCACTTTGACTTATGTAGTGTATAATATCCACTCTAGCCATTCACATTTACCTAAAAACCCTCATTGCATGTCATTATCTTCTATACCTAGAAGGATGCACTTCATAGTTATCCTCATAGCTAATAACATAGTGAATGCTTAGCTTCTCGGCATATCATCTATGATTAGTATCAAAGCATAGGCTTCGCTAGTGGAAGTACAGTTGTAGTAATGGTTGAAATGAAGTGGATTTTAAAGAAAATGCTTATCCCTAATTATGTTGTGTAGGAGGCCTTCAAGAAGCTGCAAACTTTAAGGTGAGGAGGGATATGTTTTGATGACTACATGAAGGAGTTTCAAATGTTAATGATTTAATGCAAGGTAGAAGAGCTTGTACATGAAGGAGTTTCAAATGTTAATGATTTAATGCAAGGTAGAAGAGCTTGAGGACAAAACTATGGCTTAGTTCATGGCTAAGTTAAAGTATGCGATAGCAACTGTAGTCGAGTTACAATTTATGAACACACTGGATGAAGTCACATTGTTAGCATAATGAGTGGAGCGTCAGGGGTGCAATAGCTTGAACTGTGGCTCTAGTGGTAAAGATGGGGCTCCAAACTGATCTACTAAAAATTCGTATAGATTAATAAAAGATTGGTTGAGTTAAGGTGATGACCAACCTAAGGGTTTATCAAGGTGAGAGGAAAGGAGGCCTAAATTAAAAGGGAAGGTTATGGAACAAAGGGAAATGCTACATGGAGATAAAGGATAGAGCTCAGGAAGGAAGACAAGCTAAATAAAGTGTTTCAAATGTCTAGGATTCAAACATGTTGTTGCCAATGTCTAAACCATAGGGTAATGATATTGAAAGGTGAGACAGTTGCATTAGAAGTTGATAGTGCAAGTGAAGATGAGATTGAGGAGGCAGGAGTGGATTTTAATGAGGAGATTCTTAAGGATGACAATGCAGCTATATATGCTAAGTAGGGACAATTCTTGAACATTATATTGAGGAGAGCATTAAGTTTCTCACTTGAGGCTATAGATGAGTAACAAGAGAACCTTTTTCACACTGCATGTAAGGTCAAAGGCCATTTATATGCATTAATTGTCAATGGAGGAAGTTATACCATTATAACTGCTGTATCCATGGTTAAACTATTAAAGTTACCAACCTTAAAACATTTGAGGCCCTACAAGGTACACTATCTTGATGAGAAGAAAGCCTTTCATGTCATGTAACAAGTCTAAGTACCAATATCCATTATAGATTGGTACCAAGAAGAGGCTCTAAGCGATGTGCTTCCCATTTGTATGTCTTATGTACTTCTAGGTTGCTTATGGTAGTTTGATCAATAGGTCATATATGATGAATATAAGAACTCATATGCTTTTTAGAAGGATGGAAAGAAGGTCATGTTATAACCTATGACCTTAGGCCAAGTGGAGGATACTTAAACGCAATTAAATAGAGCCTAAAAGAAGTCCTTTATCATGTCTCGGAGTGAGCTTAAATGGACTTTAGAACCAAGCATGCTCTTATTTCTACTGATTAGGAAGGTTGTTGGAAATGAGGGATCAAGTCCCTTTGCCCATAGAGATTTGAGATTTATTAAAGGAGTTTAGGGACTTAATCCTCAAGGAACTGCCTAAAGGACTACCCCCTTTCATGGCATAGATTATTGCATTGACCTATAGCCCTATGCGACATTACTAAATAAGCTCGCCTATCATATAAATCAAGAGTAACATGCTAAACTAAAGAAACAAGTGGACTAGTTGATTGAACGAAGCTATGTGTAAGAGAGCAGAAGCTCCTATGCAGTGCCTACTTTGCTCATCCTAAAGAAAGATGGATCTTGGCACATTTGTATTAATATTTGAGCCATCACTAAGATCATTATCAAGTGCTAATGGCTTATTCCAAGGCTCAATGACATGTTGTATTAACTCCAAGGTGCTCATATCTTTTCAAAGATCGATCTAAGGAGTGTATATCATCAGATATGAATGAGACCTAGAGATAAGTGGAAAACAACATTTAAGATGAAGTATGGTCTCTACAAATGGCTGGCCATGCCCTTTGGTCTAACTAATGCACCTAATACATTCATGAAATTGATGAACCATGTAGTAAGAGCCTTAAATGGAAAATATGTTGTTGTGTACATTGATAACATCTTAGTGTATGGTTTTGACCTAATGACTCATGTCAAGCACTTGAGAGAGGTCTTCACCACTCTCCAAGCTAAACGACTATTTGGTAACTTGAAGAAATGATACTTTTATCAAGATGAGGTTGTATTTCTAGGGTTTGTTATAAGAAAGGGAGGAGTGAAGGTTGGTGAGGGGAAGATCCAAGCCATTTGTGACTAGCTAACCCTAAAAGATGCATCCAATGTGAGAAGTTTTTATAAGTTTGTATCCTTTTACCAATGCTTCATCTAGAACTTCAATACTATAATAGTTCTCTCACTAAACTGACAAAAAAGAATGTGAATGCTAATAAAGAAAAGAAGGCTCAATGAAGTTTTAAGGAGATCAAGGAGAAACTAACCACAACCCCTATGCTAGTACACCTAGATTTTCATAAAGTAGTTGAGCTGGAGTGTGATGCATTAGGAGTAAGGATTGGAGCTATGTTAATGCAAGAAGGATAACTTATCACTTAACATAGTGAGAAGCTTAGTACAGCTACTCTGAACTATTTTGTATATGAAATAAAGTTCTATGCTCTCATCTAAGCTCTTATGGTGTAGAAACACTATCTCTTGCCCTAGGAATTCATCATTTACATCAACCATGAATCTTTGAAATACCTCTAAATCCAAGTGCTAAGCTTAGAAAGTGGGATTTATGGAAGAATTCTCCTATGTTGTGAAGTAGAAGAAGGGGAAGAGTACTTGTGATAGCCAATGCGCTCCCGTGAAGGTACACCTTAATTACTACTTTATAGGCTAAGGTGTTACATTTTGAGTTAATCATTAAGTAGTATGACCATGACCCACATTTCAGTCCTATTGTGGCTAATTGCACCTAAGGAAGAGTGGTAGAAGGATATTATATGAAAGATGGGTATCTCTTTTGAGGAAGACAATTATGTATACTAGTCTATTTAGTCCGAGAACTGTTGGTGCAAGAAGCTCATAGTGGGGGATTAATTGATCATTTTGGTGAGAAGAGAACATATGAGTTACTCAAAGAACATTTCTTTTGGTAAAAAATGATGAGAGATGTGCACAAGGTGATTGAAAGATTTGCTATATGTTGGAAAGCCAAGTACCAAGCTCAACTTGGCTAACTTATGCCACTACCTATACCAATCCAATTGCGGTCTAACCTAAGCATGGATTTTGTGCTGAGATCGTCGAGGACAGCAAGAGGGAAGGATTCTATATTTGTGATAATCGATCAGTTCATCAAAATGGCAAACTTCATTCCCTACTATAAAACTAATGATGCTCTTTATATTACTAACCTTTTCTTGTAAAAAATCATTCGACTGCAAGGGATCTTGATGAACATTGTATCTAATCGAGACCCAAGTTTTTGAGCTATTTCTAGAAGATATTATGGTGTTGATTTGGCACCAATCTCATTTTCAATACATTTTGCCATCCCCAAACTAATGGCTAAACCAAGATGGTTAATAGGACATTAGGGTATTTGCTTTGAGCAATACTTAGGAACTGAAGGATTAAAGGAGGAAAAGGGCTTCACTCAATAATCAAAACAAGCAGTAAGTAAAAGGGATTCTTTTATTCAATAATGAACTAATGATGATAATAATGGGTGGTTGTGTTTTTACAAGTGTCACCATTTATACTACTTCTAAACCTTATTAGTAATTTTGTAAATATGTACAAATGCATTAAACCTTAAATGGAGGCCTATAGGGGAAAATGAGTAAAATAACTAAACTAAGAAAATGAAATTGTGCATTTTGGGCATACATTAGAGCTATTGATTGGGATCAGTTTAAATTGGCTATAGGCTGGTTAAAGTAGGTTAAGTATACTGCTAAGAGAGTTTTGTTTACTTTATAGTCAGTTCCTTAGTAGCTTAGCCGGGTTGGTTCAAAGAAAAGCCATGGTGTAGGGTTGGCTTAAATAGAGAGTGGTCTCAATGGTGTCAAACATAAAAAACTTGTCCTTTCTTTATAAGGTCAAGCATAGTAAGACCTTGACCTAATAGTTTGAGGTACTCTAGTAGTAGGTATGAGATCTTGCTGAAGCTCCACCTAGTTAGACAAACACAAGCTCATTCTTCTATCTCCTCCTTCTTGATAAACTTAATTTCTTCTTAGAACCTCAACGTCTGATCATCAGCTTAATGATTGATGTGAGAGGTTGGATTAATGACCTCATCATCACCCCTAGGTTGAAAATGAGTTAATCTCTACTCTAACCTTTTTAGCCTTAAAAAATAAGGAAGGAGTAAGTGGCAAATAAACTCCTCTTTCCCTTCCTTTTCTTAACTAGGGCTAAGTGGTCCCTCTACAAGTCATCTACACTTATGAGCGGCAATAGGAAGCTCTTCCCATCTTTCTTAAAGGAGTAAGTGTTGCGAAAGTCACCATATGTGACATGTTAGTCATACTCCTAAGGTTGTCTAAGTATTATGTGGGTGGCATTCATAGGTACCACATTAAAGTCTAGCTTATTTCAATACTCTCTAATGCTAAATGAAATTGTAACTTGTTTATGGACATATACTATGCTTTGGTCATTGAGCCACTAGAATCCATATAGTTTTGGATGTTAGGAGGTTAAAAGCTTCATTTTTCCTACTAGATCGGCTAAGACAATGTTAGCACAACTTTCATTGTCCACAAAAAGAGCATAGATTTTTCCATTCACCAGGCAATGGGTTTGAAACAAGTTCTCTCTTTGGTAAGATGCTTGTTTTAGTTGGTCGTCCAGAGCTTGTAAGCCTACTAACGTTAAGAATTCTCCTCCTTTTGGTCTAACATGAATTTGTTCTTCACTCTCCTTAGAACTATTACCCTTTTGCTCCTCTTCAGTCTCATTTTCAATTTTAGTGTTAGGTCCAGGTCCTCTGATGACCATGACTAGCTTGTTTAGGCACTAAGATGCTATATGACCATACCTAAGGCATTTGAAACATTTCACTTCATGAGGCTTTGTTTGGGGTCATTCTCTCCTTCTTAGGTTTCATGGGTTCAATTTCAACTCAGCTGGACTCCCCTTTCTCAACTCTCTTCCCATTCTTATTCCTTTTTGAATATTTCTCAAGCTTATAGTTTGGGGTTGATGGGTGTTGAATCCAACAAAATTAAAACCTACTCCTAAACAATTTTTGTATACAGCAGTGAATAGGGTCGTATCCACAGGGATTGGTTAAATTTATTTCTATAGAAAGAAAATAGAGAGAAAAAGAAGAATGGGGGTTTTGTTTGTAAATTCAAATAAAATTGAAATCAGATAATAAAATTTAATAATGATGAAAGCCTAACCAAAGGTATCATTATAGTTTAATTCATCGAAATGATCATTGATGTAAATATTTTCTATTCTTTATCACAGATAAACTGGTTATGGTTATTAACAAGATCTAATAACCTATCTCTCCTTACTTTCTTGATAATCAAAACAAGCGCTTTGATTACTTCTCTTATTGATTAAACAATCCTAAACAAGCTCTTAGGATTTAATCTATCAATAGCATTAAAAACAAGAGAGACCACCGATTCATGCCAGTAGATTATAAGATAACCTATTTAAACAAGATTATATATCTCCATAACATGAATTTGATTATTTATTCTATAATCAAACATGTTATTGTGTCACAGAGATTAGAACTATCAAACAATTACGGATATGACATTCTAATTGACAATATATTAACTTGCTAATGGAATAGAAGAGCTCTAATTCATACCAATCAAACAAGATAATAATAACAAAACATTCAGCAGATATATAAATACCTAAAAATAAAGAATAGAATAAAGACAAATCAATTAGATCTCACAATTCTTAAAGAACTAAACTATTGATGATCCTTTGGCTAGAAGATTGTTCAGCCACACATGTTCATAAGTAAAACAAAATCAAAAAAAATGAAAAGTGTCTGTTTTCAAGTGTCTCTTGCTTTTCCTATTCGGTTTCTTCCCTCCTGAACTACCTCCTTCTGGAAAATGAAGAGATATATATATGAAAACCGAAAAATCTCCTGAAACGGCCGAACTTTTCTATATACATGGTCTCAACCCACGGTTATACACGGCCGTGTATTTAAACCATGTAAGCTTCTATTTTTTTTTTTTCAAACCAAACATACGGCTGTGTACTTAAACCGTGTAAGCTTTTGTTTTTTTTTTTTCAAACCAAACACACGGCCATGCATCTAGAAATACACGCCCGTGTACTTCCCTTGTTTCTTCCAAAAAGCTATTTTGTTCGTGCATTCTTCTCTTGTACGCCAGCGGTGTAAATCCTTGACTTTGATCCAAATTGCAGATGACTTCTCTAAATCACTTGAATGAGCACTCTTGACTCCATTAAACCTGATTTATCATCATAATAAAATTAAGTACCATTTCCTTATGATTTCCATAAAATCGATAATAAATTAACACAATTCATACTATAAAGATTGAGTATAAAATGGCTCTATTAAATTCCCCCACACTTAGTTTCTTGCTTGTCCTCAAGCAATTGAATCAAATCAATTGAGAAATTCGTCATAGATTATACGAAATTTTTTTCATCATTTCAAGCATCTATTCTTTTATAATTCATGACTTGTAATTTTAATGTCTACTGCTCCAACCAAACTGGTTTCCTATGATTAAATTACCATAGTCAAAATTCAATAGCTAATCTAAACAAAACAAACTTTAATCCTCATGTTTAGCAAAAGAACTTTTATTCCAAAAGTAAATACTTAATCCAATAAGGAAAAACACCCAATTAAACTTCATTGGATATTAGCAAGTATATAATCTTTGCAACACAAAGTAAAAGCATATGGTATCTACTCTTTCCCTAGACTTTCTCCCTATTTATTATAAGTCTTATTTCATTCAATGATCTTTACATTCATATTCTTTTGATTTAATCAAGCATCTATTTTGACGGGTGTTTGCCAGCTTCTTTTTCATGAAATTTTGCCTTTTTTGCCCTTATCGTTATAGTGAGTTCATCGAATCGACAGCATCCCGAGCTCGTCACTCAAGTGACCGGGTTTTAAGATACCCCTATGGACTCTTCCTCACTCTAACATTCAAGTTCAAATACTTTTAACTCAATTACTTGAATCATTGGAGTAATGGCTATGCTTGATTCTTCCCCCCCCCCCCTTTTTTATAAAGGATCACTAAGGAGAAAGTTTCTTCTACTTCTTCCACTAAGTGTTATCATTGTTTCAAAAACAACTTCAAAGAGCATATAGTAACTAATTTAACCTACAAGTAAACTTGTTTATTTTTCACTTAAGAACTCGACCTACTCTTAGAATTCCAATTCTAAAGCTAAATACAAGGTAAATTTGTTTCTTAAAGATTTCACTACTTAATTTTAACTAAGTATTCTAATCACAACAGTAGGTGAGTAAAGCACTTGAACAAGTCAATTTCACATTTTGTAGATACCTATTACAACATTTAGTACAATCTCCAGATTTCATGAAAATTTTGGCTTAAAATTTTGCCATATAATGCTTAAGGACAAATATTCAAAGTATGAGTATAATATGATTTTAGATGTTAGCTAGTCATACTCAATTATCTATTCTCTATATTTTATTATCCTCTCCCCTACACTTAGTTTAAACAGTGTCCGCACTGTTCCTAATTCAGCACAATTAAAGAGGAATTAAAAACATAAGGAACATTAGAGAATAAGAGAAAAGGAATACTGGTACTTCCCTGGTATAAAGTGTAAAGTGATAGGAGTTCTCCCCTTAAGCACAAGAGAGTGTCATCTGATGATATGTACCCTTTCTGCAGCTAATCAAAAGAAAAAATCAAAACAAAACTAAAATAAAATAAATTGAAATATATATATATTTTTAGTCTGGGTTGCCTCCCATGAAGCGCCTTTCTTTAACGTCTTTGGCTAGACGTTCCTGGTAATTAATCGCAGTACTCGGGGTAAGTTAAACTGGTTTCTTCAATATTACACACTTGAAATCCTTTATAAAAAGGTTTCAAGCGATGACCATTGACTTTGAAAGTCTTACCAGTTTCAAGACTTGCGATCTCAACTGCACCATGTGAAAATATGTTAGTGATAACAAAAGGACCAACCCACTGTGAGCGTAGTTTTCTAGAAAACAACTTCAATCGAGAGTGATAAAGTAATACTTTTTGACCTACAGAAAAATTCTTTCGAGAAATCATTTGATCATGAAAATCTTTTGTTTTTTCCTTGTAGATTTTAGTACTCTCATAAGCTTCTCTTCGAATTTCTTCAAGTTCTTGTAATTGAAGTTTTCTATGCTCACCAGCCTCATCCATTTGCATGTTACATTGTTTTACAGCCCAGTACGCCCTATGTTCCAACTCCATAGGGAGGTGACACGGTTTGCCAAATATCAAACGGTAAGAAGACATACCTATAGAGGTCTTGTAAGCTGTCCGATAGGCCCACAATGCATCTTCAAGTCTTATGCTCCAATCCTTCCTGCTTGGATTGACAGTTTTTTTCAGAATAGACTTGATTTCTCGATTTGATACCTCTACCAATCCATTTGTTTGAGGGTGGTATGCGGTGGAAGTGCAATGAGTGATATTGTACTTTTTAAGCAGAGTTTCCACTACTCTATTACAAAAGTGTGTGCCACGATCACTGATAAGAGCCTTTGGTGTCTCGAACCTAGCAAAAATATGAGATTTGACAAAATCCACAACAACTTTGGCATCGTTAGTTCGGGTCGCTTTGGCTTCCACCCACTTTGAGACATAATCCACAGCAAGAAGGATGTAAACATTACTGAAAGAAAGAGGAAAAGGACCCATAAAATCAATACCCCATATATTAAATATTTCATAAGCGAGAATAAGGGTAACTGGAATTTGGTCTCTGTGTCCTAAGTTGCTAACTTTCTAACATCATTCACAAGACTTGCAAAACATATAAGAATCACGAAACAAGGTAGGCCAAAACAACCCACACCCTAACACTTTTTGAGCTGTCCTCTTAGGGCCAAAGTGTCCACCACATGCATATGAGTGACAACATTGCAAGACAGAAGGAATATCGTCTTGAGAAATACACCTTCTAATGATTTGATCAGCACAATGTTTCCATAAATATGGATCATCCCATACATAGTACTTAGCATCACTTTTAATTTTATCTTTTTGAGCCCTAGACAAATCACTTGGTAGTGTCTTAGTAACCAAATAGTTGACAATATCAGCATACCAAGGAATTGTCTTTTGAATAGAAAAGAGATGCTCATCTGGAAAATCATCTTGTAGAGGTGTTAACTCTTCACTGATGAGTATTCTACTGAGGTGGTCAGCAACTAAGTTTTTGGAGCCTTTCCTATCGTGTATTTCTAGGTCAAACTCTTGTAATAAGAGTATCCATCGAATAAGTCTTGGTTTCACCTCCTTCTTCGCGAGCAGGTACTTGAGAGTTGCATGATCAGAGTAAAAAATTACCTTAGTACCAAGTAAATATGATCTAAATTTTTCTAAAGAAAAAACAACAGCCAAGAGTTCTTTTTCCATTGTGGAATAGTTGCATTGAGCACTATCCAATGTTCTGGAAGCATAGTAAATGACATGAGAAGCGTTTCCAACTCTTTGGCCAAGAACAGCTCCAACTGCATAATTGCTCGCATCACACATAATTTCAAAAGGAAGGTTCCAGTCAGGTGGTTGAATGATTGGAGCAAAAGTTAACTTATCCTTCAATGTGTTAAAAGCATACTTGCAGGCCTCATCGAACTCAAATGCCACTTCTTTTTGCAGTGATCTACATAGGGGCTGAGTAATCTTGGAAAAATCCTTGATGAAGCGTCGATAGAATCCTGCACTCCCAAGAAAAGAGCGAATTTGCTGTATACTTATAGGGTAAGGTAAAGATTTAATCAATTCTATTTTAGCTTTATCGACTTCAAGTCCCCTAGAAGATACAATATGACCTAGAATTAGGCCCTGTTCAACCATAAAGTGACATTTTTCATTGTTCAATACAAGATTCTTTTCTATACATCTCTGAAGAACTTTTGTAAGGTTAGTCAAACATAAATCAAAAGAGTTACCATAGACAGTGAAGTCATCCATGAAAACTTCTATGATATTCTCCACATAATCTGAAAATATACTAACCATACACCTTTGGAATGTGGCTGGGGCATTGCAGAGCCCAAAAGGCATCCTTTGATACACAAAAGTACCGAATGGACATGTGAAAGTAGTCTTCTCTTGATCTTCCGGTGCCACTGGAATTTGATGAAAACCTGAATAACCATCAAGACAATAATAGTGAGAATGGCTAGCCAAACGTTCAAGCATCTGATCAAGAAAAGGAAGAGGGAAGTGATCTTTTCTAGTTGATGCATTTAACTTCCTATAATCAACACAAACCCTCCATCCATTCTGAACACGCGTAGGAACTAACTCACCATTAGAGTTTTCAATCACAATTAAGCCTGTTTTCTTTGGAACAACTTGAATTGGACTTACCCATTTGCTATCGGAAATTGGATAGATCATACCTGCATCAAGAAGTTTCAAGATCTCTTTCTTAACTACTTCCATCATAGGCGAGTTCAAACGGCGCTGAACTTCTCTTGAAGGTTTGCAATTATCTTCCATTAATATCTTGTGCATGCATGTGGAGGGGCTTAGTCCTTTGATATCAGCTATGGACCATCCAATGGCTTCTTTATACTCTCTCAACACTCGAATAAACTTTTCTTCTTCTAAAGTACTTAGTTTGTTAGAGACTATCACAGCAAGAGTCTCATTTTTTCTTAAGAAGATGTACTTTAGATGTTCGGGTAAGGGTTTTAATTACAGCTTTGGTGCCTGCACAATAGAGGGAAGAAGTCTTGTGTTAGAAGGAGTTAAATTAATGTAGGACATACCATACCTGATAGGTTTTAACGATTCTAGCTCACAAATCATGTCCTGCAAATAAGAGGATATTACAAACTTCTTTATAAGAGTTTTTAATGTATTAATAGTAAAACTCTTATTAAGTGCAATTTTAAACTCATCACCGTCTATCAAGTCAAATGTAGCCTATGTTAATGGGTCAATAACATCCATAACAAAAACAGGAGAGATATCACTAGGATATTTCATAGCATCATAAATGTTAAATCTAATCACTTCACCATCAAATTCCATAGTGAGGGTACCGTCATGTACATCAATTTTCGTCCTGGATGTCTTAAGAAATGGTCTCCCTAATAATATCAGTGATAAATTACGAGAATCATCATTTTCCATGTCAAGCACATAAAAATCAGCAGGGAAAACTAGCCCTATCAGCAAGTTGAACAATAACACCTGTTTCCTTCAATGGACCAACATTCAAATATTGATAAACAGATAAAGGCATGACATTAATCGAAGCTCTTAGATCACACATAGCTTTAGCAATTCCAAGATTACCTATTTTGCAAGGAATAGTAAACATACCTGGGTCCTTACATTTAGGAGGAAGCTTCTTCTGAAGAATAGCTGAAATATTCTCACCCACACTAATCTTTTCATTACCTTTCAGCTTTCTTTTGTTAGTGCACAATTCTTTAAGAAATTTAGCATAGCGAGGTACTTATTTTAATGCATCAAGCAAAGGAATATTTACCTCAACCTTGCGAAAAGTTTCAAGAATCTCTTTTTCTTCAGCTTCATTCTTGGATTTCGCTAATCTAGAAGGGAAAAGGGGTGCTGTCACCATGACCTTTAACGGTTCAACGAGGGATCCTTTGGTCTGGTTGTCCTGCTGGCCCGAAGTCGAGATCTCTTTCTCAGTCTCTTCCTCAAGATTAGATCAATGTCCTCTCTTATTTGATCCCTGCAATTCCGTTCCACTTCTCAAAGTAATTGCATTAGCGCTTGGCTTTGGATTTGTGATAGTTTGAGAAGGTAACTTACCTTGAGTTTCTATCCTGTTTATAGAAGAACCAAGTTGGCTTACCTGGTTCTCTAAGTTTTGAATGCTCCACTTTGTCTCATCCTGAAATTGTTTTGTATTAACAGCAAGCGATTTAACAATTTCCTCAAGAGACATACTTGAATTGGAAGGAGCTTGTGGTACTTGGTTTGATGGCCTAGGCTGGAATTATTGGAAGTTTTATGGTCTATTGCCATATTTGAAGTTAGGATGATCCCTCCATCCAGGATTATAAGTATTCGAGTAAGGATCATATTTCCTCTGTGGCTGTCCTGGGAATCTTCCTACAGCATTGGCATGCTCATGATTGTCATCTTGCAATGTGGGGCACATGTCAGTAGGATGATTAGGGATAACACAAATTCCACAAGCCTTCACCTGCTGTGTATTTTCGAGGGCTATCTATTGAACAAGGGAGGTTAGGTTAGAAATTTGATGTTCAAGGTTAGAAACACTTACCTCATTTACCTTCCTTGAAGAAGAATCATGTCTAAACCCAAATTGTTGTGAATTAGCAACCATAATGGAGATCAATTCCCTAGCTTGACCAGGGGTTTTATTCACTATGGCACCTCCACTAGCAGCATCCATCATCTTCCTCTCCATCGGAAGCAGACCTTCATAGAAGTATTGAATGAGAAGTTGTTCAGACATCCCATGTTGTGGACAGCTTGCACAAAGTTGCTTGAACCTCTCCCAATACTTATGAAGAGTCTCGGTATCCCTCTATTTGATACCACAGATCTCTCTTCTTATGCCAGCGACTCTAGATGCAGGGAAAAATTTGTCCAGGAAAAGCTTCACCATATCTATCCAAGTAGTAATAAAACCTAGAGGCAAATAAAATAACCAATCTTTAGCTCTAGCACTTAAAGAAAATGGAAAGGGACGCAACTTGATTTGATCGTCGGATATTCCTTGCGGCCTCATACTAGAACACACTATATGAAACTCTTTCAAATGTTTGTGAGGATCTTCATTCTCAAGACCATGAAAAGTGGGTAGCAAACGTATCAAATCAGATTTCAATTCAAAATCAACAGCTAATTCAGGATACTGAATACAAAGTGGTTGTTGAATCACATCCGGTGCAGCCAATTCTCTTAATGTTCTCTCAGGATTTGCCATATCTTCTTCTTTTTTAGATTCAATGGATGAATCAGACAAATCCAATGCCAAGTTCAGTCTAGGGGATGAAGATATAGCGGTTTCTTTTTTACGCAGCTTAGCTTCTCTTTGCAATCTCTTAAAAGTCTTCTCAATCTCTGGATTATAAGTGAGTTCACCTGTATGAGAAGAACGAGTCATGCAAGAATAGAAATAAATTTGACACCAATCCCTGGCAACGGCGCCAAAATTTGATGGGTGTCGAATCCAATAAAATTAAAACCTACTCCTAAACAATTTTTGTATACAGCAGTGAATAGGGTCGTATCCACAAGGATTTGTTAAATTTATTTCTATAGAAAGAAAATAGAGAGAAAAAGAAGAATGGGGGTTTTGTTTGTAAATTCAAATAAAATTGAAATCAGATAATAAAATTTAATAATGATGAAAGCCTAACCAAAGGTATCATTATAGTTTAATTCATAGAAATGATCATTGATGCAAATATTTTCTATTCTTTATCTCAGATAAACTGGTTATGGTTATTAACAAGATCTAATAACCTATCTCTCCTTACTTTCTTGATAATCAAAACAAGCTCTTTGATTACTTCTCTTATTGATTAAACAATCCTAAACAAGCTCTTAGGATTTAATCTATCAATAGCATTAAAAACAAGAGAGACCACCAATTCATGCCAGTAGATTATAAGATAACCTATTTAAACAAGATTATATATCTCCATAACATGAATTTGATTATTTATTCTATAATCAAACATGTTATTGTGTCATAGAGATTAGAACTATCAAACAATTATGGATATGACATTCTAATTGACAATATATTAACTTGTTAATGGAATAGAAGAGCTCTAATTCATACCAATCAAACAAGATAATAATAACAAAACATTTAGCAGATATATAAATACCCAAAAATAAAGAATAGAATAAAGACAAATCAACTAGATCTCACAATTCTTAAAGAACTAAACTATTGATGATCTTTTGGCTAGAAGATTGTTCAGCTACACATGTTCATAAGTAAAACAAAATAAAAAAAAAATGAAAAGTGTCTGTTTTCAAGTGTCTCTTGCTTTTCCTATTCAATTTCTTCCCTCCTGAGCTACCTCCTTCTGGAAAACGAAGAGATATATATATGAAAACCGAAAAATCTCTTGAAACGGCCGAACTTTTCCATATACACGGTCTCAACCCACGGTTATACACGGCCGTGTATTTAAACCATGTAAGTTTCTGTTTTTTTTTTTTTTCAAACCAAACACACGGTTGTGTACTTAAACCGTGTAAGCTTCTATTTTCTTTTTCAAACCAAACACACGGCCGTGCATCTGGAAATACATGCCCGTGTACTTCCCTTATTTCTTCCGAAAAGCTATTTTGTTCGTTCATTCTTCTCTTGTACGCCGGCGGTGTAAATCCTTGACTTTGATCCAAATTGCAGATGACTTCTCTAAATCACTTGAATTAGCACTCTTGACTCCATTAAACCCGATTTATCACCATAATAAAATTAAGTACCATTTCCTTATGATTTCTATAAAATCAATAATAAATTAACACAATTCATACTATAAAGATTGAGTATAAAATGGCTCTATCAGGGGTTAAGGTAGAAGTGGTCTCTATTGCCTCTTTCAACATTCTCTTTCGACCATAATGGCCAAATTGATGACATCATCTAAGGTATCATACAGTTGTAGCTCAACTATTTCAATAATTTAGTCCCTTAATCCTCCTAAAAACCTAGCAATGGTTTGTTCTAATATCTTATATAGCTTACAGTGCATTGCTAAAGTTTCAAACTCTTACCAGTGCTCTTCTACACTAAACTTACCTTACTTTAGGTGTTAAAAGGTATGAAGCATCTCTTGCTTATGGTAGGTTGGAAACAAATGTTAGCTCATCATCCACTTCATCAATCTCTAAGATCATACCGGTTACTCTCGTTCATTTGCCCTCTTGGTGACTATTTTTTCCCACAATAGACTTGCATACCCAACAAATAATAGAGAGGCTAACATAACTTTAGTGTAGTCATCATACTTATAGTACTCAAAGATCATTTCAACTTAAGGTACCCAGTCTAAATATTCTTTAGGTTGATTACTTCTACTATAGGTGGTAATTTGAGTTTAGTGTTCTCTAAACCCCAAATAGCAATGTAAGCTTTAATATTCATCTTAGAAACATCACTACCATTGCTTCCATGTTCTTCTCTATCTCATTCAAGCTTAATAGAGACTTTTTCACTTTGCTCTTCTTAGTCTCTTCCTCTTTCACCTTATCTAATTCTATATTAACCTCATATTAACTTGGTTAGCTCTTGTAACAACTTGGTGATGTTCTACAGTTGATACTCTACATCATCAACCCTATGCCTAAAGCTTCTTCTAGGACTATCTCCATTATTTTGCACTTCTTCACTCAACATGGTAACTCTAATAGCTTAAATAAATGCAAAAAGAATACAATCTCAGTAGCAAGACCCAACTCAAATACCCACTTCATATTTGCAGCTACCTGATACCTAATCTACACTATTACAACATTATTAACAACTCTACTAGTAATTTTTAGTAACACCTAACTATATCTAACTCGTAAATAGAACATAAACACAACAAATTCACTTCCACAAGACACAAGATCTTTAAAACATGATCTATAGCAATCCTAAGACTCCAACTGTTAATACCCATAATGAACTAAGGATTGTTTGAGAGTACTCAACACATTGATAACTAAGCTCTAATGCTCGTAAAGATAATATGATATGCACAGCAATGATAAATAAATAGTAAAATTAAGGGTATAAATGTAAGTGTAGCTAGATATGACTCACCAAGGACATTTATAAGCTAGGTTTGTGATTGGAGTAGGGCTTGATGTTACTCGTAAACATAAAACTAGTTCATAGGTTCCAATAAAAGATAGATATAACACACTATATCCTAAGAGAGGTTCACCATGGTGAAGGAATGATTGATAAGAACTCACAGATCAAAGAAGGAAAGAGGCTTCACTCAATAATCAAAACAAGTAGTAAGTAAAAGGGTTCTTTCATTCAATAGTGAACTAATGACAATAATAAAGGGTTTTTGCATTTTCACAAGTGTCATTATTTATACTACTTCTAAACCTTAGAGGCAGTCTTGTAAATATGTACAAATGTGTTAAACCTTAATTAAAGGCCCATGGGGACAAATGAGTTAAATAACTAAACTAAGAAAATGAAACTATGCATTTTAGGCATGCATTTAAGCAGAGAGCTTGGTCCACTCTGTAGTTAGTTCCTTGGTAGCTCAACCAAGTTAGTTTAAAGAAAACCTGTAGTGTGGAGTCACCTTGGATAAAGAGTGGCCTCAATGGTGTCTAAGTTAATATCAAAATATGAGTTATAAGTTGATTACTAGCTTGGATAAGAATGGCAACCTCTTACTATTGGTTGACTTGAACAGCTCATCCTTTCTTTGTAGGATTAAGCTTAATAAGACCTTGCTTGATAAGTTAAGACACTTTAGTAATAGTTTAGAGGTCTTGCTAAAGCTCCACTAAGTCAAACAAATGCGGACTCATTCTTCTATCTCCTCTTCCTTGGAAAACCTAATTTCTTCATTGACCTTGATGTCCAATCATCAGCTCGATGCTTGAGGTGAGATGTCGGATTAATGCCCTCATCAAGTTTGATTTAAGAGAAAATCCTTTACCACCCTAAGAAGATGATGGGAATCAATATACCAAGCCCATCACTTAGGCCTATGCCTAAGGATTGCAAAACTTTAAACAATGGATTTTTTTTTAGCACCCTCATGAAGATGATCTATTGTTATCTTAGAACTGAGGATTTTTCCACCTTTTAGCTTCTCTTAACTCCTCACTCTTTGTGCTCTTCCCACTTGAAGCCCAAGGCAAAAAAAACTATTTAACCCATGCAACATAGAAGAAATCATCTTTGTACCATTGACTTCAAATAGCTCAAACCAACTTACCTCATCACCTATAGACTAGCCTTGAAGCTAACAAAACCCTCATCTAACCTATTCACCTTAAACATATCACTTTCTGACTTAGATGAAAGTCTTTGCCTATCCAACATAGTTTTACCTTATCTCTTTTAATAGGAACACAACTAATACCCAATACACTCATGTCACTAACACCTGACCTCTACACATGTTCTTGGGTATATTCTTTTTGTTTTTATTTTTGTTTATGTTTATGTTTTTTTTTATTATTTTTTATATTTTTACCCCCTTTATATTATTTTAGATAGGGTATTTTGTGTGTGTGCTTATTTGGATTTTACTCTTTTAGTATTGTAACCCTAGAGACTTACTATAAATAGTCCCATTTCATGTATGCCACATCATCAGATATTGAATTGAGAATTACTTCTTTTATTTGTGATTTATTACTCTAAAATATTGTTCTTATCAATGCCTTTACCAAGGATTGTGATAGGTACCTTGGTCATAGCTCATGAGTTACATCAACTTTAAGGTTAGGACATGTTTTTAACTCGTATGGTGCATAATACCACTCAAGCCATTCACATTTAGCTAAAAACCTTCATTACACATCACTATCTTCTATACCTAGAAGGACACATTTCGTAATTGGCCTCATAGATGATACCTTAGTGAATACTTAGCTCTTAAGCATGTCATTAGGTCTTTGGAGCAAAAGCGCTTATAAACCTTCTTATCATAATAGTGTGCTGCCCTTTTTTTATAGGTAGCTAAACGAAGGTTGAGTTGATGTTGCAACTCTTCTAAGAGATTGATTCATAATACTTATGAAATTCTAGTTTAACTTATCATAATACTTAGCTCTTTGGAGACCGATCTTGTTAACCTCTAAGCTCAAGTTTTGAGTCTAAGCATTAGGAAATTCTAGTTTGATGGGTAAAATGGCTTTAGTGCCAAAGGTAAGATGGAAGGATGTTTTACCGGTCAATGTGTGAGTTATTATCCCCAAAGGATGTATGGGAGTTCATCTGCTTAGGCTCTTTTTATTTGGATGACCATTTTCTTAAGGTTATTGTAGATGACCTTGTTAGTTTCCTTTACTTGCCCATTAGATTAAGGGTGTGCCATTGATGCATAGTGGAGTTAAATGTCTTTTTTTAAGCAAAAATCTCTAAAGATGTTGTTAAATTGTGTACCATTGTTAGTGATGAGCATATGTAGGACTTCGAATCAATGTAGGATAGATCACTTAACAAAATCTTTGACTTTCTTTTTAGTTATTTTTAGAACTACTTCCACTTCATTTCACTTGGTGAAATAATCGACCGTAATAATGATGTGTTATTGTTGTCTTGCTATCTTGGGGAATGGCCTAAGTATGTCAAGGTGCCATTAGGCGAATGGCTATAAAGCAAAGAGAGGAAGAAGTGGTGAGTTAGGGAGCTTGCTTACAAGTGTATACTTCTAGCAATTTACACATGCCCGTATGAACTCCTTAGCATCCTTTTTTGTGGTCGGCTACAAATAGTCGAGTTATAGTGCCTTTCTTGCAACTATCTGGCCTATAATGTGGTTGCCATAGGTTCTAGCAAGGAGTTTATTAAGCACATGCTAGGAGGCATTTGAGGAAAGGAAGGCTATACACCACTTGTAAAGTTGTCCATCAATCAGTGTATATTGGGTTGCATAGTACATCAACATCTAAGTAGCTTGCCGATTAGTTGGTAGTATGCCATCTTATAGGTAACCAATAATAGGGTCCATCTAGTAAGGGTTATTCTATGAAGGCTATGTGCTAATGGTTAAGCCGTGCTTGAAGGAGCTATCTATGGATCAGTTGGCGAGGTATTAAATGAACATTAGTTAATCTAAGTTGTAAGTAAAGTGGAAGCCATTTTTGACAAAACATCAACCTTTAAGTTCTCCATACGTGAGATCTTGTGGATATTTCAATGTGAGAATTTGAAGCAAAGTGTCTGAACGTATTTGAGGTAACAAGTCTTGGCATTGTTTTTTGTAGAGTAGTCACCTTTAATTTGTTAGAATATGACTTAGGAGTTGGTGAATATGTTTAGCTTCTTGGCTCTGATTGCTATAGTAAGCTCGAAGCCTACGATGTAGGCCTCATATTTCGCTTAGTTGTTGCTGGCTAAAAAGCCAAACTTAATGGTACACTAGATTTCAATACTACACAGCCTAGCCCAACATTACTACTGCCTTTGGGGGATGATTCATCAACATGTAAGGTCTACATGGGGGTCTCCATAGGTGTGATGTGATCATTCGGCATTGTGAATTTGGCAACAAAGTCGATGAGACTTAAGCCTTTTATATCCTCTTTAGGTTTAAACTACATGTTGTAAGTGCTAAGCTCTAGGGCATAGCAAACCATTCATTTGGATATGTTAAGGCAATGTAATATTTGCTATAGTAGTTGATTGGTTAACATGATCATATGATGAGCTTCAAAGTACAATTGCAATTTCTAGGAGGAGATCTCAATAACAAGCGCAATGTCTTTACTTTGGAGTATTAGACCTTTAGGCCCTAGAGTATATACCTGAAATAGTACATAGGCCTATGTTTGCATCCTTCAACTTTGACTAGGATAAAGGAGAGGGCTTAGGTATTAAATGAGAGGTAGAGATAGAGGTCCTCACCTCGGTTTGGGTGAAACATGAGATGGTCGATAAGGAATCCTTTTGAAGAACTCAATGTATTTGTCAATGAATTGTGACACGAATCTATTAAATATAGTTATGTGCCCAATTAATTGCTAGACATCTTTAACTGTCTTAGGGGGTTATTGATAAATGTTGAAAGAACCTTATTTTTAATACTTATTGAATGTGATTTTTTATGCATTTTGTGTGAATTTATCAAGAAAAAGACACTTAACCACTTAATATTTGATTTCAGGGTTTAAAAAGTGTAATTTAAAGATTTAAAGAAGTTTTGAGAAAAAATGAGAAGAAATTTGGCAGAGTATAAGAAAATGTGATTTTCACGTGTACATAACCTTCAGCATGAGAATGCCGACACTAGTGTTGAAGGGCAAAAGTGATTAGAATGCATCATAAAATTGTGCCCTAGCTACTACACAAGTTGTGTAAAGGGTAGTGCTGAAGGAAGAAATTTTCCTAAAAAAGAAAATGAAGAAATTCCAAAGTGCACAACCCCGAGTACAGTTATGTAGGAGGTCGTGTAGAATCAAGAACACCATAATTTTATTTTTTTCCAGAGTGCACTGCCCCGAACACAGGCATGCACTAGGTCGTGCATGCTACCTTGTTTCTTATACTATCAATACTCGTTTTATTATAAAAATTAAGGATCTAGATTTATTTTTTCTCACAGCTACTTTAAAAACCCTAGGAGAGCAAAATTACGAATTTGGAGGGAGAAATTGTTGGAGCATCATCGAAAATCACAAAAATTCCTATAAGGGTTTATTCTTTTCATCATGAATTCTTATTACTTCTCGAGAATTTGTGTGATTATTGCAAATTCCTTGAAGGAATAGATTTATATACCCTACATCTTGTGAAACTCTAGACCATGTAATTAAATTGTTTATTGATTAATGAAAAGTTTATGCCTTTGTATCTATTCATGTATTTTAACTACTGAGTGATTAATTTATGTGCGCAAATTGATTGCATGTATGATTTTTGCTAGGTAGATAGAGGTCTCATCTAATAGGATAGATCTTTATGAATAGAAAGATTGCATGTTTTACATAGACATAGGAAAACTTCGTTTTTTTGCATAAAGATTAAATCTTTATTTAGAAATTATGAACTTAATGAAATCTTATAGGGCGATAGTGAGGGAGAGGTCTCCACTAGTACATATAAGGTTATTAATTAATTAACTCAAGGGAGTAATTAGTTTAATTGAGAATTCCTACAGTGCAAAGCATAAATAATTTGTTAATCTATAACTTATTATAAGAAAGCTAGAGTTTAGAGTGAATCAAGATGAAAGGTGTGTTTTTATGATTAAATTCATTTATTAAAGCAATTATAATTAATCTTAGAGTTGTTAGTTTAGTTAATTAATAATTTAGTTTATTAATCTCACATCAAGATTTAGACTAGATAGTAGAAAATTAATAATACTAGTACTTGTTTTTAAGATCTTTGAGGATGACACTCATTGTAATCTATACTACATTAGGTAGTTATACTTGCCTAGCTAAGTCATTAAATTTCTTTGGGTTTATAAATTTATAATTTGATATGATCGAAAAAATGACCCATCAAGTTTTTGACATCGTTATTAGGGATTTGGCAAAACAATATTAGGAAATACCTTATTATTTGCTACTCTAGTCTTTTTTTTTTTATGTGTCTTTCTACCCTCCTTATCTTTTAAATACTCTAACTTGTGAATGTTGCTTTTGTAGTACATGATAAGGACTCTTCCTTCTAACATTCTTGATTTAGACCTTGAGATTGAGAGAACACTTTGCAAGATTCGTAAGAATACAGTTGCTAAATCTTCTAGACAATTGGCAATCGAGGGAGAAACGTCTATTATAAAAGTTGCGATACAGTAAAGGAAGAGGAATCAACTAACGAATTTTTAGGTAATGGGATAAGATTACTAGAGAATATTAAAGAGGAAACATAGGAGACTATAGATAAAGATCCACCTAAGACCAATATAGGTTATGTAAGGCCAACCTTAGATAGAACAGGGTCAACCATTGTGAAGCCTTCCATTGGGGCTAACAATTTCGAAACCAAGGGTGTGGTGGTTCAAATCTTGCAACAATACTGTCAATTCGATGAATTATCGAATGAGGACCCCCATGCTTACATTCAAATGTTCTTAGAAATCTATGAGACCTTCAAGAATAACGGGGTAATGGATGAAGCAGTGTGTACTAGATTATTCCCCTTCTCACAAAGGGGGAAGGCTAAAAACTGGCTTCAATCTTTAAGTCTTAGAGCTTTAACTACATGAGATGACACAGTAAAGTAATTTCTAGAAAACCGCTTCCCTCCATGCAAGATAGCTAAGCTTTGGAATGACATTGCATCATTCATGCAGCAAGATGGTAAGACCATGTATGAAATTGCCCACACCCGCCCACATGGATGTAGGTTTAGACCTTTTTGAATGGACTTAACACAACCACTCGTTAATTGGTAGACGCCACAATTAGCGATACATTAAATTTTATGATCCTAAAAGAATCCTTAAAACTTTTTGCTAATATGACTAAAAATAATTATTAGTGGGGCAATAATAGATCTCATGACTACTTTGGTGGTGAAGATAGAGACTCTCAGTCACCAAGTTTCTACCCTTCAAAATTCCCAAGGATCACAACACCAGGTGGGAGATTCTAGTGAGAATATGGACCTCCATGAGCAGTATGAGCAAATAGACTATCTTGGGAATCAAAATAGGTAGCAATATAGTCTATAAAGCACTTATAATCCTGGCATGAGAAACCATCCTAACCTCTCTTATAGCAATTAAAATGCCTAGAGATCTAACTTTTTGCCACCATGATTCCAAAAGCAACAATTGCCACCCTACCAACCTATGCCCTACCTACCAGTCCAGCTACAATAGGAAAAGAAAACCAGTTTAGAGAATTTGATGAGCTAATTCATTCAAAGTTCTGAGGCAAAACATTGGAACCAAGAGACTTCTATTCACAATCTTGAGAAGCAAATTGGCTAATTAGCTAAAATGATGTCTGAAAGGCAATTGGGTTCCCTCCCTAGTGAAACTGAGAACAATCCAAGGGAATAGGCGAAAGCTATATCCTTAAGGAATGGGAAGGAAATGCGAATTGACAAAGAATCTAATAAAAGTGAGAAGGTGGTTAAACTTTTGATAAGGAAAAGGTGAAACTTGAGAGGCATGAACTTAAGAAGCAAGAACCTGAGAAACAATCACCCCTCGCTATTAAGGAGTATGTCCCAAAAATTTCATATCCAGCTTGCCTCAATCAAAGCAAAGATAAGGAGTAGTCGGTAAATTTCTTGAACTTTTTAAACATGCACAATAATATTCCATTTGTTGAGGTGCTTTTGTAAATGCCAAAATATGCCAATTTCCTAAAGGAACTCCTATACAATAAGTGGAAATTAGAGGACGTTTCTATGGTAGAAGTAGGATTAAATTGCCCATCCATCATTTAGAACAAGCTCCCACCAAAGCTAAAGGATCCAACTAGTTTCACTATTCCATGTTTTGTCAGTGACATCTCAGTTGATAAAGACTTGGCTGACCTAAGGGTAAGTATTAACCTCATGCCATACTCTTTCTTTACAAAATTGGGGTTAGCTAACCTAAAACCCACTAGAATGAGTTTGTAGCTTGCTGACCGATCCCTAAAAGTCCCTAAGGGGATCATTGAGGATGTCTTGGTAAAAGTAAAAAATTTCATATACCTTGTTGACTTTATAATTCTGGATGTGGATGAGGATGGGGATATGCCTTTAATCCTTTGAAGACTATTCCTTGCCACTACTAGGGCAATGATCGATGTGGAGGACGACAAGTTTACATTAAGAATAGGGGATGAAGAGTTGGTGATCAAAATGGCTATCACCATGAAACACTCCATGTGTATAGATGATTCTTGCTATTTCATTGACATTGTTGATTCCTTAGTAGATGAGCATATGAACAAAATCTTATATGGATAACCTTGAGGTTGCGACATTCATTGAGCAGCTTAATGTTGCAAAAGAAGTTACACCTCAGGGATGATTTGAAGATTTGAATAAAAATAGTGAGGCGAGACTTAGAACTTCCATCAAAGAATTGCCAGTGTTGGAATTAAAACAACTTTCAAATTATTTGGAGTACACCTTTCTAGTAGAAGACTCCAAGCTGCCAATTATTATAACCTTTGATTTATCTAAAGAGCAAAAAGATCAATTGCTCACGGTCTTGAGAGCACACAAGCGAGCCATCGCTTAGAAGATTGTGGATATCAATGGTATCAACCCCTCTTTATGTATGCATAAGACATTACTAGAAGAAGGATTTAAGCCTATAGTGCAACATAGCGAAGGCTAAATCCCAATATGAAAGAGGTGGTTAAGAAGGAAGTTATCAAGCTCCTTGATGCGAGACTAATATAGTCAATATTAAACAGTCCTTAGGTTAGTCCAACATAAGTGGTGCCCAAAAAAGGAGGGATGATTGTGGTCTCTAATGAGAAGAGTGAATCAAACCATCACTAAATAGCATGTTTGTACCATCACTAAATGGCATGTTTGTATAGATTATCGAAAATTGAATGATGCCATTAGAAATAATCATGATGTGCTCAAAATCAAGTTTAAGCACAATCAAATGATTCAAGAAAAACAACTCACAAATCACATACAAACCGGTCCACTTATTTGACAATTCACATGAACACCTTTGGAGATTTGATGGAAAACCAAAGATCAAATGATGTAATTACAATCCCTATTTGTAATCTTCACCATATAATAACAAAAATAATTGAATTCCACGTGAATCAAACCAAAATGGATGGCATCAAAACTGTGATTTCCACTCTTCCTTCAATTCCAATGCATGCCAGCACTAAAATGATAGTGAATTTAAGTACTAAAAGAACAATCAATCTTAACATGACAATTGTTCACGAATTACATTCACAAATAAGTCTAAGAAACTTTAAATCCACCCTAGATATGACTCACTAGAGAAGAAATGAAAAACAACAAAGAAAGATATTGATATGACTCACAATTTCCCCTTGTTGCACTCACCATAATTCCAATTCTTGGGTTGAAATTGATAAGAGGATTATAACTAGGATGAACCCTAATTCCCACATGTGAAGTGCTATTGTTTAATCTGCAAAAATGGCCTCCTCAAACCCTACTATAAGTAAGTATTTATACTTCCTACTCCTAGGGTTAGAAAATGGTCAAAATTACAAGTTTGCCACTTTTAAGGTGGCTAGTACTAAATGAAAATTACAAGGAAATAAAAGTGTCCTAAAAGAAAATACAACCTAAAAAAGTTCATAAAACAATTACAAAGTAGAAAATATCATAAGTCTTCATGAACCAATGCCTCGAAATGGAAAACAATCGCAGCGGGTCTTTGATTGTCAATCTGAAAATGTTCTGTGTCCATCAACTGTTGTTGGACATATTGGCATCCCATGGAGAAATATTATTATACCTGTAAGATTATTTCTCAAATACTTATTAGAATAATAGACATAAAGTAAAATAAGAGTGATTTGGATCATCATCCAAATCGAGTTCTGAAAATGTCAACGGTGCTAGAAATTTTCCCATCAAATCATTTCCCACTTCCCTTTGTGGATCGGATGCTGGAGAGGCTGGCTAAACATATGTACTATTGCTACCTAGATGGGATGCTCGGATACTTCTAGATATCGATAGCTTCAAAGGACTAAGAGAAGACTACCTTCACTTGCCCCTATGGTACATATGCTTATAGGAGAATGCCATTTGGGTTATGTAATGCATTGGCTATGTTTTAGCGGTGTATGTTAGCTATATTTGATGATCTGGTAGAGCAAATTATGGAAGTCTTTATGGACGACTTTTCCGTCTTTAGTAATTCTTTCTCCAACTATTTAGAGAATTTAGAAAATGTGTTTATTCGCTGCGAAGAGACTGACCTTGTACAGATTTGGGAGAAATGTCACTTCATGTGCAAGGAGGGCATAGTACTTGGCTATAAAGTTTTACATAAGGGTATTGAATTTGATTGAGCAAAGGTCGATCTGATAAAAAAACATCCACCACCAAATTCAATTAAAGCTTTAAGAAGTTTTCTAAGCTACGCTAGTTTTTATAGACACTTCATAAAGGATTTCTCTAAAATTGCCTAACCATTGACTCGACTATTGGAAAAGGATGTGCCTTTCAACTTCACTCATGAATGCTAACATGCCTTCAATTTGCTTAAGGCAAGACTGACAAATGCACCTACCATGATAGCTTTTAATTGGAACTCACCCTTTAAACTCATGTGTGATGCGAGTGATTACGCAATTAGGGCTATTTTGGGATAAAGGCGAGATAAACACTTCCAACCTATCTACTACACCAATAGAACTCTTAATCATGCTCAAGTGAATTATACCAACATAGAGAAGGAATTGTTGGTCATGGTATTTGCGTTTGATAAATTTAGGCTATATTTAATCTTGTCCAAGGTTATTGTTTACACTGACCAGTATGCCTTAAGATTTTTGCTAATGAAAACAAATGTGAAGCCTAGACTTATTTGATGGATTTTGCTCCTACAAGAATTTGACTTAGAGATTCGTGATAAAAAGGAGATAGAGAATCTAGCAACTAATCATCTCTCAAGGTTTGAAAACCCCTGTTTAGAGGAGCTTAAATAGGAAGATGTTAATAATTCCTTTCCTAAAGAAAAATTATATGCAGTTTACTAGCTTATGAACATGAAAACTCCTTGGTTTGCAGATTTTGCAAACTATCTAGCAATCAGATTTCTACTTAATGACCTTAGTTATTATGTAAGAAAGAAGTTCTTTTCCAAACTTAAATACTACTACTGAGAGGACCCCTTTCTTTTTCAGGTCTATAGAGATCAAGTAATAAGGAGATGTGTCTCACTTGAAGAGGGATGGCAAATCCTTAATGAGTGTCACTTCGGCCTTATCGGTGGTCATTACTCAGTCAACAGGACTGTACATAAAGTTTTGGAGGCTGGTTTCTATTGGCCTACAATATTTAAGGATGCTCATCGTCGTTGCATCACATGTGACAAAACTTTATTCTAGAATGTGAGGTCCTTGACTTATGGGGCATTGACTTCGTAGGAACATTCCTTACTTCTTCTGGGAATAAGTACATTTTAGTAGTAGTGGACTATGTCTCTAAATGGGTTGAGGCACAAGCTTTGCCCACAAATGATGCTTGAGTAGTTATAAAGTTCCTTAAAAAGCTATTCTCCCATTTTGAAACCCCTAGAGCCATTATAAGTGTTAGAGGAACACACTTTTGTAGTGCACAATTGGAGAAGGTGCTAAGAAAATATGGTGTGACACATCAAATTGCTACACCTTACCACCCCCAGTCGAGCAGACAGGTAGAAGTTCCCAATCATAAACTAAAAAGAATTTTAGAAAAAACAGCCTAGCATAATAGAAGATATTGGGTAGAAAAGCTTGATGATGCCTTGTGGGTGTATAGAACATCCTACAAAATACATTTGGGTACTGCTCCCTATAGGCTAGTTTATGGAAAGTCCTGCTACCTCAAAGTATAGATTGACAACAAGGCATATTGGGCAATCAGGTTGGCTAATTTTGACTTAGAAGCTACTAGATTCAAGAGGAAACTACAACTAAACAAACTTGATGAGTGGAGAAGGCAAGCATATGAGAATATGAAGATATATAAGGAGACTACAAAGGGCTATCATGATAGACACATCTGCTATCCAAGGAAGTTTAAGAAAGGGGACCAAGTACTTTTGTTCAATTCTTGGTTGAAACTTTTTCCCAGGAAGTTGAAATCAAGATGGTTTAGCCCTTTTGTAATCAAGAAAGTCTTCCCACATGGTGTAGTGGAACTCGAACACCCAGAGCATGATAATTTCAAAGTGTATGGCCATAGACTGAAACTATACATGGGAAACTGGATAACACATGAATACCGAGAGGAGTCTAGACTCTAAGTACCAGATATTTAAGCTAAACAAAGAGAAGGATGTTGGGCCAACGACATTAAAAAAGTGCACTTCTTAGGAGATAACCCATGACTAATTTAGGTATGTTAAGTTCCTTTTTACTTTATTTTTGTTTCACTGGACTAAGTCTATCTAGTTAAAAAAAAAAATTGTAGATTTGTAGAGAGGAATTAAGCTTACATGAGTAGAGTGAGAGTTCATCTTTGAGTGTGGGGAAGCATTAAATAAGTAAGGAAATTCAAGCTTTAACTTTTCAAGTGTACATAGTAAGTCATTTTTATGGTCTTTTAATTATGTTAAGGTACATAATGAATAATCCCATGGATTAAGTAGCTTGGAAGAATATCACTTGAATTCTATACAATTTTTCAACACTTACATAACTTTAAGCACAAGTAGTGCTCAAGGCTGTACACACCTCAAGAGGAGCCTCTAGGCACTTTTTAGAACTTTGTATGGTCCTAAGTATGGCCGTGTAAGAGCTAGGGCACTTTATGCTCCAATAGCAAGAGCCTTTGGATCACTTTTTAGAACTTTATATGGCTTCGAACACACCTGTGTAGAAGCTAGGGCACTCTGGTGTCCCATAGGAACAACCTCAGATAACTTTTTGGCACTCTGCATGGCCCTAAGCATGCTCATGTAAAGTGTCTATATATATATATATATAGTCGCATTTATAGTCTTTTCCACATGCTCTCTAATTTTACTCCACTTAAATACACTTCCCTTTTACCTTATCCTCATGAAACTACACTTTTAGACTTTACACACTTCTTCCTTTCTTTTTTAATTCATCTTCTATACTCTAGACTACAATCCAAGTAAGTTTTTCTTTTCTTTTCGTTTATATGATTTTCACACATGATATTTTTTTTATATTGTTGGGTTCTCGACATGTGCGAATATATCCTTGCGCATGGGTAAGTGTGAGGTAGTGATTGTTGCTTGATGAGTTTTTAGTTATCATGAATATCTTCTTCTTCTACCTATTTGTGCTTTTAGATGATTTTCTTTTGCTTTATAAATACATATAAAATCTCATTTGACACTTATGGTTCATGACCATTTTATGGCATTTCATAACTTTTGGGGCTTTTACTAATATCATGCAATCAACTATTTTTGAAGTTATTTGATAAAAGTAGCTCCCTTATTTTTTATTTGCAGTGCTTACTTTGACAATTTAGGGTCCTAAGCATGCAAAATTGGGATTTTTGTAATTTGAAGTACTAAGGTAGAAATTCATAGAGCTTTGATGAGGTTTTAGTTCACCCATTTGTCTTAAAATTTATATACAAACTTATGCATGACTAAATTCTTGTGTTCGTGTTGATTTGAATTTTTACCTATTTTTAATTTTGCCCCATCTGTTGTACAGTCATGCAGATGACTATGTTAACCTTTTTGCCTTACCTTATGATTTTATCCTCAAGAATAGATGCTTGTTTGATTACACTTTGATTATACATATCTTTTATAGATATTGTGTATTAATATGAGTTGTCTTAAATATCGATTAAGTTATGAAAATTAGACTTTGATTTTTTTTTTTTTTTTTGTTATCATGAACCCCTTTATACATCTTTTATGTAGATGAGGACAAAAATGGCTTCGAACAAGAAGGGAAAGCAGCAAGCTTCCACATCTAACAAACTACCAGAAATAACCTCCTACTCTCACAAAAGGCTAAAAACCCCTCCATAACAAGAAGTAGTGCATGAAGCACCTGTTAAATACTTTGATAAAGAATGGAGTAAAGAACGACGAAAAAGACTAGAGTCCCTTGCCTTTGGCAATAATGAATACCCTAATTGGAGGATACTTAAGGCTTACGGAATTGATGATCAAATATGTGAAATAATAAGTATTGGGCCCTAGGCTACCTTATTTGAGATAAATGAGCTAGCTTATAGAGAGGTTACACTTGAGTTTCTCTCTACATTGTAGTTCGATCGTCACTATCTTAATTTTCAGGTATATGGATAGAAACATACTATCCCATCATATCAGTTTAGGAGATATTTGGGCTTGTACTCAATATCAGAATCAAATATAGTAGATCTCAAGTGACTGCTAACTACTTAGCCCAAAGATACATCCACTTAAAGATATTGGGAACAATTTTGTGAGATGGAAATTCGTTTTAACCCTTCAAAGTCTAAGGCATCATCCATAAAAAATATTGATCTGAAAGTGGTCCTCTACCTCTTGGCATACACTATTAGGGGTAGGAAAAGCAATCATGGGATGGTAAACAATTTTGAAATTTTTCATCTTTATAGCATAATTGACAAATTTTATATCAATGTAGGCATAGAAGTTTCCAAGTTCCTACATTGGTAGGCAACGAATCCTCGAGCAAAGGGAATATACTGTAGGGGCTATATCTCTAAATTCTTAAAAGGTTATGATATTTTTTTAGCCTTAAATTTGAGGAACCGAGCATCCCTACCACTAAAATTTCTAATAGCCTAGTCTGACTATGGGGGATGGTTAAGTTAATTGGCATCCCTTCTCCATTAAAGTATTTAATTCCACCTAAAGGTGCCTCTACTTTTGGTGCTGCTTCTACTTCCCATGCTCGACCTCTTAAGGATGAACTTTAAAGCTTGAAAAGAGAATTCTGGGAAGAGAGGGAGCTGAACAAAAAAAGGAAAGAAAGAAAAACAAACATTTTAGAAGTGCAGTTTAGGCATTTTTGGGAAGACTAGTAGGTTGTTTCTCCCCACCACTAATTGATCTACCAACATATGAATCTTCTCCCAAATCTACTTCACCACATGACGCCACTCCTAATCCATCTAGGAGAAGTGGGAAGGACCCAGTTATTGCTGGGTCCTTTAGTTTTAAAGAAGAAGAAGATGAGGGAGATGATATAAAAGAAGTTGATGAGGAATATGATGATGATGATGATCAGGGGGATGATACCGCAGCCATAAACATTGATGATAGTAGCAAAGAAGATGATTGAGAGCTAGATCTTCTACTAGCTTTGTATTTTCTTACTCATTTTTTTTTAATTATTTTTCATAAGACTAATTGATATATTTTCTACTCTTGAGTTGTAATTAATTGTGCTCTCTTATGAGAAAACTCTACTTGATACTAATGAATGTTCTATTCCTTGGATGAGGATAGGCTAACTCCTATTTTATTTTTTTAGTTTGTTGTGTTTTTTTAGGTTTGATGGTGCACAACTTTTGCTTTGCTAGAATTCAAACTTGCAAATGATTGATAATTGGGGAAGTTCTTAGTGTCCTTTTTTCATTTATCACTTTTCTTTTTCCTATGTATGCTTACTTTGGAAAGGCATTGGGGACAATGTCTTAAATAAGTGTAAGGAAGGGATATAAAGATGTGGAAATTAGGTTCTGAATTATTTATGTAGCTTATGCTCTTGTTGATCAAAATTTCCCCCCGATTACAAGTTTGCAATTGAACTTTAATCTTGATTGTCTATTATTGAAAAGTAAAAACCTTGAAATCATACTCATTAAAATGTAAAAGTAGCATTCTTATATGCACATCTAAAAGTAGTGAATTTGTGTGCCTTACTCATCTATTGTTGGGCTTGGTATACTTAATTAGAGTTTTAGGATAAAATCCAAGAGTAAATCTATTTGTTGTTAATAGCTGAATTTAGAGTTATGAAGTAAATAGAAATCCTTCGTTTTAAGTGAATTAGTTATGTTTTTAAGCCCTCTAACTAGTATATTTAATATTCAATCATTTTGAGAGCTCTTTCAACCTTTTGTGAAAGGGGCATGTGAAATTGTTAACTTGGTAATTCTTTTTTAAACGGTCCCTTTAAAAACAATAAATATTAATATTGAATCCCTATGTGTTAAGGTAAGGGAGGTTCAATGGGGTTCTTTTAAAACTTGATCACCTAAGATCATTTGTCCTAGGACCGACCAATTGATGAAATTATCATAACTTTAAGGAATATAAAAAAAAACAAGTTTAGTGAGTCTTGTAACTTGGGTAAATAAGCCCATAGGGATGCCCTCCATTAAGGGAATAATGTCTATTAACTAATGTGATGAGCCCAAGATTATCGGCTGAAAGCTTACTACATAGGTTACTTGGTTCTATCCAATTGCCAAAAAAAAAAAAAAAAAGAACTTTTAAAGAGACTTGAAAGAAAAAGGAAAATAATCTAGAGGAATAATAGATGTCATATATTTTCACTTCTTGTTGTTGTGATTTGATAACTAATTGAATGTTTGATATACTTTTTGGTAAGTGGTGAAATGCAATTGAGCAACTTGAGATATGTTTAATTTGTTATTTCCTTCTTGACTTTGAAAATAGTTGCTAAACAGTGAGGATATTGGTTTAACTTACTTGGATTAGTTTGAAAAGTCTAATTATTGTATGCTAGGTATACATACAATTATGGTAGGTTTGAGTAATAAGCACTAACAAGTCACTAAGAATTAATTAAGTAAAGAATACTACTTGTGATTTGAAGTTCATAGTAAGTATAATTGATGATATGGTCTTTCTCTTGTTCTTATTTTGTTTGCTTAAGGACAAGCAATGGTTAAGTGTGAAGAAGTTTGATAAGTGTTGAAAGAACCTTATTTTTAGTATTTAATGAATCTGATTTTTTATACATTTTGTGTGAATTTATCAAGAAAAAGACACTTAAGCGCTTAATATTTGATTTTAGTGTTTAAAGAGTGTAATGTAAAGATTTAAAGAAAGTTTAAGTGAAAATGAGGTGAAATTTGGCAAAGTGTAAGAAAAGGTAATTTTCACGTATACACAACCTTTCAATGTTAGAGGGCAAAAAGTGATTAGAATACATTGTAAAATTATGCCCTAGCTGCTGCACAAGCTGTGTAAAAGGTAGTGTTGAAGGAAGAAATCTGCCCGAAGAAGAAAATGAAGGAAAATCAGAGTGCATAACCCTGAGCATGGCCATGCAAGAGGTCATGTAGAACCCAAAATGCCAAAACTTTAATTTTTTTTCCAAAGTACATTGCCTCAAGCACAAGTGTGCACTAGGCCATGCATGTTACCCTATTTCTTATACTATAAATACTCGCTTTATTACAAAAATTAAAGATTTGGATTTATTTTTTCTCATAACCATTCTAAAAACCCTAAGAGAGCAAAATTATGAATCTGGAGGGAGAAATCTTTAGAGCATCATCTGAAATCACAAAAACATCTACAAGGGTTTATTCTTTTCATTATAAATTCTTATTACATCTCTATATTTTTCGTGATTATTGCAAATTTCATGAAGGAGTAGATTTATATACTCTACATCTTGCGAAACTTTAGACCATGTGATTAAATTGTTTATTGATTAATGAAAAGTTTAAGCCTTTGTATCTATTCATGTATTTTAACTGTAGTGTGATTAATTTATGTGTGCAAATTAATTGCATGTCTGATTCTTGTTAGATAGAGAGATGTCTCATCTAATGGGATAGATCTTCATAAATAGAAAGATTGCATGTTTTACTTAGAGGTATGATGCGGATTCAGATTCGAATTCCTTCACACACAACCAAATCGTCAACAACAATCAAATAACTCCAATTTTTAGGGTTTTCTGGATTTTAGTACTAACGCATAAAATCAAAGATATGGATAAAATTATCAATCTATAGATGCCAAGAATGATAAAATTAAACTGTTTCGCAATCAAATCATAGAACGATAGAAACCACATTTTATAAATCAATCACTATGGTTAAAGAATTCCAAGAATTCAATAACGATGCTTGCCATAAATTCTATATGAACCAAGAATTTGATAAGAACAATACGAATATAGTGAAAATCAATTCTCAATATTCTCAAATCTCCAAAAGAAGACTCACACCACTCAAGTGTCTTTGTTTTACAAAACAAAATGATAATCTATCCACGAAAAACCCTAAGGACATCCTAAAAAATTGGTGCGAAAACATTCAAGGCCGGTTAAATGCCCGCGGCTTTGGAGTGAACTTGGTGGCCTTCATTTTAGGCCGGCTCCAAGGCCGGCGGCCTTAAAGTGAACTCGGCCAGCCTTTATTCAAGGCCGGCTTAAGACTGGCCGGACTTCGCTTTGGGTCCTCCCGATGCCTATGTCTTCCTTTTTTTGGTGCTCGTATTTTCACTCTTGGAATCGTATCAAGGTAGGAAAACTTTGATTTTCTGCATAAAGATTAAATCTTTATTTGGGAATTATGAACTTAATGAAATCTTGTAGGGAGATAGTGAGAGAGAGGTCTTCACTATTCCATAGAAGGTTATTAATTAATTAACTAGAGGGAGTAATTAGTTTAATTGAAAATTCCTGTAGTGCAAAGCATAAATAATTTGTTAATCAATACCTTATTATAAGAAAGCTAGGGTTTAGAGTTGATCAAGATGAAGGGTATGTTATTGTGATTGAATTCATTTATTAAAGCGATTATAATTAATCTTAAAGTTGTTAGTTTAGTTAATTAATAATTTTGTTTATTAATCTCACATTAAGATTTAGACTAGATAGTAGAAAAACAGTAATACTAGTGCTTGTTTTTAAGATCCTTGAGGACGACACCTATTGCAATCTATACTACACCAGATAGGTATACTTGTCTAGTTAGGTTGCTAGATTTCTTTGGGTTTATAAATTTATAATTTGATACCCTAAGATATGATCATGAAGCCTAAGAACTTCCCTACAAAGGCACCAAAGACACACTTTTGGGGGTTAAGCTTTATTTGTATTCTTGCAAGGTCTGGAGCATCTCTCCTACATTTTCCAAGTGATCTATAGGCATTCTAAATTTAGTGATCATGTTGCCAATGTAGACTTTGACACTCTTCCCGATTTGTGGCTTAAACATGTAGGCTACTAACCTTTAGTAGGTAGCTCTAGCATTCTTTAAGCTAAATGGCATTACCTTTTGTATGCACTTGGTCAAGTTTGTGCATCTAGATTTGATTGTAGCCTAAAAAGGCATCCATCAAGCTAAGTAATGCATGGCCAATCATAGAATCAATTAGTTGTTCTATTTTTAGTAAAAGGAAACAATCCTTTGGGCATGCCTTATTTAAGTCCATGAAGTCTATGCACATTTGCAATTAGCCATTAACTTTTCTCATGAGAACCATGTTGGTAGGCTAGGTTAGATTTTCCTCTAACCATATAAAGTTAGTTGCAAGCAATTTATAAACCTCTTCTTTGACCACCACTGCTCCCTTAATGATAATATAACATTTCTTCTATTTAACCACCCTTAAGGTAGGGTTAATGTCAAGGTAGTAAGTGGTCACTTTTGGAGAGAGTTTGAGTATGTCAATAGGGAACTAGACAAACATGTTAGCTTTGGTGTAAAGGAAGTCTTTTAAACATTCCTTTAACAAGGGAGAAAGTAAATAGTTGATTTGGGTCACTCAATTGGGGCTCTCTCTAGCTTTAATGGGCTTACCTCTACTAACCGGTTGGTTGTTGGTCCTTACTTCTATAGGCAAGACTTCTTTCTACAATAGGGCTCATAAGTAGTAAAAGCAGGCCACTTACTAGTCTCCTTTGATCATGACAATTCCTGATGATGTTGAAAACTTCACTTTCAAGTGTCTGGTTGAGGAGACCATACCCAACATGTTCTAAGAGGAGTGTCTTAAGATAACATTATAAGATAACCATTAATTGACAACTAGGAAGTTGACTAGCACTTCCATGGTTTAGCCATTGTCTTTAAGCTCTAAAGGGAGTGTAATGAGGCTTGTGGCTTTCATGGGCTAGTTTTTGAATCCATAAAGATCATAGTCAAAAGGCTTTAGCTTTGTTAGTAAGGTTAATATTTGGTTGAAAGCCCTTTTGAAGATAATATCTACAAAGCTTCCATTGTTGACTAAGACCTTATGCACTTCATAGTCCGTGATTTAGGCTTGAATCTTTAGAATGTCGTCATGGGGTGTAATTATTCCATGAAAGTCTTCATAAAAAGAGAGAGAGAGAGAGAGAGAGAGAGAGATAAAGGCGTTGGTTTTGGCCATCTTGTTGTACAAGCTAAGGATTTACTAAAAGTGGTAGGACTTGATATAGACTTTTGTTTGGAAGCTTAGTGTCTACCAACAACTGGTTTTGCTTACTATGGTACAAATGGTCCCATGGGTTATGTTTTAATCCATATCCAAGGGCTCAAAGAGTTGATCACTTAAATGATCATGCTTGTTCTTTTTGTCTCCTACAATGATGTGCTCCTTTAGGTGGGCCCATTGGATCAAGTCTTCTAAGGCGTTTTTCAACTCAAGGAAATCATCAATATAATTTTCCCTTTCTTTGTGAAAAAAGTAGTATTTGTTAGGGTCCCTCTTTATTGAGCTCCTGTACTTCTTTTCTGCCTAAGGGAGGATTCCTCTATCTTTAACCTCCATATGCACCTCTCTTTAGGGTTTGATGAGTGGGATGTGCCACTCGAGAAAAGGAATAGTTCGCTTGTGTAAGGACCCATAGTTGTCTGTTTAATTGGATTAACCTTCCCCATGACAGAGACCAAGCCTATCCCTTATAGATGACTTATTGCACACTGGCTTCTTGCTATAGCCATGGGTTTGGTTTGCAAGTTAGGCTAAAATAATGGGTACTATAGCTAAAGTTAAGGGCATTTCTTCATGATGGTTAAGAATAAAGGAGACCGGTGGCGAACCCCTTGAATGATGGCATTAAGTGCTATGCTTATCTTAAGTTTAAGGATCTCAATCATGGCCTTCATGAATCTTGCTATGTAAGCACGTAAGGTTTCAATGGGGCCAAACTTGACCAAGTTGAGAAAAGAGTTAAGCTTCTTAGGTTGTTTGTTGGTGGTGAAGCGTTAGTAGAAAGCTCTATCAAGTTCTTTAAAGTTGGAGATGCTGTTGGGTTTTAGACTTCGATACCATGGTTAAGTTGCTTTCTTGAGGTTACCTATAAAGGCTTTGCAAGCAATGGCCTCAAAAACACCAAGCAAGCTCATCTAAGAGCTGTAGTAGTTGAGATGCTCATTTGAGTTGATTATGCCATTATAAAACTCCAATTATGGTATCTTGATGCTATTAGGTAGGGTCTTTTCATAGACTTCCTTGGTAAAGGGGGATTATTTTAGGGTGAATGAAACTTAAGGACCATTCTGCTTACTTTTTCTTAATGTTAGCAAGCTTCTTAATGAGGCTTTCAAACTCCTTAAGGGTGTGTTCCTTAATTCTTGTTAGGAATGTGCTTTAGATAGCTTGACTATACCTTTAATTATCATGTGATCTTAAGAAGGAACATGACTCTTTAGTAGCCCACCTACTATTTATAGGTCATGGGTCAAGCTAAGAGCTCTTTCGACTAAAGAAAATGGAGCATTTCAGTGGGCTTAAGGCTCAGTTAGAAAAATGGCTACCAACAAATATCACATCCCCTCATGAAGGAACATGTTTTAGTTTGAACTAGTATTAAATAATACAAGACTACGCTAGAGATGCAAACTTGATCCTATCATCTTGTGAAACCCCATAAAAGTAGTCCATTTCTAAAGATAAAAATAATTAGACAACTATTTAAGATCTCAATTAGCATATAGTACCCTAATTTTTTTTAAAACTTTCAAATGATTACAATTATTGTCTATACTTTATAATTAAGCCTCAAATATTATTGATTACGTAAAGTTAGTCTTCAATCTTTATGTAATAAGAGTTTTATTTAGTTAATTTAAGATTCTTTTAATTATCTATATAGAAATGTTCTTCTTTTAAAAGATGTAAACAATTAGCATGTTTAAGGAGCTTTTCTAACTAACTTCTCAAGAAAGCTATCTCAAGGTTAACTTCCTAAATAAGGCTACTTCACTAGCTTCTCAAGAAAGTCATCTTGTTAAATTTGACGACAAAGTTTTACATGGCTTCTCAAAGAAAACCACCAAATCAATCTCTCAATAAAATTACTTATCTTGTAAGAACCTAAACTTGCAAGATGAATTAGTCCCTAAATCTAGATTTTTTTTTTGAAATAGTTAAATAAGGTTAAGATATTAGAGTTCACGTAGTAAACCGATAATTGACTTAAGTCAACTCTATATTAGATAAGGAAAGACTTGAGTTGACTCGGGTCTACTAGTATAAAAACTGAGTTAACCAAAGTAAACTCTTGAGTTGACTTAAGACCTTTTGAGTAATGATGTAAGTTGACCTGCCTAAAAAACCAAGTAGACCCAACTAATCTCAAACTTATGAGATGAATCTTAGTGATCTAGGCATGTAAATCAAAGTTAAATTCCACATGAAAACCATAATCTTTACTAGTTAGTACCAACTCCCTTTTTGTTTTCGTGCACTTTTATTTAATCCTAAACCGAGTTATTAGATGATAGCAAGATCTTTATCTTAACTAGAAAATCTTATGGAAAATGAAAACAAGTACAAACACTTAATAGATTTGGCCTAGAAATCAAAGTCAAAGATCTCAAATTCTAGCCTAAAAGTCATATGTAATTCCTAAGAACTATTTGTGGATAGTATTTTTAGAAATTTTATTAGATAAGGAAATACACCCATAATTTAGCTCCAAATGAACCCATGTAAGGTCCAAGAGTTGGAGAAGAGTCAATATTTTGTAAGTTGACTTAAGTCAACTTAGTCAAACTAAAAGTTGACTTGAGTCAACTAACTCAATCAAACTAAGTAAACTAAGTCTTCTCCTTAACACCCTTGAGAAGACTTGAGTGGACCTAAGTTGTTAAAATGTAGACTTGGGTTGACTTAAGAAAGACTTAGTAGATAAGATACCAATGATTTATATGACACCCTTTTTCTAATAGAATTAATGAATTTAACTCAATAAAAGTTCAATAAAAAACTATCGACTGTACTAATTTCCACTAAATTCCTTACTTGAGAGTTTGATCTTATTCTGGATTTTTCACTTAGTAGCCTAAACTTGAATTTAGTCAAATTTCATCTATAGGACTAATACTTATCCCCAAATATTCCTTGAGTATTAGATTTAAAAACTTGAACTCAATTGATTAAACTCTACTTCAATTTGACTTAAGTCAACTTTCAATAAACAATTAGATAACTCAAGAAGACTTGCCTTAACTTGAGTCAAGGTGTTCTTGGAGATGAGATTAACATCATAAAACTTATATTGGCAAGAATAAACACAAATGAATAACAAATCCAATTATAGAACAAACTTATATTGGAAGATTGGTGAAACTTCTAGTGAATTTCTTGAAGAAAATGCTAACTCTAGCTATTTCTCATATTATAGGGCTTCTATTATAGGTTTCTAAAGAATTTCTAACCAAGAAAGGTAATTCGATTCACCTTAATCATCTTCATAATATAGCCCCTAGGTAATATACTAATACTTTGTATTTCCAAAAGTTGTAGGATTTCATAAATCATTCCACTCCAAGAATCCTCATCCTTGAAAACGTAAGATCATTCCATTGATATTTTCCATAATTATGTTCTATCGAGGGTATCTTAACAAATTCTAAGGCATTTATATTTTTTGATACAAACTTTAATAATTAAAAAAATTCAAAGAAAGGATGCTAAAACTATCTTTTTGAATCTTGAGAACTTATGACCATCTACGACTATTTTTGACCTATTGAACATTCATGGACATATTTTTTGACATATAATTGCCTTATAATGACATCATTTGAGAACAAGACTTATCGTAATGAAGACCTAAACATAGACCTAGACGAATGATTGTGAACTTGGACTTGAGACCTTAGACATGAACTATTAATAATCTAAATAATTAAAAGATATCCTAAGAGACTTTAATAAGATTTAGGGTTCAGATCGGGATATTGGGATAGTATATTTTAAGTAGTAGTTATTCTTATATGTATCTCTTTTATGTCTAATTATTTATGTTTTTCAAAAGATCCCTAGTCTATACCTGAGGATTATTACAATCCTTAGGTCATGCCCAAGTGAAGGAGTTCAAATGATCTATTATCTACTTGTTGCTTGCTAATTGCATGATATTCTATTGATTGCTACAGATTGTCTAGTGGAATGATTGATTGCCTTGTATGCTCTCATCCATGTGGCCACCTTATTAACTAATAAACTTAAACTATTAGCCAACTAAATTACTCGTCGAATGTTTATGATTCAATAGGTACATAGAAAGGAATGAAGAGTATTCAATCTTTGCTAGAAATTTTTTAAACATGTTGAGACTTTTTGAATTCTTTTAAGTCTTTTTAAAATGTTCTCATAAAGGTTTTTTCAAAAACCCAGCATGTGCTCTTAGAAGTTGTTGTTTATAAAACCTCAAGGTTATTGATGGTAATTTTATCAAAATTGATTTCGTTGGAGGCAAAGTGATTGTAATAGCTCTTGTTAGAGGCTTGTGAGGCATTGCTAATAGTTTGATTGCAGGTAGATGCCTTGATGAAGGATTACCTAATTAGGCCGCAGAGGCATTATTGGGTATTTGATTGATGGAGAATGGCTTAGCATAGAATTCACCAAGACTAGCCTTAATGGCATTTTTGCTCTTGGTGACTAGGTAAGCATTAAGTTTGTTTGGGGGACCATACCCTTAAACAACCTCCTGAGTAAGGTGAGGTATTCCATGTGAGTAAGTATGGAGGTCAATCGAAGTATAGATGACGTAAATCTATACCTTTCGTGGTTCCAAACTCCTATGAATGTGTTGCTTGCATTCATCATACATGCATGCATTCATTTTGTATGAAAATAGATTTCATGATGTGCTAATTAATGTTTGATAACTTGCTTGAATGGTAGTAGTGATGGATAGACTCACTAAGCCATGGTTTGGTCACCCTCTAATAGTTTGTCATGCAAAATACTCTAGAGCTGGAAAATGGGCTAAGATCAAAGTGATGAATATTCTATACTTAAGCTCCAAGGATAGATAGAGAATTATAAGATAGTTAAAAGTCTAGGATGATTGAATAAGAATTTGTAAAGTTGTTTATTTTATAACTTTATCATTTTCTAAAACTTTTTCAAACCAATGTGTTAAGATCATCCAGTTTTACTATTTAGTAGAAGATACTAATTCTCTATGATTATAATAAATTGTAATGTATCGTTTTTTATAATTATTTTCATAATATTTAATTATGTGTACTATTAGTTATGGTAAGAAATGATTATTTAATTAAAGTCTTATAACCTCTAACTTATAAGGCAGTTTTCATATTGGAAGTACACACATGATATTATAACTTTCAAGCAATTCTACCACTCCCTTATAGGGTCATTACATCTCTAGCTTAATTTCTAGGTGTTTCTTTGAAAATGAGTGGTCTAAGGTGAAAAGCAAGAGTCTTTTGGACCAAGATCTAGCATTCTTGGAGCTATCTTAGTCAAAATTGGTTATAACCCCTAGTTTGCCACTAGCTCTAACTACAAATCTTGTAGGTTTCAATTACTATCTTAACAATTCTCATTAATTTATTCTACTATACTCACTAATCTATGTTTGCTCTATATGTTAAGAGTTGCGCTTTTTCTCGTTTCAAAATTTTTCTTTTAGATTTTAGCATAAATTTAATAGTGATAGGATGGAGAATAACTCAGGCATGATACATGTAAAAAATGAAAACATAGGTATGCAAAATATCAAAGTGTGAAAATAAATTAAGTGGAGTGGAGTGGAGTGAAGTTTATCAAAAAAGATTTCAATATAGATCAAATGGTTTATTTAATTGAATATCTATTTTTAAATAAAAATAAATCATATATAAATTAAATAATTTATTTTATATCTAATTCTTAATAGATATAAATTAGATATGAATAACTTTCATATTAAAAGAATGACAATTCAAACAAGCATAATTAAACAAATGATTATTTAAAAAGGGGTGTCGAAACAATACAATCACTGAACCGCGGGTGTCGAAACACGATCCGCTAGATGCAGCATTCTTGATTACGTGGGTTTCTAGCTAGAAGTCCTTTCGAGAAGTTATCAACGGCCCCAACCATGATGCCACCGGGGACACAGTTTCAGTCATTGCATCCATTCACGAGCTGCCACATCACCAATGGTATTTTAAGATTTCATTATTATTATTATCGGTCCCTTCTTTCGGCCGCGGTCTCTCCCACGATTAAGAATGTGAATTTTTTTTTTTTTTTTTTTCCTTATGGGGTTTTGGATGCGTGTGGTCATCGACACGGAAACGGAAACGGAAACGCGGGTTCGGATATTCTTAACGACCAAGAACACCACACGTACACCATTCTATGAAGTTAAATGTTATTTGAAGCAGTCTTCGTATCTTCCTTCCTATTCCTTTTCTCTTTTCTTTCTATATTATTTGGTTCCCGAGTCTCTCTCTCTCGCTGTATTGCAAATTTTCTTTCGTACATACGAATCTAGAGTTAGAAGTCGTGCAAAGTCCAAAGGTTTGGCTTTCTTAAGCAGAAGAGACAAACTAGAGAAATAATGGGAAAGTGGCATCCATGGCAGCAAGAAGAAAGCAACAACAGGTACCTGGTTAAAGTTCACAAACTGAAGCTTGAAGGGTTCAACAATGGGCTTGCGATACAAGAAGGAAGAGAATGTGAAAACATTCACAAGACAGTAGGCATTGAGATTAAGTTGAAGAGGTCAAAGTCCGGGCTTATAATTCAATTTCCTGTATCATTCTCATCAAAATGGCAAACACGGACAACTTATCATACGACCCGAAGATTATTGTTGACTAAAGAAGATGATCCCACTCACAATAATTCAATCATCGAATGGGACGAAGAGTTCGGAACCACAAACCATTTGTTCTCCGTACCAAGTGACGATGCTTCATTTGGTTCCTGGGATTTGTCATTCAAAGTCCTCCTATACGTAAGTTATCTTCTTCATATCGGTTTCGTTAACTATTGCCAGTGCCTTGGTTTATGGACACTTGCCAACATTTCCGATGTCGAATCATCTCATTTAAACATATTGATCATCGCTTGGCTTCAGGGGGGTGCGAAATCGAAGAATAAATCTGGTGATGTTGTAGGAAAAGTTTCACTTAACGTAGCTGAAACGGCGTCGAAGAAGGAGCCGCCATCATCATCATCATCCCCCATTGAAAGAAAGCTTCCGATTGCATTGCAGTTTCGTGGCGAAACGAGGGAAGCTTCTCTGACGGTAAAGATAACTTAAATATTATTTTCATAAACCTTTGGTCAAACGAGTTAGTTGGTTAAACCTTTTGGTCAATTTTATTTATTTATTATGGAGAAATTCTTCACTAATTACAAAAATTAGATTGCTCACTACTAAAAAAGAAATTTAATATTCATTATATATTTTACAAAATAAATAAAAATTAAAAACATTTTACATTCGATTTTTTATCAAGTGTAACTAAACATCCATTAATATTTTCTTTTTCTTTTTTAAATCTTATTGCACCTAATAAATATATATATGTCTATGCAGGTCTTAGTCAGCTTCACGGAGGTCAGAAACTGCGAGGAATTTCTACAACCCATACAGAACTTGGCTGCATCAACTAAAAAAGAAGATGGTATATTCAAATTTAAAATACCCAAAGCCTTCGGTGTTTACAAAAATAGGAAAAAACAAAAGAAAAGTCAGGAGACTCAAGTGAGTTGTAGCGACTCGACCGAGTCGCCGATTCTTGACTCAGTAAGCACCTCGCTGAGTGGGCCGTTTGCCTCCAGTGGAGAGTTAAGTTCAGGAAGTGAGTTAGGACGGTCCCCGAGCTCAGTGAGTCGGGTGGAGTCGGTGAGTAAAAAAAGGTTGATGCCCTGGAAGAGGAAAAGACAGGGTTGCAGATCATCGGGAACCGAAGTAGAGCCGTTAATTGAGAGACAAAATGAAGATAATGGGGCAGTTGGCCATGGCCGCCATATCAGCAAACCTGACTTTGCTGAGTCATCCAACTCCAACCTTCGATTTGAAAAGGTACATGCCTATGCTCAATCATTTTTAACTGTTTCGCGCTACATGCTCATTAACATCAACGGTCTCCGATCCCTATGACGTGAATTGAGTTGATCGTCAGTTCGACACTGTTGATTGATTTATCGCAAGAAGATTCTGTTTTTCCTGTTTGAAAAATTTGGAGAATGATTATTAAATTTCATTATTTTAAAAGGTAAAAAAAAATAATTTCCCTTCTTTTTCATTATTTGCTCATGCTGTGTTATATGTACATATATTTATGAAAATGATAACCAAGCCCATAAGAAAAAAACTTTTTACACATCTCCATATGATATGATAGTTCTTTTAAAAAAGTATATACCATATAGCATCCGTTGACAAGATCATTTGTATATCTCTTCCAGATTCAATGGCAATAAGCAAATTTTTAGGACTACCTTCTTGTAATTTTTCGATTGACTCCGATGAGCCTATTAGACTTCTATGCATCACCCTGCATGTAACTATGTTGCTATGCAAAAACTGGATATAGTTGAGGAAATCATGCAAATTTACTTATAACTTTACAGGTAGATAATTGCAATGCAGTAGCTTCTCCAGAGTTAGATCACCATGATGAGAACAGCAGCACAGCAGATAGTACATGGGAATTCAAGGAATTGTTGAGCAGAGATGGACATTCAAAGCTTAAATCAGACGTCTTCTTTGCTTCCTTTGATCAACGAAGCGAACAAGCAGCCGGCGAAAGTGCTTGCACGGCATTAGTTACTGTCATTGCACATTGGCTTCACTCGAATCACTACAGTGTCCCAACAAGACCCCAGTTTGACGCCCTTATAAAGGAGGGATCTCTTGAATGGCAAAAGCTATGTAACAATGAAACCAACCTTGTGCGTTACCCCAACAAACATTTTGAACTTGAAACCGTCTTACAAGCCCATATTAGACCCATTGAGGTCGTGTGCAAGAGGTCCCGCATTGGATTCTTCAGCCCTGAAAAATTTGATCCACTTAAGGAGGCAATGTCATTCGATGATATGTGGGATAGGACTGTGGGTTGCAAAACAAAGGAAGAATGTGAAGGTGTAAGAGTTTACATTGTTAGCTGGAATGATCATTTCTTTGTGTTGATGGTGGGGGCTGGTGAGTACTATATTATTGATTCATTAGGTGAGAGGCTTTTTGAGGGATGTGATCAAGCTTACATATTGAAGTTCGATGAATCCACAGTGATTTTTGGGAAGCAAGAAAATAACGAAAACAGTGACGGCCCCAAATTGGAAGGTGATGTTGGTGTTAATGATGGCAGCAAGGAGAAAGAAATTGATCAAGAGGCAATGATTTGCAAGGGAAAAGAGTGTTGTAAGGAGTTCATGAAGAGGTTCTTTGCTGCTATATCGGTTGAGGAACTAGAGGAAGAAAATAAAAAGGGGTCACTTTCTGTTGCCTCTTTATATCGAAGATTGCAAATTGAGTTCCATTACTGTGGTCTTGCAACTTCAGTGCCTACTTCATCAGTTTAATCAACAACGTCCACTTTTGGAGCTTCCTCGAGGCAGTGCAGTTGTTTCGGTGAAGAAACGATTTGCATTTATTAGCTACTAATGCTAGTTATGCAGGCAATTGTACACTTGGGGTTATGTACAGTAAGCCAACCATTTTAAAACATATTAAAGTAAAGTAGGTGTATTTTTGTGAAAGCAAGCATAGCATATATGATCCTGTTCGATATATTCCACCTGTACGGGCAATTGTATATATAGAGTTATGTACAGTGAACAAATCATTCATATGTGTAGTTCTATGAAAGCCAACATGGGATATATGATCTTGTTCGATGTACAGGTCTTTTGAGCTATGCCATTTCTCACGTCAAGACCAATCAGAATGCCTCGGCTATATGGCAACTGGTCTGTTTTAAAAAACTAGATTTCAAAATTTATCGGAACATCATTATTTATCATTGCTCCCTTTTGTATGACTTTTTCTTTTTTCACTTTATGTTTTAAGGGCTAAGTTATTTCCCTTGTTTAGTTAAGGTTTTAAGGCTTTTTGTAATTCTTGAAGCATGTTATTATAGGTATAGGATAGAGTAATTGGGTGAGAGCCACGTGATTCTTAGGTACTCAGTTGCAAGAACATTACTCTGAAATCGTTTTGATATTTGTGCATCATATTCATACATTAGTGGACCATTTATCATCTTGCTCATCATTTTTCACCCATGTTGTAAGCCCTTGAAAAATTCGAAAGTTGGTTTAGGAAAATCTACGAATAATAAAATCATCTTAGTAGGGCCATTGCTTTGTATCATCAAAGTTGGAATAGGAAGAGAGGCATAAGAAAAACCTTAAAAGATTCAACCACACTTCGGTATAGATGAAAAATAATTAAATAAAATCTTCGAACATACATAGCCACGTATACTTGATTCAAGGAATATAAAATGTGATATCCTAAAATTATCAACTAAGCCAAACTATAAACACTTTTGAGTCATGGGAAAAACATCTCCATTATCACAATTTCACCAAGATTTAGGAGTAGTTAATAATAACAATTTTGAGTATTCTAAGATACTAATCTTAAAAAAAGCGCATTTGATAATTTGAAACACGTCAATGTAATGAAAGATCTTGTGTTTGATACAGGAGAGTCTGTATTGTATATTGATTTATTCTAGACTTATACCAATGAAGAATTTTCAAAAGCATGCATCATATACGTATTAATTAATAGACCTTGGATATGTGTATATATATCTATATGGTTTCATTTTAGTATTCATTATTTATACATTATTAAGAAATATATACGTATATATATATATATATATATATATATCTATACATATAATAGTTTTTCTTAAGTATTTTCAACTCAAATCATAACTACATTTTCAACAATCACCTTTGAAAACTTTCGCAGTCACCTTTGCATGTAGTATTCCCCTCTGGTAGCTATATGAAAAAATATTACTTCGTACATAGACCATGATTCTATACATAGTATTAGGACTCTATATACTTAATTTATACATATATTAAAGTCCTAAAAGAATTTCGCTTCGCATGTCTCTAATAATAATTTTAGTAATAATGACCAAATGATGAATAATAAGTTGTCAAAATGACTAATGACAATAGAAATTACATATATATAATAAAGGACCAACAACCAAAGTAACTATAGAAGGAAATAGGAATTATAGTCTTTATAATAATATGATTACTAATTTGGGGATACAAAATTTTATAGACATGTATTTATTGAAAGACTGTTGGGTAGTAAAAGTAAATGCTAATATTAAAGAAAACAAATTCACTATATTAGCATTTAGTAAATTATAAAATAAAAAATATAATCAAGAGACTAATTATGCACGTCAAATGAATGTAGATTTTTTTTTTAATTTTTAATTATTTTTAATCTCCTCTCACCAAGGAATTGGTGTCCTCTTAAGGGAAATCTTAGACACCTAACACTTCCAAGTCAAGGATCTATAAATCCTAATATAGTTGGACTTGTGATGACCTATTGGTTAAACTAATTCAACCATGACCCTTGACTTAGGATGGGCCTATTCGATTCCAAAAAACCATATTGGTAAAGATTCATTCAGACTTGATTGACCTAGATAGTTTGACAATAACCTAGACAATGCATGCGAATTGAACGGGTCATAATGCATACATTTTTTTTTTTTGAAATATTGTTAAAAATTAAAACAACATTATGTAAAAAGTAAAACAATAAAATACTATTTAATACACATATATAAACGTCAAAATTATACATTCTAAAATTAAATCATTTCTTCCCACTTAGTACTATTACATATACAAGGAATAATTAACAAGGATTAGAATTAAGAAGTGATAATAATGATTCAATGAATTCTAACCAAATTGTTAATTTATCAAGTTTTGAATTATTTGAATATATGATTTAGTTAAATTTTATATTTCACACACATTTAATAAAATTATAAATGAAAATTTTAATTATTCTAGGTTGACCTAGTTGAACCTTAGTTCAACCCTTTAACCTTTGTCTCTTAGCCTTGTCTAGATCAAAGTTTGGTCTGAGCTAAGCTACCTTGATAAATCCATGAAGAGATGATCCGTAAATACTAGGAAAATATAATTCATTTAATATTTATTATAAAATAGAGCTAAGGTCAAAAGCATAATTTTTATAAAAACCAAGGGTAATTCGGTCATTTCATGGATAGGGCATATAAACTCATGTTGACCTAGCACTCGTTTCTTTTCCATTTAGATAGTAACTGAAAAGAAAAATTCTTTGAAACCTAAATGTGAATTAGCGAATTCCACAAGGACTAAATCCAATTTAATTAAGTAAGGGGTTTTAATGATTGAATTGTTATTTGTTATTATAGAATTAAGGATTAAATCAATTGTCATTACATGATTTAATTAGAGTTTGGATCAAGTAAAAGGGTAGAATGAGTATAGAAGTAAGTGATTAAAGGTTTGATTCATGAAATTTGATAAGTAAGTTTACTAATCTATTTAATGCATTAGGAAATTACAAATTTTAGGGTTCAATTACAATTAAGAATACAAACATTAGATTTAAGAATGAATTGGAAAAGAGGAAATAAGGTTCATGAAGAATAGTGTAATACATGGTCAAGTACATGCTCATGTACTTACTCGTGCAAAAATACACACTGTGTACAAAAAGGTGCATAGACGAATGACATGTTTGTGTACTTGTGCATGTCAAAATATGAAAATTCACAGAAAGGTACATAGCCACTCTACATGATCATATACTTAGGTGTACTAAAATGCTAAAATCTACATAAAGATAGATGGCTATTTTTTATGACTTTGTATCCAAACCATGTCAAAGTATACGACCTAAAGCATGACTATACACTTAGAAATATTCCTCTACTTAATTTATTTTCTAACTAAATGAACTTCCATGTAACCTACACATCTAGTAAAACCTTAGAAACTCTAGTAGAGTAAAAATAAAAACCATATAATGATCAAGTGAATAGAATTAAAAAACTTAGATTATTCCAGATTAGTACTAAGAGTATATTATTGGTATTTTTATAAATTACAGCTTAGCTTTAAGTTCAAGACTAGATGAACTTAAGACTATGATTCTAGGTACGTGTAAATTTGATTGTTTCTTATGTTTGTTATGCTAGTATTAAATTGGATTAAGTTGGATGGATTGGTTTAAGTGGTTAAGTTGCTTATTGTATGTGCTTAGCTCGACCTAGGGGGCTGTAGTAGCAGATCCTTAGGGGGTACCTCAATGATCCATGTGTGATGTTGTCCTTAGTGAAGTCGTGCTTGGAAATGATTTGGGTTGGTTAAGATTTAAGGTTTAAGGTGTAAAGTTTAAGGACTCATGAGTGTTGAGGCTCGTAGTGGTAGTTCCCAACATCGAGTTAAGGATTAAGCTTTTAAGTGTGTTTGATGAAGTCATGAGTACCCCATCGATATTTAGTGAACTTACGTAAGAGATGAACTTGTTAATTGATGTTTAATATCTGCATAATGTATGTGATTCAATTCATGCTTGATCATACATATGTGTTTGCTGGTTATATGTATTGGGCGTTAGCTTACCCATTGGGGATATTTTTTTTTTTTTTAAATGCAGGTATAGAGGGAAACATTACTCATGAAGAGGATTTAGGGTTAAATGTATAGGAGAGGTAGGATAAAGATTTGTATTATTATTATGGTGATTAAATAGAGATAGGAAATTGAGTTCTTTAGTTGTAATAATGATTATTTTCTTTAGAAGATAATAGACTAGTGAATTCTAAAAGTTAAATTTGTTTTAGATGTTGACTATAAATGATTTGTTAAGATTTATTTCAAAAGTTTGAAGAGTGGATTGGGATATACTTGTAAAATGTTAGAAGTACGGGATTTATTATATTGATAAATATTAGGTATTATAGGTTATAGGCTTGGATGGTATCAAAGTAGAGTTAAGAGCCTTAATATGTCTTTATTTGAGGACATGTGGTGAGTCGTAGCACTCCTAGGTTTTGAAGAGTTACAGCTTAGATGGTATTAGAGCCTAGGATTAATGATCCTTCAAAGCAAAGGTTTAATGATCATTTAGAGGTTAAGTTTGATGATCCTTAGAAAGTAAGATACGATCTTTAGAGAAATTAAGCATTTGATTTGTAGAATAATGAGATATGAAGAGAGTGGGTGAAATTATGGGATGATTATTTTATTTAGTAAATTATTTTACTGTATTATTATTTTAATTGGCATTTTTTAATTGCTAAGTTATTTATATATGAGTATGTAATTATGTTTAGGGGTATATATGTATATATATTGACACATAATGACATTAACATTAACTAACACTAACTTTTAAGTTTATTCGATTGTCTCTTATCAAATAGAATGCCTTTAAGAAGAATCATTAGATCGAGCTTAGGGAGGGATGTTGGATGTGATAACCCAAATGAGGAAAACATTTAAGGTTAGTAGCCACATGGGGCACAGGTTAGATGGTAGAACAAACTACCTAACTTTTGCAAACTGTGAACAACTTGGTGGGGTTATTAATATAAAAACATCAAGTTTACTGTGTCTAGTAGAATAGAAATACAAATGAAATAGCAACTTTGATAGGTTCATTAGGGTGGTAAAGGAGTTTGACCTTAAGATGGATGACTTAATTAAGGCTGAGGATTGGGTATAGTAGATTGAAAAGATATTTGTTGTTTTCCATATACTTGAAGACAGAAAGGTGAACTATGTTGTGTTTATGTTGAAGGGCACTACAACAAAATGGTGGGCATCTGTTCCTAGACTAGTAGGAGAGTGTATGGACTAGATAGTGTTTAGGGAATTGTTTTATCAAAGATATTTTCCTAGCAACTCTAGAGATAGAATGAAAAACAAATATTAAAACTATGAATAGGAGAATAGGACAGTGGAGGAGTATGAGGCAGAATTGAATCGTCTAATTTTGTTCTTGCCCAAGAATGTCCGTGTTGATGATAGATTTAGGGCTAGAAGATTTTTAAGGGGATTAGAGCTAGATCTCTAACATTAGGTTAGGGTTTTTAATTGAACATGTATACTGAAGTGATCGATAAGGCTAAATACCTAGAATAGAGCAAGAGAAGGATAGAAGAATATAGGAGCTATAGAGTAAGGATCGTTGTAGGTAAGAGACCTGCCTTAAACATGATTGTACAAGATAGGGGCAAGAGGCCTCAAATGTTCCAAAATAGATCACAGAGTATTGTAGCGTCTCCTCTATAGATTAAACTAGTGCCTTTGGCACTTCTTGCAGCAGCACCTACTATCAGATGCACCAGATATTATGGACATCATAAACTAAGGGCATGAAGATGGCTAGAGGGAGTGTACTTTTCTTATGGAAAAATAGGACATATCAATAAGCACTATAATGAGAGGTCAGTTCCCCTAGTATTCTATCATATATGCAAACAAAGGGGACATAAAGTAGTTGATTGTCCTTAGGGGCAAGCAGAAAATTAGATAGCCCTAGCTTCCAAGGTAGCAAGACTTCTAGCAAGAGGATGAGCTGGTAGACCACAAGTAGGGGTCCTTGGACAACGGGTTCCTACCAGAGTGTTCATAGTTCAACAACAGCAGCATTAGGACATTCCAGACATGGATACCATTATAGGTATGCTTCAAGTACATGCCTGCAATGTTTATGTATTATTTGATATTGGTGTATCTATTTCTTAAGTGTTTGAAACCTTTATATGTGGATGTGCATTGGATGTTAAAATTATGGATGATAGTTTGGCTGTTAGTATTCCTTTGAGAGTTAGAGGGAAGATAGATAGAATCTATAGAAGAGTTTGGAATAGAAATATAGGGTAGGTTGATGCTAGCAGATCTCTTGATTCTAGAGATGGTGGAGTTTGGCATTATATTGGGAGTAAATTGGTTGTCAGAATACCATGTTACCATTGATCGTCATAACATGATTGTACATTTCAACATTCCCAGGGAAGATTACTTTGAGTATAAGTTGGATGCTTAGAGAACAATAGGATTGCCCACTTATGAGTAATGGGGAAAGAATATGTTAGCAGCTGTAATTACTGAAGTTAGTGAAGCAAAAAAACTGAAAGTAGTTCTTATAGTGAGGGAATTTCCATATGTGTTTCCAGAAGTCTTTCTTGGTTTACCCCTGATTAGGGAGATAGAGTTTAGTATTGATTTGGTATAGGAAACTGTACCAATATCAAAAGCGGTATACAGAATTGTGCCAGTTGAATTAGAAAATCTGAGGAAGTAGTTATAGGATCTATAAGATAAGGGTTTCATAAGACCTAGTAAATCTTCCTAGGGTGTGCCAATCCTTTTTTTCAAGAAGAAGGGTGGAAGCATGAGACTCTACATTGACTACAAAAAGCTGAATCGAGACACTATCAAGAACAAGTATCCTCTTCCTAGGATAGATGACCTGTTTGACTAGCTTTAAGGAGTTCAAGTATTCTCTAAAATAGACTTGAGATTAGGGTATCACTAGCTAATAATTAAAGAAGATTCATATAAAAGATAACTTTCAAGACTCAATATGGACACTTTAAATTCTTAGTGATACCTTTTGGGTTGACCCATGCATATGTAGTGTTTATGAACCTAATGAAGAGAGTATTTAGGAATTTCCTAAACAAATTTGTAATCATCTTATAGACGATATCCTGATATACTCAAGAAGGAATGAAGAACATAAAGAACATTTGAATTTGGTGTAGGATAAATTACAGGAAGAGAAATTGTATGCTAAATTCAATAAATGTGAATTTTGGCTAGAGTAAATGGTTTTCTTATGTCACGTAGTTAACAAGGGTAGAATATTTATAGATCTAGAAAAAGTGAGAGCTATAGTGGATTGGCATAGATTGAAGATAGTAACAAATATAAGAAGCTTATTGGGTCTGTTAGGCTACTATAGAAGTTTTGTTGAGGGATTCTCTAAGATAGTGACTCCTCTCACCAGCTTGACACAAAAGAATGTGAAGTTTGAATGAGATGATAGATGTGAAGCTAGTTTCCAAATGCTCAAGGAGAAGCTTGTGTTAGTACCAGTTTTGGCATTACCTAAGAGTGGGGAAGAATTCATTGTTTATAATGATGCCTCGATTCAGGGGTTAAGATGTGTATTAATGCAAGGTAGGCAAGTAATAGCACATGCATCCTGCTAACTAAAGCCATATGAGAAGAATTATCTAACTTACGATTTGAAGTTAGCAACAGTGGTATTAGCTTTAAAACTATGGAGGCATTATTTATATGGAGAGAGATGCAAGATCTCCACTGATCACAGCAGCTTGAAATACATCTTCACATAGAAAGAGTTGAACATCAGACATAGGAGATAGTTGGAATTAATCAAGGATTATGACTTGGAAATCTAGTACCATCTAGAAAAAACCAATGTGGTAGCAAATGTCCTTAGCGGAAAGAAATGGGATAATGTTGCTACTATTATCACTTTAAAACAAGAGTTGTTGGATGATATGTGTAAGCTAAAATTAAATGTTTTAACTCAAGAAGTGGCTATGAAAATGGCCACTTTGCGCATATAACTAACTTTAGTGGATAGAATTAAGACTACTTAGGTAGATGATAAGGATATCCAAGAGATCAAGAGTAGGATGGAACGGGGTAAGACTCCTAAATTTAATATAGACATATAGGGGATCTTAAGATATGGAACAAGATTATGCATCACTGGGGATGTGGAACTGAAGAAGGAAATAATGAAAGACACACACTACTCAGCCTATACAATCCATCTAGGAAGCACCGAAATGTACAAAGACTTGAAAAGTCATCACTAGTGGAAGAACATGAAAAGGGAGATAGTGGAATACATGGCCAGATACCTTACTTGCTAGCAGATTAGGATTAAACATTAGAGGCTAGCTATAGAATTACAACTTCTTCCATTACCAGAATGGAAATGGAAGCATGTGATAGTAGATTTTGTTACAGCCCTCCTAAATACTAAAGAGAAGTAAGATGCAGTATGGGTAATAGTAGACTGGTTAACTAAGTCTGCTCACTTTTTGCTTATTAGAGTGGGGTACAAACTAGACAAATTAGCCCATATATATATTCAAGAGATAGTAATATTACATGGAGTGCCGGTAACCATAACTTTTGATAGAGATACATAGTTTGTAAGCAGATTTTGGAATAGTTTACATAATGCTTTAGGAAAAAATTGCAATTAAACACTACATTTTACCCTTAGATGGATGGACAATCTAAGAGAATCGTATAGATTTTAGAATATTTGCTTAGAGCATGCACTAGATTTTAAAGATAATTGGAATGAGTACATATCTTTGGTTTAGTTTACCTATAACAATAGCTATCAGGCAATTATCCAAATGGCTCCTTATGAGGCTTTATATGGAAGAAGATGTGGATCCTCATTACACTAGGATGAAGTAGGAGAAAGGTAGATGCTGGGACCAAAATTGGTCTAAGAGGTTGTAGATAAAGTGAAATTGATAAGGTAGAGAATAAAAACAACTTAGTCCCACCAAAAGAGTTATGTAACTAAGAGAAGATGCCCCTTGAAATTTTAAGTAGGAGACAAAGTTCTATTGAGAGTTTCTCCAATGAAAAGGGTGATCAAGTTCGATTTGAGGGGGAAGCTAAACTCAAGATATGTACGTTTGTTTGAAATCTTAGAAAGAGTGGGTATTGTGGCTTACAACTTGGCTCTCTCACCAAGTTTAGTTGGGGCACATGATGTATTCCATGTATCCATGCTAAGAAAATTTGTATCAAACCCTGATTAGATAGTGGCTTTAGAGCCCTTAAATGTATAGCCAAACTTTTCCTCTATGGAAAGACCAATTAGGATCGTGGATGTCAAGGAACAAGTGTTAAGATGAAGAGTGATTCCCTAATTTAAGATACAATAGACCAATTAGACTAAATGGGAAGTGACATGAGAATTAGAAGATGAGATGAGGAAGAAATATTTAGAACTCTTTCAAAATCAAGCAACTTTCGTGCATAAAAGTCTTTATAAGGGAGAGAATGTAAATACCCAGAAAATAAAATTCATTTAATATTTATTATAAAATAGAACTAAGATTAAAAGCATAATTTTTATAAAGAATCAAGGTTAATTTAGTCATTTCATGGATGGGATTAATAAACTCATGTTGACTTAGCACTCTTTTCTTTTCCATTTAGACATTGATTGAAAAGAAAAACTCTCTAAAACTTAAAGGCAAATTATCGAATTCCATAAGGATTAAATCAAATTCAATTAGGTAAGGGGTTTTAATGATTGAATTGTTATTTTTGAATATAGAATTGAGGATTAAATGAATTTTCATTGCATGATTGAATTACAATTTGGATTAAGGAAAATGGTGGAACAAATATAGAAGCAAGCGATTAAGGGTTTGATTCATGGAATTTAATAAGTAAGTTTACTAATTTGCTTAATGCATTAGGAAATTACAAATTTTAAGGTCTAATTAAAATTAGGAACACAAATAATAGATTTTGGAATGAATTGGAAAAGAGGAAATAGGGTTGATGAAGTACAGCATAGTACACAGTTAAGTATACGCTTGTGTACTTGCCCATGCAGAAATATGCATTGTGTATAGAAAGGTACACGAATGAATGACTCACTTGTGTACTTATGTGTGTTGAAATATGAAAATCTATAGAAAGATACATAGCCACTTTATATGATCGTGTATTCTAACCATGCCAAAGTACACAGCCTAAAGCATGACTGTGCACTTAGAAATATTCCTCTATTTGATTTATTTTCTAACTAAACGAATTTCCATGCAATCTAGACATCTAGTAAAACCCTAGAAACTCCAATAAAGTAAGAAACAAAATCATATAACAAGTAGATGAATAGAATTAAGAAACATAGATTATTCCAAATTAGTACTAAGAGCATATTATTAGTATTTTTATATATTATAGCTTAGCTTTAAGTTCAAGACTAGACATGCTCAAAACTAAGATTCTAAGTACGTATAACTTTGATTGTTTCTTGTGCTTGTTATGTTAGTATTAAATTTGGTTTAAGTTAGATGGACTGGTTTAAGTGGTTAAGTTGTTTATCATATATGCATAGCTTGGCCTTGGGGCCTATAGTAGTAGATCCCCGGGGGCACCCCAATGATCTTTATGTGATGTTATCCCTAGTGGAGCCATATTTGGAAATGATCCGGGTTGGTTCAGGTTTAAGGTTTAAGGTTTAAGAACTCATGAGTGTTGGGGTCTATAGTGAAAATTGCCAATACCGGGTTAAGGATTAAGTTTTTGAGTGTGTTTGATGGGGTCATGAGTACCTCAATGATGTTTTGTGGACTTAGTAAAACATGAACTTGTTGATTGATGTTTAATATTTTCATAATGTATGTGATTCAGTTCCTGCTTGATCATGCGCATGTGTTTGCTGGTTATACGTATTAGGTGTTAGCTCACCCTTCGGGGATTTTTTTTTAGATGTAGGCATAGAAAGAAATGTTACTCATGAAGAGGATTTAGGGTTGAATGTACAAGAGGGAGGATGAAGATTTGTACTAATATTATTATGGTGATTAAGTAGAGATAGGAAATTGAGTTCTCTAGTTATAATAATGATTATTTTCTTTAGAAGATAATAGTCTAGTGAATTCTAGAAGTTAAATTTATTTTAGTTCTTGACTATGAATGATTTGTTAATATTTGTTTCAAAAGTTTGAAGAGTAGATTGGGATGTACTTATATTATGTTAGAAGTATGGGATTTATTAAATTGATGAATGTTAGGTATTATAGATTACAAGCTTAAATGGTATCAGAGTAGAGTTAAGAGCTTTAACATGTCCTTGTTTGAGAAGGACACGTAGCGAGCTATAGCACTCTTGAGTTTCGAGAGGTTACATGACCTCAACAAATCCATAAAGATTCTACAATATTTAGGGAATTCAAGAGAAATATATAAGAGATCCTTTAGAGTCATCATAAGATTATATCAATAAGATTTCTAAATTATTTGGTATAGTATAAGGTGTAGACTTTTATGAATAAGACTAAAATTCGCAATAACAATGACAATGCCTACAATAACATTGATAGGTTATAACAATAATCAATGACAATGTCAATAATAATAGACAACATTTATAATTATAATTAAAGACTTGAAATCCATCTTGACACTATTTGATAAAGCATAAATGTAAATTATACAATGCTTAATATTCGTTTTGTGGATTGTAGAATTAGATATGAGAAACTCTTGATAAAAGCAAATAGTAAAACTAAAATTGTTACTACAATTCTTCATAAATGTGATAGTTGAAATTTTTAGAAGAGATAATTAATGAATTTTTAGTCATTTGCTATAAGAAAATGAGAGTGATGAACGAGAATAAATAAGTAAATATTTAATACTAATAAATTTAGAAGGGAATTTTTGCATATAAGTGATTTGAGGATAATGAATTCTTGATTTAAAAATTATATGAAAATAATTGAATAAGAAAAAAAAGAGAGAGAAATCAAGCATGCTTAAAGTTGGTGGAATAGAGAAGTAAACACAACCTTAGGAAAATTATTAAATTTAACAAAAAAACAATTTAACCTAATATTTCATTAACCTGATTTTATTTCACAAGTTTTTAGATCAAAAGTCAATAAAATAAAAATGCAAACTAGCCCCTTAAAGATTTAGGCCACTGCTTGAGAGAGCCTAATTTAATTCTACCCAACCCATAACCAAATGAAAGACCCAACCTAAAATCATCTCCCCTAGTCTATACACAATTCTTTATCGTTCCTACCCCATTCTCTAATGTAAATAGCCACCTGTCAAACCATATCTTATTAATATCTTCCAATATGTAACTAAAGTCTATAGCATATCGTCTTAGTACCCAAAAATAAATAAATAAATAAATATATCAATTAATTAATTAAAAAAATTAACCTAACTTACTAAGATACATAGCCAAAGTTACCATAAAGTAACCTATGTTCTATTACTTTTACTCATGGTAGCTAAAGTTTGCTACTTCTACTATAAGAAAGCCCACATTTAAGCCATTTATTTTCTATCTCTTACTCCTCTGCATACATGACTGCAGCAGTAGCCCCACCTTTCCACATTCTTATTATTATCATTTTTTTCTCTCACTCTACAATCTCAATAGTAGCGGCAACATCATTAAAAGCCAGAACATCTCCCTAAAGGTAACAACTTTACTCATTTCTTAGATGAATCTTTGTTTATATTTGGCAACTTGTATTAAAAAGAAAAAAATAGAGGTATACATTTAATACCAAGACAAATGACAAGTATGAATGCATAGTTACATTGTTTATCTCATCATATTGTTATATATATAATCTATAGAAGCTTTAAAAAAATTAATAAAATAAAATAAAATATAAAGGAACTTATACATAACATATGCACATGCATATCCAAAGCATGCTTGATACAAATTGTTTGTCCATTTCATGATGATGTTATTTTAAGAAACATTTACACCTATAGAAAAAAAGAGGGGAAATCAACTATAAGAAAGTATTTATGTGCACACTTGTAATGACTGACTTCTTAAGGGAAAAATATAAACTTTTCAAAGAGGCTATTGAGTAACTTATCAAAGAGGACTACCAACTAACTTCTCAATAAGTCTATCAAATCAATTAACTTACCTTGCAAATACTTTAGCTTGCACAATAAATTTGCCGTCAAGTAAATCTAAAATAATAATAATAATAATAAAAATAATAATAATAAATTCTCCTTTTCAATAACAAGTATTAGAATTTTAATGTTGACAAAAGTAATTAATTAAGCTAAAATTATAATACCAAAGGCTTCATCGAAGAGATAGGTCTAAATTGCAAAGAGATTATTAAGAGATACATTTAACACTAAATAAATTTAATAATTACGGATACAAGAAATCTAACTACTAACTTGAGATAAATAAACCCAAAAAATTAAAGATTCCACTTGAGAAATTAGCATCTTTAAAACTTTCCAAAATTTTTGAAAACACTTAAACCAATCAATGAACTTGATAATTGCCAACACAATGAAGAATAAATGAGACAAGAAAAGAATTTCTAAACACTTCATAAGTAGCTATAAACACTAGGCTAGTATACTTCAATTACATTTAATCATCTAGTCTAAAATCAATTGAACTAACCTAATTGGGACTTATACTAACCAAGCAATAAATGACTAATACCTACCTAATCAAATCTACCCTTAACTAGTCACATCCCATGCTTTGGGGGTACTTCTTGTCCTTACATCATCATGATCAAATCACTTAAATTTGGGGTTTGGAAATACACTTTAGTAAACATGTGATGATGATTCATTTAATGAGAATAATGATTGGCAAAAAGACAAAATGAGTCATTTATGTGAATGAGAAAAAAATCAAATAAAAACACTCATCACCTTCTTTAAATGTCATACATGACTTGCCATACTATCTATATATCAAGATTCCATTTTCAAACATGTATCAAGCTATCTTTAGTTGTAACCCTAGAAATTTTGAAGAATCAATTTAAATAGCCAAGAAGCAATTAGGGATGACATTAACACTAAACAGATCAACAAATGAGAATATAAGAATTTAAACACTAATTTAGACTTAAGACACTAAAAGTTTAAAGCACACATCTAAAAAGATTTCAACTTTAAAGCTTCTAAAAGTTTACAAAAACACCTAAACTAACTAAGAAGCTTAGCAATCAACATTATAAAAATAAATTAAAGACTAAATGAAACAAGATAACCACCCTAAAACACCCTATAATTGGCAACAAGCATTAGGGAAAGAAGGCTTAGTTCCATTCAATTGTCTAGTTCTAGTGTAACCAAACTAATCAAACTAATTGTTTTCTCTAACCATACTAACTAACCAAATCATTAATGCACATTTATGGAACTCAACCTAGTCTTAGCCTTAACTTAAGCCTATCCTATCAATCAAATCCATCAAATTAAGGGTACTATTGTCATTGCAAAGTACACTTCAATGATAAGAAGGACCTCATTTTAAGAGATATTAAGTACGCTTGAGTTAATGCATATTTAAGGAAAAATGAGAAGGAAAATAATACCCTTTCCTCTTGCACCTGTTGGTCACTTCCATAGTATCCTCTACCATTTAAAATTTCTCATTTTTTCTTGTTCCAAAACCTATCACTCTAGTGCTTTAAGTTTGTCTCATCAAGCTATCAAAGAAAAAGGTAAGGTTCTTGATCAAAGCTCTCCTTAGTTCCTTAAAGTTTATAAGAAACATCTTCTCACTTGAGGTTTCTATCTCAATTGCAAGGAGTAGCAAGTTGAATCTTGAGAAACGTGGAAATCATTCTCATTTAAGGGAAAACTCTAGGTGTAACTTATAAGTACAATACTACACTCCTCTCATTTTTCTTTCCTAGAAACTATCTTTAGAATTAACTTCATCTCATCTTCCATTTTAGACTCAACTCAAAAGGAAAAAAGGAGTACATTGGTGTATAGGGGACAACACTAAATGTAAGGAGTAGGAACTTGGAATTGGGTTGTTCAAAGATGCACTTGCAACTTGAGAAGAAATCTCCTAAATAAGTAGGCTCCATAATATTTCTATATAGTGTTATAGGCTTTTCTAGCAAAATAAGTATAGTTTTAGAAGTTGAATAGGAAAACGATGATTTTAGAAATATAGTAGTGACAACTCACTATGATGATCGTTTAGCATTAAATAGAGTTAGGATATAAGTAATCTAGAGTTATGAATGGATGAAATTGAAAAGGGCAATGGATCTCATACATTTCATGTTGGACGTACATTTTACGAATGTCTTGAGGATATTTTGAAGTTTATTAGGTTCCTTAATCAAACGTTATTAGTAATAGATGAGTAAAGACTATCAAAAACTCATAAATCATAAGGTAAGTTGAATAGCACAATGTGTTAAGTGTAAGCATGATCGAACCATATATACAACATAAGGAAATTTATAGCTTCATTTCCTATCTTTAATCAAGTGATATGGAGTTTTTAAAAGTTAAGTAAGAAAATTGGTGATCATATATATGTGTATGTGTGTGTGATATGGAGTTTTAAAAAGCTAAGTAAGAAAAATGGTGATCATATATATATACATGTGTGTGTGTGTGGATTTGAATAATGATCATGTAACAAGAGATTAATGGTTTAATTGGAGCTAAGAGGCTAGTAACATGGATTTATGAAGAAAGGAAGATGAAAAAGGTTTTAGATCACATATATAAATGGGTTTGCTAAAACTAATTCATAGTAATTCAAGAAGATTTAAGATCATGCTAAGTGATTTAATCAAATATTAAATTACATTAGGATATTTAGAGATGTAAAGTAGATAAAGAAAGATTTCAATAACCAATGTTGATAAGGAAATGATTTGGGAAGATAATAACAAGATCTATAGAGAACTTCAAATTAGAAATAGAAACAAGCAAACTAAGAGCAAGTTCAAGCTAGCAAACCATAAATAGAAAGTGATTCATAAAGAAAAGCTAAAACTTGTATAAAACCCCAATAATTGTAGCCTAAAAGAAGAATAAATTACACATTTAATTATTTAAATAACCTAAGGTTAAGAGAAACATATAATCACATAAATTATCAATCATCTCATCAAAAGAACGAAAGAAAACAAAAATTTGAAAGCATTAAAGGCAAAATAAGGGTTTAGTAGTGAAATACTAACACTAATAGTACTAATACTTACATTATTATATCATATAGGTGATCTCGATGATTCTATGTATAATATAGAGGATTATGATGATTTGTGACTATCATGGCTAAGCAAGTATCGTTCCATGATTATCACTTTGTTTTTTGTTTGTAGCATAATTGCAACTAAACAAGATAAGTAAATGGAATTGTGCATGGGGAGTGGGTCATTTGTGCTAAATCTTGCCTAGTTACTATGCGAATCTACTATAATATATATTAAAATGAGATTTGGCTATTGCAAGTTGCGTAATGGTTATAGATTGTCTGTGATATTGGGTGATCACTTTAATTAAATGATTGTAAGCACATTAGAAATTGAAAAAAGAATGAGACATACATTACACCCTTGCATTCGAGTCATGCTATCATTGTCACACAAAAAATGGAGTGGCTAACTTGAGTTAGGAGCTTACTCTATCATTTGCAAACTAAGTGGCTTTTAGGAGGGTCAGGCTTTTGATAGAGTCCAAGTTCATTTTATTGTTGAGGGCCTGTATGCATCTAAAGGTGTAGTAGTTAGGGGTGAACACTCTATTGCGTTCTCCTAAGGCATGAGTAGCCGAGGGATCCTTCCCCTATGGCGTTTTATTGTATTTGGAGCATTAACTCCCTTAATTATATTGATTTGAGTAGTTAAGGATGTTATGTTAAGAGATTACAATTTATTAGATTGGCTTAGATTGATAGAACTATTTTTCCCTAACCTTTAAACTTAAGAGTATATTATTTTTTAACTTTAAGTGGTTACTAATGGCCACATGTGATGTGTACATTGCATATGATTGTTTGCATCCATATGTTTGCTAAAATTAATTGAACCTACATGAAAGGGTGATATAAGATGATATCTCATTAAGCTTTAAGCTTTCACCTCTACAATTTGAATATTTTGCAAGTTACTCTACAACTTAGAATTGGTTAGGATCATAGTGACATATGTCCTAAACTCACATCACGTACAAAATACTTCCAAGACTGTCACATGCAACACTTAGACTCTCTAAGCTATTTATAGAGGTTAAGTTAGCCTTCCTATCCAGAACACACTTACTTACGAGTTAGTTTAGAAAGAGAGAAGACACTTAAGAGTAAAAATAGAGTTTGTATTTTTATATAGATTACAAATAAAGGGATCACCTCCTTATATACAAAAGACCTCCATCTATGGACAGCCATGAACTACTTGATCTAAACGGCTATTATACAAGCCTACCTAACCTAACCAACTATCCCTACCTACTAAGTGTTCAGACTATTCTAGAAGGTTCTTAAAAATGAACTGGGTCATGGTTATGAGATTTACATACAAAAGGCTTCTACACTCTATTATAAAGGAGATGATGGTTTTGGGAAAATAGCCCATGACATTCTCCCCTCCCTAAACTGGTGATGTTCTCATCACCTTATGCTACCTAGATAGCTACTCCACTAGATATCCAAAAGGTGCATAGTTTATAGTATTCTTCCAGGTTATTTCATTTAAAGGTAGACCTTTTCACTTTACTAAGTACTCCAAGCAAGATGGTTCACCAAGACTTCGTATTAAGTGCCCTTAGAGAATCTTCTGTTCCTCCCTTCCGCTTTCTTACCTAGTACTTGCAAGAATTCTCCTTTTGATAGTTTTCATGGTCTCCTCCCTCTTTAACTGGCACATTGGACAAGCTTCAATGAACACCTCTATATCCTTTAACATCTTAAGCTCGTGTAACATGTCCTCTATTGATGTGCTCAAAACCAAGTCCAAGCACAATCAAATGAATCAAATAAACAAACTCCAACTCACAATTAACAATCGGTTCAATTAAATGAAAATTTACGTGAACCCTATTGGAATTTTGGTGAAAATCCAAAGGTCTAATGATGCAATCACAATCCAATAATGATAAACTTCACTAAATAACAATAAAACAAGTGAATTCCACGTGAAATATATGAAGAAGAAGAGAACCAAAACTGTGATTTATCCTCCTCCAACAAGCACAATTCACGCTACCAATGAGATGATAATATCAAGTATTAAAGTAATCAATCTTACACAAGATAATTGATTACAAATGCAATAAAAAATCTGACCAAGAACTATCTCAATTCACCCTTAGATATTACACACTAGAGAAGAAAAGAAATCACAACAAAATGAAATTGATATTACTCATAATTTCAAAGTGTTGCACTTGCCACAATCTCAACTCTTGGGATTGAAATTGATAAGAGTCTAATAACAATTAGGAGAACCCTAATCCTCACGCAAAGTGTATCTCAATTCTGCAAATTTTTTGCCTCCTCAAACCTTACTATAAGCAAGTATTTATACTTGCTACTCCTAGGGTTAGAAAATGGTCAAAAATTATAAGTTTGCCACTTTTAAGGTGGCTAGCCCTAAATGGAAATTACAATAAAATGAAAGTGTCCCAAAAGAAAAATACAACATAAAATAGTTCATAGAACAATTGCAAAGTACAAAAATATCATAAGTCTTCATGAGCTAATGCTTCGAAATTGAAACAATCACAGCAAGTTTTTGATTGTAAATCTGAAAATGTCCCATGTCCATCAACTAGTGTAGGACATATTGGCATCCCATGGAGAATTATTATTGTACCTGTAAGATTATTTCTCAAATATTTATTAGAATAAAAGATATAATGCAAAATATGAGTGATTTAGATCATCATCCAAATCGAGTTCTGAAAGTGTCAATGGTGCCGGAAATTTTCCCATCATCTACCTTAGTTAGTGTTTAGTAGATGTCTGAGTGTTCTAATTCCCTTAGGTTATGGAGCCTTTTGATAATCTTTCTCCATAAACCCCCATAATATAGGATGTGCAACCTTCATCCGTTCTTGTAAAGCAACCCATCCCCCATCCAGTACTTCTTAGTCTAGTCACGTTGCTCTAATATTAACCTGGCTTGAGGATCATGGGTTAATCTAGTCTTAATCACATTAAGTACTTCTCCAAGCTTTAGGTTCTCTACCCTTTAAACTAAAGTACTCTCCTCCACCCTCATAGGCTTCTCTTCCTTCTCTTCCACCTTCTCCCTAGGTGGGTTTGATTTGGGAAGCTCCTTGGGCCTCTCTAACTAAGCCTTCTCGCTTGACTTAGGCACCTCCTATGCCTTCAAATCTATAATCTTTAAGGTTTAGGCTAGATGCTTCTTTGATTTTGTCCCATTAATAGCTTGCATAAAACAAAAAAGCTTGTTGGTCCCAATTAGATTAATCAAGAGGGGGGTGAATTGATTAATTACTTAAAATTTCAATTTTTGCAAATCATTCAAAAACTCTTGACTAATAAAATCACGTGAATAACAAAAATGAAGAAGAATAATGTGCAGTAAATAAAATGAGTAGAGAAGAATAGAATACTCAGAGATTTATAGAGGTTCCGCCTCGAGCATCAATCCTCTCTTCTAGCTCCACGCCGGGGTCCCGGTTGTCTATATCGGTTATGTTTCACTATATCAAACAAATTGAAAGTGTACAAAATAAGCCTCTTCAAGGCGAAGTCTCACTGCTGAGTCTTTCTAGCTTCTTCACTAAGCTAATCACTCAAACTATAGTGATGAAACAACTATCAATTCCTTATATAGGAAAGGAATTACGATGACAATGAGGAATATCAAATTTCCTCTATAAAACAGATCACATGTATATGTAAAAATTTTGTGCTTGAAGATGTATGAGCCTTTTCTTTTCCGTGTTTTTTTTTTCTTCACAAAAGAACGTTCTCTCTTCTTATTTGAATTGAACACTCCTTTTATGAAGAGAACATAACGGTTACTTAGAGTTCCACGTGACAAGCTTTTTTATTTTTGAAATTTTGTATTTCAAAAATAAGTTGAATCTATTGGAGAGGATCTACATTCCATGATATTTTTTATGAGGATAAGCTTGGATAAATTAGTTTGACCAAGATCTTCTTTGGAGATATTCCTTAGATCAAGTTTGTTGAAGATATCCCTCACATTGTGGAACCTTATCTTGATATCCCATACATTGTGGAACCATATCTTCATGTAACAACCATATTTCTTATCCTTATCTTTGTAACTATTGGATCTCCCAAAATATAGTACAAATATCTAGATTTAAATCTTGATAAAACTTGTAAATCTTATATGATCTCACTTTATCATAAAATAAAATCTTTGAATAAAATCTTGTAAAACTTTATGTAAATTAAAAACCCCATGATATAAAATCCAACTTTAGTAAAACACATCAAGTATATTACCCAAATATACTTGACACGTGGAGCTAGGCCTTGAAATTTATTAAAAACTATCGATATAAAAATTAGAACGAAATCTAGAAAAAATTCATGACAGGCATGGAAGGTTCTGAAAGTGCTTTTGAAGCAAACTTGTCAACTGTCCTCCTGTTATGAAGGTTTTGAAAATGCTTCTGAAACAAACTTGTCAACTGTTCTCCTATTGTAAAGGTTCTGAAAGTGCTTCTGAAATATTATCACGAGAACTACGAATACACTACACAACTTCTGAAGCATCTTCTGTCAGAACAAAAATAATCTATGTAACACTTTTGAAGGTTCTGAACAAGCTTCTGTCTCCTTGTTCAATTTAGAAATATTTATGTACTATCTTCTAAAACAACTTCTGACAAGCATCAAACATACGTTACACATTATTCCTCTTTTGTTAACATCAAAACTAAATTAGAGAACTTAACATTCTCCCGCTTTTTGATGATAACAAGACACCATTAGATAGACAAAATAGAAACAACTTTCATGTTCAAGCAAACATATATTCATATAACAGAAAAGCATCATAAACACAATAGAATCATTATAAACGCATTGATCATAAGCACAATAGTAAGCAGCATTGATCATAAACACATTGATCATAAGCACAATAGTAAGCACAAGCACTCATAAGCACAATAGAATCATTCTCCCCCTTTTTGTTAACAGCAAAAGGGATAACTCCCCCTTAATCGATGCATAAAAGATAAAAGAAGTCTTTACAACTTGTTTTCAAAACAAAAAATTAAGACAAGAACTAAGATTTTCTGGATCTTGTAACTCGAGAGGTAGAGGAGGTGGTGGAAGGTTTGGTAAAGGAAGGTTTTTCTGGTGAAGTATCCAAGTCGATGATATGTGCGCTAGAGCGAACATAATTTGGAAATTTGGTGGATAAGAACAACTTGATTTCACCATGAAGACTTGTGACAAATTGGGATGTTTTATCCGTCTTGGAGTCCAAAGTCTTGAAAGAGTTAGTGACTGAATCTCCTATCTTCCTCACTTGAGAGACAAACTTGTCAAAAGCAATCACATTGTTGATAAATCTTGCTTGACTCTCGCACCAAACTCATCATAGAGAATTCTATAGTGATGGAGATCAGTAAGCATTTTCTCAGAATTTTTCTTAATATCAGAAAGGATACCAGAAGTTTGTTTAACTTGTAACTCCATTGCTTCTAGTCTCCTAAGATCAGACCGTTGAAGAATTGAAACTTCATCTGTTAAAGCTGTCTTAACTAAATCTGATAGCTCATGTTTCAAAGCTTCTCGCATAACATTCTTCATTTGTTCTAGATTAACGTTGGATGTAGCTTCTTTTGTTCCACTCTTTCCAACCTCATCATCATATGGTTGTTTTCTATAATCTGTTCCAAGCTTTGTTCTAGGTTTTAAACTAGGTTCTAAACCTCCTTCTTGAATAGGTATCGAAGAAGTTCCAAAAGGAACAATTCTTTTCATATGCCTTTGATGGACAAAATGTGCACCATCATTCACATACCAAAAACAATCCTTAACAAAGATCGACATATCATGAAAAACTTCTTTACCTATCCTCTTTAACTTAATAGGTTCAAAAGAGCTGGTAGGCAAAACTATCCGTTTAAACACAAACAACCGCATGAGTACATTCCTAAATACCAAACTTTCTTTATTTCTCCATATTTGATCAATGACTCTAGAAGCCATGTCCACATTCTTTCTTTTAATCATCGCATAGATAATTTGAGCATGTTCTATGGACATTGAAGTAGAACTGCCCTTCCTTGGACATATACATTCAACAATAATCTTGTGTATGATTCGAGGAAACAACTCGAAATCAATAACCATTGCTTCTTTTCCATAATCCATTTGTAAGCCTCCATTAATAGCAGCAAACAGATCATTCCTAGGCATGTTTGTAATCTCTACATCATCATTTACATCATGTAAGTGTAGACATTTAATTACATCTGCCCTAGAAATTGTAATGTCTTGATCACATACCCTAGAAACTAAAACATTCCCTTCCAAAAGACTTAGACTTCCATAAAATTCTTTCACACACTCGCCATAAACTAGAACTTGAGTAGAGTAAAGTTCCATGCATCCTATGGGTTCTAAAAGTTTATTCCAGTAAAATCCATTACTTGTAAAGAAACTAAAATCCACAAAACTACAAGAACACACCTCATTTTTCTTCCTTCGAAGAGATTTTGAAATTGAGGGTTTCAGACTTGGTACATTCCTTTGTTTTGTCTGCTTCTTGGCTGTTTTCTTAGGCGGAGAGGTTTCTTGAGTAACCTTTTCTTTCCCTTTTGAAGACGATGCAACCCGTTATCTTTTGGAAATTTTCTTGGAACCTATGATAGATTTGGAGTCAGGGGAACTTGGATTCTCCTCTATTGAAGGTTCTTGATGTTTTTCTGAAGAATCTGAAGATTCATCATGAATCACTAAAAGCTTGTTGGAGGATTTTGTTTTGAAGGATTTTTGTTTGAGACGTTCTGAAGATTTAGGCGCCATTGGAGTCACAATGAGAGAGAGGGAAAATAGAGAGAGAGAGAAACAGCAGATTGCGAAGAAAAAAAATAAGAGAAAGAAGCAAACGAATGAAGAGAAAATATATATATATTATATATATTATATGAATAAAGATTTTCAAATATTGAAGGTTTCGGGGGAAAAAAAATTCAAAAAGGGTTACAAATTCCTAATTCATTTCTAATAAATTCAAATTTTACCTTTTCAAGAGGTTTAGTAAAAATGTCTGCAAATTGATTATCGGTTGGCACAAATTCAACATTTATATCTCCATTATGCACATGATCTCTAATAAAATGACGTCTAATTTCTATGTGCTTTAACCTAAAATGATGCACTGGATTTTTTGTCAAATTTATTGCACTCGTGTTGTCACATTTAATTGTCACAGTTTTAAAATTTATTCTATAATCATTCAATTGTTGTTTTATCCATAAAACTTATGCACAGCAATTACCAATAGAAACATATTCAGCTTCAGCTGTGGATAGAGCAACAGAATTTTTTTTTTAGAAGACTAAGAAATTAATTTATCACCTAGGAATTGACAAGTATCAAATGTGCTTTTTCTATCAATTTTACAACTAGCATAATCTGCATCAGAATATCCTATTAAATCAAAAATTTGATTTTTAGGATACCAGATGCCCAAATTTGAAGTATTAACTAGGTATTTGAAAATTCGCTTTACAGTTGATAAATGAATTTCTGTTGGTGCAGCTTGAAATCTAGCACACAAACACACACTGAACAAAATATCAGGTCTCGATGCAGTCAAGTACAGTAAAGAACCTATAAGACTCCTATAAAGTTTCTCACTTACCTTCTGTCCATTTGAGTCAGAGTCTAACCTTATTGAAGTACTCATAGGTGTCGTAACCTTTTTGCAGCCATCATATCCAAATTTCTTCAATATTTGTTTTGTATATTTTTCTTGATGAACAAATATCCTTCTTTCATTTGTTTTATTTGAAGCCCCAAAAAGAATGTCAATTCTCCCATCATTGACATTTCAAATTCTGCCTACATGGTCTAAGCAAATTCTTAACATAACAATTCTTTAGTAGATCCAAAGATAATATCATCCACATATATTTGTACAACTAAGATATCATTATCAAAAGTTTTCAAGAATAAAGTAGTGTCAACTCTTCCTCTATGAAAACCTTTAGAGATAAAAAACATACTCAATCTTTCATACCAAGCTCTTGGAGCTTGTTTCAAACCATATAGTGCTTTATTTAATTTAAAAACATAATCTGATTTGAAAGGATCTTCAAATCCTGGTGGTTGTTCTACATAAACTTCTTCCTTTATAAAACCATTTAAAAAAGCACTTTTTACATTCATTTGAAAAACTTTAAAATCCTTATAAGATGCATATGCAAGCATCAACCATATTGCTTCTAATCTAGCAACAGGTGCATATGTTTGATCAAAATCTATTCCTTCTTCTTGTGAATAACCTTTAGCTACTAATCTTGCTTTATTTCTTATAATTTTACCATCTTCATCTAATTTATTTTTAAACACCCATTTAGTTCCAATTATAGACTTTCCTCTAGGTCTAGGAACTAAATTCCATACATTGTTTCTTTGAAATTGATTTAACTCTTCTTACATAGAGATAATCCAATTATCATCATTTAAAGCTTCTTCCATATTACTAGGTTCAATTTCGGATAACAACATAAAATGATTTTCAAGATTTTGTAAATTAGCTCTTGTTTTAACACTAGATTGAACATTACCTATTATTTAATCAGAAGGATGTGCAGACTTATACCTCCAAGCTTTAGAAGCCTCTTGTTCAGATCTTACACCTTCTGAAGTACCTTCTGTATTTGCCTCTGAAATAGGTTCTTGATGACCAGATCCTCGAGTGTTAACAGCAGGTGCTTCTAACTTAGGTTCTAAACTAACTTCTGCTTTAGAATTGGAGTCCTTTTCTTCATCAGAATTAACATCCTTTAAATCCTCAATAAATTTAACATTTATTGATTCTTCAATAATTTTTGATGATTTATTGAAAACACGATAAGCACGACCATTTAGAGAATATCTTAAGAAAATAGCTTCTTTAGATCTTTCATCAAACTTACCAAGGTTGAGAGGATTCTTTTTCACAAAGCATTTAGATCCAAAGATATGAAAATATGAAACGTTAGGTTTCTTACCTCGAAACATCTCATAAGCAATCTTTGATGTCATGGGTCGAATGAAAACTCTATTGATGATATAGCAAGTTGTAGAAACTGCTTCTGCCCAAAAATACTTAGCAATTCCACTTTCATTTAACATAGATCTAGTCATCTCTTGTAAAGTTCTATTCTTGCGTTCCACTACTCCATTTTGTTGAGGAGTGTATGGAGCTGAAAAATTATGAGATATACCATGTTCTTCACAAAAATTTAAAAAACTTGCATTTTGAAATTCTGTTCCATGATCAATTCAAGGACTAATTATGGAAACTCCCTTTTCATTTTGTATTTGTTTTGCAAATTTTTTAAAAGAATCAAAAGTATCTCTTTTGTGTCGCAAGAATATAACCTAAGTGTATCTTGAGAAATCATCAACAATAACAAGTCCATATTTGCTTCCACCCATGCTTAAGACTCTAGTAGGTCCAAAAAGATCAAGATGTAATAATTTAAGTGGTCTCTTAGTTGAGATTAAATTTTTACTTTTATGAGAGATAAAAACCATTTTATTCTTTGAGTAAGTATCACATTTCACATCTTGTTTAATATTTATTTTAGGTAATCCTTTAATAATATCCTTTTTAGATAATTTTTCTAAATGATTAAAATTAAGGTGTCCTAGTCGTTTATGCCAAGCAAAAACATGATCATTCAAAGAAATTAAACAACAGACATTATCGATTTCAACTGGTTTTATGAGATAGATATTTCTTTTCCTAATTCCTTCAAACAATCTCTCATCATTTTCATTAAAAGCATAGCACTTATCTTGATCAAAAATCATTCTATAACCTTTATCACATAACTGACTAATACTAAGTATATGTTTTAAGCCTTGCACAAGATATACATTTTCAATGAGAAAAGTAGGCATACCAATTGTTCCAGTGGCAATTATTTTACCTTTACTATCATCTCCAAACTTTACATACCCTTTTTCTTCCCAAGTTATGCTATTGAACAATGAAGCATCTCCAGTCATATGTCTAGAACATCCACTATCCAAATACCATGTTCCTATTTTAGCTTCATGTTCCTGTACAAATAAAAAGAATTAAGTCCTTTTAGGAACCCAAGCAAGTTTGGGCCCTTTAAAAGATAAGCTCATTTGATTTCTTTGATTTACTTATTGACTACTGAGCTTATTTCTCTTATAATAGAAAAATTTCTCAATATGACCAAATTTATTACAAAAGAAACATGCATAAGAATTAACATTCCTATACCTATCATTTACCTGTTTCTTGAAATTCTGGTTTGTATAACTTCTGTTATACCTTCTAGTATTGCTTTTGTAGTACCCATTGTGTAGATACCTCTTGTCAGAATAACTTCTGTAAAAGTCTCTGGTATTTCCTCTTTTAACATTATTTGTATTCGAAATGTACTTTTTGCTATTGGATTCATCACTTAAGACTTGTTTAGCCTTAACAAAAACTGTATTTTGATTTGATTTTAAACTCTAACCATGCTCATATCCTAATCTATGTTTTTCATTTGAGACTCTTTGTGAAGAAATTAACACGGTCAATTTCTTGTCACTTTCATCAAATTTCTTAAAGGTAGTTTTCAACGACTTAGATAGATCATCAATCTTTACCTTCATGTCACTTGTTTCTACTTCAAGTAGATGATTTTCTATTCTTAATTTTTCAATACTCACATGCATGGATTCATTTTCTTGTTTCAGGATATCATTTTCATCCACAAGTAAAGTATTTGTTTGCTTTAATGCTTCCTTTTCATTCTTAAGAGCTTTTATTTCGTTTTCATACTTAGCTAATCTTGTATCAGCCCTTTTTAGTGCCTTTAATAGCTTACTCATTTCTACTAGCATGTCAGTATTAGTTACATCTTCATCAGATTCAGAGTGTACCTCAGAACTAGCCATTAGACAAAGATTTGCCTCATCCTCTTCTTCTTCTGAATCTTCTGAATTTGTTTCTGTGTCCTCTAAATCACTCCACGTTGCTAGCATTGCACGACTTTTCTTTTTATAATTTTCCATTTTGTTGATCAGTTTTGGACATTCATATTTGATGTGTCCTGGCTTTTTGCATTCATAACATTGAATCTCCCTTTTCTCTTTCTTCTTTTCTTTCTCCTTGTAAGCTTTTCCTGCATCATTATGCTTATATTCAGTACTTTTCTTGAAAACACTAAATTTCTTACCTCTTTGCTTCTTGAGCAACCGGTTGAGTCTACGTGCTAGAAGACTGATGTCCTCTTCTTTCTCATCGTCGCTATCATCTATTTCAGTTTCATTTTGCTTTATTTCCTTGACTTTAAACGCAATTCCTTTGGTGTTGTCTTCTCCTCTTTGCGTGGTTTTTATGTGTGACTCATATGCCATGAGCTTTTCTCTCAATTAACTGAGAGTTAGCTTGTTTAAGTCTTGAGCTTCCTCTATAGCAGTTTTCTTTGCATCCCAAGATGGTGGCAATATCCTCAGCATTTTCCTCACAAGATCTGGATCTAAAAGTTTCTTTCCAAGTGATGCAAGCTCATTTGTAATAGCTGTAAACCTGTTAAAAGCATTTTTGACATCTTCATTAGACTTAAACTTAAATAATTCATACTGTTGAATTAAAGTATTTATCTTGGTTTCCTTGATGGTATCAGTCCCTTCATATGTATCGGATAAGATATCCCAAATCTCCTTTGCACTTGCACACGATGATATCAAATAAAACTCTGATGGAGCAATAGTAGTCAGTAACAAATTTTTTACTTTGTTGTTCTTCTCAATAATTTTCTTCTCGGAATCTAACAAGGTCGAATTTCCGTTCAAGGTGATCACATTGTCCCCAAGTGAAATGGCCAGCCATGAATCATAATCATTAGCTTTAATGTAAGTTTCCATACGCATCTTCCAATATGAGAAGTTTGAGCCATCGAAGTAAGGAGCTCAATTAATTGCAACATTATTTTCAACCATTTTTTATCACTCAAAATAGATGAGTCCTGCTCTAATACCAATTGTTAGTCCCAATTAGATTAATCAAGAGGGGGGTGAATTGATTAATTACTTAAAATTTCAATTTTTGCAAATCATTCAAAAACTCTTGACTAATAAAATCAAGTGAATAACAAAAATGAAGAACAATAATGTGCAGTAAATAAATGAGTAGAGAAGAATAGAATGCTCAGAGATTTATAGAGGTTCCGCCTCGAGCGTCAGTCCTCTTTCCAGCTCCATGCCGGGGTCCCGGTTGTCTATACCGGTTGTGTTTCACTATATCAAACAAATCGAAAGTGTACAAAATAAGCCTCTTCAAGGCGAAGTCTCACTGTTGAGTCTTTCTAGCTTCTTCACTAAGCTAATCACTCAAACTACAGTGATGAAACAACTATCAATTCCTTATATACGAAAGGAATTACGATGACAATGAGGAATATCAAATTTCCTCTATAAAATAGATCACATGTATATGTAAAAATTTTGTGCTTGAAGATGTATGAGCCTTTTCTTTTCCATGTGTTTTTTTTCTTCACAGAAGAACGTTCTCTCTTCTTCTATTTGAATTGAACACTCCTTTTATGAAGAGAACATAACGGTTACTTGAGTTCCACGTGACAAGCTTTTTTATTTTTGAAATTTTGTATTTCAAAAATAAGTTGAATCTGTTGGAGAGGATCTGCATTCCATGATATTTTTGATGAAGATAAGCTTGGATAAATCAGTTTGACCGAGATCTTCTTTAGAGATATTCCTTGGATCAAGTTGTTGAAGATATCCCTCACATTGTGGAACCATATCTTCATGTAACAACCGTATTTCTTATCTTTATCTTTGTAATTGCTGGATCTCCCAAAATATAGCACAAATATCTAGATTTAAATCTTGATAAAACTTGTAAATCTTATATGATCTCACTTTATCATAAAATAAAATCTTTGAATAAAATATTGTAAAACTTTATGTAAATTAAAAACCCCATGATATAAAATCCAACTTTAGTAAAACACATCAAGTATATTACCCAAATATACTTGGCACGTGGAGCTAGGCCTTGAAATTTATTAAAAACTATCGATATAAAAATTAGAACGAAATCAGGAAAAAATTTGTGACAGGCATGGAAGGTTTTGAAAGTGCTTCTGAAGCAAAACTTGTCAACTGTCCTCTGTTATGAAGGTTTTGAAAATGCTTCTGAAACAAACCTGTCAACTGTTCTCCTATTGTAAAGGTTCTGAAAGTGCTTCTGAAAGATTATCACGAGAACTACGGATACACTACACAACTTCTGAAACATCTTCTGTCAGAACAAAAATAACCTATGTAACACTTTCGAAGGTTCTGAACAAGCTTTTGTCTCCTTGTTCAATTTAGAAAAATTTACGTACTATCTTCTTAAACAACTTCTGACAAGCATCAAACATATGTTACACATTATTCCTCTTTTATTAACATCAAAACTAAATTAGAGAACTTAACAAAGCTTCTTGGCTTAGCTATACTTTTGGCTAATCTTGACCATAAATTAATGTCCTTCATCCATGATTATGATACAATAAACAAATAGGGCGATTTGAGCACATACCCGATCAAAGGAGTCCATCTTAATCACCAACTCATAGTCATCTAAAGGGATGACCTCTAACTTTACCTTGCTTTTTCATTAGCCTAGCTAAAAGTCAACATCTTAGATGGCCCTAATCATAGAACTTCCTCTGAGTTTATCATCTTTAATCCCAATTTGCCCTTTTGCACCTTAAGGCCCAACTTTTCAGTTGCCTCCTTAAAGATGATGATGTCTATTTCTCTCATGTCCACTAAGGTGTTCATCCCTTAGCTTGCAATGACCACTTTTATATATATTAGGCTTTAGGGTTTCTTAGTGGGCTTACTCTATATGGAGCCCAAATGCTTCAAGGTCCCAAGCCGATGATCAGCTTGAGTTCCCTCTTCCTCATTCTCCTTTGTAACTAAGGTTACCAACTAGCCTTAGACTGAATATTCCTTAACATGATGTAGTCCTTTACAAAGGAAACAAGATGAATTTCTCCCAAGGTATTCCCTCCCATTTATAGGGACTCTATCCCCTTAGGATAGCATACCATTACCTCTTCTTGGGCTTGAGTCCATCTCTTCTTAGGCTCCTCTACCTATTTCTTTGTTACCTTCTCTTATCTCCTTGGGTCATTCACTAGGTCAAAACTCTATCAACCTTTCAGTAGTATGCATGGCTTAAACCAAGGTCTAGAGTCTACATTTCTCTAACTTTATTTAGGCCTATTCTTGCAGCCCACTAAAATGTGCAAACATTGCATCTTTGTCACTCATGTCAAGAATTTCTAATAACAGCTTCGAGAACTCCCATACATACTCACTAACTCAGGCCTTATGTTATATTGCCTTAATCTGGCCCTAGGTTCCTACTGCATTGCTTAGGTAAAACTGGGCCTTCAACTTGACTTTAAACTCTTTCTAGTTCCTAATCTCCCCAGCTCCTCACTTAACTCCATCAAACCATCTTCTCCAACAAAGCGTAGCTACATCTTGTAGGAACATTGGAGTTACTTGATGATAAGAATCAGATTCCCACAGGACCAATCACCAGGGCCCGAGCTAAGGGCTTATAAAACCTAGTTTTGAGAATCTTTCATGAGCAACCTAATCCTAAGGATGCTAACTTAATTTCTACCTTTTCATCATATAATTGTTGTGCATTCTGATAGGTACATTCATCGATTCTATAGGGTGCCAAATTACCTACACTTTTGAGTGAGTTAGGAACCATCATCAGGACACATATTGATACAAACCACGCCCACATGTGACGAAACCTAATACCAATACGTTCGGAATTGCTACCCAAGATGCCAAACAATCGAGTGGAAACCGCGACCCGTTGCTTATAAGTGAGGCAAGAACCTTGGTATATTATGTACATGCCACAATCGGAATGAAAGACCGATTGATAAGTCGGGATGAACGCCACAGAAGAAAATCCGATAAGTTCAAGGAAAGTTCTTTAAAGAACCAAGAGAGGAATTCTCTCAAAAGTGTTATTCAAACTTGTATGTTCTATTGTATCTTGTATTTTGTTCTCAACCCTAGACATTTATATTAGGGTTTACAACTCGTAATAATAAAGCCCAAAATGACATAACATCATTAAGTTGCAAAAAACATAACAAAACAGGGACTTAAAGGCCGGCGGCGTTGGAGCCGGCGTAGATCATATACACAGCCATGCCTTTCTAGACGTGTATGTTTCTGTAGATATTCTTGACACCATACACGGCCTTGCCTTTGAACCGTGTATACGACCGTGTATGTTTCTGTGGAGCCTCCAGACTCACTACACGGCCGTGCCTTGTAAAGATATGCCCCCTTCAACCCTTATCCATTATGACTTGTACAAGAGCAAAGGCATTCTCATGGTTACTCCAATCTTTTCCAGCTTCATGGTTGCTCCAATCCTTTCCGGCTTCGTGGACATCCTTTATCAACCCGTTAAGTGCTTCCTTGAATCGTTTCGCTCGAGTTCTTGTGATCGGTCCAAGTGGCACTTCAAGAGGATCCACATTCCATCTTCTGGCTTGGCTCCCATCATGGCTCTTATCATTCCCCTCCTCTTGAAAAGGATTTGTCCTCAAATCGTCGCCTACATCAAAAGGACTCAGATCAGTAACATTAAACATAGCACTTACTTGATACTCACTGGCAAATCTATCTTGTATGCATTATCATTGATGCGCTCAAGAATTTGAAATGGTCCATCGCCTCTAGGAAGTAATTTAGATTGACGCTACACAAGAAACCACTCTTTGCACATGTGAACCCAAACCCAGTCTCCAGGTTTAAAGACAGCTTGTCAACGACCCTTATTGGCTTGTTTCACATATTGCTCTATTCTTCGCTCAATGTTTAGTCTTGCCTTCTCATGGATCTATTTAACAAATTCTGCTTTCTTCTTGCCATCTAGATTAACATGCTCAGAAATAGGCAGAGGTGATAAATCCAAAGGAGTTAGTGGATTAAAACCATACATAATTTCGAAAGGAGTAAACTTAGTAGCAGAATGCATTGTACGATTATAGGCAAATTCAACATGTGGCAAACAATCCTCCCAACTTTTAATGTTCTTTTTAATGATAGCCCTCAACAAAGTAGATAAAGTTCGATTTACTACCTCAGTTTGACCATCAGTCTGTAGATGACAAGTAGTAGAGAACAATAACTTAGTTCCTAACTTAGCCCACAGGGTCTTCCAGAAGTAGCTTAAGAACTTAGCATCTCTATCCGATACGATTGTTCTAGGCATACCATGTAATCTCACAACTTCCCTAAAGAACAAATTAGCAATATTGCAAGCATCATCTGTTTTGTGACAATGAATGAAATGTGCCATCTTAGAAAATCTATCCACAACTATAAAACTAGAATCTCGACCAAGCCTAGACCTGGGTAATCCTAACACAAAATCCATGGAAATGTCTATCCAAGGCTCATGAAGAATAGGAAGTGGGATATAAAGCCCATGAGGTTGGACTCTAGATTTTGCTTGCTTACACGTGACACATCGCTCACAAATCCTCTCAACATCTCGTTTCATGTGAGGCCAATAGAAGTGTTCTTGTAATACCCCTAAGGTTTTAGCTACTCCAAAATGCCCCATTAAACCTCCTCCATGAGACTCCCTTACTAGTAATTCTCTTAAAGAACAATTTGGGATGCATAGTTTACTCTCCCTAAACAAGAATCCTTCATGTTTATAAAATTTACCATGACCACTCTTCTCACAATGCACATACTCTTCACAAAAATCTTGATCAGTAGCATACAATTCCTTAATGTGCTCAAAACCAAGCAGTCTAGAACTAAGAGTAGAGATAAGAGCATACCTCCTAGAAAGTGCATCAGCAACGACATTCTCTTTACCTTGCTTGTAGTGGATGACATAGGGAAATGTTTCGATGAACTCCACCCAACGAGCATGCCTTTTGTTTAGCTTATGTTGTCCCTTCAAGTACTTCAAGGATTCATGATCAGTGTGGATCACGAACTCTTTTGGCCAAAGATAGTGTTGCCAAGTCTCCAGTGCTCGAACCAATGCATATAACTCCCTATCATAAGTAGGGTAGTTCAAGGTTGCCCCACTTAGCCTCTCGCTAAAGAATGCAATCGGTCTTCTCTCTTGCATGAGCACTGCTCCAATACCTAATCCTGAAGCATCACACTCAATTTCAAACGTTTTAGAGAAATTAGGTAAAGCAAGTAATGGCGCCTAAGTCAGCTTATTTTTAAGCGTCTGAAAGGCCTTCTCTTGTTGCTCTCCCCATCTGAACCCCACGTTCTTCTTGATTACCTCAGTAAGTGGTGCTATAATGGTGCTGAAATCCTTCACAAACCTCCTGTAAAAACTCGCTAGTCCATGGAAGCACCGCACATTACTTACATTAGTTGGACTAGGCCATTCTTGGATCGAACGAATCTTTTCTTCATCAACCTATATTCCCTGTGCACTAACAACAAAACCAAGAAACACAAGTTTGTCTGTGCAAAAAGTGCACTTTTTGAGGTTAGCATATAATTGCTCCTTTCGAAGCACTTTTAAAACATCCCTCAAGTGAGATATATGGTCTTCCAAACTCTTGCTGTAAATGAGGATATTATCAAAATAGACAACCACAAATTTACCAATGAAAGCCCTCAAGACATGGTTCATAAGTCTCATAAAAGTACTAGGTGCATTAGTTAAACCGAAAGGCATTACTAACCACTCATACAATCCATATTTTGTCTTAAATGCGGTTTTCCATTCATCACCTTCTTTCATTCTAATTTGGTGATATCCGCTTTTCAGATCAATTTTGGAAAAGACACTAGACCCATGTAAATCGTCTAACATGTCATCTAAGCGAGGAATGGGATGACGATACTTTACCGTGATGTTGTTGATGGCGCGGCAATCAACACACATTCTCCATGACCCATCCTTCTTAGGTACCAAAATCACAGGCACTGCACATGGACTCATGCTTTCTCTCACGTACCCCTTCTCCATTAATTTATTGACCTGTCTTTGGAGTTCCTTTGTCTCCTCTAGATTGCTCCTATAAGCTGGTTTGTTTGGAATTGATGCTCCGGGTACAAGGTCAATCTGGTGCTCAATACCACGAATAGGTGGTAAACCCTTTGGAATCTCCTCAGGAAGACATCTTCAAAGTCCTACACAATAGACACAACCACACTAGGCAAAGAGTTAAAAAGTTCGTTAGTATTTAAACAAGTGTCCTTAAAAACCAGTAACAACATATGTTGCTTCATCACTAACGCTCTCCTCACTACACTTGCTCTTGCCACACAACTCTCCTTTTGCAAGGCTGCACTCTCCTTTTCACTCACCACCAAAGTTGATCCCCCTTCAACTTGGTCTCTCACGCTCTTTCCAGCCTTCCTCTCTTTTTCCTTTTGATATCGACTTTTGTGTTCCTTTTCTTTCTCGTTGTCTTTTGCTCTCTCACTCTCCCTCTGTTTTTCACTCACCTTATATTTTACAAAAGACTGTTGTAGCTGCAACTGATCCTCATACACCTGTTTAGGTGTTAAGGGTTTAAGATTAAAGCTTTTCCCCTGGTGAACAAGCATATACTTGTTAGAAAAGCCATCATGAACAACCTTTCTATCAAACTGCCATGGCCTCCCCAACAACACATGACACGCCTGCATCGGCACTACATCGCATAGCACCTTATCCTCATACCTACCAATGCGAAAAGCAATCAAGGCTTGCTTACTCACCTTAGTCTCGCCACTATCATTCAGCCACTACAATTTATATGGAATAGGGTGTTTAGTAGGCTTGAGTCCCAACCTCTCGACAATAAAAGTACTCACCACATTAGTGTAACTCCCTCCATCAATGATCAAACTGCAAATATGATCACCTAGATAACATCTAGTATGAAAGATATTCTCTCGTTGCACCTCCTCTTCTTCCTTCACCTGCACATTCAAAGCTCACTTCACTACTACCACTAACTTTCCTACTGCAGGCTCCTCCTCATCACTAGCGTCCTCTAATGGAGGCATATCATCCTCTTCACTATCCCCCTCAATCTCATACTCACCATCATCACACAGAATCATCACACGCCTATTCGGACATTGACTAGCAATATGGCCTCTGCCTTGGCATTTAAAACATCGAATGTCACGATTTCTAGGAGTAGAAGAATCAGGTTTACCTTGGTTACCAGGACTAGAACCCGCTTGCCTCTGCTCTCCTTTTAGTTTGGTGGGTAAAGGCTTTTCTTCCTTCTTCCATTGGTTAATCTTCCAGGTGGATGAACTAGCACCCTGTTGAAACCGTGCAATACTACTACCTTTCCTCCCATGTTGGTTCTCAACCTTTATAGCCATATGAACCATATCTTCCAATTCTACATAATACTGCAGTTCTACGACATTTTGAATTTCTCTATTCAATTCAGCAAGAAACCTAGCCATGGTAGCCTCTCTATCCTCCTCTACATTCGCCTTAATCATAGTAAACTCCATCTCCTTGAAATACTCATCCACACTTCGGCTTCCCTGCTTAAGAGTTTGCAATTTGTTGTGTAATTCACGATAGTAATACGTAGGCACAAACCGCTTCTTCATCACCCTCTTCATCTCTTCCCAAGACTCAATAAGTGGTTCGCCATTCCTTCTTCGATTCAACATCAGTTGATCCCACCACACTATGGCATAATCCGAAAATTCAATGGCAGCAAGTTTCACTTTCTTTCTCTCACTATAGTTGTGACAATCAAACACCATCTCTACCTTCTTCTCCCACTCTAAGTACGCCTCGGGATCATTCTTCCCTTGGAAATGAGGAATCTTCATCTTTATACTACTTAATTGATTATCCTCTCTATTCCTATCTCCTTTATCTTCCCAATCCCTTGTTGCTCTATTCCTACCACTATAACCTCTATAACTCCCGATAGAAGGTTCATCAAATTCATCATCCAACATTTCATCTCCACCCCTTTGTACTCTCCTAGAACAACTCTCCCTCTTACGCCCTTGGAAGACGTTTTTAGATTGCTCTAGTTTTTGTTCCAACGTCTCATGAATTTGTTCCATGCCCTCCCGAAACATCCTCTTCATCTCACCCCTCAATGCCTTAATCACTAACCTAGCATCAAACCTTCCCCTCTCACCTTCAGGAGAATGTTGCCTCGACATAGTTCCTACAAAAAAGATTAGTACTAACAAAAATATATATAATTAAGCCTCACGATACACTCCCTTACGTGTTTTGCTCCAAGGATGATATCACACAGTCACTCGTGTATTCTCACAACCAATGATGATATCAACTCACCAATTCCTCTTCTCAATTTTCTTGGAACTAACCCAAACTACACCAATCCCTTCCGTAGAATTCAAAACAACTCTAGGGGCTCGAAATTTTCCTCTTCTTTCTTTCCTTTTGTTGCCTTTTTTTTGCTCTTGATCACGTTCCTTTTTTTTTTTGTCGTGAATTTTTTTTTTTTGTAACAAAATTGAATAGGAGGCACTACACTTTCAATAGACAATTAACACTATGAACTTGATATGAACAATTGATATAAACGATTGGAGTTAGGTTTTGATGTTACCTTCCTCAAACCGAACTGATGGTTTAACAAACCTAGGCTCTGATACCAAACTGATACGAACCACGCCCACGTGTGACGAAACCCAATACCAATACGTTCGGAATTGCTACCCAAGATGCCAAACAATCGAGTGGAAACCGTGACCCGTTGCCTATAAGTGAGGCAAGAACCTTGGCATATTATGTAGACGCCACAATCGGGATGAAAGACCGATTGATAAGTCGGATGAATTCCACGAAAGAAAATCCGATAAGTTCAAGGAAAGTTCTTTAAAGAACCAAGAGAGGAATTCTCTCAAAAGTGTTATTCAAACTTGTATGTTCTATTATATCTTGTATTCTGTTCTCAACCTTAGACATTTATATTAGGGTTTACAACTCGTAACAATAAAGCCTAAAACGACATAACATCATTAAGTTGCGAAAAAAATAACAAAACAGGGACTTAAAGGCCGGTGGCGTTGGAGTCGGCGTAGATCATATACACGGCCGTGCCTTTCTAGACATGTATGTTTCTGTAGATATTCTTGATACCATACACGACCGTGCCTTTAAACCGTGTATACGACCGTGTATGTTTCTGTGGAGCCTCCAGACTCACTATACGGCCGTGCCTTGTAAAGACACGCCCCCTTCAACCCTTATCCATTATGACTTGTACAAGAGTAAGGGCATTCTCATGGTTGCTCCAATCCTTTCTGGCTTCGTGGACATCCTTTATCAACCCGTTAAGTGCTTCCTTGAATCGTTTCGCTCGAGTTCTTGTGATCGGTCCAGGTGGCACTTCAAGAGGATCCATATTCCATCTTCTGGCTTGGCTCCTATCATAGCTCTCATCACATATCTAGTGACCTTGAAGACTCGACATGTTAAAGACTATTTTTATTTATTTTCTAGTTTCTTTGAACCATTTATTTTGTAAGCTTTTTGGACATTTTATTTGGTTATATTTTGTGTTTTAGGATCAGCCACCCTTTAGTGGCATAGTTGTAATTTTTTAGTCATTTTAATCCTAAGGGAGCAAGTATAAATACTTGCTTAAGTAAGGTTTAGGAAGGAGGAGAGAATATACATTTAGTTGCAAATTTTCATGAGAATTAGGGTTTTTTCCTAATTGTCATTGGACTTTTATCAATTTCATCAAGGAATTGTGGCAAGTTTGCAACTAAAGGAATTGTGAGTAATATCATTCCTTTGGTTCATTTTCTTTTCATAATTAGTGTGTAATATCCAGTGTTGATTAGGACTGGTTCTTGGTTCTTATTTCATGTCAATTGTAGGATCCCTTTTATCATTATATTGTGTTCAATTTAGTGGAATTGGTTCCTAGATTGTCTTATTGAGTGTAAATTGTCAATTGCTTATGGAATTTGGTAGTTTGCGTGGAAGTCCATTCACATAAGGGATTCACGCCATTTAGTAGTCTTAGTAATTGGAATTTCATTTGATCTTGTGTTGTGTGCTTAATCCCATTGATCACATCATCATTTTGGTGTTAAGGTTGTTTGATTTACTAATTGGATCACAAAGGTTTTTAGGGTTCACGCCAAAAGTAAGATTGTGATTGGATTTACCTTGAAGTTATTTCAATTGTTTGATTGCATATGCTTTAATCAATTTAAGGCATATCATCTTTTGGTATCAAAACTCAAGTTGAGTAGAGGGGTTTGTGTGATTTTGATTTTGGAAAATTTAGGGTTCTTGAGTTAACATCTTGATTCGAAATTGAAAAGTGAAAATTGAGTTGTTTGATTTTGTTGTTGAAGTTGTGTAATTGTCTTGCTTGAGGAGTTGAACTTGCTGCTTGTGAAGTGGAATTTGAGGTCTTGTTGAGCTCCTTTTGATTGATAATTTTCGTGAAAAAGAAGAGGATAGTAACATATTTTTGAATTCAAAATTCAAAACTTGAAGTTGCCTCATTTATGAAGAAGTGGAGGTATATTTTTGCTTGTGTTGTTTTCGGACATAAAGGGGTTTAGTGTGTATTTTTCAGAATTGAGTGTGTGGATTTAAGGAAGCTATTTGATTTTCAAAACACACATTAAGTGATAGAAGTAATTGTGTGTTCATTTGAATTTGAAAGTGGCTCCTTGCCAATTGTGGAAAGGGTGCAATTAGTGAACTCATTTGAATTTTAAAATTGAGTTGCCTTGTTGTAAGTTGTGGTGTGAAAGTGTGCAAGTGTGTTAGAAGTGGAGAAGTGCACCATGAGTAGAAGGTGTGTGTGTGTGTGGTGTTGTGTTTTGTATATTTAGTGAAGGGTGTGTATGTATGGCGTTGTGTTGTGTGTGTTATGTAAAGGAGTATTGTGGCGTAAATGGTGGTGGAAAGTGTTTGCACCGTGAGAAAGGGAAGTGTGTGGCGGTGTGAAATTGTCCATTTGTGAGTGTGTTGAGGTGCTGCACATTGTGAATTAAAGTAGTGTAAAACCATGGCAAGAAAAGGAAAGTTGAGTAGTAGAATTTAAATTCAAAACAAACATTTAAAGTGTGGAAGTAATTGAACTCATTACTTAAACACTTGTGGTTGAATTTAATTCTTAACTACTTGGAAGTAATTGTATATACTTCATTTATTGCCTTGGTTGCTTGCTTGAATCGTGGAGTGTAGGGATAAAACACAAACATGTCAACTAAAATGTTTCTTTTTACTAATGTATTGCGCCGGACATTGACTACTTTTACTACTAAGGATGATGAGCAAAGGGAAAATTTGTTCTATGCTTCTTGTAAGATACAAGGTAACCTATGTGTCCTTATAATTGATGGTGATAGTTGTACAAATGTGGTAGCAACGTTGTTAGTATTGAAACTAAAACTTGTCACTACTCCACATCCTAAGCCGTATAAATTACATTGGTTAAGTGATCAAGGAAGTTTACATGTGACCTAAAGAGCTAGGGTACCTTTCAGTGTAGGGGATAAATACTGTGATGAAATTGAATGTGATATTTTACCTATGTATGCGTCCTATATATTGCTTGGTAGGTATTGGTTATATGACAAGAGGGTCTTACATGATGGCTTTAAGAATACATATGTATTCTAGAAAGAGGGAAAATGCATTATTCTGAATCCGATGTCACCTTCAGAGGTTCAAAAGGTTCAGCAACAGATCAGTAGGCCATCAGAGGTAAAAGGGGTTCCAGTGCAGACCAATAAATCTGGGGAAAAGAATGTATTATTGATGGGACAGGGTGAGCTTAAAGAGAGTTATGACATAAGAGACTTTAGTATACCTGCTATAGTTGAGATATGCCCTAGGGATACAAGAACATCAGTCTCTACCCTCTATAGTATCTTAGGTATTAAATGAGTATAATGATCTTTTTACTAATGATTTGCCAGTAGGTTTACCACCTTTGAGAGGAATAAAGCATGTCATCGACCTCGTGTCAGGGTCAGTATTACTAAATTGACCAGCATATCGTATGAATCCCGAGGAGGCTAAAGAATTGAAACATCAGGTGGATGAGTTGGTTGAGCGGGGATTTATCAGAGGGAGTCTCAGTCCTTGTGCTGTTCCAACCCTTTTTGTTCCTAAGAAGGATGGTACTTGGAGAATGTGTATCGATAATAGGGCCATCAACAAAATTACCATCAAATACAGGTATCACATTCCTAGACTTGATGATATGTTGGATGAGTTGCATGGTGCACAGGTTTTCTTCAAGGTGGATCTTAAAAGCGAGTATCACTAAATTTGGATGAGAGAGGGAGACGAATGGAAAACCGATTTTAAAACACGCCATGGACTATATGAGTGGATGGTTATGCCATTTGGCTTGAGTAATGCTCTTAGTACATTTATAAGATTGATGAATCATGTAATGAAGGAGTTTCTAAGTAAATTTGTTTTTTATTTTGATGATATTCTAACATACAGCAAAAACTTAGAACATCATGTAGAGCATCTTCAAGTAGTATTTTCAGTGTTCAGGGCACAGCAATTATTTGCAAATCTCCAGAAGTGTTCTTTTTATCAAACTGAGGTAACATTTTTAGGTTTTATTGTATCTGGCTCAAGTGTTAGAGTGGATGAGGAGAAAGTGAAGGCAATCAAGGAGTGGCAACACCCACCTCAATTACGGAGGTAAGGAGTTTCCATGGACTAGCATCCTTTTATAGGCGCTTTGTCCATAATTTTCAGTAGCATTGTCAGTCCTCTCATAGAACTAACTAAGAAAAATGTTCCTTACGTCTAGAGTGAAAGGGCCAAAGGGAAGTTTTGAAGAGGTAAAGGAAAAACTTACTTGTGCTCCATTATTGGCTTTACCTGATTTTGACAAAGTTTTTGAGTTAGAATGTGATGCTTTTGGGATAGGGATTGGTGCTGTATTGATGCAGGAAAAGAGGCCTATAGCATATTTTAGTGAAAAGTTGAGTGGTGCAACTTTGAACTATTCTATTTATGATAAGGAATTTTATTCCTTAGTGAGGGCTCTAATAAAATGGCAACATTATCTTCTCCCAAGAGAATTTATCATCTATACAGATCATGAGTCACTAAAGCTTTTCAAGGGTCAGTAGAATTGTCTAAGCGACAAGCCAAGTGGGTGGAGTTTTTGGAAAGTTTTTCATATGTGATAAAGTACAAAAAGGGTAATCAGAATATGGTTGCTAACGCTTTATCATTTAGGCATGTACTTATCACTTCTCTTCAGTCGAAACTATTAGGTTTTGAATTATTAAAGGAATAACATGTGCATGATGATGAGTTTAGAGCAGTTGTGGAGAAATGTTCTAGAGGCAAGATATATGAGGGATATTGCATGATTGAGGGGTTTTTATATAAATCTGGGAAGTTATGTATACTTTTTGGATTGTAAGGGAATTATTAGTGAGGAAGCACATGCAGGTAAATTGTCTAGGCACTTTGGCAAAAAGAGAACCCTAGCTATGTTGAGAGAGAATTTTTATTGGAGAGGTATGATAAAAGATGTCCATCGGATGTCAGAAAGATGTGGAGTTTGAAAGAGGGCTAAAGGAAAGAAAGGCATACAAGGTGAATATATGCCTTTACCTATACTTACCAAACCTTGGACTGATATCAGTATAGATTTTGTGTTGGGGCTGGCTAGGATGTAAAGGGGAAAGGATTCTGTCATGATAGTTCTTGACAGATTCAGTAAAATGTCCCATTTTGTGCCCTGTCATAAAACAGATGATGCCCTTTTATTGCTAACATTTTTGTGTAGGAAATTGTCAAATTGCATGGAGTTCCATACAACATAGTGTCTGACAGAGACACTAAGTTTCTTAGTTTCTTTTGGAGGACGCTATGGAAAAGATTGGGTACTAAGCTTAAGTATAGTACCTTTTGCCATCCACAGACTAACGGCTAGACAGAGGTTGTCAACCGTACTCTTGGCAACTTATTCAAAGCAATGATTGGCAAGAATCTTACTGATTGGGACTTGTGTCTTCCTATTGTTAAGTTTGCTTATAATAGGTCCGTTCATAGTTCAACCAGTAAGTCTCCCTTTAAAGTTGTGTATGGCTATAATCCTACTGTTCCATTAGATTTTATAGTAGGACCAGCAATAAATGAAGAGAGTCTTAGTGGAGTGGAACGAGCCAAGTAGATCTAGCAGATTCATGACAAAACAGCTGAGCGCCTTCAAAAGATTCAAGAGTAGTGGAAAATTCAAGGAAGCAAGCATAGGAAAACCCACATTTATAATCCAGGTGACTTAGCCTGGATTAATCTTAGTAAGGACAGGTTTCCACATAAGAAGTCACAAAAGTCGTCTCCTAGATCAGACGGATCATTCAAAGTTGTCAAGCGCATCAATAACAATGCCTACCAGATAGAGCTACTAGGAGAGTATGGTGTATCAGCAACCTTTAATGTTGCAGATTTGTCACCATATTTGCCAGATGACATGCATAAGACCTACCAGATTTGAGGGCAAATCTTCCTAAGGCCCGAAGAGATGATAGGAATCAAATTCCCACATAACCAATCACTAAGGCCGAGCTAAGGGCTTACAAAACCTAGTTTTGAGAATCCTTCATGAGCAACCTAATCCTAAGGATGCTAACTTAATACCTTTTCATCATATAATTGTTGTGCATTCCGACAAGTACATTCATTAGTTCTATAAGGTGCCAAATTACCTACACTTTTGAGTGAGTCGGGAACCGTCATCAGGACTCATATCTAGTGACCTTGAAGACCCAGCGTGTTGAAGACTATTTTTATTTGTTTTTTATTTTCTTTGAACCATTTATTTTGTAAGCTTTTGGGACATTTTACTTGTTGTATTTTGTGTTTTAGGACCGGCCACCCTTTAGTGGCATAGTTGTAATTTTTGAGTCATTTTAACCCTAAAGGAAGCAAGTATAAATACTTGCTTAAGTAGGGTTTAAGAAGGAGGAGAGAATACACATTTGGCTGCAAATTTTCGTAAGAATTAGGGTTTTTCCTAATTGTCATTGGACTCTTATCAATTTCATCAAGGAATTGTGGTGAGTTTGCAACTAAAGGAATTGTGAGTAATATCATTCCTTTAGTTGATTTTCCTTTTCATAACTAGTGTGTAATATCTAGTGTTGATTAGGATTGGTTCTTGGTTCTTATTTCACATCAATTGTAGGATCCCTTTTATCATTATATTGTGTTCAATTTAGTGGAATTGGTTCCTAGATTGTCTTGTTGAGTGTAAATTGTCAATTGCTTGTGGAATTTGCTAGTTTGCATGGAAGTCCATTCACATAAGGGATTCACGCCATTTAGTAGTCTTAGTAAATGGAATTTCATTTGATCTTGTGTTGTGTGCTTAATCCCATTGAGCACATCATCATTTTTGGTGTTAAGGTTGTTTGATTTACTAATTGGATCACAAAGGTTTTTAGGGTTCATGCTAAAAGTAAGATTGTGACTGGATTTGCCTTGAAGTTATTTCAATTGTTTGATTGCATATGCTTTAATCAATTTAAAGCATATCACTTAAGCCTTGATGCATCATCCAATACCCCGATTGCATTAAAGTACTACTCTAGGCTCTAGAAGAAGTTGCCTATCTCCCTTACATTCCTAGACCCGCTGAAGTTCTTAGGCTTAGGTACCTCCATTTAAGCTATCACCCCTACATGGGCTAACCCATGTTTAACCTCAATGTGCTACTAGACCTAGCCCCTTAGCTCCTTTAGCTCCCTTCTCAAGGACTTAACCATCTCTTCTAAGGAAACATCTTTCCTTTGTAGATCACCTGAAGCTCAGTTCAGGGTCATCAACATCTCACTTATCAACTCCTTCTCCAACTTCTCTAAACCTTCCTTAACCCCCCTAAACTTAATTTACCATGTTTTCCATGCCTAGCTCCACCTTAACCATCCTAACTTCCATGGAGGCTCCGCTTCCCTAAGACCTTCCTTGAAGAGAATACTCCTTATCCACTAAAAGAGTTATAAAGGTCCCAATGTACTCAATTGGGATCTCAAACACAAGCTTACCTAAAACACACAAGAACACACTTACTAGTGAGTTAGTTTAGAAAGAGAGAAGACACTCAAGAGTAAGAATAGTGTTTATATTTTTTTATAGATTACAAATAAGGAGATCACCCCTTTATATATATGAGGCCTCTATCCATGGATGACCATGATTTAGTTAATATAATAACTATTATACAATCCTACCTAACCTACCATCTACCTTTACCTACCAAGTGTTTGGACTCTTCCGTAAGGTTCTTAGAAATGGGTTGAGCCTTGGTCGTAGGCCTTACATACAATAGACTTCTAGACTATATTATGAAGGAGATGATGGGATTGGGGAAACAACCTGTGACACTCATATCTTAAAGGATAGGTGTAGAATTAGAGTATATTTTAAATGAACCTAAATTATTAGATAGAATGTTAAAAATTGTATCCTGTTTTGTTTTGAAAATACTTTTTTTTCTCTTCAAAACTCATTAAGAACCTTTTTTTTTTTCTAAAGTTTAAACAACTTAATTTCACAATTTATTAAAAGATACTAATTTTTTTTTATGGTTTTGGAAAATTATGGTATATCAATTTCATAATTATTTTAATAATAATCAATTATATGCATTATCAATCAAAGTAAGTAGAGAATATTTAATTAAAATCTTATAACTTCTAACTTGTAAACAAAGTTTCATATTATAGGTGCATACATGATATGACAATCTTTAGGCATTCCTACTAGGCATCCTTTTAGGGTCATGAGAAGCATACCCTAGTTAATGTTTATCTTTTGGTAGACTTAGTTTTTCTAGCCTTTAATTCATAGAGTATGAGCAATAGAGTTCATTTTATCTTCTATTAAAATAGTATTTATATTAGGAAAATAAATAGGACTATGAGCAGTAGGTTTTAAGCCTTAATGTATCTACATTGAGGTATGGTTACATGGGGAAGTTGTTATACCCTGGATTCTAAGGTGTGACAAATTATATTTTGGAAATTGATCCCTCTATAGTATTCTTTACACTAAAGGGATGCTAGACTTACAAGAATTAACCTTAGAAGTATTATATGGAAGCCTTAGGGTCATGAAGGAGTTTGCATGCACAACATGCACATAAATAAGAAAATGCATTTTGTATGACTTTTGTCAACCATGGTTTATGGATTGTTGTTAGCTAGGTAAGGTCATGAGAAGATTACCATATTGTATGTGGCCAACTACTCCTTTGGCTTGTTTTCATGTTCACCCAACTGTTCTTTTTCTTGGAGCCCCTCCAATTGAGTGAAATATTGAAAATACATCCAAAATGTGCTTCAATTGGGTTTAGTCTCCTCAAGGAAGTCTCAAATCAAATGGAGTGAAGATTATAAGTTAAAATCACCATAACACATGTAAATTGAAGAGAAATGTGCCTATAATTAGGCTAAAAGATTGATTGGTTTAGTTATATGTAGAATTAGATGTCTATTCAATTTGGTATGGAGTAATTCCTTTCCTTTACACTACCTTTTGCTCTTTTTTATTTAGGAATAAAGTTACCACCAGTGTTGTTAGACCTCATTGACCCAATTTGTCTAATTCAGTTTAACTTTATACGATCATAAAATCCATTTGGGTAAGCCCTTCAACCCTCCTTGATAGTGATACAGAAAAACCTAGTTGCCTAGTCAGTCCAACTTAGTTTCTATAGGACCGAGTTGGGTTTTTCAAGTCAAAATGCACCATTTTATGTGCTTTTTATCAAAGAATATACTAATTTACTTTAAAAGAAAAAAGAAAAAAAGATCTTGACCCTAGGAAAAGAAAAAGATGAAATGTAAAAATCTTTCAACTTTCAACATTCAAGAAGATGGATAATTATATTATTTTATAAATATATAAGAATTATATTTTAATATTTTTAATTACCCAAATTAGACCTTCTCGATCTTTAAATCCTTGTCATTCTTAAGCCAACCTTTAGTCCGGATCCGACAACATTGATACCACACATAAAAAGTGTTTCCATTAAAATTTTTGATACATGGAAATAAGAAATTAATTAATATTTATTTTTCTATGTTTAAATCAAAGTTTCTATCAATTAAAGTAGTGTAAAAGGGTCGTGTATCGTTGGACGGTTAAAAGATCTTGCAACTTTTCCTCGTTTGGTTGATTAAAAGAAATTAAAAGAAGAAGAAGAAGAAGAAGATATTTTGCAAATGCCTATTATATCCATTGGAACAAAGTGGGAAGAACTAGTTCTTTGGAACTTGGAGGTTATAAAGTGAATCTTGTATTTTAGCACTCCCGGTAAATCCGTCTATACATCTATCGTCCAATCTAGAAAACGAAATTTCCGAACTTTGGTCGGTTTGGTTTTCATTGATGGCGCCAGACTGCCATCAATTCGGTGATTCTCTACCTTTCTTTTTTTTTTTATTTTTTATTTTCCCTTATCCCTTCATTCCTAAGTATTCCAACAGCTGTACTGCATTATCTAAGCAATTTTACAGTACAAAAGGCTGAAAAGAAGAACTATTTAAGAATGTAAATCAAGTGCGATCTGCTTATCGGGGTGATCGATTATCAAGCTATACTCAACGGCTTTGGGCTTAAGTTATAGCAACATCACTTAAAACTAGTGATGATTTATGAGGAATAATACTATAGTTACTAATTTATCATAGAAATTTTACCTTTAATAAGTAAATACTGCTATACTTTTTTTTTCTTTTTTATTTTAACTATAACTTGTGACAGTTTTTTTTAAATTTACAATATCAAAATTGACACAAAATATACTTTGCTAATATAATATACCCAAAAATTTTAAATTACTCAAAGTGCCCTAATGTACAAACTATAGATACAACGTGAATGAAACCATTGCAACAAATGCTACTAAAAATAAAATTGTTACTATAAATTGACGATTACTTCAACTACTTAGCTTTGTTACTCTTTTTGCTTTTTTCCTTTATAGTGACATCTCTTAGTAAATGTTAACATCAAAAAGGTTTTCTTCAGTATATTTTGTATTAATATGCAATTTATTACTTAATTTGCCCGATATAAAGAAATTTTCTGATCTCAAAGATATAAATGCGTGTAAGAAATTTTAATAACATTGTAGATTACCCCTTACACAGTACGTAATTCCCTTACAATTCCTAATTTTATTGAACCAACATAAGCATTTGACGAAGCACAGCAAGGAGTACAAGTATCAAAAGGATCTTGGCCCAACCCCTACTCCTGCACGGAGTCCATGAAAATCCTGCAAGGACAAAACTTCTGAATGTCAAACATGCACTCTCCTTGGAGCTGGGGATTTCATAGAAAGTAACGTGGAAACTGCAAATTCAATCCTAATCTTTTTGCTCTACACTCAATTTTATTTAAAACTTTTTCGAATGTTCAAATATAAATCAAAAGTTTCTCCAGTCCCCTGTGGACACACTTCGCATGCCACGTCTCATCCATAAAACCACAAACGCAAACTGAACTAAATAATAGGTTTTCCAATGGTTTAGTTTAGAAGAGTAGATTGAATTGAATACAAATAAAATGTTTAGCACAAAATTTTACACGAACGTGTGGCCTCGGAGTGTAGGACAATAGGCTTTTTATATTTATTTATTTTGAACTAAGGGAATCATAAAGAATAATAAAAGGCATAGCACGAAATAATAGGTATACAAAACCTGTCAAGGAGACATTCATCATCTCTAATCATATATTACCTCAACGAGTAAAGAGAAAGTAAGAGAGGGTAAAAGTGGTATGTCGATTACGTCACTGATGGGTCTTTATTTATGGCAATTGGTGGAAACACTGAGCCATTTTGAGAGCATATTAATAATTTATTTCACAAAACCAAAGCATGTATACAAGCATATGAAGTTATTTGGAAACGGGATGAGATGATTTTGGTGACCTTTAATCGGGAACAACCAAAAACCAATTAATGAATATCATTGTACTTACTGCCATGGGACATCTCCCGCTAACAGCCAATTTCCTTCTTTATCCAGGTAAGTAAGGGTAGAGTTTTCACGACGACTTTCATCTTTTGCGTCTGAAAATTGGGATTTCAACGTAAAAACTAGGGGAAAAAAAAAAAAAAAACTTACTTTAAAACTAAGAAAGAGAAAACGTAAGAAGTAATAACAAAAGAGGTAGAATATGATGTCCTTTGCTCAATTTACTTACACTTAGCGAACATGGGGATCAAGGCACTCTTAAGCATCTCGTAGGAGCTGTAAAGTCTCAAATCAACCTTTCTAACAATGGTTACACCCTCCATCTTCACCTTCACGTACGTGGTATTTTCTGCCTGGTGTTCTTTCTCAGCGGGACGATGGCAATTGTTCTCGATGCTACGATAACCCAGATGCTGTTGCATCAATTTCTTCCTCCAGGACTTGATGGGTGGCCAACCCACTACTTGATTTCCTTCTTCATTATGTCCTTTGCTGAAACAACCATAAATGAATTGGTCATCATGTGCACGATATGCAAGATATCCATGAAAATTTTTATGTCTCCTTCATAGTCCTGAGAGCCAGGATCTTAAGAGGAATTTGAATTTAATTGTGTCGTATGCTATGTCATTGCAATTTCTTAGAAATCTCGAAATAGAACTTGGACTACAAACGTATGTGGTATTCGACATTTGCTCATAATTAGTAATACAACTGACTATATATATATATATATATATATATATATATATTTATATCATGATCGTATTAATTAATTGATCGATAGCCACCAAACTTTGATGTTCTTTAGATGAGAGTGGATATGTATATAATGTCAAAGCAGGAAATTCTTCGGGACTCACATGTTAACGGTACAAGAAAGGTCCTCCTTTTTGCCATATCGGTCATCTTCCCCGTTTGGTTGGCCATTCCAAACCAGAAGAGAGGACTCATCCTTGGTCTCACCAAAAGCCTCCTCATAGCTCCTTTTGCTGAGGACTTGTCGTTTCGCTTCCAAGCAGGGCCCAAGGCTCCATGGATTATTCATAACCACCTTCTGATCTTTTGGCTTAAACGTCCAATGAGTTTTATTCAAGTCAAAGCCTTTCCTTGAGTATTGATCTGGAAGAGCAAGACCTAGTTCAAGCTCCATGTCAGGCAGAAGAATGGATGAAGTGAAATTCACCAATTTCCAAAGAAAATCGGAAACAAAAGGCTATGTCGAAGCAGTGTGGAATGCGGGAGGATAAATATGATACATGGGGGAGAATGATTAGAGAGACAAGTGTAAAAGTGAAAGGGCAAAGCAAATATCGAAAGCGACCAATGTCTTGTGGGAAAGGAGTAATCTAGGGACAATAGGGAAGTTAGGTCGGCCAAAAATCTAGCAGTGATTTGGACATGTAAGGAAGGATTGCGTCTCACTGCCACAACCGGTAAGCTCCGTTTTCTCTCACTCCTTGTCTTGTCCCCACTCTGTTAGGGTTACTTTATACTCAGCCTCAAGGAATGGGGGTGTAGTTGAAGTTGATGAAAGTATTTTTATTTTATTTTATTTATAGCTTTCACCAAAATAACGAACATCCTTTCTAGCAGCTATAGGCACCCCGTAATTAAATTCATGTCCTTATTTTAAATACCTTACAAATGTTTCATTACTCTTTCCACGAAATTGTTAAAAAAAAAGAAAAAAAATTGGATCCTTGAGCCTAAGTTTGAGACTAGTTTCAATAAAAGAATATATATATATATTAAACTCTATAGCACATTTTGCCTCAACAAAAATAGAACAAAAACCCCAATCTAATTCTTTAAAATTTATCTACTATTATTAGTATATATTTAAATATAATTAGTGTTTGTCTACTATCCATCTAAATACATAGTATATTAATAACAATATATATATATATATATTTTCCCTAGAGGCAAGTAGACAGTGGCTAGGCTTGCTTCTGTGATGACCCTTTTTCTCTTAATCTTTCTAATAAATTTTACTTATTTCTATTTTCATTTTTTGTTAATTTGTATACATGCATTTTAGATATTGATATTGTACGTACCTTGTTTTATCATTACTTGTTATTACTTTTCAGAGAATTACATATCAATTTTTCATTGCTCCAAAATAATTAATCTATAATATGTAGTAAAAATAATAATTAACTACAAGAAGAAACAAAAAGAAAAGAAAAGCAATATTTAAAAAGTAAAACAATCTAAGTCTTGCAAACTTGGCTACCCACCCCAATGTTAGGAGATGACCATCTACCACTAGTTAATCATCTTTAATAAATCGTCTTCACTAGACTCCTCTTTCTCTTTATCTCTCAATTATAAAACAAGTTGTATGCATAACTAGAGAGAGCCACGTCTTCTAAACCCCAATTTAGGCGACCTGATCGTGATGGTTTGCAAGTGAACAATTCAAGTAGTGCCTAGGGTACAACAACTGTGGGAGCTTCTTATTGTAAAGCTAAAAAATAAAGCAGATTTTACATTATTTTGTATTATTTACATAAGACATTGTCTAATTATTATCTAGATTTGTTTTCTTATATCTAAGATTTAATTAGGTTTAATTTCTTATATATAAAATTTAGTTAGATCAATATCTTATTTTTAGAATAGCAAAATCTTTTATTTTTTTAGAATATTAGATTTTATTTTAGCTTATCAATAGGCAAAGCTTATAATAGATAGACAGGAAGTCTTTATTGAATAAAAAAATTATTTGTCGAGTGAGGTGTGTTATCTTTTTTTCATCAATGCTATGAGGCTAAAAAAAAAAAATTATTATGTGGTATAAGGCTATACAAATCAATAGTAATGTAAGATTGCCATCTAAATTTAGTAGTATGAGGCTATTAATTATATCTTTTTCAAATATCATTTCATTTAAAAAAGCCTTTTTACTTATTTTCTTGGTGATTTTCTTATCACTCTTCATATAATCATTATTTAGATTATACTTTTCTAATTAATTTTCATATTTTTCATAATTTTTATATTTTATAAAGATATCTCTTATCATTTTCCTACATCAAATTTGGTATTAGAGTCTATCCTAAGATTTCTTCTTAGAGCCTAGATTTAACACTCAATTCTTGGCCTAAAATTTTCTTTTAATTGTTTTTGAATTCTCTTTAACAAATATGGCTACATGGGGAGAAGTTATGACTAGGTTAGTTGCAATAAATTGCCACTTTGAATACATTGATCACCAATTTGATGACCTAGGATTTGTAGAATTGCTTATTGATAAAATGCATGTAAAGTCCAAAACCCCAATCCCACATATTGTCTATAAAAATGAAATAATGCATGATTCTTTTGAAATTGAACTAGACTATAAAAGCATCTAGAATAGTGCACCTAAAGCAATAGAAAAGAAAGATTGTGAATCTTTTGACTTTGTTCCAAAAGAAAATGCCAATGAAATTGTACAAGTTTTGTATAGTATTGAGTCAATTTGGAGTTAAACTGATGATTGGTGACCAATTAGATAAAAATGCAGGTGATTCTTTTGGTCTTATTTCTAAAAAAGCCAATGACATTATTCCATCTCCATTGATCAAGTTAATTTATGTTCAAATTCCTAAGATGTTTACGGTGATTGATAAAAATCTTAATTTAACGAATGAATTATGAGTTTATTGAAGAAATTCATTGCATAGATTTGAAGTATCCAAAGGAATATATGATAATTATGATAAGAGAAAAAGAAGAAACTAGATGTATTGTTAGAGACTAAAACAGGTCCATTAATTTTCTCAAGCTAGGAAGAATTAATAGGGAACATGAAGAGTTATTATGTCATGAGTTCAAATAAAATACTAAAAATGATTAAAAGTGTAAAAAAAGAAAAAGAAAAAGAAAGAAGAAAAGGTGAAAAAAGAAAAGAAAAGAAAAGAAATAAGCCTCGGTTGGCTACCCTTAATTTTCTTGTCATGTATCCCAATTACAATGGTGAATAGCCACTCACCTTTATTAGTAAGTGGCATAGCCCATCTAGGGAGTTGAGTCATCACCCACCACTATCAAAATAAAAATAAAATCAATGAAATTATTGGAAGAAGTCTATATGTTGGGGACTTATAAAAAAAATAAAATGTAAAAAATTCAAATAAAAAATCGATAAAATGTTAGGATTAAATGCATATTTTTACTTACTTTAAACTATATATAATATAAAGAACAAATATGCACCATTTTTTTCTTAAGCATGAGTAAATAATAGATTTACTTAAATGATTATCACAAGTAACATTTTAAACAATGTATATACATAGTGAGTTTTGTGACATTCTCACTAGATTAAATCTTTTCATATAAAGAACTCTCGAATGATCGCACAATAATTTAGTTAATTAGTATACTTTTTATTACTTTTGCAAGCATATAACTAACTTCTACAATAAATTGAGTAAACCATGATTGGTGTTATTGCCCTGTGCTATATTAAGAAAGACAAATGTTCAGGCAATTTTGTGTTATTGATATTTTTTAATGCTTCTTCATATAACCTTTTTTATCCCATAACCTAATCTTTGCTCATGCATGTAATTAATTACGTAATTAATGTTGCACACATTTCATGTTGTTAAATTTGCACACACATTGCCAGTAAAATCTCTACTAGTTTTTCTATTAAGTCATGCAAATGTAACAATTCCCATATAAGTTACAAATATTATTATTTTTGTAAACCACAAAAGATCATATCTTTTGAATACATAAGAATTTTAATAGCAAAATGTTATTAGAGAAATCTGTAAGTAACAAAATGAAAATCTTATAAAGATTTAGGTGATTGCCCATAATTGGGTAGGAGTTTTTGCAAATAAAAAAGCATTGGTATGGGTAAGTTAAGGTAGCAATTTTGGCTTCCACACATTTACACGGCAAGCATTGCTATGTTTTTACCTTTTTCACATTATGAGGTACCGAGTATTGACCGAGGCATTGGTTAACCTGAAAGGGCACTTTTTTTTTTTTATTTTAGTACGAAAAGGAAATGTTTATTATTATTTAAAAAATAAAAAAGGGAAAAAGGAAAAGGAGAAATGAGAGCTTGAATCCCCGTACAAGGGCATTATTATGTTAAAAAAAAAAAAAAAAAAGGTGAGTGTAATATTGGTCCGTGACGGCATTTATTCTGCAGAGCAATAAAATCTTCAGTGGAAAAATGAGGAGAAAACGGTTGGAAAAGATGAGACCGATTCACACCATTAGTCAAAATGTACAGAAAGAAAGAGCATAAAATGCTAATCTTGTTTAATTGTGTCTAATAAGCATCTCTGACACTTCACACTGCATTTGATATTTTATATCCACACTTACCATTCAAATTATCAAAATTAACCACCAGCATCATCCGATAATTAAGCTGTCATTTTTGGGCTCAGCCATTAGGTAAACCGCTTTTGTCGACCTTATGCTGCTTTGACACGATATATATCCACAGCACTATCTATAAGCCAAAATTGTCATTTTTGGGATTAAGAATCGCACCGTAGAAAGTGAGAACCCCATGCACAACAAGAAACCATTACGCATTAGACACGCAAGAACCCCATGCACACCAAGAAACCATTGCGCATAGACATGCAAACAAATGGCTAAATACGGCCCGTGAATCGAATTAAATCATAAATTAGATTAAAAAATAATTATAAATCAAATTGAATAGTTTTTTTAGATTAAAAAAAATTACAAATTAAATTGAATTATAAGAAGTAAAAAAAATAAAATAATAGTAAATCGTAACATCTCAAAACTTGAGATGTTATAACTCGCTATGTGCCTTTACAAGGTAAAGACCCTTTACAAGGTAAAGACACATTAAAGTTCTTAAACTTGCTAACTCTACTGCTACGATTATCTTAACATTCCAACATTTAATAAGCTAGAACAACATAAATATTAAACCATTCACTTAACTATCATCTTCCATAAGTACAATAGTCTTCCATCATTAGTTTTGGACTTGAGGTAATATCCCTTGCCTAATCATCATAATAGTAGTAATATTCTACATTATTCCCACCATCCATGTAAGTCCTTAAATCATTATCATACGTAGTGTACTCATCCATACTATGGGCCCTAATACCCATGAGTTCATAAATCTACTGAATCATCTCAATATGCAATTCTACCAAGGGTACCTCTACATACCAATCAACGGGAGCCCCCTAAAGTTCTATTACTATGGGTCTTTAGGCTAAGCTAAGTACAACCAGCAAACAACTTAATCAAATCCGATATACTCTTAATTCCATTTCTGTAACTAATTTAATAAGCACATGCAACACGCAAGATTATATGTATTTGGATGGGCAGTCTCAAATACAACTTGTCCTTACTTAGTAGTTACACTGGAATTTATCAAAGTATGGAATAATTGATCTTAGTAGTAGCCTAAAGTATCCTCTAAGTTATTTGATTTTGTTATCTAGTTGTCATTGGATCATTTTCCTTACTTAGAGTTTCTAAAGTTATACTAAGGGTTTAGGGTTAAAGAAAAACAACAAATGAGAAAAACAAAATCGGTTTATGCATGTTTTTAGGGAACACATCCATGTATTAGGCCATGTACAAGATCACTAGTAGGGAACACAATTGTGTACTCTAGTCATGTACCTTTATATACACTTTTTCCTTTCTACACGTCTAAGTACATAGGTTATGTACTTGATCATGTATAGGTACATGGGCGTATACCTAGTCATGAACCTCCCAACTCATTTTTACTCCTATATACAACATCAATGGATACACAAGGTGTGTATCTAACCATGTATCCCCTTTGTTCCCCTTCAAAATCTCTTCCCAATTTCATCAATTTTGATCTACTTCAACCTTAGGTGCACTAAAAAACTTCTAAGTCTTAAATCATGGCATTTATAACTTGAAAACATTAAATTACTTCAAATTAAACCACTTACTTGTATGGATTGCTCTAATGATCAAGGTCTTGTCCTAACCTATACTCACACCAAGTTATTCCGTAGTGCAATTTCAAAGAACCTAACCCTAAATCACATCGCATACATGAACACAATGAAAAGGAAAGATAATTGTATACTTAAAATGTGGAAATTCGCTAGAGCGCAAGATCTTGACAATTGTCTTCCTCTCTTAAGGTTTCTCCTCTACTCTTGTGGGCTATTGTGTAGAAAATGTAAAAGAATTAGAATGGATAGCATATGGTCTATATATACTCTTCTCACAACATGACTAATTTACCCCCATTTACTAAACCCTTTTTTACTAATTTTCCCTGACCTTTATATTTTTATTTTATATTATTTTTATTAGGTTTTAAATTTTCCCCCCTTACAAAGACTTTTATTCTCAAAAGTTACCTGAGTTTTGAAAAAGATTTGGATACTTAATCTATATTTCTTCTTTTAGCTCTCAAGTTACTTCTCTTTCAATCTGGTTGGTCCATTGCACTTTCACGTAAGAAGTGATCCATTTTCTTAGCACATGTTGTTTAGTGTCCATAAATCTAACAGGTATTTTTATAATGATGAGATTTGGTTATACTTCTAATGGCTCCAAAGTTTTTACATGGAAGGCATCATGTACTCTAATCAGACTAAGTAGTAAGGCTAATTGATATGCTACACTGCCAATCTTGTCTACAATCTCTAAGGTTCCCACATATTTATGATTCAACTTCCCTTTTAGTTTAAACCTAACTACTCCTTTAGTGGGTGATATCTTTGACAATACTTATTCTTCTACTTGGAATTCCATAGGGATTGCCTTTGGTTAGCATAACTCTTTTGATAACTCTAAGTTGATCGCATTCTCTATTTGATTAGTTTCACTTTATCAACATCCTCTTATGCTAATTGAGGTCCTAGTACCTATTTTTCTTCTACTTTATCCCAATGTAATGAGAACCTACACTTCCTTCCATATAAGGCTTCATAAGGGGCCATCTGTATAGTCACCTGAAAGCTATTATTATATGCAAATTCCACTAATAGCAGGTGTTTATCTTAATTCCCTCCAAAATCCAAGGCATAGGCCCTTAACATGTCTTCTAGGATTTATACGGTTCTTTTTAATTACCCATTTATTCATGGATGAAAGGCAATACTGAAATTTAACTTAGTCCGTAATGCCTTACGTAAACTTCTCTAAAACCTTCCTACAAATCGAGTATCTCTATTAGATATGATACTTAATGGAACTCCATGCAACCTCACAATCTCCTTCATACATAACCATGTTAGCTTACCCAAAGTATAGTTGATATTAATAGGTAAGAAGTGAGCAAATTTGGTTAGTCTGTCAACTATTACTCATACAGCATCACGTTTCTCTTTTGTCATAACGGGAGTTGTTACAAAATCTATTGTAATGTTCTCTCACTTTCAATCTAGTAGATGTAAGAGTTGTAACTCACTTGCTAGCCTCTGGTATTTATCTTAAGTCATTGACATGTTAGGCATCTAGAAACATACTTAGCTTTTTCCCATTTCATGTTTCTTCACTAATAGTAACATTTCAAATATTTATATATCTTGGTACTCCTAAGATGTATTGAGTCCCTAGAATAATGCGCTTCCTTTAGGATCTCTTTCTTCAATTATGGATTTTTGAATACACACAATCTGGTTCCATACCTTAAGACTGCATCTAGATTAATATTGAACTTAGGAACCTTACCCTGTTTTAATCTACTCTTGATTTCCTAAATACCAATATCTTTTGCTTAAGTTATCTTAATTCTATCCACTAGAGTTGGCTGGATGCATAAACTAGCCATCTTTATGCCAACTTCTTGAGTCAAAATCTCTAACTCCAACTTGCACATATCATCTCATTGTAAAGTAATTAAAGTGGCTACATTACCTTGTTTCTTCCTGTTAAGGGCATCTACTACTGCATTGGGCTTTCTAAGATGGTATTGGATCTCAAGGTAGTCTTTAATCAACTCTAACCACCTCCACTACCTCATATTCAGATCCTTTTGTGTGAAGATTTACTTTAGACTTTTTTGATAAGTGAAAATCTTACATTTTTTCCTATATAGGTAGTGCCTTCATAGTTTCAATTCCAACATTACTATTGCTAACTCTAAGTCATAGGTTGGGTAATTTCTTTCATACAGCTTCAATTGATGAGATGCATAAGCTATAACTTGCCCTTCTTGCATCAAAACACAAATTAGCCCCTAAGTTGAAGTGTTATTGTAGATTGTGAATTCTTCCCCACTCATAGGTAATGCTAAGATTAAGGTTGACACTAGCTTCTCCTTGAGTTTTTGGAAATTGCTCTCACACTTATTATCCCAATCAAAATTTAGCTTCTTTTGCGTTAATCTAGTGAGAGGAGCTATTATTTTGGAAAATCCCACTGCAAACCATTTGTAGTAAGCTGCTAAACTGAGGAAGCTTCTTTTTTCTACCATCATCTTTGGTCTAAGCCAATCTATTATAGCTCTCTCATTTTCTGGGTCCATTGAGATTCTATCCTTGTTAACCACATGAGCTAAGAAAACCACCTACTCCAACTAAAATTCATGTTTCTTAAACTTAGAATGCAACTTCTTTATTCGCAATATATATAGCACTAGTGTTAAATGCTCTTTATATTCCTCCTTATTATCATAATATATCAAAGATATCATCTATAAAGATAATCACAAGCTTATCTAAAAAATCCTAAAGTACCCATGTAACTCCCTAAAATTTCATTCAATAAAAACTTTATCGAATAGGTTACGATAAGAAAATACGTTTAAGCTATTGCTCCAAATGAACCTAAGATTAGGCTAGAAATTAGAGATAACCCAATATATCATAAGTTGACCTAAGTCAACTTAATTAAAGTAAAGATCAACAAAAGTCAACTTCTGATAAATAATTAGATAACTTAAGAAGACTTATATTGACTTGAGTCTAATCCTATTTAAATCTATCCTATCTAATCCCAATGATGAGGATTAATAGCCTAAAACATAGGTCAACAAAAAAAAATATACAAATTAATGACAAACCAATTTATAAAACCAAATCAAAATCAAAAGCCCCTTAAACCTTTCCCTAGAAGCCTTCTAAGTGGTTAAGCTTGAAACCACCCCAAAATCTTAATCTATTTCAACCAAAATTTTCCTAATTCAATATTACACCTTTAATTACTCAACAATACACAAAATACAAAAAAATCTAGACAAAACGCCACCGTCCACACCTCTTCTCCAAGACGCCACAAAGAGAAGTCAAACTTCCCTCTTATCTTATCTTATCTTATCTTATCAAGATCCCCATTTATTATACCTCATCTTATCTCAATCCTATCCTATTTTATCTTATCTAACCTAAGAAAAAGACACAAAATAATTCAAAAGTAAATATGAAAATTGGATCCCAATAAAATACACTAAACATATGATTTTTCTAGTTTTTGCCAAGGTTTACTTATCTTAATCTATCTTATCCTATAGTTAATAAATCTTACCAAAATTTTACCCTATTATACCTTAGATATACCTTGATTACCCAGTAAAAGGGCTTGGCAAAATTTGAAGAGATGAGCCCTAAAAAAAAATAAATTAAAAGCCCTTTTTTTTCACGTGAAGCATTGAAAACCCATCTAACTTAACACCATTCAATTCACCTGTTTTCTATAGTAATTTAATTCATATTAAATTTTCCTAAATTAACTTGATTAAAATGGGTAAAGAACCTAGAGATATCATGGAGAAATTTGAGTTTTAAAGTCTTCTAAATAAAAGGAAAAATTTTCACATAAATCTCATCTCCCAAAAACACTTTGTTACTTAACCTTGTTTCACCCTATGTTTGAAACCATCTTACCTAATCCTAACCTGATCAAAATTAGCTCAAATTTTTTCATGACTAAGCTAAGGAGGTTAACTAAAAATAATAAAACATCAGCCCAAGAAACCACCTAGAAGGTACCAAAATCGTCCACCCCTATTTATTTTATCAACTCTACATGATTTTGCCACCTCAACCTTATCTTATCTTATGCAATCACTACCCTAACTTATCCTATAAGACCTTAGGCCAATTATAACCCTAAAATTTGCTAATCTTGTCCCTTAGGTGTGCTAAATCAGAACCCAAATTAAATTGTAAAACACCAAAACTTAAATAGTATAAAAAAGGAGGTAAAAAGCAAATTTACCCTACAAACAACCCTACCTTTCACACGCCATTTGCTGCCCATTTCCTCTAAACAATTCCCACCAAATTTACACCAAACACACCTCATATTTCTCAAAAAGATCAGAAAATTTCACCAAAAAATAACTCCACTTGCATCCCCAAAGACAATCATAGTTTACCACCAATTTCTAAATCTAAGGTAAGTAACTTCCAAGAAGGTTGAGTTATCTTTAGACCCCCTTAAGAAAGTTACTAACCTAACTTATTTTCTATGTTTTAGGTGCTTTACTTTAGGAATTTTCATCAAAGTAAGGTAATCCCAATTTACCTAAATCGTTTTCCATAGCATATTCATCATACCTACATTAATACTACTAATTTGTAATAGTTATAGATTCTAATCACAATTCCACATCAAGCAAACTTCATCTTTGTGAGAATATCTTATTTATTTTTCATTTGGAATATTTCTCTAATAATTAGACATATTTCAAACTCCTAATAAACATAAAAGTGCAAAGAAAAGATATTAAGGCCTCATCTTCAAATCATGAGGACCTATGACCATCTATGATCTATTGGACATCCGTGGACACATTCTTGACATATTTTGGACAATTTATGGACATATATTCATGGACTTGCTCTTGACATATTCTTTGGACACATATTTGCCTTATTATGGCAAGGACAGGACTTTACCCGAACAAAGACCTAAGCGTAGACCTTGACAATGGACCAATTCCCTAAACAAGTGACTTAATATTAAAAGACTTTAATAAAATATGGGATTAGTTACGTGATACCAATTAGTTTATCTTAGAGGTAGTTACTTCTTATATGTATAAATATTTCTCCATATTTGTAGGTTTTTCATAAGATTATTAAGTTTTACCCAAGGATTGCTACAATCCTTGAAAAAGAATGGCAAGGTGAGTACCAACGATGATTGCCACTTGATTTGTTCTTGTAATTTTAGTAGCACATAAAGTTGAATACTAATGAACCCATGTGTGTGTTTGATTTGGTTGATTGTTTGATTGTTAAGGCTTAAAGGAAAAGAAAGTAAAGTTGCTTGTACTCATAGATTTTTTATTTTTTTTTAGTTGATGGAGTGTCTGCAAATTGTTTGGTCACCTTCTAACTTATGTTAAGCATATCAAAATACTTATTTTGAAACTGAATCATGCATAGCATCTTCTTGTATATTTTCATATATTCCATCAACTACACAGATAGTGAAAGGATGTCTCGAGGAAGTGTCCTATTCTAACAATACAAAAATGACTAGAGGATTGTCGTGTATTGGTATGAATCTGTGTTCATTATTTTGTTTTGGGCACATGCATTTGGAGGTGTGCGGGCAAGGAAAACATTATTTTCTTTTGGTTTATCCTAGTTCCTTGCTTAGAAGATCATTCTTCTAACACTAATTATTGATATATAGAGCATGGACTTTGATTTGTGTAGCTAAGGATACATGCAAGTGTAACTGAAATTGGTAGTCCGAACTTTGATGGAATTTTAAAATGATCCTCAACCCAAATTCAAAGGAGGGTATATTGGTCAGAAATATCCTTTAGACCTCATATAGTTTCCGGTTGACTAAATGTGTTGATTGGCATATGATTGTTCATGTATTCATGCATTAAAAATGTTAACTTGCTTGTTTTGCGTGAAAGGTGGTTTTGAGCTTGGGATCTCATTATGCTTTATAGCTTACCCCCCCTACAGTTTACCCTTTTTGCAAGCACCGTTCTAATTTTACCCTAGTAGAATCCAAAAAATGATGAGAATCTTCAAAAATGATGGTAGTGAGCGAGTGAGGAAAAAGACAATTAGAATAGATATTTTTAATTTTGAGTAAACTTTTAGATGAATGTAATATTAACCACATAAACTTATTTCTCTATCTATTATATATGTAGAACATTATGTTTTACATTAATAGACTTTAACTTTAATATTAGTATAACTGTTATCTTTATGGTGGTTTCCAGAGTAATGACGCCTTATGTGCCATGTTGAAGTTTGTGTGTGCTGAAATCTGGCTAATCATAGACTTCAATATAGTACATGGCGGGTTGTTACGACTAGGGTAACCCTTGAGGTGTGATAGTTGCAATGTCTAGAATGTCTCGTCCAGGTTGGTGAGGTTCCTTGCTCTTCACAATCATGTCACTAACGTAGACTTTAACATTTCTTCCAATTTGATGCATAAACATCTTTGTCACTAGTCTCTATTATGTTACATTAGCATTCTTAAGCACGAAGGGCATTACCTTATAAGAATATGTACTGAAATTGGTAACAAAAGATGCATGAACCTAGTTAGGTTCATGCATCTTGATCTAATTATAGCCTCAAAAAGTATCCATGAAATTTAGTAGGGCATGACCCAAGGTTAAACCAACTAATTAATCAATTTTATGGTAGTGAAAAGTAGTCCTTCGGTAGGCTTTACTAAAATCAATGTAGTTGATACACATCTACCACTTCTCATTAGACTTTTTTACTAGCATCCAATTAGCTAACCATGTGGGATATAACTCTTCTCAAATGAATTTGACCTTTAAGAGTTTCTATACTTCCTCATCAATGGTTGCTTATTGCATTGGACCAAAATGCCTCTTGTTTTGCTTAACTACCTTCATATCAAGGTTGATATTCAACTTGTGTGAGATCACCTCAAAGGGGATTCCAAGCATGTTGGATAGCAACCATGCAAAAACATCCACATTAGCATGGAGGAAAGTAATCAACTACTGGTGGAGCTTGGCTGAGACTGTTATGCCAATCTGTGTAGTCTATTTGGGTGAATTGTCAATTTAAACATCCTCCATTTCTTTGGCAGGTTTCTCTCTTGATCCCAATTTTTTCTCAATACCAAATTCCACCATAAGGATTTGTTGTTGGGAGAAGGCTTGAAGATATAAGTTTTTGGAGGTCTATTGGTCGCCATTGCATACACCAACACCTGTAAGAGTTATGAACTTAGCCTTTGGGTGTTTTGTTGAGGCTATCTTTCCTATGATGTTTTGTGTTGGGTACCCAAGGGTGACGTTGTAGAGGGACCATACATTGATGATGAGGAAATCAACCAAGATCTACATCTTGTTTAGTCCATCTCTAAGTTGTATGGGAACGTTATAATACCCTTATATTTTATCGGTTGGTTATTGAAGCTAAAAAGCTTATTGTCATAGGGCTTGAGCTTTGCCTTGACTTGGTCTTTCATCTAGTTGAAAGATTTCTTGTATATGATGTTCATAGAGCTATTGTTGTCAATTAAGATTTTGCAAACATTGAAATTTGCAATTTGAGTTCTAATCATAAAGGCATTGTTGTAGGGGAACATTATGTCATCAAGGTCATTGGATGCTAAATGCTGAGTGTTGAGTGCATTCTAGTAGCATCTAGATTAGGCATATGCCTTACACTACGAGATAGACCATCCTCCTATGGCTGGTCCTCTAATAATCGTATATATGGTGCCTTATATGGGGCGGACTTGCAGTTCCTATTCCATTTCTTCTTTTTCCTCCCTTTTTCTCACTTTGGGAGTCTATCACTCTTTATGATGTATTCTCATGAATATCCTCATCGGATGAGGTCTTCAAGGGCATTCTTCGATTGCGTACAATTTTAGTAGGTGGCCTTTACCTCTATTAAAGTTGTAGTATTTGTCAAAATTTCTTCTGGCTAGGTTATTCCTCATCTTATCAAGCCAGGTGATGATGCTTTGGTCTTGTATCTCCATAAAAATGTTAATGCAAGCTTGTTGAGTTAGGTGTGCTGCTTAAAGAAAGGAATGGCACTTTTTTTGCCACCATTACCATTTTAAGTGGACCCATTAGCATCCATGGCAAGACTGAGCCTATCTTTTGTGGAAGGTCAATCCTTGCCGTTCTTCTTCTTGTTGAAGGACTTCTACTTGGCTTACCTTCTAGTTAGTATGGCATCTTCTCGAGTGATGTAATTAGCAACCCTTTCTTGAAACTCTTTGAAATTCTTCGATTTATGTAAGGTGAGGGAGTAGAAGAATTGGCATTAGTCCTTTACTCCATTGATTGTCACATTGAGCACCATGCATATGTCAACATTAGGAATCTTGAGCATCACTTTATTGAACCTAGACATATAGTCCCTCAATATCTCATCTTGCTTTTTTCAGACAAGGTTGAGAGTTGAGGAATCTTATTTAAGCATTTTTCTCATCAAAAAGTGTTGATAAAAATGCATGGTGAGCTCATGGAAACTAAAAATAGAGTTTAGCTTTAGGCCTTGGAACCATGTTCATGCTACCATCTTCAACGTTCTTGGAAAGGTCTTGCATGCTATTATGTTGGAGACATCGAGGAGGTTCATTTGAGTTGTGTAATGGCTTAGATGCTCCATTTAGTCAATTGTTCCATCGTAAAACTTCAATTTTGGAATTCAAACATGTGTCGAAAGTTGTTCATCTTAGATTTCCTGGGTAAAGGAGAGTTCCCTATAGTAAACATGTCCCATGGGTCGAGCTTCTTTGTTTCCTTCAACTCATTGAGGTGTTTGATCATATTATCTACATCATCTATAGACTAATGAACCAAGATTTTGTGGATTGAGCTTTGAAATTATCATTCCTGTTATTGCTTCGGTCACCCTTTGGGTTAGAAGCTCAATTCAGATTTAGCAATGTGTTCCTATGGTGTTGTGAAACACTATCGCCCTACTGCTCACTTCATGGCTAAGAGTATTGTTAGGAGTGGCCATTGATTTTGTTGAACTGGTCTTTTAAGGGTTGATTTTCAGTTAATAAGTTAGCAAGTTGCCTCTTCAATCTTGCAATCCTATCTTCATCTCCCTATTATATAAGAGGCAGGACTGGTGGCGCCATAGGGTGGTGATTTGTAGCAATCGGCGGATTGCAAACATTAGGCACATTCTAGCTAAAGTTTCATCATGATCTTATGCCAACTATAGTTGTAGTTAGCCTTGAAATGGTGAGTGTCAATTGTTAATTACTCTTGCTGCTTGGATGTAGTCTTGGGCTAGATCACAATCTTGGGTTTAGTGAAATCCTACTTACAAGATGAACAAACATGAGTTATTGTAACGACATTATAGGGGGCCTAGTAGAATATCCTGAAAGTTGTCATATCATGAGTGCACCCATAATATGAAAACCGCTTTGCAAGTCAGAGGTTGCAAGACTTTAATTTAATAATTATTTCTCACCATAATTGATAGTACATATAATTAGTTATTATGAAAATAACTATAGAAATTGATTATTACAGTTCTCTAGATTCGTAGAGAATTAGTATCCCCTTCTAAATAGTAAAACCTAGTAATCTCAATATTTAAGAATATTGGTTTGAAATTTTTTTGAAAAATGATAAGGTTATAAAACATATAGTGATACGAACCACGGCAACCCGTGACGAAATCCAATACCAATACGTTCGGAATTCGTTGCCTAAGACGCCCAAACACCTAAAGTGGAAACCACGACCCGTTGTCTATAAGCGAGACAAGAACCTTGGTATAAAATGAAGACGCCACAATCGAGATGAAAGAACGATTGATAAGTCGAGATGAACGCCACGGAAATTAATCCGATAAGTTCGATTTAGTTCTTGAAGAACCAAGAGAGGTGCCTCTCAAAAGTGTTTAATGTTCAAAGATGTAAATTCTTAGTTGTTCTAAACCCTAGGAGCTTTTATACTAGGGTTACAATTCGTGAAAAACAAGTCCAAAACGACGTAGATTAGATAAGTTGCGTAAAAACACGAAACAGAAAAAGCTGGTCGGTAGGGGATACACGGCCGTGTACCCGACCGTGTACTTTTCTGTGCACATTCCGGTCACATACATGACCGTGTACTTCTAGTCATGTATCTTTCCGTAGATTTGCTTGACTCCATACACGGCCGTGCCTTTTAGCCGTGTATCTAGCCGTGTATGATTCTGTGCAATCTTGGAATTCCTACACGGCCGTGCCTTGAACATACACGCCCTCTTCAACCCGTGTCCGGTGTGACTTGTATAAAAGCAAGGGTCTTCCCATGGTTGTTCTAATCCGTTCCAACTTCATGATTGCTCCAATCCTTTCCGGATTCATGGACAACCTTTATCAACTCGTTAAGTGCTTCCTTGAATCGTTTCGCTTGATTTCTTGTGATCGGTCCAGGCGGCACTTCAAGAGGATCTACATTTCTTCTTCTAGCTTGGCTCTCATCATGGATCTCATCATTCCCCTCCTCTTGAAAAGGATTTGTCCTCAAATCATTGCCTGCATCAAATGGACTCAGATCAGTAACATAAAATGTGACACTTACTGGATACTCACCTGGTAAATTTTTCTTGTATGCATTATCATTGATTCTTTCAAGCATCGAAAATGGACCATCTCCCCTAGGGTTCAACTTGGATCTCCTCTGCAATGGAAACCTCTCCTTGCGAAAATACACCCAAACCCAATCTCCAGGCTGAAAAATCTTGGGTCTCCTACCCTTGTTCACCCTTGAAGCGACCCAGGCATTTTGTTTTTCAATCCTACCCTTTACTTGTGCATGTAGCTTTCTCACGAAATCTGCCTTAGAATCAGCATCAAAACTCACAAACTTGTTAGGTGGTAATAGCAATAAATAATTAGGATTCAGTGGGTTAAAACCATACACAATCTCAAATGGTGAACATTGAGTAGTGCTATGTAAAGCCCTATTATATGCAAACTCCACAAATGATAGGCAATCCTCCCAAGTCCTAATGTTCTTCTCTATGGTTGCCCTCAACAATTGAATTAAAGTCCTGTTAACCACCTCAATTTGCCCATCAGTTTGTGGGTGATAGATAGTTGAAAACATCCGTTTAGTTCCCAACCTTTCCCACAATACTCTCCAACAGTGCCTCGAAATTTTTACATCCCGATCACTAACAATGCTACTAGGTATACCATGCGGACGCACTACCTCTCTAAAGAACAAATCAACAATGTGTATAGTATCATCAGTTTTATGACAAGGAATGAAATGAACCATTTTAGGAATCCTATCCACAACCACAAAATTAGAATCTCGACCATGCCTAGGCCTAGATAATCCTAACACAAAATCTATGGAAATGTTTATCCATGGCTCACGAGGAATGACACTATACTCATATAACCAATCTAAGAAGTCATCTGAACAAGGAATGGGATGATGATACTTTATCGTAAAGTTGTTGATGGCGCGGTAGTCAACACACATTCTCCATGTCCCATCCTTCTTAGGCACCAAAATCACAGGCACTGCACATGGACTCATGCTCTCTCTCACGTACCCCTTCTCCATTAGTTCATCGACCTGCCTTTGGAGTTCCTTTGTCTCCTCTGGATTGCTCCTATAAGCTGGTTTGTTTGGAATCGATGCTCTGGGTACAAGGTCAATCTGGTGCTCAATACCACGAATAGGTGGTAATCCCTTTGGAATCTCTTCAGGGTAGACATCTTCAAAACCCTGCACAAGAGACACAACCACACTAGGCAAAGAGTTAGATAAGTCGTTAGTAGTCAAACATGTTTCCTTAAAAACCATAAACAACATAGGTTGCCTCATCACTAACGCTCTCCTTACTACACTCGCTCTTGCCACACAACTCTCCTTTTGCAAGGTTGCCCTCTCCTTTTCACTCACCACTAAAGTTGATTCCCCTTCAACTTGGCCTCTCACACTCTTTCCAGCCTTCCTCTCTTTTTCCTTTTGATCTTGACTTTTATATTCCTTTTCTTTCTCATTGTCTTTTGCTCTCTCACTCTCACTCTGCTTTTCACTCACCTTATATTTTGCAAAAGACTGTTGTAGCTGCAACTGGTCCTCATACACTTGTTTGGGTGTTAAAGGTTTAAGATTAAAGCTTTTCCCTCGGTGAACAAGCGTATACTTGTTAGAAAAGTCATCATGAACAGCCTTCCTATCAAATTGCCATGGCCTCCCCAACAATACATGACGTGCTTACATTGGCACTACATCGCATAACACCTCATCCTCATATCTACCAATGCGAAAACCAATCAAGGCTTGCTTACTCACCTTAGTCTCACCACTATCATTCAACCACTGCAATTTATATGGACTAGGGTGTCTAACAATTTTGAGCCCCAGCCTCTCAACAATAAAATTGCTCACTACATTAGAGCAACTTCCCCCATCAATAATCAAACTACAAATGTGATCTCCTAGATAACATCTAGTATGAAATATATTCTCTCTTTTCCTATCTCCTCTATCTTCCCAATCCCTAGTTCCTCTATTCCGACCACTAAATCCTTTATAACTCCCAACAGAAGGCTCATCAAAGTCATCATCCGTCATTTCATCTCCACCCCTCGGTACTCTCCTAGAACGACTCTCCCTCTTACGCCCTTGGAATACGTTTGTGGATTACTCTAGTCTTTGCTCTACCGTCTCATGAATTTGTTCCATTCCCTCTTGGAACATCCTCTTCATTTCTCCCCTCAACGCCTCAATTACTAACCTAGCATCAAACCTTCCCCTCTCACCTTCAGGAGAATGTTGTCTCGACATTGTCCCTACAGAAAAGATTAGTACTAACACAAATATATATATATATAATTAAACCTCACGATACACTCCCTTACGTGTTTCGCTCAAATGATGATATCACACAATCACTCCTGTATTCTCACAAACAACGATGATATCAACTCGCCAATTTCCTCGTCTCAATTCTCATGGAACTAACCCAAACTACACCAATTTTCCTTCCATAGAATTCAAAACAACTCTACGGTTCGTAAATTTTCCTCTATTTTTTTCTATCCGAATTTTTTTTTTTGTCTCTGTTTTGCTTTGATCACGTTTCTCTTGTCTTTCTTTTCTTTTCTCTTCTTTTTTTTTGTCGCGATTTTTACTCTTTTTTTTTGTAACAATCGCCTAGTCGATATTACACTATCAAAAGACAATCAATACTACGAAATTGAATATGATAATTGATATGAACGATTGGAGTTAGGGTTTTTGATATTACCTTCCTCAACCGAACTTGATGTTTTGACAAACCTAAGCTCTGATACCAAACTGATACGAACAACGCCAACCCGTGATGAAACCCAATACCAATACATTCGGAATTCGTTGCCTAAGATGCCCAAACACCTAAAGTGGAAACCGCAACCTGTTGTCTATAAGCAAGACAAGAACCTTGGTATAAAATGAAGACGCCACAATCGGGATGAAAGACCGATTGATAAGTCGGGATGAAAGACCGATTGATAAGTCGGGATGAACGCCACGGAAATTAATCCGATAAGTTCGATTTAGTTCTTGAAGAACCAAGAGAGGTGCCTCTCAAAAGTGTTTAATGTTCAAATATGTAAATTCTTAGTTGTTCTAAACCCTAGGAGCTTTTATACTAGGGTTACAATTCGTGAAAAACAAGTCCAAAACGACGTAGCTTAGATAAGTTGCATAAAAACACGAAATAGGAAAAGCTGGCCGGCAGGGGATACACAGCCGTGTACCCGACCGTGTACTTTGGCCGTGTAATTTTCTGTGCACATTCCGGTCACATACACGATCGTGTACTTCTGGTCGTGTATCTTTCTGTGGATTTGCTTGACTCCATACACGGCCATGCCTTTTAGCCGTGTATCTAGCCGTGTATGATTCTGTGCAATCTTGGAATTCCTACACGGCCGTACCTTGAACATACACGCCCTCTTCAACCCATGTCCGGTGTGACTTGTATAAAAGCAAGGGCCTTCCCATGGTTGTTCCAATCCGTTTTAACTTCATGATTTCTCCAATCCTTTCCGACTTCATGGACAACCTTTATCAACCCGTTAAGTGCTTCCTTGAATCGTTTCGCTTGATTTCTTGTGATCGGTCCAGGCAGCACTTCAAGAGGATCCACATTTCTTCTTCCGGCTTGGCTCTCATCATGGATCTCATCATATAGCTTTATAAATTCTTATTCACATATCGTAGACTTTTAACTATCTTTTAATTCTTCACCTATCCTTGAAGATTGAGTTTGGAACACTCATCACTTTGACCTTAGCCTATTTCCTAGCTTTAGAATACCTTACAAAACAAACTGTTGGGGGGTGAGCAAACCATGGCTTAGTGAGTTCGCCCATCACTACTACCGTTCAAGCAAGTTATCAAGCATTAATTAATACATCATGAAATCTATCTTCATACGAAATGAATGCATGCATGATGAATGCAAGTAACACTTTCATGGGAGTTTGGAACCATGAAAGGTATAGATTTGCATCATTTATACTTCGATTGACCTCTATACTTGCCAGCATGGTGCACGTCACCATACTTGGGAGGCTATCTAAGGGCATGGTCCCCTAAACAAACTTGATGCTTACTCGTTGCTGAGAACAAAAATTCCTCAAGGGCCAATCTTGGTGAATTCCACATAAGGCCATTCACCATTAATCAAACAATAATGCCACTACAGCCAAATCAAGTAATCCCTCATCAGGGAACCAATTTGCAATCAAACTATTAACAATTCCTCATAGGCCTTAAACAAGAGCTGTTCCAATCGCTTTGCCTTCAACAAAATCAATTTTGATAAAATTACCATCGGTAACACCAAGGTTTTATAAATAGCAGCCTCTAAGAGCACATGCTAAGCTTTTGATAGAACCTTTATGAAAATACTTTAAAAACACTTGAAATGCTTTAAAAAGCGTCAATATGTTTCAAATATTTTTGGAAAAGGTTGAACACTCTTCATTCCTTTGTGTGTACCTATTGAATCATAGACATGCAACGAGTAATTCAGTTATTTTGGCCAAGAATTTAAGTTTATCGGTTAATAAGGTGACCACATAGATGAGAGCATGCAAGGTAATAAATCATTCTAAATAATCAATATCAATCAACGAAACATCACACAATTCACAAACAACAAGTAGATAGTAGATCATCTGAACTGCCTCACCTAGACTTGACTTAAGGATTGTACTAATCCTTGAGTAGAGACTTGGGATCTTCTAAAAAACCTAAACAATTGGGCATAAAAGAAAATACACATAAGAATAAGTACTACTAAAATATACGATTCTAGTATCCTGATTTGAACCCCAAGTCTTATTAGAGTCTTTTAAGGTATCTTTTAATTATTTAGGTTCTTAATAGTTCGGGTTCAAGGCCACAAGTTCACGTTCATGGTCCTTCATTTAGAAATTGGTCTGTTGTCAAGGTCCGCGCTTAGGTCCTTATCATGATAAGTCCTGTTCTCAAATGATGCTATAATAGGGCAAATATATGTCCAAGGTATATGTCCATGAGTATGTTCATAAACATGTCCAAGAATATGTTCATAAATGTCCAAGAATATGTCCAAAATATGTCAAGAATATGTCTTTAGATGTCCAATAGGTCAAAAATAGTCATAGATGATCATAAATCTTCAAGATTTGAAAATTAAGTCTTTAACACTTTTTCTTTGAACTTTTGTATTTATTGGGGGTTTGAAATATATCTAAATACTAAAAAATACTCTAAATGAAAGAGAAATAAAGTAGTCTTATGAGGATAAAGCTTGCTTGAAGTGGAATTATGATTGGAACCTACAACTTTCATAAATAGGTGATATTAGTATATGTAGATGAAGAGTTTGCTATGAAAGCAACTTGGGTTAATCAAGGATTACCTTAATCTAATGAACACCCCTTGAATACCTAAAACAAAGTTCCGATAGTATAGAAAATAGGTAAGATTAGTAGCTTCCTTAAAAGAGTTAAAGATAACTCAATCTTCTTGGAAGTTCTTACTTTACTACATGTTGTTGGTGGTTTTGAAACTCTTGTTGGTTTTGGAGATATAAAGGAACTAATTATGGATGAAAATTTCTGACTTCTTAGAGGAATATTAGGTGTGTTTGGTGGAGATTTGGATGAGGAAAAATTAGAGAATAGGGGGCTTACAGTGGCATGGGAAATGGAGGGTTTTACTTAGGTAGGTTAGCCTTCTTACACTCCCTTTTATAGTAGTTAAGTTTTATTGGTTTGTAATTACTTTTCGGTGCTGATTTTCTATGCTAAAGGGTACAAGATTGGGTAGGTTTTAGGGTCATATTTTCCTAGTAGCTTATAGGATAAGTTGAGGTAGTAATTATATAGGATAAGATAAGGTAAATGATGTCATATAGATAAGATCACATGAAGTTGACATGGTCAAAAGAGGAGGGCAACCTTTGGTAGCTCTTAAGTGATTTCTTGGGCTAGTTTTTTTTTTTTTTTTAGCTAACTTCCTTAGCTTAGTCGTGACAAATTTTGGGCTAATTTCGATTAGGTTAAGATTAAGTAAGGTGGCCTCAAACATGTGATGAAACAAGGTTAAGTAACAAAGTGTTTTTGGAGATGAGATTTATATGTAATTTTCCTTTTTTTTATAAGACTCTAAAATTCTAATTTTTTCATTATTTTCAAGTCCTTAACCCATTTTAATCATTTTAATTTAGGGTATTTTAGATTAAATTAATTTAAGATAGGAAGGGATGAATCGAATGGTGACAAGCTAGATGGGTTTACATGGAGGTGCTCATGTGAAGAAGGGGTTTCTAATATATTTTTAGGGGCTCATCTCTTTGAATTTTTCCATGCTCTTTTATTGAGTAATTAAGGTATATTTAAGGTATAATGGGGGTAAAATTTATATAAGATTTAATAAGTATAGGATATGATAGATTGAGGTAAGTAAAACCTTGGCAAAAATTGGAAAAATCACATGTTTAGTGTCTTTTCTTAGACCTAGTCACTATGTGCTTATTTTCAAATTAATTTTATGTATTTTTCTTAGATTAGACAAGATACGATAGGGTATGATTGTGATAATATCAAGTGCAATAATTTTGATCTTGATAAGATAAGATAAGATAAGAGTTGAATTTTCAAAGTTTAAAGGAGAAGTTGGACTTCTCATGGTGGTATCTTGGAGAAGGGACATAGCTGATAGATTTCTGCCTAGATTTTTTGATATTTTGTGTGTTGTTAGGTAATTAAAGATTTAATATTGAATTAAGAAAATTTTGGTTAAAATAGATTAAGATTTGGGGGTGGTTTTAAGCTTAACTGCTTAAAAGGCTTTAGGGTAAGGTTTAAGGTACTTCCGATTTTGATTTAGTATTTCAATTGGGTTTGTTATTAATTTGTGTTTATTTTTACTGATCTATGTTTTAGGGTATTAATCCTTATGATTAGGATGAGATAGGATAGATTTGGGAAGGATTAGACTCAAGTTAATGTAAGTCTTCTTGAGTTGTTTAATTGTTTATCGAAAGTTGACTTAAGTCAAATGGGGGTAGACTTTATTTAATCAAGTTTAGGTTTTTAAATCTAATAATCATGCAATATTTGGGGCTAGGTACCAATCCTATAGATGAAATTTGAAAAAATTTGAATTTAGTCTACTAGGTGAAATATCGAGAATAAGATTGAACTCTCAAGGGGGGAGTTTAGTGGAAATTAGTATAATTGATGGTTTTCAACTGAACTTTTACTAAGCTAAACTCATTAATTCCATTAGAAAAAAGTATCATATGAATCCTTGGTGTCTTATTTACCAAGTTTTCCTTAAGTCAACCTAGGTCTTAGCTCTAATGCTTTAAGTCTACTCAAACCTTCCTAGGGGTGTCGAATGGAAGACTTAAGTTAGTGAGTCAGGTAGAGTCAGTTGACTTTTAATTTGACTAAGTTGATTGTAATGACCCTATAGGGAGGCTAGTAGAATTTCCTGAAAGTTATTATATCATGTGTACACCTGTAATATGAAAACTGCCTTGCAAGCCAGAGGTTACAAGACTCTAATTTAATAATCATTTCTCACCATAATTGATAGTACATATAATTAGTTATTACGAAGATAACTATGGAAACCAATTATTACAATTCTCCAAAATCATAGAGAATTGATATCCCCTACCAAATAGTAAAACTAGGTAATCTCAATATTTAAGAACATTAATTTAAAAGATTTTTTGAAAAATGATAAAGTTATAAAACAAATAGCTTTACAAATTCTTATTCACTCATCCTAAAATTTTAACTATCTTCTAATCCTTCACCTATCCTTGAAGCTTAAGTCTGGAACACTCATCACTGTGATCTTAGCTCATTTCCTAACTTTAGAGTACCCTATAAGATAAACTATTGGGGGGGTGAGCAAACTATGACTTAGTGAGTTCGTCCATTACTAATACCGTTCAAGCAAGTTATCAAGCATTAATTAACACATCATGAAATCTATCTACATGCAAAATGAATGCATGTGTGATGAATGCAAGCAACACTTTCATGGGAGTTTGGAACATGAAAGGTATAGATTTACATTGTCTATACTTCGATTGACCTCTATATTACCTGTATAGAGTACCTCACCTTACTCGGGAGGTTGTCTAAAGGCACGGTCCCCTAAATAAACTCGATGCTTACCCATCGCTAAGAAAAAAAAATGCTATAAGGGCCAGGCTTGGTGAATTCCAAACTGAGCCATTCACCATCAACCAAACAATAATGCCTCCATAGCCAAATCAGGTGATCCCTCATTAAGGCATCAACTTGTAATCAATTTGTTAATAATGTCTTACAGGCCATAAACAAGAGCTGTCCTAACCGCTTTGCCTCCAACAAAATCAATTTTGATAAAATTACCATTAGCAACACCAAGGTTTTATAAATAGCAGCCTCTAAGAGCACATGCTGGATTTTTTATATAACCTTTACAAAAAAGAACTTTTAAAAAGACTTGAAATATTTTAAAAAGCTTTAACATGTTTCAAATTTTTTTGGCAAAGGTTGAATACTCTTCATTCCTTTCTGTGTACCTATTGAATCATAGACATGTGATGAGTAATCTGGTTATTTTAGCTAAGAATTTAAATTTACCGGTTAACAAGGTGACCATACGGATGAGAGCATGTAAGGTAATCAGTCATTCCAAACAATCAATAGCAATCAACAAAACATCACGTAATTAGCAAGCACATAGTAGATCATTTGAACTCCCTTACCTAAGCTTGACTTAAGGATTGTAATAATCCTCAGGTAGAGACTAAGGATCTTCTAAAAAAACCTAAACAATTAGACATAAGAGAAAATACATATAAGAATAACAACTAAAATATACTATTCTAGTATCTCGATCTAAACCTCAAGTCTTATTAGAGTCTTTTAGAGTCTTTTGGGGTATCTTTTAATTATTTAGATTTTGAATAGTTTAGGTCCAAGGCCTCAAGTCTAATTTTACAATTCTTCGTTTAGGAATCGGTTCGTTATCAAGGTCCGCGTTTAGATCCTCATCATGGTAAATCATGTTCTTAAATGATGCCATGATAGGGTAAATATATGTCCAGGGTATATGTCCATGAGTATGTCCATCAACATGTCCAAGAATATGTTCATAAATGTCCAAGAATATGTCCATGAATGTCCAAAAATATGTTCAAGGATGTTCAATAGGTCAAAAATAGTTATAGCCGATCATAAGTCTTCAAGATTCGAAATTAAGGTCTTAACATCCTTTATTTGAACTTTTGTATTTATTTGAGGTTTGAAATATATCTAAACACTCAAAAATACTCTAAATAAAAGAGCAATAAAGTAGCCTTACAAGGATAAGGTTTGCTTGGAGTAGAATTACAATTAAAACCTACAGCTTCCATAAATTGATGATATTAATGTATGTAGTATGCTATGAAAGCAACTTGGATAAATCGAAGATTACCTTAATCTAATGAGCACCCCTTGAATACCTAAACTAAAGGTCCTATAATATATAGAAAATAGGTAAGATTAATAGCTTCCTTAAGAGAGTTAAAGATAACTCAATCTTCTTGGAAGTTCTTACCTTAATGTATGGCGTTGGTGTCATGCCCTAGAGGGAGCTTAGAAGTTTCTGCTAAAAACTATCATGGTACGTATGCACCTGTCACATGATAATCGTTTTACGAGTCAGAGATTGTAAGACTCTAGATAAGTAATTACTTTTATTACTAATCATATTACATATAATTATACAAAAAAAATATAACTATGGATTCCATATCTCACGGTCAACCAAAATCGCAGAGAGTCAAAATCTCCTACCAATCAGTAAATGGAATAAAACCTTAAGTCTCACAATTTAATTTTTACATTAAGGTACTAAAAGTATCATTTTTTCTGAATAGTCTCACATTCACAACTCTTACTTTATCGTCCTTAGCTTCCAAAAAACTCTCGACACCTCACATCTTATCCCATCCCAAGCTTTCATAATCTTTACCTATAAAACAGTCTGTGAAGGGGTGAGCACACTACCGCTCAGTGAATGGGAGTGTAATACTCTCAATGCTATACACTCACAAGCAATTTCAAATCAAGTTATTAGATCATATGCTATGTATGAACAACCATATGAATGCAGCATCTCACACAGTCTTCGAGTAACCGACATGAAGTCTAGGGTTTATGCCCCCCTTGACCTTGGGTTAGGGATTCCGAAGCTACCATCAGTGCCCAGGTCTCATTATCTAGTTTAATTATCTTATCTCTTTGATAATTTAAATATCTTTTAAACTTCGATATCATCAACTCGAGTGTTCTCATACACTGAGTGCTCCCGTGCCTCATGCACTAAGCAACACCTTCAAGGACCAGCCGGACTTGGAACCGTTAAGGCATGACAATATCTTAGTCACTTAGTTCGCATTGGTAAAACAATAATCCTTTGATTACTTCCAACGAGCCCTGTAGCAGTGATGGCCTTCAATTTCATGCAATGTCTCATGTAATGCATGTCCAGTTTTATTTGAGTCCGGTCCTTTAATTAATTAGTTCAAGGTGATCGAATAATATATAATTGCAAGCCAATCCACATTCAAGGAAATAAAGTAAACTATCAAGCATTTAAAGAATACAATTCCAAGGATAAACAATAGGAACCAAGTGAAGTCCCACAAGCAAAACCGTTATACCTCATATTCACATTTACTACAACAAAAAGAGATCATGCATTTCACATCACAGATACCGTAAGGAAGGCCAAACCAATCGGATAGAAACAATTAAGCTAGACACAGAATTTTAGTTAAATAATAGTGTAATGTAGTTTAAATCTCCTCGATCATCAAATCAACCACTTAAGATTGAGCTACAGTCCTCATTTCTTGATACCTTTATGCCATTTCACTTAAACGTCAAATCAACCACTCAAGATTGATTTACAATTATCATTCCTTAACACCTCTATGTTATTGCACTTTTCAAGTACTCGATTCTATACCTTCAAGAGTCGAGCAGGGTAATACAAAATGTAGCCTTCCAAATCCTCAAGTATCATATATATATAATAACATATATATATATTTATAGATTTGTGACTTGTTTTTAACCAAAGGATAAATTTGTTAAATGTTTTTCCTCATGTACTCAGGAGAAGTAAGAGGATATAATTATTGCATTGAATAATAAAGACTTTCATTTGTGATTTGTATAATTATAGGTATAAATTAATCTACATAAATATAGTAGGAAAACCGTTTCCTTTAAGTATATATATATGTATTCAGAATTAGATTCTTATACATGTTCATAATGATACATAGTTTGTTCCATACGTCTATGCATAAACATCAACTATACATATATATAGAAAAAGCTAAGTTTACATGTATTAATTTAGTTTAAGAAAACAAATCTAAGTTTGGATATTAAATCTATAATGATAGCATTAGCAAATAGAGCAAGGTACTATCGTCAAGATAGTGATATCTACCCTTAGCCCATTTTATTCTTTATATTGTTACAATAGTATCTATCCATAATCTACCTAATTACTAATTACGACTTCCTTTCCAACTTCTTTACCCCGTTGTTTACTTAGGAATTAATAAAAATGACAACATTTACAATCACAACCAAATGAGGCAAGACATATATACAACATACAAAGATCAAACACAACATATCAAAACCAATTACAACATTGTAGCATATCATAAAGTTTCCCACTCACCTGTTTAAGTCATCATAGTTCCAATCGAAATCAAGTGATTCTAGTGGGTAATCCCTTTACTTTCCTCTTGAAATCAGTGTCCTTCTGCAATGCTTCCTCAACTAAATCATAGAAAGCAGCATCTCCACCTGACTTTGGTAGTTTTCTAGCACCTGATATGTATACTCTACTCATTATATGTTTGATGGCAAGGTGTGACGTTTCCACCTTAAGAAACTTTGGACGAGCAAGATTCAAAATGTTGAACACTTCTTTAACGTGATTCTAATACAAGGTTCTAGAAAAGGACGACCTTCCTAGGAATCTGCACTTTAGCAAGAGATTGCAACACATCGGTGTCTTCATTCCTTGGTGTATGCCTCTCATCCATGATAAGAATTGAAGGGCCTTATAGTAATAGATTCCGACACGAGCGAGCAATCTCACTTGTTCCATCATAGATAATGGTAGAGAACTGCTTGTATCTTAAGAAAAGGATGCCTTTTCTTTTATCATACCATTATTTCAGCACCTCAAGTTGTTGTGATCGACTGTCTACTTTCCTTGTGTAGAAATCAAGCAATGGAATGTCATCGACCTACCAAATTTGGAATTTCTTCTTCCACATAGGTAAAATACCCTTAGGAAGAACAATTAAAGGTTTTGCATTAGGGTATTTCTCCAAGAATGATCTTCCTCTACATCTTTTGAACATTCCATTACGAAATTCATTTCATTCCAAATATCCCCCCAGGGCATCATCTTGGACGTTGCTTAAATCATTCTCTTTACCATCTACAGCAACATAAACACCTCTTTTTCCCGTTTAATTTCACACACAGATACACTCACCTCCTTCACGCAATTCCCTCTTCCTCCTTAGTTTCATCTTTCCATTCTTTCTTCTCTCTTTTGTTGACATCTCCACCAATAGGGCTTCCCATCCTCTCTACCGGTCTCTATCCTCACTCACGCTTCTATCACTACACACATACCGACCATCTTTGACACACACACATGCTCACCTCCATCGTAATAATGTCATACAAACACATACACACCAACACACACCTACTCATACACATACACACACACAATTACACGCACACACAGCTGCACTTCGCAACCCTCTTTTCCCCTCTTACCTACACGCACACACAACTTTCTCCTCCCTCTTACACACACACACACACATATGGTTCTAATAGGTTGGCTCCTCCACCTCACGTACATATATAAGATCAATACCCTCTTCCTTTATTTTCTAGCTCTTCTTCTCTTTTCCTCACCCCTTTTCCGTCTTTAATTCTCACTTTCTCCATCTTCCAACTTTCCTTTTCCTTTCTCCTTATTCTCTTCTTCCTTTTGGCTTCCTTACCCATAACTTTCCCCCTTGTTTCCTTGTTAAGCTCCCTTCAGCCCTCGAACTTCTCCAATTTCTCACTTTTTCTTCTCATTTCTTTTCACTCTCCTCTAGGCCACCTTTATGAATGTACATATTTCAAATCTTTCCATTTAACTCTCTATGTTTTTCCTTCTTCTTAGACATCTTCCATTTTCCTCTTCTTCTCCTTCATTTCCCAACCTAATTCTTTTCTCTTTTCTACTTCTTATCTCCTACACACCGAAACCCACATATACACCATATACACATACACCATGCATACACCACTCCCACCTTGGCTTTCTTCCCCTTGTTACTCACCTTTGTTCATGCTCGCTTGGAGTGCTTAGATGTCTCTACTTGTTGCAGTTCTCTTCACCTGGACGTTGCTGCTTGTCTCCTTACCAACCAAGGAAAAGGAGGAAGCGAAAATGTCTACTGGAGCTCTCCATTTGTAGGTGAGAAGGCCGGAACCCTATCCTGTAACTTGGCAAGTTCATCCATTACTTCACGTGGAATTAAATCAGACCTTGTGGAATCAAGCTAACCTGCAGCGCCAACCTCAACTCATGTAGCAGCTATATAGTGGTTTAACGAGGAGAGTGACACCTTATCAAAATCAACAAGAAGAAGCCTGGCAACTCTTGACCCTAAAAGGATTGATGTCACATGACTTCCAACACCTCTAAGGCCTCTATGCTAAGGGTTCTCCAGTCACTCTTTCTTGCATTTCATCTAGCTAAACCTTCAAAGTTTGCACGTTGATCAAAGATGAATTTCATGTTTAATTCTTGCTCTCTCCTTACTTTTGTTTAGCAGTTCTCACAATGAATGTTGATGATCAAAGGCAATGATAAATCATCCAAACATGAACGATACCACAGTAGAGAAAACCAGCGAGGACCTTATCGAGATCGGCTCTGAAGATTACAGTGCGTAACTATTGAGGCACGACGTTAAAGCGATCCAAATTGGCCACGAAGATCATGGTGACTTTACCTAACTAGCTGTTGTGACGTCGACGGCAACCGTACGTACCCTGTTTTTGGCGTCATAATTAAAGGTAGTCGAGGAGGAGCGAAGGGATGTGAGGTGTGGAAGAGGAAGAAGAGGTTGTTGTTGCTGCTGGGAAGAGCTTCAACAATTGCTCTATTTTCTTTTTGAAAAACAAGGGTGAGGATGAAAAAAAAAAAAGAAAGGAAAGGAAAGAGGGTAGGAGCAGGGGTCCTGGTGATGATGCGAGGAGTGGGGGCTAAAGAGGAAATCAAGTTGCTGAATGGCATAAATGAGGAGGTCTCAAATAGTAATGTCTCATCGGCGAGAAGGGAAATTATTGAAGAAGTTGGTACTGGCATCACTGTAGGAGAAGAGAGGTTGTGAATCGGAGGGTTTGGGAAGGTGAGGTTGTGGGGTGCGATTGAAAAACCCTTTTTTTTTCCATCTTCTTAGTTGTGTTGTGCAAGAGAGATTGAAAGAGTGATAGAGACAAAAAATGGGAGTTTGTCGGTGACGAAGGAAGGGATGACAACGAGAAAAGAAAGGGAAGAAGGAAAAAGGAAAAGGGAAAAGAACGATGGGATAGTGTGTTGATGTGACTAAGAGTAGGAGAGGAGAAGACCTTCGAAAAAGAAGAAAAAGAAAAGAAAAAGAAAGAAAAAAAGAAGAAAAAAAATCAGATAAGATAAAGAAAATTTTATCTATTTATGGGTTTATTTAGTACACGTATTTATATTTTGTTAAGTTATTTAAATGATGATATTCTTATACAAAAATTTATGTATGTATTAAATAAAATATTTTGAGTACAATTATTTACATAAAAATTCTATTTAACTATTATAAATTTAAAACTTTAATTCTTACTTTTTATTTATTATAATTACTTAATGGATCATGTTCCTTTCTTACTTTTATATTTTAAGGTCTATTATTATTTGCTATAATATTTTCATCATATGTAAATTGTTAAATAGTATTAATATATTATATGGATTTAATTTCTCATTGTTAGTATTTTTTTTTCTAATTTTTGGGGTTTTTCAATTGCTGGTTCCGAAGCTCTTGTAGGTTTTGGAGATGTAAATGGAACTAATTATGGATGAAAATTTCTAACTTCTTAAAGGGATATTAGGTGTGTTTGGTGGAGAGTTGTATGAAGGAAAATAAGAGAATATGGGGCTCAAAGTGGCATGAGAAATGGAGGGCTTTACTTAGGTAGGTTAGTAGTTAAGTTTTGTTGCTTTGTAATTAATCTTTAGTGCTGATTCACCACGCCTAAGGGGATAAGATTGGGCAGGTTTTAGGGTCATAATTTTACTAATAACTGATAGGATAAGTTAGGCTATTAATGATACAGTATAAGATAAGGTAGATGATGTCATATAGATAAGATCACATGATGTTAACATGGTCAAAAGAGGAGGACAACCTTTGGTAGCTTCTAGGTAGTTTCTTGGGCTAACTTTTTATTTATTTAACCTCCTTAGCTTAGTCATGAAACATTTTGGCTAATTTTGATTAAGTTAGGATTAGGTAAGATGACTTCAAACATGGGGTAAAACAAGGTTAAGTAACAAGGTGTTTTTGGAGATGACATTTAGATGTAATTTTTCTTTTGTTTATAAGACTCTAAAATTCTAATTTTTCCATGATATTTCTAGGTCTTCAACCTACTTTAATCATGATAATTTAGGTTATTTTAGATTAAATTAAATTAAAATAGGAAGGGGTGAAGAATGGTGACAAGCTAAATAGGTTTACATGGTAGTGTTTTACGTGAAGAAGTGATTTCTAATCTATTTTGGGGGGCACATCTCTTCTAATTTTTCAATGATATTTTACTGAGTAATTAAGGTATATTTAAGGTATAATAGGGTAAATTTTGGGTAATATTTAATAAAATTAGGTAATATAGATTAAGATAAGTAAACCTTAGCAAAAACTGGAAAAATCATATGTTTAGTGCATTTTATTTGGATCCGATTTTCGTATGCATATTTTTAAATTATTTCATGTCCCTTTCTTAAGTTAGACAAGATAAGATAGGATAAGATTGGGATAAGGTTAGGTGTAATAATTGTGATCTTGATAAGATAAGATAAGATAAGATAAGGTAAGAGGAGAAGTTTGACTTCTCTTTGGTGGCGTTTTGGAGAAGGATCCTAGTTGGTGAAGTTTTGCTTAGATTTGCTAATATTTTATGTGTTATTGGGTAATTAAAGATTTAATATTAAACTAGGAAAAATTTGGTTCAAATAGATTAAGAATTGGGGATGCTTTCAAGCTTAACTACTTAGAAAGCTTTAAGATAAGGTTTAAGGTACTTCCAATTTCAATTTAGTTTTTCCACTAGGTTTGTTATTAATTTATTTTTATTTTTGCTGATTTATGTTTTAGGATGCTAATTCTTATGATTAGGATGAGATGGAATAGTTTTGGGAAAGATTAGACTCAAGTCAATGCAAGTCTTCATGAGTTGTCTAATTATTTATCGGAGGTTGACTTAAGTCAAATTGGAGTAGACTTTAGTCAATTGAGTTCGGGTTTTTAGATCTAATATTCAAGGAATTTTTGGGGTTAAGTATTACTCCTACATATGAATTTGACAAAATTTGAGTTTAGTCTACTAGGTAAAATATTGAGAATAAGATTGAACCCTCAAATAAGGAGTTTAGTGGAAATTAGCCTAGTTGACGATTTTCAACTAAACTTTTATTGAGTCAAATCCATCGGTTCTATTAGAAAAGGACATCATGTGAATCCTTAGTATTTTATTTATCAAGTCTTTTCTAAGTCAATCCGGGTCTTAGCTCTAAGGCTTTAAGTCTACTCAAGTCTTTTTGAGGTATCGAATAAAAGACTTAAGTAAGTGAGTTGGATGGAGTCAGTTGACTCAAGTCGACTTGTAATTTGACTAAGTTGATTTTGGTCAACTTATATAATATTGAGTCTTCTCTAGCTCTTGGACCTTACTCGGGTTCATTTGGAGTTAAATTCCAAGTGTAGTTACATTTCTAATAGGATTTCTGAACATGTTACCCTCGAAAATCCTTAGGAATTATAGATGACATTTGGGCCAGAATATTTGATTTTTGATTTTGATTTCTAGGTCAAATCTATCAGGTATTTATACTTGTTTTTGTTTTCCATAAAATATTCTAGTTCGGATAAGGATCTTGCTATCATTTAGTAGCTTGGTTTAGGATCGAATGGAAGTGTAACGAATTGGTACTAACTAGTAGGAGTTTTGGTCTTCTTCTTTTTTCTCTTTAATAAACTTTGTCATTAAGTTTATCAAGATGACTCCCTTGAAAAGTTATACTTCTTTGCTAAGTCTCTTTTGATGTCTTACTTGAGAAGTTGATCAAGTAAGCTTCCTTAAGAAGTTAGTGAAATATCTTTCTTTAAGAAGTTAACTTTAAGGTGACTTTCTTGGGAAGTTGATTAGGAAAGTTCCTTAGAGAAGCTAATTGTTTACATCTCTAAAAATAGAGAAATTGTGTACATATTTTTAAAGGAATCTTAAATTTACTAAAAGAAATTCTTGTTACATAAAGTTTGAAGGCTAACTTTATGTAGCTAATAATATTTGACGCCTAATTATAAAGTATAGATAGGAATCATAATTATTTGAAAAAAAAAATTGGCTACCATATTCTACTTTATTGAGATCTTAAACAACTATCCTAATTAATTTATCATTAGAAATGGCCTACTTTTCTAAGGTTTCACGTTGACTTAGGTCAACTTATAGAATATCGAGTCTCCTCTAACTCCTAGACCTTACTCGGGTTCATTCAAAGCTAAATTCTAGGTGTATTTGCTTATCTAATAGAATTTCTAAAATTGCTACCTACAAAAATCCTTAAGAATTTTTTATCTTACATATATGACATGTAGGCTAGTATATTTGATCTTTGATTTTGATTTCTAGGCCAAATCTATTTGGTATTCATATTAGTTTTTGTTTTCCATAAGTGTTCTAGTTTAGATAAGGATCTTGCTATCATCTAATAGCTCAGTCTAGGATTGAATGGAAGTGTAAAGAGTTGGTACTAACTGGTAGAAGTTTTGGTTTTCTTTTACAAACTTTGTCATCAAGTTTATCAAGATGACTACCATGAGAAGCTACACTTCTTAGCTAAGTTTCATTTGATGTCTTATTTGAAAAGTTGATCAACTAAGCTTCCTTAAGAAGTTAGTGAAATATCCTTCTTTAAAAAGTTAACTTTAAGATGGTTTTCTTGGGTAGTTAGTTAGAAAGGCTCCTTAGACAAGCTAATTATTTACATCTTTGAAAAAAGAAAAATTGTATATAGATATTTAAAGGAAACTTAAATTGACTAAAAGAAATTCTTGTTACATAAAGTTTGAAGACTAACTTTATGTAGCTAATAGTATTTGAGGCTTAATTGTAAAATATAGATAGGAATCATAATTATTTGAAAGTCTTAATATATAAAACAAATTGGGGTACTATTTTTTACTTTTATTGAGATCTAAAACAATTATCTTAATGAATTTTATCATCACAAATGACCTACTTTTCTAGGGTTTCATAGTTATCAAAATGCCTAAGCGTCTCCAGCGCTTAAACTTCGATGCTCAAGTTAGAGAAATAACATCTAGGTAAGACAATCAAGGTATATAAGGGTATTAGATGATCTTACTTAGATAAAGGGACCTACTTTTATAGTATTGGAAAGATGTCCTATTTTAGGTAAGTAAATCTTAGTTAAAGGTACCTTGATTTATAATAGGAAATACTCACTTAAGGCGTGTTCTTTAAGACATGCAGATTACTTTCCTAGTTTATCTTGATCCGTTCTAGGAACTTTCCTATTTTGTGGTTCGGTTGAAATAAAATGGGCTATGGGGCTTTAAGCTAATACAGGCATAAAACATGTACCCACCCATAATTTATAGTTAAATATTGTTGAGACAAAAGCATGAAATGGAATGGAAATAAGAAGCTATGGAATAATAGGATTACATAACAAATAACATGCAAAGACCCTAATACAAGGAAAAGAAACTAAGGGAGGAGTTAGTCAATTCATTATCATAGCAACAAAGAAGAGAGTATAAACAAAAAGTTCTTCCAATAACTCACAAATGCTTATACTAATCTCATAAGACCACCACAAATGTCTTTCCAATTTATTAAGTGAAATGTAGTATAAGTTGTGAAGTGGTGTAAACTCCAAATATGTTAGTTATGAGGAAATGATGAAGTTGGATGCAAGAAGCGACATATAAGTAAACTTTAAGAAAAAAATAAACAAATAAATAAATAAATAAGAAAAATAAGAAAGTGGATAGCATATTACCAAGGGCCTAGTTGATTGCCTAAGGGCCCTAATCAACAAATCAAAAGGTTGGGCACTAGGTAGATTGCTTTGCTTTTGTTGTCAGCATTGGTCTTCATTTAGGGCATGATGGCTAAACCACTAAATATCCTAGTTGACTGCTTAAGCATAGAATTGTCTCTCTAACCTTGATCTTTTTTACTACATATCTTGAGTCAATCAAGCTCGTTTTGAACCACTAAAATCTATTATGCTACACTGGCTTTATCATCAATAAAAAGTCTCTTTTAGAGGAGGAATTATGCTATACTACTAAACAACTGTATTTTTTAACTTGTTTTTATTTTATTCTCATTTATCTCTTTTCTCTCTCTCTCTTTCCCCCTTATCTGTAAAGTTTTTACAATTTTTTTATTTTATTTCTTATTTGTATATTGTTTAAATTTTGTTTCATTCATAGTAAAATTTATTTAGATATAATCTTTAAATTATATTAATCTATACCCAATTTATTTTTTGTGCTTTGTTTTATCTTTGTTTTTGTCTTATTTTCATCTTTATATAGAAAAAGTTAAAAACAGAGAGAGAGAGAGAGAGAGAGAGAATAAGAAGGCACAAAAGTAAAAAATATCCCGTCCAAAGAATTAAAAAAGAAGATTAATTAAAGAGAGAATGATGAGAAATTTAATAATTAGTAGGAAAAAAAAAAACCTGTTGATAGGACTTTTTGGGTATAGACTTCCAAGACCTAATTTGACCTGTTTTAAGCCCATGCTCGAGCTTTGAAGGCCAAAACCAAACTCCAACAAACCAATACAACCATCATGCATCAATTCGTATCAATATACTAAGCACAAGGTTAAGTTGACTATACACATCCTAGAACTAGATAAGGAAAGCAAAGACTTTAAGTAGATAAGAAAACATCTCAATTAAATATTCATCCTCTATAATACTTAAAGCAAATCGTGGATCATGAATGCACTTGTCAAATAAAGCTTGATCTCATACACTATAAATAGGCATTTAGACTACATGATAAAGAATTCCTAGCTCTCTTATTCCTGCACATACATTGCGCTTATTTGCATTCTAAACTTGTGTAATGACTTACGCATTAGAGTGGTCATGTTGGAGTAGCCTTTAACACCTCCCTAGCCTAATCTTTCCTTTTACAGGTAGCTTGACACCCCAAAAATTTATGGCACAACATTTGGCATAATATTTGTAACCTACTCATGACCAAACATGCCTACCAAAAAAAAAAAAAAAAAATCTAAGGAAACCATAGACTTGTTAGTCATTGATGAAATTGTCCATGCCATTACGTCCAACTAACCCAACCTAAACACTTAAACCATTAATCTATAGAGATTCCTAGACCTAGATAATCTATGTAAAACTCTAACTACATAGAATAAAGTGATAAAGGTTAACAACACTAGACTACTGGCTTGAGTGGTTGAACTTAAGGAACCTAACAATATGTCAAAGCTAGAGACTGTCCATACAATCTCTAGAGCATGGATACAACAACCCTTCATGACGACCACCAATAATAATAAATGCCCTAAGGTAAAATCAGTAAGCTTAGTCCATGGAACTTCGCAATTGAGCTCCTATTGAACTAATTTTGCTCTTAGCATCATTAGGACAAGCTTGCTCCCCACCAATCTTGCTAACTACATCATGCAACCACAATCACATTGTAGCTTAGAATAATAGACTTGAGCCATTTAATGCTCGTATCTACACCAACCATTAAGTCAATGATATAGATATCGACTAAATTGATGACTACATTAAAAGGCTTTTGAATCTAAAGGGAAGCAAAAAAGTTGATCCCTTCGCTAAATTCTCCATAAAAAAGACTCCTCTCACATAGATGATACAAAAAGAAGTCTTGCCACCCACCATCTGCTTGCTATAGCTTGATACCAATGATAAAATAGTTAACTTGGATAATCATCCATGTCACTTTTGCATGGCCTCAATGATGTAATCTCTTACAAAGCGTTCTCGATCACTTTATGTTAAGCTGCTTGGACTTAGTATAACAACCTCTCCACCAACTTTATCTCCTCATTTGATGAGTTAACTCATCAGTTTCAGTAGCACTTCCCAGTGAGCAAGCTACTAGTGAAGGACTCATCAACCTTAAATTTAATTAAATAAGCTCATGGCAAACTAATTAGAGAGTACTTTACCCATTTCAATGTAGTAATGCTGAAATCCCAATGTTAATAAAGGAGTTGCCTTGAATGCGGTCATCCAAGGAGTCAAGCTAGTTAATGACTTTTTCAAGTCCTTAGTGAATAACAAGCTAACAAGTTTCAAAAAGTTTAGGGGGAAAGTTTAAAAGTATATCTAATAGGAGGATTTCATCTTAGCTCAAAGGGATTTCGACCAAAGCAAATCAAATAAGAAAATGGATAAGGAAAAGGGATCCACCAAGGACTGCCTTAGCCCAAAAAATTGTTAAGGATATCTCAAGATAATGGTGCAAGAGACCAAAAGTGCCATCTCAAGCTTTACAATCTTAATGAGTGCTACCACCTTGAGAACACTTTCGAAGAACTTTTCTAATGCCAGTATCTTCAAGAGTACATAGCTGACCTAAATAATTTCATTGAGTGACCTACTTAGAAATGGTAGCCTAATGAAAGTCGTGTTAAAGTGGACAATAATAATACTAACTAAAATTGAGCCCTAAAAATGGTGTCATTAATACAATTATTGGGGGATCTTAAAGTAAAGGCCAACTAAGCTCTTTAAGATCAGTTAATGCCTTTAGTAGCTAACAAGTTATGAACTTGCATAGCAAAAGATTGAAGATAGATACATTAGTCTCATTTTTAGACAAAGACTTGATGGGAGTATAAACCCCGCATGACAATACCTTAGTGATCAGTTAAAGATCACCAAATTTGAAGTGAAAATGATTTTAGTTGATATAAGTAGCTCAACTGCTATCATTTTTAAACATGCTTATGACCAAATGCAACTCAAGCTCATTAACAAGATGAAGCCCCACAACCATGACCTATATGGGTTCAACAACTAATGTATCTCAATTATAGGTATTGCCACTATTTTCGTGGAGCTTTGGGACAATGAGATCACTATCCAATAGTAAATTGATTTCCTAGTGGTAGATTGTTGGTCACTTTACAACATTATCTTGGGGAGACCAAGCCAAAATGCCTTTAGGTTGATCTCTTCAATGCTACACTTGAAAGTTAAATTTCCTACCCTTGGTGGAGTTGGTGTGTGCTAAGGAGATCAAAAGCTTACTAGGACCCTATATTTAAGGGCTTGAAAAAGGGATGAGGTTTTTAGTTTGGAGATTAAACCTGACGAGACACCACGATCTAAGGGAGGATCAATTGAGAAGATTGAGGAGTTCCAACTTAGTAACAGTGCCGAGAAAATCACATGGGTAGGAATGTCAATGCCTATAGAGCTCAAGAAACAATTGGTCAACTTCCTCAAGTCTAATAATAATGTAGTTTCCTCGTCTCCATTCGATATGCCATATATCTCCCTAGAACTCATGGTACATCGCCTCAACATGAATAGTAATGCTAAGTTCATCAAGTAGAAGAGAAAGTAATATACTTTAGAATAATAGGCAGTTGTCGAAGAAGAGTTGCAAAAGCTACTAAAGGTAGAATTCATTAGGGAGGAACATTATCTAGCTCAACTAGCCAATTGCGTGCTAGTCAAAAAGTCTAATAGGAAGTGGTGAATGTGTATAGACTACACTTATTTCAACAAAGCCCATTTAAAGGACTACTTTCCCCTCTTAAGAATCAACTAACTTGTTGATTCTACCTCTAGTCATGCTTTGTTAAGTTTCATGATGCCATTTTAGGCTAGAGCAAAATCAAGATGGAGCAAGAGGATGAACTGTCTATATCTTTTGTCACAAGATTTGAGACATACTGCTACAAGGTAATGCCCTTTGGGCTAAAAAATGTTGAGGCTACCTATTAAAAGATAGTGACAAAGTGGTTCAAAGCTTAAATCAAGCATAATGTCAAAGTCTACGTCAAAAACATGATTCTCAAAAGCAGACAACCTAAAAACCATCTCCAAGACTTGTAAGAAACAGTTGATAGTCTTAGACAAAATAACATGAAGCTCCACCCCCAAAAGTGTTTCTTTAGTACAGCTTCAAGAAATTTCATAAAATACATGGTCACACAGCACAGCAACTGAGAAGATCCAAATGGTCTTGAACATGTAACCTTTAAGAACAATAAAGGGAGTCTAATGACTCACAAGGAAGATTGTTGTGTCAAATAGGTTCATGTCCAAAAGTGATGATAGATGCTTAAAGTTCTTTAAAGTCCTAAAGAACCCTTTGAACTTCTAGTAAACTGAACAATGTTAAGTAGCATTTAATAAGTTGAAGCTATTCTTAGCAAACCTACCTATGCTGTTAAAGCCTGTCCTAGGAGAAGACATGTTCCTTTATCTATTAGTGAGTGATTGATCTCTTTCCTCAAAATTAGTTTGAGTTGAAGGGATAGAATATTAACCAGTACATTAGTTATGTCATGTAGGGACCAAAAATACAATATTTGAAGGTGGAGAAATTCACCCTAGCAGTGGTGAAATTAGTTAGATGACTTAAGTTGTACTTTAAAGCCCATTAAGTTATAGTCTTGACTAACCAACTGTTGCAAAATATCTTATAGAAGCTTAATGCATTAGGATAGATGGTGAAGCATGCACTAGAGCTTAGCATTTGTAAAGTCATATACTAACCCTGTGAGGTGATCAAAGCACAAGTTTTGTGGTCTTTATCACTGAATACATAATGGAAGAAGAAGTATCGGACCACAATGACAAACCAGTGTAGACTCTCCACATTGATGGCTTATCCACTCGAGGGGGGAGTGGAGCAAGATTTGTGCTACATGGACTATATGGGATAGAGCTATCTTATGCACTCAAGTTTGGATTCTCACAACAATGAAGCATAATATGATGCATTAATTGCTAGCCTCAAATTAGCAAAGGAGATTAGTGTAGAGAAGCATGAGATTTTTTTAGACTCTTAGCTGATTGTCCAACAAGTTAAAGGAAAATACATGGTAAAGGATAAAGGTATGACTAAATACCTTCAAGTCATACATACCCTCATCTCAGGGTTCTTATCTTAAACCATCATCAAGGTTCCCTAAACTACAAACTTTAAATCAGATAAATTATACAAGTTAGCCTCTAATAGTATTCTTGACCTCGACAAGCGAGATAAGAAGGTCACCATTAATTATCTCTTGAGTAAGAACATTAAAAAACAACAAGCTTTGGTATTAGAAATACAACCTATGCTAATAGAGTTTTGCTAGATAGACCCAATACTTGATTACTTAAGGCATGGCACCATCTTAGAAGATAGGAAGGAGGCAAGAAAACTTATATACAAAGTTGCCAATTACATGCTCATTGATGGCCTCTTATATAAACGAGGTCTGAGTATTCCCCTCCTTTGATGTGTTTAACATAGGGAAGGCCAGCATCTACATAAAGAGCTACACATGAAGGTATGCAGAAACTATATCAAAAGCCAAGCACTTTACATGCAAGCTCTCTAACTTAGCTACTATTGGCGAACCATGAGGAAAGATTCTAAATAATATATTTGGAAGTGTATGTAAAGCCAAAAGCATGCACCTGTAGAGTATGCATTGAGCAACTATCTTCAGTCCTTTATTAGTCCTTAACTTTTCACCCAGTGAGCTTTCGATCTACAATAGTACATAATTATAGCTATCGACTACTTCATTAAATGGGTAGAGGCTGAAGCTGTAGCTAAAATTACCAAGAATATCAAAGCTTTTGTCTTCAATTCAATACAGAGCAAATATGAAGTCACCTACATTCTCATCACGGTTAATGGAGCTCTATTCAACAACTAGAAATTTTGAGACTTTTATGAGAAGCACAAATTCAAGATCCACTACAACTTGTTTACATACTCTCAATCTAATGGGCAAGTCGAGGCAGTAAATAAGATAGTGCTCAACAGTCTCAATAAGGGAGACTAAGCCAATGGTAAGTAGGTTGATGAGCTTCTAACCATCTTATAGGGGTACTGAACTACTCATAGGACCTCCACAGGAGAAACCCCTTTCAAGATCACATTTGGCTTTGAAGCAGTTCTCCTTATTGAGTTAGAGCTTCCCAACATTTACACTTAAAGCCTTGACATAATGGCTAACTAGATCGACCCCTAAGCAAGCCTTGACACCATTAAAGAGATTTGAGACATAGATAAAACTAGAGTAGCAGTGTACCAATATGGAGTAGCTCGCTACTATGACAAGAAGGTCAAGCATAAGGTTTTCTGATCAAGAGACCTAGTGTACAGGATGCTAAAAGCCACTAAACCTCAACTAGAATAACAAAACTCACACTAAAATGGGAACACTCAGTCAAAGTTAGAGAAGACTTAGGCAATGGGGCATATATATTAGAAAGGCTAGATGATTAGCTCATACCCTAACCTTGGAATGTTAACAACTTAATGTTTTATTTTGATTAAGTAATGGTAAGCTCATGTAATATTTATGACATAATGAAAATTATATTTTCTTTTATGAGTTAAGTTGTGATTATTCCAAACATTTGCACTTATAAATTATTTCAATTAAAAGCCTTAAGTCCTAGCCTTAATCAAGGTGAACGGACTCCTATAAACATCAAGTCCTAATCTCACTAAGGTGAATGGACCTTTAATGGCATCAAGTCATTGCTAATAGATAAGTGAACGAACTTTAGACCACACTATATCTTAGCTTCTACTAGAGCAAATGGAATCTTATGCTCTTTAGCCACTTCAAAATGGTCAGAATACTTGACTTGTTTAGGTCAAGTCAAAATACCAAGTCATTTTGACCTATCGGGTAACTTGTTGATAGGACTTAGCTCCAAGCATCCAAGAACTCCCTAACACTCAACATTCATGAGAGTTATGAAATAATAATAAAGATGCATGAGTAAAAGAAAAGGAAGGAAGAGAAGGAAAACAATCAAAATACTTAGAAGGTTCATTTCATCCATTTTAAAAGGTCCTTATACATATGGAAGGTTGGTACACCAACCTTACAAAAAAGAAAAGAAAAGAAAAAGAGAGAGAGAGAGTACAAATCTTTAACTGTTCAATGGAGGCTCTAAAAGAGACTCAAATACATTATTGACTTAAGCAATTGTAGCTTACTCGACTAGAGTAAGACTAAAGGGAGGAAGAGGGTCCTCAAGTGGCTTGGTACTTGGTGGAGGAGGAATATCTTCAACATAGCCTTGGCTCTACTATTCATTTTGCCCGTACTTTTCAACTTGGTCTTACTTGCTACCTTTGCCTTGTTTGCTGCCTTGGCCTTGGTCATAGATAACCTCCTCTTCACCAGGTTGGACTTCGGTGCCTTTTTCATCACTGACTACCTCAAACTCCTCTGGATTATAGTAGTAGGCCAAACAGTTGAGATCGTACTTTAGATATACTTCCAGAATTTCTAATCTAGCTATTTGAATCCCCTCCATCATCTTCACCTCCTAAAGGTTGGTCCATTCTTTAATGGCCATTATCTTATCAAACACCTCCTTCTCCAATGCTGCCTTGCTCACCATGGCTACAGTAGCACTCTCTAGCTCCAAGAGGTGAGCCCTATCATGATTGATCCCTAAGTGGAGTTATTGAATCTCCTCACGTAGGTAGCTCTCTCTTTTAGCATAGCTTGCTCTTTAGGCTTCAAGTTGCTTACTTATCCCTTCCAGCTAGTTGGAGAGCCTCTTCACCTCAATGATGAGGTCTTTATTGCACCTCTCCATCTTGTTGACCTTGATAAAAAGGTTAGTGTTGGCTTAAACTCTATGTCCACATGAGCTTTAAGTGCACCAACTTCAGCCTTGGTCTTCATGCAAAGCTCTTTGACCTCAACTATTTGGCCATAGGCTTCTTCTTGAATTCTCCTAGCCACCTCCTTATCTTTTTGCAACATTACATACATGTCGTTAGAAAGCTTCTTATAGCTTCTAAATAACCCTTGGTGCTGGGACATTAAGGTCTTATGCTTGGATCTAAGCTCTCCTACCTACTTGACCTTGGCCCCTTAAATGTCAAATAACTTCATCGATGGAAAGTGAACTACAACATAAAGTGACAAAGGTTAATCAAACATGAAGAATAAAGACAAAGTAAAATGTATAAGAGAGAGAGACTTATGTCATGAAGCTTTGCATCAATCAACCTCTCAATGTCATCCATGGACATTCCGTGGAAATTGTCCTTAAGTGTTATAGCATATCGAGATCATATTGGCCCCCTTAAGATCTCCCTACTCCACTTCTCATCTCTTAGCCTGGCATCTGAGCTAAATACTTCCCATTGAGGGTGCAAGATATGCCACCACCCTTTAGAGATGGGAGCCTAGGAGCTAAGGAAGTAGCCTCCTTGTCCCTCTCTTCCACCGTCAAAGTAAGGCCCATACCCCTTCATCGGATAAGTTGCTCGATGGACTTGGATTTAGCATCTAGCTAGATGACCTCGTTCTAAGCTTCCTTAGGTCCTCTACCAAGTGTTATGGTGTGGGGCCTTTTGCCAGAAGACTTCCTAACTCCCTCTATGGCCTTCCCCTTCTACCATTATCCTACTTAAGGGAGATTAACCAAGTGGGGGTAGCTACTTGCCTTTCACTACATTCCAAAAATCGCTTGACCTTCTCTATAACTCAAATAAAAGGCGATCTACAATAACCTTATTGCTAGGACACAAAGGTTAGATAGCAAAGGTTTTGATCAGATCAACCCATCCAAATTAGAAGTTAGGCTTGAATGCAACATCTATTATGAAAAACTTGCTTTTTCACCCATACAATAAGGAGTTTAGATCCACTATCAACTTTTAACTAGTATAGTTAGACAGATAGTACCAACTATTGGTTAATCCCTTTATCCTGTAGAAATACCTTAAGAGCTGGGGAGTCACTTGTAGCATGAAGTGCTCGCATAAGGCATTGAACAGCACCAATAGCTTATAGGCATTTGGAATGAGTTGAGTTAGAGAAATCTTGTGGTATAAGCAGAACTCCTTTTGAAATTTGAAGAATGGTGCCTTGAGACTAAACTCTATATACTTCATGTAAAGGTAGATTCAATGACTAGTGGATAATGCTACACAATCATCAACCTTAGGTGTTATTAGCCTCCATCCTTAAGGTCGAGGATTAAAATATTTCCTTAGGTTTACCAGCTCCTCTTAAGAGAGAGTGCTTTTAACCCCATCGGGAGTATTCCCATCTTCAATAGATGAATACAAAGGTTGTGTTGATATGTTTTACTCTCAGTCATCCACATACACATCCTTGGGGATTTATGCTATGGCAACCATTATGTCGATTTCTTTATCCAATTCGCCACTTGATGTCGCCATTGTGCTAGAAACTTGTTCTTGAGAATGCTTCATCACCATTAGGGAAGAAGTACCACTCTCCACCACTCGATCACTCATGGTCTAAGAAGATGAAGAAGATACAATCGCCATACTTGGCTCGTTTGAAAAGGAGTTGATGGAGAAGTAAAGTGAAAACCTCGAGAGTAAGAAATCTTGGGGGCAAGAAAGAAATTGAAAGGAATGAAGGCAAAGAGATGAAAGTTCAAAAAGTGAAGAGAGAGAGCAAGAGGACTAAAGTTTCTAAAGGTGGTTATATATAGATATGGGTACAACAAATGAAGAGACAATTATGGAAAAGGCACGATTGGAATGCCCTCTGACCTAATCTCGACATGTAGCCCACATTTTAAACTAACTATGTACATTTAGTAGGCATGCCTAACCTATGCAGACCTGACCTTATGACATCTCAATAGCTATACATAGCATTAAATGTGCTAATATTTATTCACCTAATGACAAATCAAATTAAAGCTTCCTCAAGAAGCCACTAACTCTTTGAACCTTACACTATCTAAGGAGATTAGAATACTCAATAGGCTCATGAAGGAAAAGCACAACAATGCTTGATGTGTCACTCGCTTGGCTTCATCCTTGGATCGCTGGCCAGTTCGTGATAATTGAAGCCCCATAATGACAAGCCATGAAAGAGATTGAAATCATAGTAAAGAGCTCACTCCCTAAGGCACGAGTTGTCCTTAAATTGCATGCAGTTTTGCTTCAAGAACCTTAGGTGTACATTTGGTCTTCAACTCTCCTTGCTAATCAGTCACCAAAGAGAGTTGGGGGGGAAGGGAACAAGTGCTAATAGGACTTTTTAGGCATAGGCCCTTAAGACCTAATCCAACCTATTTAGTCCCATGTTGGAGCTCTAAAAGCTAAAACCAAACTCTTACAGACCAACATAGCCCTAGAGCATTAGTTTTTGTCAACACACCTAAGCTCAAAGTTAGGTTGACCGTGGACATCCCATAACTAAATAAGAAAAATGAAGAAGACTTTAAGTAGACAAGGAAAGATCTCGATCAAAGATTCATCCTCCACATTACCCAAAGCGGATTTCAAGTAATGAATGCATTTTCCAAATGAAGCTCAGTCTCATCCTCTATAAATAGGGAACGAGACTACATGGTAAAAGATTCCCAACTCTCCCATGCTTGCGCATACATTGTGCCAATTTGCATTTCAAACTCATGTGTTGACTTAGGTATATGAATGGTCACACCAGAGTAATCTTAGACACTCCCATAGCATGATTCTTTCCTTTGATAGGTGACTCAACCACCTTAGAAATTTATAACACAGCAAACCCAAAAGGATAATGAAGGAAATCTTAGTGAAATGGTAAATATCTTGAAAGATTTGACTCTAATGTTTCTTAAACCAAAAATTGATTGTCAATGTGAAATTCCTAATGATATGATAACTGTATCTTGGAAATGAAAAGGAAGACTGGCAAATGAAAAAAAAAAAAGTTGTTATCATTTTATATTAAGCATTGCTCGTAAGTAAAAAAATAATGCATTTATTATTTTAGTGTATCTCTATCTAACGACTTAAATTCACATATTTAATTCATTTTCATTGGCTAGCAAAAAAGAAAGAGAAAAAGAAATTATAAGAGATCCTAAATTTTCAATGGCCATAGGGGTTAGGGAACATCTCTGAAAATGTTTACTTCTACTTGAAGAGTTGGCTATGAAATGTAAGTATGCAAAGTAAATAAATATAGCAATAATCGTAAATCAATTCCTAAATATAGTATTTACGTGCTGATAAATTTTTTTAAAACTTCTGAAGTTCATCACAATCACTTTGCAACATTGAAAAATATGTACAAATTATTGTTGAAATTTTAAAAACCTTTACTAAAAACTCATAAATAGTAACAATTTTGGATTTTATTTAAGTTAACGAGGAGGAAAATGTATACTTATGGAGTTTAGATATCTGTTAATTTGCTCATATATACGTATACATTTTTGCTTTTTCTTTGTTAACCATGTCTCTTGCAAACAGAAAGGAAAAAGAAGAAACTAATCAAACCTAAGGAGAGGGTAAACAAGGAAAACCTCGTCATGGTCAAATTTAACCGCACATATTGGCGCCAACTCTCTATTATGTCTCCTTCACCACCATCAATATTCAATCACATCTTGGTTTTGTTCTCTTTCGTCAAGTAAATAAGAAGTCAGGATTTACAGCCCCAGTGATTAAAAATTTATCTAACCGACAGTAATTATTAATTAAGCTGGTAGACTGTACAGTTCTTAACATGTTTCGCACTTAGATTAGACTACTTAAAAAGCAAGGTCCTACCTGCAATCATGCTTAGTGTTTCTAATCAAAACTTATTACATCAAAATATGATCAGTAACAAATATCCTGGAAATTAGAAACAAAACAAAGTCCAATATGTCGGTAGATGCCCGTCAAGTACACACACCCCATCATCATATACATTCAAAAGATAATCATCCAAAATCTTTATAATAATTGGCACTAAGACATTGTTTGATTTATTAGAAAATCCATTAACTTCTTTGTTTTTTTTTTTTAATTTATCATTATTATTTTTTTCGTAAATGTAAGCAGTGTGAAGATTCCTTTTGTCGGATCAGTCTACTTCCACAAGCCACACATGACATCGACAAAAGAAAGAGAGAAAATGGCTGAAGAAAGCAGGAAACATATAATAGGATGAGTTCAGGATAATGTTGTGCAGCTGCGACGTTTGTAGGGTTGAATTATTCTTGTTCCACAGCTATTTCATGGAACATGGTAAAGTTCATCATTGTGAAGCTCACGTGGAATGCAGTATCGGCAATAGGGACATATTCCTTCAAAGCAAACATTCGAAACCCACCCTACATTACTATTCTTGTTTGGTACTTCCAAGCACCTTAAGTCCCATACGTATGACTCCTAAATTTTGAGGGCATCTCGTTAAAAAATGGAAGAAAACAATGTTTGCCCATAGTTGTGAAATTATACATGGAATTGCAAATCTATCGTAAGAACTATCATTTGCATGTGAAAACTTATAGACTATACATTCATCTCCACATAACTTATAAAAATATGTATGTACCTCTAAAACTATTGCTAAAACCTCTAAATTATCACTACTTTTAGGTCTTTTCTAATAGTTTCAGAAGCTGTAATGAAGGTGGTGAAAACGAGTGCATATTTTCAAAAGTTATGTTAAAGTAAATGAATGTTTTCATAGTTGAGTGATCCATTTGCATCGAACCACTAGTTTCAAAAGTGTATTTTTAAATGCTCTGAAAATGTAATTATGTAATATTTGTTATAAAATATAATTAAGGATAAAAGTGCAAATCTTATAAGAAATATGGGGGTAAATGGGTCATTTTGTAGGCAGGGTATAAATACCCCACTTTGACCTAGAGTGCCTCCTTTTGCTATTTACATAGTGACAAAACAAGAGAGAGAAAACGCTCTTTGGAGAACTATAAGGCAAATTAACAGATTCTTAGAAATGTCAAAATTGAATTCACTAGGTAAGGATTTTGATGATGGAATTTTATTTAAATTATCAAATTGAAGAATTTAAATTGATTTCCATTATATTGTACAATCGAATTTGGATCAAGGAAAGGATTGAACAAGCAAGGAAATCAAGCGATTAAGGATCTGTTTCATAGAATTCAAAAAGTAAGTATTCCAATCTATGTAATTCAATTAGAAATTACATGTTTTAGGATTAAATTAAATCTTAGATCAAGGAATTTGGAATTAGGAACAAATTGGAAAAGAAAAATTAGGGTTTATGAAGAATAACAGGAAACACTATCAAGTACATGACCGTGTACTTGCCTATGCTAGAATGTCCTGTGTGTACAAAGGGTACATGGCTAAAGTATATGCCCGTGCACTAAGGCATGCTGCACATGGAAAATTTATATAAAGGTACACAACCTACAACATGAACCATATACCTGGGCATGCTAAAATGTTAGATTTATAGAAAGGTATACGGCCACCCTATATGGCCGTGTACTTAAGGCATGCTAAAGTACACAGTTTCAAAACATGTCCGTGTACTTGAAGAAACCTTATTTCTTGATTTAATTTCTAAGTAAGCTAATTTTCATGCAATCTAAATAGCTAGTAGGACCTTAGAAAATCTAATACACTAAGAAACTTAAAAAAAAAAAATTATTCTTAGATTAGTACTAAGAAGAAATCATTGTTGCATTTACAGATTTCAAATTTCTTTAAGTTTAAGATCAGTTGGGCTTAAGACTAAGATTTTAGGTATGTATAACTTGATTATCGTACTGTATTTGTTTAAGTTAGTATATATGTTGAACTTGATTAAGTGAATGGAATGATTAAGTGCTTAATTGTTTGTTGTATGTGCTTGGCTTGACCTAGAGCCTATAGTGGCAGATCTTTAGGGAGAACCCCAATGATCCTTATGTGACATTATTCCTAGTGGAGTCGTGCTTGAAAATGATCTTGATTGAGTTTAAGGTTTAAGGGTTCATGAGTGTGGGGCCCGTAGTGGCAATCTCATCACCAAATTTAAAGTTTAAGGGATCTTGAGTGTGAAGCTCATAGTGGCAATTACTATCACCAAACTAAGGATCAAGTCTTTAAGTGTGTTGAGGGGGTCATGAGTACCTTATTGTTGTTTATGGACTTAGTATATCATGAACTGGTTGCTCACTATTTAAGTTCTACATAATGTATATGAATTAAGTTACTGTTTATTCATGTGCATGTACTTGTGTTATATGTATCAAGCAATAGCTCACCTTTAAGGAATTCTTTTTTAGATGCAAGTACTGAGGGAATAGATAACCAAGGAGAAGAAGTGGAAGAGAATACATAGGAGAGGGAAGAAGAAGAGTTTCACTATTACTATGGTGATTAGATTTTAGGAGAAATTTATGTTAGTATATGTAGAGAATGTTGAGACCTTTCAAAGAAAATAGATCGGTACTTTATAAATATTTTTGCTATTTTAGATTTGATCAATAATGAAATGTTAAATTTGCTCTAAGGTTTGAAGGATGGATTGGGATGTATTTTTTTCATGCTAGTAGTATTGATTATATTGAATTGAGGTTTATAGGATTTGTAAGATTAAGTGGTATAAGAATGGATTCAAAACCTTAACATGTCCTTACCTAATAAGGACACATGGTAAGCAGTAGTACTCCTTGATTTTGGTGTGTTATAGTATTTGCAACAACCAAATTTGATATTGACATTCATGAAAGAAACGATAGCTCTATATCACACACAATTTGCCAAGATTGCTCTAAAGGCAAATATGATATTTTTATTGTTGTATTTTTATAAGACATATAAAACAAAAGAACATGGATGACTACGAAGACATATGAGGCACCAAATGCTAAATCAAAATGTAATTATCTCATAGTCTAATATGAAAATCTAAAAAACAATTGAAAATTAATAAGAAATTGATTTATGATGCACAAATTCCAATTAATCGGTAGCTTGGACAATCTAGGAAAGATTTGCAAGAACTAGGTTAGTGAGGCTTTCATTTTAATAATCATTTAACAACTATTTCAAAATATAATTAAAGTATCTACTAATGGCCCAAAAATCAATTCATCATAATATAAAAACAGTAAATATTTAATGAAATAATTTAAAGAAACTAAAAGACCTTATTTCCTTTTAAAGGGACCTCATTCAAATGCCTTTAAGAGGCATTAGAATGATTTTTTTTCAATAACTCACTTCTTTAAGTTTCTAGGACTCTATTCAAATGTTCTTGAAGAGATTCCAATGAAGTCTTCTTGGAAGGCTCTTCTTTGTTGCTTTCTTCTTGAAAGCTAGCACAAGCTATTTCTTTTTGTTCCATTTCCATAACCACTGATGGACAATGAACAATTTGAGAATGTTTAGAATGCCAATTTATAATTTCTCATTTGCATACAAATAAAGGCTATCAATTATTTGAGAGTGCTACATCCACAAACAAATGAACAAGCTATTTTTTTCCATTCCCTTTCTTTACTTACTATTGTAATCTTATCACTCCTTACTTCCTTAGTGCTCATAGGCAATAAGATTAACTGTTGACCGTCTTCTAAATGCATATAGCATATGTATTTTGAAGCCAATCACATATTGCTTGGTGATTGATAACACGCTAACACTGTTATAAAAATTCATTTGAAAAATGACTTTTAGCATGTCATAACCAACCAATGCATTAGGTTCTATTGCAGTAATAAAATCAATGAATGTTCCCTAGGTTGATCTCTCGAGGAAGAAAGAATAACTAAGTAATATATACTACTTACTACCCTAATATAGGCACACTAAATTAAGAATTTAATTTCAAAATAGTTGGAACAATACTACAAGTATAGAAACTATTAAGAGACTCTATGCATAAAAGGCATGTGATTGCAATAACCAATCCTCTACATTTCTCAACAATTCATATTGCTTGGATATTTAACAAGGTCTTTAACTAGGTTTTCGTAGAACTCACTTGGACCCATCTCTATGGTTAACCAGATGAAATTCATTATATAGTGAAAAAATCCAATTATGGCATGTTTTCCTATATGATTATCTAAGTGTTTAGCTATTGTCATTAACTAAATATTCTAGTTAGAAATGTGGACCACCACATTTACAACTACATAATGAAGGTGAATTCAAATGCTTTCGATAAAACCTAATAGTCATGCAATTTTACAAAGCACCCTACTAATTATTAACAAATTAACAAATCTTAGATTGGGCATTCATAAAATCAAAATTTACTAAACTCAAAGGTCATGCAATTTAATGAGCATTCAAAGGGACTATACTAAAAACCCAATTAAATACACATCTACATACCCATTAAATATCACTCATATTGAGTAACCCATTAAAAAATCACAACCACTGTTATGTTGTGGAGGTTACCCCAATCATAACAGCCCACCATGTGTTACACTAAAGTCCATGAATAGTTATATTCCAATACACATAAACTTCAACATGGTGTATAAGGCATCATTACTCTAGAAACCTCCAAAAAGATAATAGCTCGATATGATAATAAAAAAATAAATACTACCATATAAATATGATAAAATATAAAGTCTTACAAACATAGATAAGTATAAAGGTAAGTCTAAGGATTAAATATTACATTCATCAATAATTGAAAGAGTCTATTCAAAATTATAAAAATCTATTCTATTGGTCTCCCTCCTCACTCTCCTGCCCATAACTATCTTGAAAATTCTCATCACTTGTTAGGTTCTGTTAGGCTAAAACCAATACGGTACTTGCAAAAATGGAAAACTATTGGTGTGTAAGTTACATTTAGTTTAGTGAGATCCTAGCTTAAAACCACCTTTCACACAAAACAAATAAGTTATCACTTTAATGCATGAATGCATGAACATGTATATGTCAATCATCTCATGTAGTCAATCGGAAACTATATGAACTCTAAGGATTTTTTTTTACCATTTTACCTCTTCTTTGACCTTGGATTGAGGATCTTTTGAGATCTCATTAGAGTTCAGGCCCCCAATTTCAAAGAACTTGCACAGATCCATAATTACACAAATCTTAAAGCTACGCTTTATATATCAAAAGTTATGCCAAAAGAAGGATCTTCTGCTTAAGGACCCAGGATAAACCAAAGAAAATAATGGTTTTGTTGCCTATACACCTTAGATGTATGTACCCAAAAAAATAATAAATACAGATTCATACTAATATACGATGATCCACGAATCATTTTTATATTGTCAGAATGAAACACTCCTATAGAACATCCTTCCATTACCTATGTGATTACGATGGAATATAACAAGAATATGCAATAAATGCTATGCATGATCCATTTTAAGTTGAGGTTGCGATATACTTAGCATAATTTGATGGGTGACCAACCAATTCGTAGAAACTCAGTCAATTAAAGAAATAATCATAAATACAAAAAATTTTGTCTGTTTTACTTCATTTCCAATCAAGCAAATAAGTCAACCAATCCAAACACATGCATAGGTTCATTAGTTTCCAAATTTAAGTGCAACTAATATTACAAACACAAATCATGTGATAATCATTGTTAGTACTCACCTGGCTATTTTTCAAGGATTATAATAATCCTTGGGTAAAGAATGAGAATCTTTTGAAAAACCTAAATAATTGGACATAAAAGAAATATACATAAAAATAACTATTACTAAAATATACTTCTAACATCTCGATCTTAACCCCAGATCTTATTAGTCTTTTAGAGTTTTTTAGTATTAAGTCATTTGTTCAAAGTTCGGTCCATCATTAAGGTCCACGTTAAGGTCCTTGTCAAGATAAGTCTTATTCTCAAATTATGTCATATAAAGACAAATATATGTCCAAGAATAAGTCCAATAAAGTCCAAAGTAGGTAAGAAATTGTTATGAACAATTATAAGTCCTAAAGGTTTGGAAAATGTCCTTAACATCTTTTCTTTGAACTTTTGTAATTATTTAAGATATATATCAAGATATCCCAATACACATTCTAAGGGAAAGAGTAGTGAAATAGTCTTACAAGAATAGGATTTCTTGAGGTGAAGTGATCGATGGAACTTATAACTTTCAAAAACACAAATTATTAGTATATTATCTAAAGGTTATATTACAAAGATAACTATGGTCATTTGTGATTATCTTTCTTGATCAAGATTTCTTTAGAAACCTATGATAATGACCCTTAAAACATAGGAAATAGCTAGGGTTAGTTATTTTTTTTTTATAAATTCACTAGAATTTTCATAAACTTCTTGAAAGTTTCTTACAGTGATCCTCGGAAAAGTGGTCATTGAACTTTTTATTGGTTTTAGAGATAAGTGTAGGGTTAGATGGGGATTTGATTTTCCTTTAGTTTAGTGAAATGTTAGGTGAGAAAGGTAGGTGGAAAAAGTATGGTTGGTGTGAGATAAAAGGAAGAGAAATGGGTAAGTTATTGTTTTTACCTCCCTTTTTATAGTGATTTTTTTTTGTTATTTTGTTCATCATTAAAGTCTACATTTCCATGTGTAGATAAAGAAATGATTGGTTGATTTTTAGAGTTCATTATCCCGGGTCCTTCCTTAGAAGATGATTCTTCTAGTATAACAATGATATGTAGAGCATAGCTCTGATTTTTTGTAGCCAAGGATATGTGCAAGTTTAATGGAATTAGTAGTCCGAACTCTGATGGAATTTTGAAATAATCCTTAACCTAAGGTCAAAGGAGGGGGTATATTGGTGATGGGAATCAAACCCTTCCAGTTATGGGACCACTCACTCAAGCTAAAACCAAAGGATTACAGAACCTTACATTAAGGGTTCTACTTGATCAGATGGAACTCAAGGAAAATCATATACATTTTGCATGATTGTTTTATTTTCAATCAAATAGACTTGTCATCGCTTCAAGACAATAGTTGATGATTCAAGACCAGTGATATCCTATTTAGGCTGGCCATCAAGGCTAGTGGTGTAGCTAAAGAAAGTCGGTGGCTTACTCCATTCTAAGCCGACGACTTGCTTCTTCAAGGCCAGCAACTTAGTCCTTTAAGGCCGGCAGCTTACTCCTTCAAGATCGGTAACTTTCATTTAAACCAGTTTATATTGAGTTTTGTTGCAAAATCTTTGTATCTTATATGCATTTTGGGGATTGAAATTTGACATATCTTAAACCTTTAAAATAGGCACTTTGAGTTTTCCTCTCAACTCTTATCAGTCCTTGGATTGTGGTGAGTAACAGCATCGGAATTGTTGTGTGTTGTATCAACCATTCCATGCTAGGACTAATCCTTTGCTAGGGTGTAACATCTGGTAAAGGTTTAGACATTGCTTGTTCTTGTGTTTAAATTGTTTAGATTAATTATTGTGATTATCGAAATTGGAATTGTGAGTGTTGGATCCTGAATTTAGAAGTAGGCATATCATATTTTGGTATCAAAGCATTGGTTGAGAGAAGGGATTATGACATGGTTGTTGATATTGAATTGGGCAATTAGGGTTTCTATTGTGAATTTTGGCGTTTGGGTTATGTTGAGGTTTGTGTGATTGCAATTGGGCTTGCGACGTGATTATTGATAGCGAATTGAAGTTAGGGTATATTATCAATTATGCTATGAATTGAAGTGGAATTTAATTAGGAATTGAACGGAGATTGAAATTTAGGGATTATGTTATAGGGTTGTTTGCGATGTGTGATTGGATTTGGGAATTTGTATTGAGACTGCAATTCAGCAAAGCATGTCAAACGATAGTGTGAATGGGGAATTGGGAATGAAGCCAATAGTCAAGTTGGAAAAGGAGGTCAGGACATCGTGCTGCAAGTGGTGGGAGAACATTAGAAGAACAGTTGTAGGACTTAACTACTATTGTTGCTAATCTAGCAGCGTGGGTCAATCAAATGACATTACCCCCAACAACCAATAGCAAATCTACAGGCACCCCTACCTTAGGTAGAAATTAATGATGTACGTAAGGAAGGAGCATTAGGAGGAAATAGGGGCAGGCGAGTTAAGGAGATTATCACGCTTACTGGGAAGAAAAGGATGATAACTTTGAGGATGAAGTCTATCCTAACCATAAGTTTAGGCCACCTAGGGGTTTAGAATATATGAAACTATAGATGCCTTCATTTGTTGGAAAGGGATCTACAAAGGATTATCTTGATTGGGAAGATAAGGTAGAAGGACTCTTTGTTATGAGATTAATGACCATACTCGAGTACGTTTGGCAGTAGTCAAGTTTATAGGGTATGTCGCCTTATGGTGGAAGAACCTTGTAGCCAGTAGGAGGAGAGATGGTGATGCTGAGATTCATACTTGGCAAGAGATGAAAAGGGTTCTGAAGAAGAGGTTTAATCCAAAACATTATAGACATGAGCTATTCATGCATCTCCAAACATTGAGACAGGGAGGCAAAACAGTGAATGAGTATGTCTAAGAGTTTGAGACACTAATGATTCGATGTGAAGCAGCTGAACCTCCTGAATAGACTATGGTATGATTTGTGTCCGATCTAAAATATGAGATTGCCTGTATAGTAAAACTGCAGTGATATGACTCCCTTGATGAGGCCATTCAGTTAGCTTTGAAAGTGGAGAGATAGAGGCATTCTAACCTTTATAGAGCAACGAGTAATAGGTATGGATCCTCTACAAAACTATATGGGTCAAATGGTAAACAAGTTGATAAGGGGGGATATAATAGAAATGTGAAAAAGAATACAGTTATTCCAAACATTAAGGGGGAGTAGGAGTTTGCTGGAAAAGGGAAAGCAATTACTAGGAATGAGAACAAATAGATGGTAGCCGGTTCATCAAGAGGAAAGAATCGTCGGGTCAAATGCTTTAAATGTTTAGGTTTTAGACACATGGCTGCTCAATGTCCAATTCGAAGGGTGATGACTGCCATGAAGGTAGAGAGTGAGGATGAAGAAGAAGAGATGCATGATCCCGTAGATTTGTCAGTTGTATTGGATGATATTATGGAGATGCAGATGCTGAGGTAGGGGAATGATCAATATTTGTCTAAGGTGATTATTACCTTTCCTACTAATGAGGAAGAATAGAGGGAGAACCTATTTCATATTTCCTGCAAGGTCTAAGGTAACCTTTGTGCTCTTATCATTGATAGTGATAGTTGTACCAATGTAGTGGCTACTTTATTAGTGAATAAATTAAAACTAGTCACTACTCCATATCTTAAGCCTTACAAATTACACCGGTTTAGTGAACAAGGCAGTCTGCATATCACTCAAAGAGCCAAGTTCCATTCAGCATAAGGGAGAAGTACCATGATGAGATTGTTTGTGATATTCTTCCCATGTGTACATCACACATACTACTTGGCAGACCTTGGTTGTATGATAAGAGGGTGTTGCATGATGGGTTTAGGAACACCTATGTGTTCTAGAAGGAAGGTAAATGCATTGTATTGAACCCCATGTCACCTACTGAAGTACAAGGACACAAATGCAAATTAATAAGACTATTAAAAAGAAGACCTTGTTAGTGGGACAACATGAACTAGAGGAGACAATAGAGGAAGAGAGGCCAGTGTATATGTTACAAATGAGATATGTGCTGGAAGTGGATAGACGAGAGCAGTTACCCCCAATGGTGAACTAGGTACTAGATGAGTACATGGATATATTCTCATACGAGTTACCTGAGGGATTACCACCTACGAGGGGCTTTGAACATGCTATTGATTTTCAGCCTGCGTTAGTCTTGCCAAATCGACCCGTGTATCGCATGAATTTTGAAGAAGCTAAAGAATTGAAGCAATAGGTGGATGAACAGGTAAAAAGGGGTTTTGTCAATAAGAGTACTAGTCCTTGTACTATTCTTGCATTTCTTGTTCTTAAGAAGGATGGCACTTAGAGGATGTACATTGATAGTAGAGCCATCAACAAAATTACCATCAAATATAGGTATCCCATTCCTAGACTTAATGATATGTTGGATGAACTGAATGGTGCACAAGTCTTCTCCAAAGTGGATCTTAAAAGCAGATATCACCAAATTTGTATGAGGGGTAAAGATGAGTGGAAGACTGCTTTTAAAACACAACATAGATTATATGAGTGGATGGTCATGCCATTTGGGTTGACTAACGCCCCTAGTACTTTTATGAATCATGTCATGAAATAATTTCTAAGAAAATTTGTTGTTGTTTATTTTGATGACATTTTAATTTACAACAAAAACATGGAAAGCCATGTTAATCATTTGTAGGCAATCTTCTTAGTCTTAAGGAAACAACAGCTATATAGAAATCTCAAGAAGTGTTCTTTCTATTAATCTAAGGTAACATTTCTTCGTTTTATTGTGACTAGTTCTCGTGTAAAGGTGGATGAAGAAAAAGTGATGGCTGTCATGGATTGGTCGACACCACAATTAGCTACTAAGGTGAGGAGTTTCCATGGGTTGGCTTCTTTCTATAGGCGATTTGTCAGGAACTTCAGTAACATTGTTAGTCCATTGACTAAATTGACTAAAAAGAATGTTCCTTTTGTTTGGGTAGATCAAGCTCAGAAGAGTTTTGAGGAAGTGAAAGCAAGGTTAACTAGTGCTCTAGTGTTAGCATTACTAGATTTTGACAAAACTTTTAAATTGGAGTATATTGCCTCTAGAGTAGGAATTGGTGCTATGTTGATGTAGGAAAGGAGGCCCATTGCATATTTCAATGAAAAACTGAGTGGTGCATCTCTGAACTACTTAGTATATGATAAGGAGTTCTATTCTTTAGTGAGAGCATTGATGACGTGGCAGCACTAACTTCTTCCTAAAGAGTTTATTATTATATACAGATCATGAATCATTGAAACACTTCAAAGGCTAACAACATTTATCAAAACACCAAGCCAAATGGGTAGAATTCCTAAAAAGCTTTGCTTATGTGATTAAGTACAAAAAGAGAAGCACAAATATTGTAGTCGATGCCTTGTCACGTAAGGAACGTGTAAATGGGTATTACGTGGTATATGGTTTTCTATATAGAGTAAGAAAATTACGTATACCCTGTGGCTTTGTTAGAGAATTGTTGGTCAGGGAAGCTCATGCTAGAGGGTTATCTGGGCATTTTGGTGAAAAGAGAACCTTAAAGCTGTTAAAAGAACATTTTTACTGGAGGGGTATGTTAAAGTATGTCCACAAGGTGTTGGAGAGATGTGGTGTTTGTAAAAGGGCGAAGGAAAGAAGGGAGCTTGGGTGAATATATGCCTTTACCTTTACCTACACAGCCTTGGATCGATATTAGTATGGATTTTATCTTAGGTCTTCCTAAGACATGAGAGGCAAAGACTCCATCATGGTAGTCATCAACCATTTCAACAAAATGTCACATTTTGTACCTTGCCACAAAATAAATGACGTACTTTTTATTGCTAATCTTTTTATGCATGAAATTGTATGATTACATGATGTTCCCCATAGCATAATGTCTGATAGAGACACTAAGTTTCTCAATTTCTTTTGGAAGACACTTAGGAAACTTCTTGGCACTAAACTCATGTATAGTATATCGTGTCATCCTTAGATAGACGGCCGGATAGAGGTTGTCAATCATACTCTCGATGCCTTACTAAGAGCGATGGTTGGCAAAAATCTTACCTAGTAGGACTTGTGTCTTCCTATTGTTAAGTTCGCTTACAATAAGTTAACTCATAGTTCAACTAGTAAGTCTCCCTTTGAAGTCATGTATGGCTATAATCCTACCCTTCCATTGGATTTAATAGCTAATCCGTAACAAAGGAGGAAAGTTTGAGTAAAGTGGAGCGTGAAAAGGAGATTTAGAAGCTTTATCAAAAGGCTTCTAAGCATCTTAAGAAAACTCAGGAGCAGCAGAAACTTCAGGGCAACAAAAACAGGAAAACCAAGATTTATAATCCAAGTGATTTAGTTTGGATTTATCTCAGCAAGGAAAGGTTTCCTCACAAGAAATCACATAAACTTTCTCCTAGAGCAAATGGACCATTCAAGATATTAAAGCGCATCAACAATAATGCTTACAGGGTAGAACTACCAGGAGAATATAACGTTTTTGCTACTTTCATTATTGCAAACCTATCACCTTATTCATCATAAGACCTTCATGAAGAACCATTGGATTTGAGGAAAAATCTTCCACAAGCCTAAGGAGATTATGGGAATCAAACCCTTCTAGTTACAAGACCACTCACTCGAGCTAGAACTAAAGGATTATAGAACCTTACATTGAGGGTTCTCTTCATACATTTTACATGATTGTTTCATTTTCAATCAAATATACTTGTCATTGTTTCAAGACAACAATTGATGATTTAAGACTAGTGATATCCCATTTAGGCCGACTATTAAGGCCAGCGGTGTAGCCAAAGAAGGCCAGTGGCTTACTCCATCTAAGGCCAGCGGCTTGCTTCTTCAAGGCCGGCAACTTAGTCCTTCCAGGTTGGCGGCTTACTCCTTCAAGGCTGATGGCTTACTCCTTCAAGGCCAGTGGCTTTCATTTAAGCTATTTTATGTCGAGTTTTATTGCAAAAGCTTTATATTTTACGTGCATTTTAGGGATCATAATTAGACATATCTTGAACCTTTGAAATGGACACTTTGAGTTTTCCTCTCAACTCTTATCAATCCTTGGATTGTGGCAAGTGACAGCGTCAGAATTGTTATGTGTTGTATCAACGATTCCATATTAGGACTAATCCTTTGCTAGTGTATGATATCTAGTAAAGGTTTAGACATTGATTGTTCTTGTGTTAAAATTTTGTAGATTGATTGTTGTGATTATCGAAATTAGAATTGTGAGTGTTGGATCCTAAATTTGGAAGTAGACATATCAATTGGTTAGAAATATCCTTAGACTTTGTGTAGTTTTTGGTTGACCACATGTGATGATTGGCATATGATTGTTCATGCATTTATACAATAAAATTTTAACTTACTTGTTTTGCATGAAAGGTGGTTTTGAGCTGGATCTCATTAAGCTTTTATAGCTTACACCCCTACATTGTACCTTTTTTGCAAGCACTATTCTGGTTTTATCCCAATAGAATCCAGCCAGCAATGAGAATTTTCAACATAATAAAAGATAGGCGAGTTAAGATGAAAACAACTAGAATAGATATTTTTTATTTTTAATAGACTCTTCTAGATGAAATGTAATAGTAACTACTTAAACTTATTTCTCTATCTATTATATATGTAGAAATCTATGTTTTACATTAAATATATGTTAGCTTTAATATTTATAAAATTATTATCTTCATGGTGGTTTCTAGAGTAACGACGTGTTAAGTACCATGTTGAAGTTTTTGTGTGCTAGAATCCAGCTAATCATGGACTTCAGTATAGTAGATGGTAGGCTATTACGACTAGGGTACCCCCTAAGGCATGATAACTCATCACCTAATAGTAAGGTTATCCGATGCACTAAGGAAAATGAGCAAGTTACGCTAATTGAGGGTTAGGCAAGTCAGCCGCTCAACCGCTTTTGTATATATTATAGGTACTTCAAGTTTAGGTTGTAGTTGCCTTTCTTGAATTTTGAAAAGTGGTTCTCTAGTTACCATCATGTTAACTTCTATCAGCTCATCTTAAATGCCTACTCACTACTAGTCACCTTCAAGGCCATTTGCGAGTCCATCTAAGTTCAACCTACTATGTAATTGTTTTGACATTTTTATAACAAGAAGCGACCCGACCCTTCTTCGAAATGGTACTATTTAACAAGCCAAGGTAGCATGAAGCTCTTTGTAGGACTTATGTCCTTGATCCATGACTGGAAGGAGAAATTCATTATGGTGAAGTCTAAGGATGGGTCGGACTTTTTGATACATTAGCTAAAGATAGTAAGGACAAAGGCCATAGAACTTATGCCCAATGATCATTATGCAACTAAGGTGCTAACCAACGAAGTTGGGAAGAATGGAAGGCCCTTTAAGGCTCTAATGTAGTCAGTAGCTTCCTTGAAATAATGGAAGACACTCTTAAAGAGCAAGGTAAAGTTAAAAGTTTGTACCTATTATTATGATGAAGGAAGTTAGTTAAAGAGGAGTTGCTCATCTATCGCCATTTGGGAAAGTGGTCCCCTTGTAGGTTTGCACCTAGTATTGCTCTTAGAAGTTGTGTTTAAGTTTATCTATTTTTATTTTGTAGATATGCAGCTAAAGAGGAATAGATCTCTTAGTTGGTTACTCACTAGGTTACTCTTACCAAGTAGAAGGTCTAGGGGGCTTAGTAGGCAACCAAAGATGTCCCTCTTCCCTAGAAAATCTCAACTAAAGGGATCATAATTCAATGTCCTGAGCCTATTCAAGTTGTTCCTTATCCAAGTAGTACCTAAGAAGAGGAAGGACAAGGTGAGGGAGCTTGAGAAAAGGAGCACCCACAAGAATAAGGTAGAAGCTATAGCAAAGAGAGCTCAACTGGAGAGTATGATCTAAGTGTTAAGTGAAGAAAAAACAAGACCTATTGCTTCGGTAGACGAGGTTCCTACTCTCGAGGCTAAGAGGCATTGAAAAAGGAGGTTCAATCACCAATAGGGAGTAAAGGAAAGAGAAGGTGAGGGCTTTAGAGGGAGGACACAAGTCATCATCATCTAAGGTGCCTCCCCTACATTAGGCTCAACCTTTGGGACAAGAGATTAGATCCAAGTACAACCCCAACTGGGATGTATACTCAAACAATGCTACCATTGGATAGGGGCAACTTTACAATAACTTGTCATCTAACTATTTTCTACCTTGGGATTGGCAATCCATGGAAGATTCCATATCTAGGATGTCAATGACCAAGATCAAAGAGTTTTTCTCTAAAAAATTACATGAAGTATGTTGCTTTTAGCTCTTTGCTCCTTATTATTAACTTTTGAGCTTGTCCTACACTTCTGTTGTTTTCAAATGATGAGAGGTGCTCATAAACTCCTCACTACTCAAGAGGAAGAAGTGTGAAAGGTAGACAAAGCTAGCATTCAAGTAGATAAGCTTTTAAAATAATGCCATTATCTTTTTTACTGAAATGTGGCTAATATGAAGGGGGCATGGAGAGTGAAGGAAGAGCTTAAGGTAGTCCAAGAAGACTACAACAAAAGAATGGCTAAGGTAGAGGACTAGGCCAAGAAGGCCTCAGGTAAGTTAGAGAAGATGAAGAAAGATTTATCTTCTACCAACAACTGCATCTCCAAGCCCGTGAGGGAGCTTGCCTCATATCATGAGTAAGAGGAGGTTCTCAAAGCTATGAACACTCACCTCAATGCCTTGTTAATCGATGCAAATGATGGTCTCACAATGTTAAGGTCAAATATTGACAAATTTTATAGCCAATGAGAAGACCCTAAGGGATTGCATCCTGAGGCTAGAGGAGGATGTAGCTCATCACATATCTTACATTTAGGTCTTGAGGGGCTTGAGACGATGACTAAGGAAAGACTTTATCTAGGGATCCTTTAGGAGATCCTGGAGAGCAACTCATGGGTGAAGCTACAGCTGTAATTCATGGAAAGGTAGCAACAAGAGATGAGGCACTAGATCCAATAACACAACCTTAACTATAACTTAAGCTAACTTAAGGACAAGATGACAAATCCCAACACCCCTCCAAAAGAGAGAGAACTCCCAAAGGAAGTGGTTAGGGATGAATCTCAGGGTAGAGGAACATCCTAATGCTAAAGACATAATACCTCATTTACCTCCGCAGGTCAAGGATGAGGTACCTCCTTCTTCTCTTATCGCCACTGTAGGAACCGAAAGCCAACTCTTCCTTTGGCCCCTCACGAGCTCAAGCCAACTCTTGGGGCGACTCTTGCTAATGACTCAATCTTACACTTGGCTACTTCTATGTGAGCCTTAAGTTCTCATCGCATGGGGTTGTATTTTTTGTCATGTTGTATATTTCATCAATATGTTATTTTCACAATAATGTAAATTTGTCATGATTGATATATATCCATTCAAATCAACTTTAATAATTATCTCGAAAAATACATACATAAAATATGCATATTCAAAAATAAAAGAAGGTATATAATTTTTTTTTATGTTTTTCCTTACTATGTTATGATTATTGCTCCATCTACGATTTAGCCATAGATAAAAATGATCTCTCTATTGTTTGTCAAATATAGTTGTGTGGTCATCATGAAATGCAACAACGTTGGGAAGTTTAAAATAAAGTAAATTCAAGTCTAGCAAGAAACAATAAGTACAAATTCAAATGAACAAAATAAAGGCAAATGTTCTAGACTATTCATGTTTGGGCTAAATTCATGGATAACACATATTAGATACAATAAAAAATGGAATTGGGGTTACCGTGGAAATGGTATTCATCGATAAGTTTCTTTTGCACTAGGTGAAGTTTGTATAGAATCATTAAATTCAACCCTATGTTAAGTAAACTAGGGGAAAAAATTATCTAAAAATTTTAGAGAAAGACAAATAAATGGCAGCTCTATAGCAATTAGAATAGTTTTTTTTCTTTTCTTTTTTTTTTTTTTAGTTTTCATGTATTTTAATAACTATTTAGAACTCAACACAATAGAATGTTTTTTTTTATGTGTAGAAAATCTTAATACAGACCCTAAAAATCTAACCTTGAAATCTTAGATACATTAAAAGAACCACTCAAACTACATTTGAAGATACAAAAGAGATAAAGGCAGAAAAAAGTTATAGTGCCGAATAAATACCATGGCTTGGATTTACGGATATCAATTTTAGGGACTCGTCCGTTGGGTGACGTTGAGATCATAGTGAAGTCATTGATTGACTTAATGATCACTTTATATATCTGTCAATGCAAATTTACAAAATGGTATTGAAAATATTGGACAAAAATGAAGATTTTGGTAAATGACAAAATAATAATAATAATAATAACAATAATTTAGGAAATGTTGGGACTTGGGTATTTTTATAATTTTCTCTTAATAATAGTAATTGATAAGGTTTATAGTTCAGCTATATTAAATTGAGAATGCATTTTTATATATATTATTAAGAATGAGGTATTTAAGCCGATATGATATAGGAAGGAGACGGTCAAATATGCATCATTAAAACTAGATTGGCACATACTCATGATGCGGGCGATTAAAACACAAACATATCAAATATAATTTATGTTAAAGATAGAAATTATCATAAAAATTAGAAATCTTTGTAACTTCCAATTCCAATAATGATAATAATAAAAGGGAAGTAAAGAAAATGCCCCAACCTCCAAGGAAGCTTCGATTGTTTAGCATCTTCTGGTCCTGCCCCAGCGCTACGGCTGCTACCTCCTAAAGCCAATTGGAGTTGCAAGTTGTTCTCAGTCGCCTATTCTATTCAAAGCACAACAACTCCTTCCATTTTACTAAACTAAACATCTCACAAAGAGAAATAGACAGAGAAAGCAAGAGAGTAATGTCGTCGAGGACGCTGCCAATAACGGATCCTCCGCCAGATGGAGAGGGAGACAGATCGGTGGGTGTCAGAAACGACGATAAGCTTTTTGTAGGATCCGCCATGACCAAACGTGGCGCTCATGCTGCCATTTCCTACATGTCCTGTGCAGGTACGTTCTTTATGTTATACCCTAATTCCTCTTCCTCTGGAGTCACCCCCAATTCAATTTAATCGCAGAGAGCTCTCTCTCTCTTAAGACCGAGTATATGCTTGTTATATGATTCTGGAATCCATCGTGGCTCACGATGACCTCATCGCTGAGGCACCCCTGGCTATCACACAAAGTCTAGTTAATTCTATTCTTATCATGGGATTGTGGAAACATTTTAGTCATTCAATATTTGTTTTGCGCAAAATGTTAATCATCAGTATTAGGATGGGGCTTATTTTAAAATCATCTTTTTTTTTTTAATTTTCTTTTTGGTTCTAGGATGGTTTTACTAAAAAGCGGCCTGCAAAAAGAACTAACAGTGATTGATAGTGGTTGGACGTGGTAGGAGGTGAATGTCGTGCCCTTTCGCTTATTTGGGTGAATCATTATCACCATGATTATTATTATTATTATTTTCCTTTTTGGGTCAAAACACGAAAAAGGTTTTTCTTGTGAGAGAAAGGCACCCAAATTTGCTGAAGCAATGTTCTAAATGCAGCTCGATATTTTATATAATTTTTAAGCACTCATGAGCTAAAAGTCTGGAATTTACAATCTCTGGGGAAAGTACTTTATAGCTTCTGACTGGTTCTGGAATTATTGTAGAATTTGGATGGTTGACAGAATGTGAAGGGAAATGGTGTTATCATTCATCAACGTGTTTATGCAAATAAGGTTTCTTTTGGATGGATGGTTCCAACACCCTTTTCTTTTTTTATTGCAGTTATGCTGGTATTGTTTAATAAGGCTGCTCTTTCTTCCTATAATTTCCCCTCTGCAAGTTTTATCACTCTCTTGCAGGTATGTATTTTGAATCCATTTTCTTCTGTGTTGATGCTAGTGGACACTGTTGATAAATAAAATTGCAGGAATATTTTGGATCAATTTTCTTCTGTTTATATGATAAGGAAATTTTTTTGTTATACTAGCAAATCACATACGAGCTTACATAAGGCCATTGTAATCTTATCACCATACTTTACACTAGTGCCTAGGATTAGTATGCTAGCACACTTATCGTTGATGTGCTCCTTGTAATTTACTTTTCCTGTATTGTATTACTCAATATTGCAATTCAATAAATTCTTAATTACCGAAAAAAAAAATTTTGTTATTTTCTAAACTATAATGGTGGAAGCATTTCACTGTTCTGCCACCTTAACTATGAGGAAATAACGTTTTTTAAGTTGGTAGAGTTGAATATTTTGGGGAGCAGTGAAGCACCCTTTCTAAAAATGTTAAATTTTCTCGAGGGTGATCTGGCAAGCATATTGACTATGACAATTAGTTTGGAAATTCATGGATCTCCACATAAAACTTTGCATTGACTCTAGAATGAAAGCACAACAGCTGAAGCATATCTCCTGATGAAACATTGAGAGCTATGAGTTCCACTTTTGGTGAATAATGAGTTGTCATGCTAAATGCTAAAACGGTCTATGCCTGGGCAGCAGTATATCTTGCAGGAAAATGGCAGTCGCAAGTTCATCATAAATTGTAGGTGTAGTAGTGAGGGATCCTTATGCATCACGTTTCTTCAGTGAAAGTTGGTTGAAAAAAGTTAAAAATTTCTTCTTCAGTGGGATAAGAAGTTAAATCTGTCTATACATGTTTTTTCCTTAAGACAGTTGATATCCTTAGAATGAATGAGAGAAGTTCTTACATCGTTGAATTGTATTTCACATGGACATTTTACATCAAAATATATTGAGATTATTCTCATATTTTATCCAGTATATCAAAATGCTCCCTTCTTTTTTTTTTTTTCTTCTTTTAATGGCTAACCCCATACACGGGGATGCCAACTCCAAATTTTATTTATAATTATTGGTAATTGCAAAAGTGCTCCCATCTTGTTTCGGTTTATGTGAAGTTTCTTCCTTCCACAGATGATTTGTTCGTGTTTTCTTCTCTATGCATTGAGACGGCAGAAAATGATTGCCTTTACAGTGGGTGACTCTTTCCTCATTTCCGATTACCCTTACACACTTGTACCATTTAAGACGTTGGCTCACACCCTCCCACTTGCAGCAACCTATTTGTTATACATGGTATGTATGACATTCTATTTTGAGATCCAAATTTTTCTTTTTTAGTTCAACATGTTTACAGCCTCTTCATATCATTTGAAGCTTATCACGATGGAATCTGTCCGTGGAGTAAATGTTCCCATGTACACCACTCTTAGGAGGACAACAGTTGTTTTTACAATGCTGGCAGAGTATATTCTATCAGGCCAGCGCTACACATATTCTGTTATTGGAAGGTAAGTGGCCTTCTAATGAAGATCTGGATTTGTAAAGAAAGGGTAAAAATGATACCCTTTTTTTTTTGTAATGGTGATGATGTCGCCTACTTTTTATTAGCTATAATTATGACAGAGTTTTGGTGATTATGTATTAAATAACTTTTAAGATATACCATCTTATGTCACTAATTTGGAGATTTTTCAATCTTGAAAAAATATGAGTGATGTGTTACTCCTATATCGTTAGATTTTATTTCTTAGATGTCTATATATAGGCTGAATTATGTTGTCTGCTTCCCAGTAGGTTTATTGACCTTTGCTGTCTAATTAGCTATAAAGTTTAGTCATCACAAAATCATAAACAATTGAATGCACCATCACTAAGTTTATTTAGACCTGAGGGGTAGAACAGATGGACAATTTTTTTTTTTTTGGTAAGTTTGAACAGATGGACAATTGTTGAATCTTATGAGGCAAAATATCATATCTATCAGTGCATTTCTTCCACAATATCCTGAGATGATTGTTAGTTGCTTCCCATGTGTTGGGGGGGGTGGGGGATTGGGTTGCACTGCACAGGCGGTGGGGTTAGCAATGTTTACAAGATGCTGAACAAGTGTAGTTTGTTCTAAACTGTTCTTTCCATGATTTTGTTGACAAAGTTTGTTTTCATTTATATGCTTCTCTTGAAATGCATTTAAGGACCAACATGGCAAAGATATTATGCTTACATATTGTTACTTAATATTTCCAAAACTAGAGTTTCTTTTGTAATTTGACCTGCTCCTGTGAAGTTTGTTCTAACCTGTTCTTTCCAAGATTTTCACGACAAAGTTTGTTTTCATTTATATGCTTCTCTTGAAGTGCTTTTAAGGACCAACATGGCAAAGATATTGTGCTTACATATTGTTACTTAATATTTCCACAGCTGGAGTTTTCTTCATAATTTGACCTGTTACTAATTCCTCATAACTCAAAAAATTTAAGGTGTTATCAGTGTTGGCTTGATCGTATTTGGTGCATTTGTTGCTGGAGCAAGGGACTTATCATTTGATGCATACGGTTACTTTGTTGTATTTTTATCCAACGTCAGCACAGCAATTTATCTAGCAACTATAGCCCGAATAGGTAGGATTTCATTTTCATCTATTTCTGATTGAAGTATTTGAGGTGCAATATGTTCTAATGCTGATTCTTGTTTTTTGATGATTCATTTATTAGGGAAATCCAGCGGGCTCAACAGCTTTGGCTTGATGTGGTGTAACGGTGAGCTTAAGAATTTCTATTTTCTACCAGGATGTAGTCCTCCATCTTTGGATGATAATATGTGTTGCTTTTGCTTTGTTTCCTGTCCATCTGCAGTGCAGTTAATATTGCTTTTCTGTAATAGGAATATTATGTCTACCTGCATTGTTGTTGCTGACATATTTCCGAGGAGACTTAGATTTGGCGTTAAAATTTCCTCACCTCTTCTCTCCTGGTTTCCTGGTATGCTCCTCATTTCAGTCTTATACTTAACTAACTTTCAGATCTCTTCTGTTTGCTTGACATGTTGTGTTGTTTGCTTTTCTTGGCACAAAAGCTGTTACTTCCCTGTGCATAGTTATTTCAGTCTTACACATGGTTTTTTTGCTTGACATGTGATGTTTGTCACTTTTTCTAGGCTCAAAAGCTTTCACTTTTGTTCTAAATGTACTCTTTATAGACCTTATGTAGGAATTGGTTTTTTATTTTATTTCTTCCGGATTCTTCTTGTCCTAGATTTATTGGGATTTTATTTTTTTCTGTTCTTATTTTTCCTTCCTTTTTTGTTGGATAACGGTTTAGGATAATCTTGAATCATATCTTTTGGATATGATTTACCTTCTTTGTTTTTCTTATTTATAGCCTTTTGTATGATGAGTGAATATTATTTTCTCTTTTCAAAATTATTCATGGTATCAATGCTCCAATCGATCCTAAGACCGGATCAAACCCTAACATGATTGATAAAAGGAAAAAAATCAGAAACAACTTGAGGAACCAAACTTAGTTTTAGTTGGAAGATGATTCCACCACCATTCAAAGCCCTGATTTGACTAGTGCTACCCTTAGAGGTCAAAATTCCCTTCAAAGCATCCAACCCAAGTTGAATGTTGCAAATTTTAGGGAATAGTTCCAATCTGTGAAGCTAGTGATCAGAGGATACGGAAAGCTTGGAAATATAACGGGCTCCACCATAGCACCATACAAATTAGTGGATGAATATAGGGATATGTGAGGCTGAAAATTCTCTTATGATGGCTTGGTTAATTAATTCCATGGAGCCTAGGATAGGTTTAACAACTATGATTTTCAAGATGAAGGAAAAAGTAAACTAAAAAAACAAATTGAACACAAAAGAACAATTGAGAAGCAAAACACCAAAAGTGGCACTCTTCAGTTAGTGTTGCCAAACACTCTTGATATAGAGTACATCCCCCCTCTATCGTTCTTTCTCAACAAGATATAGCAACCGAACTAATTAACTACTCTTTCTCCAGCCTACTTCTATTTATATTTCTGAAGAGGAGATACAATTACTATTCTATCCTTTACACAACATGATGATGTCCAGTTAAGCTTAGGACCATTTACTCAGTTTTGAGCTAGAGGATTGCAGAATTTGTGGAACCGGATTATCAATAGTATACTTGGTGAAGAAGAAAAATGCATGGTTGAAGCTTTCACAGCACATTTTCAAAGCCGTATTGAAAGGACATGCATTTTGGCTCAAAAATTGAGAAATTGACGTACTGGAGAAGTGTGGGAAGATCACGGCCATGATCCCAACCGTGAACCCCTTGACTTAGTTAGCACTAGAGAAACATGGTTAAGTTCATGCCTGTGAACTCAACTATGAACCTGTTGACTCATTGAAGACAGTCAAGCGTGATTCCAATTGTGTTTGTAGGCATGTTCTTAGTACATGAGCAAGTACATAGCTGTATACTTCATTGTGAACAAGACAGTTTCTTCCATATTCGAATATTTGTATTGTTTTTCTTATTTTTGTTTCCTATTTGGTCATGTTAAACCCTAGGGACTATAAATATTAGTTGTAAAACATTATGCGGATCTTTTTTGCAACAATTACAGTTTTCTTGAGAGGTTTCTCAAATCCTGGTTCTTATCAATTTTTGTAGAATTGTGATGAACAAACCACTCTTTTGGATCGTGTGTCATATTGTGAGAGGAGAGTAGTTCGAATTTTAGTGATGCATAATATCCATCAAAAGGCCATTCATATTGTTAGTTTGCTTTGTTTCTTGTCAACAACTTAGTAATTCATTGTAAACCGGTGGTTGTCTCCTCAAGGTCACAACTCCTACGTTTACAACACTAACCCCACACACAACACGTGACCCAAATATACTAAACAACTATACTGATCACACATAGCACCTGTAACAACACACGCACCTAGCTCTTGGGTTGTATCAATAGGTAGAGCATGCCTTTTTTGTAAGATAGCTAAAGAGATCTAGGATAATGCTTAAGACATATACTCGGATCTAGAGAATTCATCCTGGTGTTTTAAATCCTGATCAAAGTTATGATCCACCCCTCAAGTTAATATGACCGTGACTGATTATTATAATGTATTGATTGAGATTTGGCGGGAGGTGGATCTTTTTTATGAGGTAGATTGGAAGTGTGTTAAAGATGAGAATAAATTTGAAAATATGCTGGAAAAAAGATGGTTTATTTGATTTTTTGCATGGACTGAACCTAGATTTAGATGAAGTGAGGGGACAATTGCTTGGGAAGCATCCTTTCCCAAGCCTTAAGGAAGCCTTTGTTGAAGTAAGGAGAGAAGAAAGCCATCATTGTGTCATGTTGATAGCTCCCACATCTTATTAGAGTCCAAGGTCAGTGTTGATGAATAAACAAGATCCCCAATCATGTGACAAGCCATGGTGTAATCACTATTGAAGGTCTAATTACACACATGAGACTTGTTGGAACCTGCATGGCAAACCTTAGAACTTGAAATCTAAGTGCCAGAAGGGACAGATGGATTGAAAGTTAGCTCAAGTGGTTGAAGCCAAGCCCTATGTGAAGGGATGGTAAGGCCTAAACTTGACATTAGAACTGATTGAATGCCAACTTTCCTCAGCCAACGATAAGGAATGTGAGTCCTCTCCTTCAATCGCACATGCGGTTGTATTTCCTCACTTTTGGTTTATTAATGAATTATTGATTTAACAGAAAAAAAAAAAGAAAAAGGGAAAAGGATGTTGGATAATCAATACTGGCAATTTAGATCACTTGTGTAACTCTCCATTATTTTGATAATCTTAAGGCTTGTAACAACTCTGATAAAGTTTCAGTGGCTAATGGTGAATATGCTATGGCTAAAGGGAAAGGTCTTGTATAGATAGCTAATCTAAAGTTGGATGATACTCTTTATGTTCTTGAGTTGAGCTATAATTTACTATCTGTAATTAAATTATCCAAAGACCTTAACTGTAAAGTAATATTTTTCCCAACTCATTGTGTTTTATAGGGCCAGGCTTCAGGGAGGATGATTAGAAATGTTGAGGGATGTAGTGGCCTATACTATCTCTCTGGAATAGAGTCTAAGTCTGATAATAAGACTGGTTTGTCTTTGGTGTCCACCACAAGCAAGTGTGATGTGATGCTGTAGCATAAGCGTTTGGGTCATCTCTAATTAGATTCAATCTAGCTTACTATATCAGTTTAGTAAGTTAGCCGATGCATGCTCCAACCGAGCATTATCTAGATGGGGTGAATCACATTCTTAGGTGTCTAAAGGGCACTCTAGGTAAAGGTCTTTTTATCAAAAAGATCCAATTTCAAAATATTAAAGCTTATATAGGTGCAGATTGGGGAGGAGATAAATCTGATAGCAAATCGACATCTAGCTACTGTACTAAATTGCGGGGTAATCTAGTTACTTGGAGAAGTAAAAAGCAATGAGTAGTCACTCGAAGTAGTGCTGAGGTAGAATATAAAGCTATTGCACAACGATTTTTTGAGGTGATTTGGTTACAATGAGTGTTAGTAGATCTAACATTGAAGACTGATTAAGCCCTTGTATATAATGATAGTAAATCTGCTCTAAATGTTGTGAGGAATCCAATTCAAAATGAGAGAATAAAGCATGTCAGATTAGACAGACATTTCATATAGTCAGAGATCGAAGATGGAAGAATTTGATTGCAACATGTTTTTTAGCAGGAATCAAAAGGTTGGCATCTTGACTAAGTTGTTATCCAAGCTTCATTTCTCATAAATTTTAAGTAAGCTAGGAATAATAGATATCTAATCCTTAGCTTGAAAGGGTGTGCAGAAAAGGGTTGGTTTTTTAATTTATTTCTTCTGGATCCTTCTCGTCCCAGATTTATTGGGGTTTTATTTTTTCTGCTTTTGTTTTGCTTTCCTTTTATGTTGGTGAATGGTTTAGGATAGTCTAGAATCATATCTTTCAGATATGATTTACTTTTTCTGTTTGCTTTGTTTATCTTATTTATAGCTTGTAAGCCAAACCTTTTGTATGATGAATGAATATTATTTTCTCTCTTCAAAATTCTTCACCTTCAACTCAGGTTTTCTTTTGCTGCTTATCCAATTACTTCCTTCCACCACATGTTCCTCTATGCTTCCAAGAAGTTCATCTGTCATGGAAGGTTGAGACATGAACCAAAGTCTGGGGTAATGTAAGGTCTCCAAGGCCTTAACCTTTTATATAATGGCAATATTCTTGCCTAGACTGAAATCCAACGTTCAACAATGGGGTAATGTAAGGTCTCCAAGGCCTTAACCTTTTATATAATGGCAATATTCTTGCCTAGACTGAAATCCAACGTTCAACAATTTGTCTTTTCACCAACTTTTTCGTCACCTCTTTCTTGAAGTTTATTGACATTGCATGTGAATTCTGTCTATCCGTGAGATGCTTAGGGATATCTTCATAAAATTGTTTAAATAGAACCTCCTCAGGTGGCCTTGTCTTTATAAATCCTCTTCATTGCATTCTGCTTCTGTCTGTAATGTGCCCCTGTATTTATTATGTTCTATGGAGCCCCTACAGTCATTGTGCATTATGAAAAGGTGATGTTCTTGATGACTAAATGATCATCAATTACACAGCTAGTCAATAATGTACTCTTTCAGTAAACTCCCTTTTTCCTCCTATGTAATAAGGTCTTCTTCTGCTTTTTGTTTTCCTGTATCAGAATAAAGAAAGGCAATGGTGCAGGCAATATTTATTAAATATTTCTTTGTTATTGGCAGATCGTTTTGCTTTTCTCCTGTATACTGGCGTTCTTCTTGAACTACAGCATATTCCTTAACACAACTCTCAATTCAGCAGTGACACAGACAATATGTGGGAATCTAAAGGTACATTCACCAGCTACTTCTACACCTTCAAAATGAGCACAAGCAAAAGTGCCGCTTACAAATACTAAAGTATGTAAAATAGGCAAAAACTACGCAATAATCATTTAAATATCAAATATCTAATGCCATTCCAAATTATAAGATTGCTATTGGAGGAACAATAAGATTTTTTAAAGATGCTTTTTGTTCAAAACAGAAACAAAGAGGCATTTCCTGCATCACTGTTATTATTTGTTTTCAGGGCATTATTTAATTTGACCATTTAATTTGATATGAAAGGAAGAGGCCTCATTGATTGGCTCTAAGAGAAATGACCTAAAGCTTTTAGTTTCATCATTTTATTTCTCATATAGGATTTAATTTCTTGTTAAAATTTACAATGTGCTTGGGGTATCTGTAAAGGGATTAGTATTCTTGAGTTTTTCTACTCAACTCATGGTATTGCCGACTTGGCCATTGGGTGAATTGAGTCATGTATTCTTATGACAGGCTTGTTTTTCAACTCATGTCTTAAGTTTAGATGCATTGTGCATCTCCCTCATGACACATTACGATGTGGCTTCACTTCTGTATGGATTGTGTGGTTGTAGGATCTTTTTACAATTGGACTTGGCTGGGTGCTTTTTGGTGGGCTTCCATTTGATATTGTGAGTATTCATCGTTTCTTCTTGTTACTACTTCTTGTAACCTTTGTATTAAATTGTGTTGAGAGCTGCTAAGACACCAATATTAGTAAAAATGAGTTATTTACAAAGCTTTGAAGCGCATTTGGTTCACCTTGCAAAAGGAATATGTTCTTTTAAACTTTATATATGTGTTTGATATTGTTTAATTTGTCAGGATTAGGATTACCAAGATGATGAGGTGCTTCAGAAAAATTAGAATCTTATTCCCATTCTTAGAAAAGGATTTTTAAATTTAGATTGCTCAATCTTATTCCCATTCTTAGAAAAGGATTATTAAAGGAATGGAAGGAATTATGAGGATGAGAACAGGATAATGTTAAAGGATTTTTATTTCTAGCTTCTGGAGGAAGATACATTCAGTGAATTCAACTAAAGCTTGAAATGTTGGTTATAGATGGATATACAGTTGTGCAACTTTGTTTTGTTTCCTTCTTCTTCTTCCTATCCCTTTTTTTTTTTTTTTGGTTGGAGTTGATTAGGAAAAATGCTCCCCTCGCATTCATCCATGCCCCACATTTCAAGATGTTATGTCTATCCTGTTAGATTTTGTGTACCAGTAAACTGATTCTTCTTGCTTTCAGTTAAATGTTATTGGACAGCTTCTTGGTTTTATTGGGTCTGGCTTGTATGCCTACTACAAGCTCATTGGAAAATAGTGCTCATGCTTCAAACTGCTTTCATCTTTTGATCGGAGAATGGAGATGACCTACTGCTGTTGTTTTATTCCACACAAGCCGAATACGTTGTTCTGGAATCTTGGAATAAACAGCAAGATAATGTATGGGAACTTCTGGTTAGTCAGGCTTCCTGGTTGGATATTTGCTGCTGGGATTTAAGCCTGTATATTATCAACGGAGACAAACGAAATATCACTTCCGAAATGCGTGTTAGAGGCTTTCTTTTTTATTAAAAAAAGAAATATATTTAAAACAAAAGGACATCTACTATGTCCTAACCATTAAGCAGTTACTTGCAATCAGATCACAGGAATAATATTAGCTAGTCCAGCCTTTTTTGGGCGAAGCTCGCTTACCACCAACTGATAAGAAATTTCGGTTGGACTGTAATGCACTTCTTAACACTATGATTAGCATTGTTATTTTTGTTATTATTATTGCCTTGCCAGCATTGATATTTATATCAAGAATAATTGTGTATGGGATAAATATTTGCTATCTCGGATTTGCTATGATGTGTTCCTGCCAATCGTATTTAAACACGTAGATAAAAAATCAATATATAACAATGGAAGCTTGTTCCATCATTTTAAGTGTTTATATGTGATTGGTTGGGACATAATTGAGACATAGAATTTGGGACAACAAACATCCATCCTTGTGTATGGATATAGCTGTTAAGTAAGAGAGTCAATTTGGACAGATCTAGCTGAAGTCCCCAAAGGCGAACATCCCCGAGTGTTTGTTCTGACTGACTTAGACCGGATCGAAACTTGCAAAGATTGTATATGTAAAGGTGCCATGCCATGTTGATTGGCTTCCTACTTTTTTTGGACCATGGATGAGAAATTTGAAAATGCCTCTAGAACTAATGTCTTTCTCCTTGCTTGGATCCTGTTTGTGGCATTCCCGGAGACCCTAAAGATAGTTCTACCTTCTAAATGTTTTATTGAATCCACTCGATTTAGGAACCGACCAAGGATGAAAGGTTGAAGTTGGCGTATACTGTTTGCAACTCATATGAGAGCCAGTTAATCGGACGTAGTCATTGTTTGCTGGCGGGCGGCTGCCTACCCTCACAAGAAGGGGGGTGAAGTAGATTGGAGCATTCCTCGTGGGATTTCCAATTCGTAGGCATCCATGCCATGATCGATTAGGACTCGGCCATTCCATTGCGTTTTAGTAGGATGGAGTGTGAAAGCTATTTTATTAATAATATTTATTTCAGCATTTGGTTTAGAGTAACATGCTGGAATAGTTCTCTAAGAATAATGTCAAATGGATGGAAATAGTTACCCTAAGCTTCTTAGAAGAATGCGTATATGATATAACATATAATATCTATTAATGAAATTGTATATTATATGATTAGTAGGTATCACCGTAGCTTTGCAACACTTGATTTTTCCAATTCCGCGAGATATGCTAATACCTAAATAAGGGGAAAATTTTTTTCCCTAACGCTGTGTACGTAGATTAGCTAATAACTTGATCAAACGGCAGGAATCATATATATTAGGGGGGAAAAAATCAAACCAAACCATTCCATAAATTGAACTAAAACAAATAAAAAAGTGTTTTTAAATTTGGTTTGGAAATTTTCTAATCCAATCAAATAAATTGAATCAAACCGTTTTGAAAAGTCATAATAATATTTTTTTATAACTAAAAAAAATTATTTTTATAATACCGTAATTAAAAGAATTTTTAATTTATATTTATTGAAATATATTTAAATTTTAAGATCATAATTTATTAAGTATATATAAGTTGATTCAAACTTTATACTATTTTGCTAACTTACGGGATAAAATAAGCTATCAAAATATGGTTCAATTTATAAACTAAGCCAAACCAAATCGAAATTTTATGGTTTAGAAAAATTCCTAAACGAAATTGTATAGTTTGGTTTAAAGTAATAAAAAACCAAATTAAATCAAACCACATTTACCCTTACATAATACTCTTTTACACATTAATATACATAGTTAAATGTGCAATTCAATCACATTCATATAAGGTGAAATTCCCTCTAAATAACCACAACTCTTTGATTTCCTATATTGTGACGACCACTAAGACCAATCCACAACCTGCCTATCACATATAAGCCTTGATGCTAGATTGATAACTTCTCTCTCTCTCTCTCTCTCTATTACTTTTTAACCTATTTAATGGTTACCAATAGGTGGTCCACAACCTTTGAACATTTCCCCTCATTAGTTAGCAAAAGTCTTGTGTCAAAATTAGCCACCTCATCTTGACTTAACCTACTTAAATGATCATTGCTAATTGATCCACAATTTGCATACATAGATCCTCATTAGATAGTCACCTCAATTTTCATAAAAAGCTCATATCTCTTGTTGATTTCTGACGGCATCAGATGGTCAAGAATGAGATCTAAAATCTATATATAGATGCTCCTCCTCATTTGTAATAAAGAAGTTTATAATGAACACCATCATGTTATCAAGATCTTGCTATGGAAGATCAAATAACTAATCAAACTAAGAACATTTAACTCCTATTCAAGAACAAGGAAGCTCTTACATGTGCAAGAGAGCTTCTAAGACTACCTATTCCACCTACCACGGCTCTTCCTAACCACATTCCTCTATGTTAGCAAATCAAGACTTTTCTCATATTAGTTAAAGTGTAAGTCATAAGAGATACAAGTGACTAGCATCAACCCCATATAAGCATTATCCCTAACTTTAACTACCTATAATTAGTTCATATCAAGTTATGTAGTTAATATAAAAATAGGAGAGTTTGGTTATCCAATCAATTAAACACTCCCAAAAGGTTTCATTCATGATAATTGCCCAATTTAAACCAAGTCAAAAGGGTAAAACTTGAGTTTGAGCCATCATTGTAATACCGATTGATTTTTATCCTAGATAAGAAAGCTGTCAAGGGTCAAGAAGTTCATCAAGGTTGGGTTAAATTAGAAAAAAAAAATTATTTATAGAAATATTATTTTTGTTTTAAAGCTAGATACATTTTTTTTTTTTGGTAAGTAAATAATTTTGTTAGATGACAAAGAAAATAAAACCACTGTGGGAGTAAGGATTACAAAATCCCAAAACAAAGAAATCTATAGTAAACCAAATAACATCAATTTACAAGGATTTTGACATAGTTTAGAATTTTTCTAAGAACAAAAGGAAGAGAAGGGATAGACTTTCCCAATCAAACAATATTGTGCACTCTCCACAAACAATAAACCACCATTAAAAGTGCTACTTGAGAAGGCAAGAAAGTTGAATGTAGTTGAAAAGTGCATGCAGGAGTGATTCCTCACCACATAGAGAGAGTTACGGCCACCCAACTCTTCAACAAGTTGGGTCCAAATTCATGAGGAGAATGTAAATTGAAAAAAAAAAAAAAATAGATGCTTGTAGCTCCTATCACCATTGTTGCATAGATAACACTGTGACTAGGACGTAACACCCCAAGTATGAAGCTTGTCTAAGGTAAACAATTTCTCATTTTAAGCAAGCCATAAAATAAAAGAGTGGCATGGCAAAGCTTTAGAACCCCATACTATTTTCCACTAATGAACTGCAATTCAAGATGTTCTTGTTGTATTATAAGCACTCTTGATGGGCAAAGGACCTAATTGAAGCAAGGGTCCATAAGAGAGAATTCAAATAGTAGCTATTCAATGTAATAGAAGATGGGATATGGAAATTCTCCTAAAAAACACCATGTGGCAATGCCTAACCACTATGAAAAATTAGAGAGCATAAAATGGTACTCAGTGGTATATATATATTGAATATCTCCCTAACACTATAGGAATCTACAAGAGGATTAGAAGGAAATTGGGAATCTATCTAAAGGGCAATGGATAAACCATCACCCACTTTTTAAAGGAAATGTAGCTGAGAATAATGGTGTATCTTTAGGATCTTCCTCCACCTCCAAGAACAAATTAAAGGGCATCTTGTGGTCTAAACACTGTTGTCTTTGATAAATTTGGTACGAATTTGGTCCACTATATGCTTCCAACATCATGCTTGCACAAGTTCCAAATGTATTTTGATCAAGTAACTTTATTCTAGGTTCTTAAGTTAAGAATCCCAAGCTATCCACTTTAGAGGTTTACAAACAACTTCTTGGCGCACTTTCACTTTTATAGAGAAATTTGATCTTCCACTCCACAAAAACTTCCTCATTAATTGCTCAATATGGTCAATAACTTTTAAAGGGATGATAAAAGTTGATGTACAATAGACTTGCATAAAAAATATGAAAATTTTGATAAGTTGGAGTCTTCTCCTATAGGAGAGAATTTTACTAGTCCAAGAGGAGACAACTCAAAATCCTTTCCACCAATGCATTACAATCTTGTTTTTTAAGCTTGGACGAGATGAGTAGAACTCCAAGGTATCGAACAGGTAAGTTGCCTTCTTAAAAACCAAGACATTATACAATAGCCTCTTTAGTAAGCATAGTAATGTTGCTAAAGAAGATTTTACTTTTCTGCTTATTGGCCTTAAGGCCAAAAAGAGCCTCAAATGAAGACAATGCTTGCTTAACAAGAGTAATAGATGCAACATCACCTTTCTAAGAGATTATCAAGTCATCCGTAGGACAAAGATGGGTTATCCTCTCCTCTTTGCACTTCCAATTGAAAGAGAAAATCAAAGAAGTTATATTCCTCACAAGAGCACAATAAGAACTTCCATTGCAAGTACAAATACATAGGTGATATTAGGTCTTCTTGATGAAGACCTCTAGTGCATGAGAAAAAGCCCACTAATTCTTCATTAAGATTGATTAAAAACTAAGGAGTAGAAAATTATTGTAAGAGGAGCCTTCTATAGGGACCTAGAAAGTTGAAAGTGACACCATGTCCAAAAATTCCCAATTGAGAGTGTCATAAGCCTTCAAAATGTTTACCTTTAAGGTGCATCTTGAACTCCCACGGCTTAAGTGATAGCCATAGACTAACTCTTGGGCAATAAAGATGTTGTTGATAATCTTACAACCTAGAACAAAAGAAAATTGCTACTTACTAATAAGGGAGGGTAGGAATTCCTTTCGCTTAGATTAAAGCGACACAGAAATGGCCTTGTATAATGCATTACAACATGATATAGGCCTAAAAGTGAAGAACTAAGGCAAGTTTCTAAAAGCTAGATACATTTTAATATCAATTATGTATAAAACATTTTTTTTGTTAAAAAAATCAAATTATTAACACCTAACCAATCACCTTAGATTATAAAATGATGGTTCATGATAAGCTTAAAAAAAAAAATTCTAAAACTAGAAAGGAATAAAATAATTGAAGGAAATCAACAAAGTTCTTCTTTCTCTTTCATGTCAAGCTATGTGAACTTACTAAAACATTTCTCTTTTTTTTCACTCTTAGTTACCACTGCTTCTTCTTCTACTTTATATCCATTCAATAATATATCAAGATTTAGAGTACAATAAAACCCTAATGGGAGTCACAAGCACCAATAATTGATCAACCAATCTTGTACCTACTCTTTGCCATCACTTTTAGCTTTACCACTATAACACGGCTTCTTTATCTTCATCAGTGAAATCAATAAAGTAAGCAATGGCTCTAAGCTTCTCATCGTCCACTTCCTCATTCACTATAAGATGTTTGAGCAACTTCAATTCAGTTGTTGGGTAGAGCATTATTAAAGGTGTCTTAGTGCTTTAACAAAGACCTTGCCATGATTGAAAGAGGTTAAGCTTTCTTCTCTCTTTCTCTCTCTCTCTCTCCCCTCTCACTTCACTCTTGGACTTTGTTTCTTGTGATCTTGTTGGAAGTAAAAAGAACTTCTACCTTGAAGAATGACCAATTTTGAGGAGAACTTTATCCCACTACTAGGCTGGTTAGAGAATTGTAGTTCTCTAGTTGTTTGAGTTTTAGGTAGTGTATGAATTAGCCTTGGGTCTAATGCTCAATTAACCTTGTAAGAGTAGCTAGTTTAATTGTGTTTTTTAAATAATAATGTTTTGAACAAGTTCCTTCTAGTAATTTGGTTGACCAAACTATTACAAAATTAAACTTGTGCTTATTAATTGAGTTTCATGAACATAAATCTTGTTTTATTATAATTTTAACTTTAGTTAAAGTTCAAAATTTCCAAATCCTTTTACTTCATTTTATTCAATTTCTAGTTTCCACTTTAGTTTTATAGTTATATTATCCCATTCTCTCCTTACTTTTAACTTAGTTTTTCATTTAAATACTTAGGGTTGATTAAACCAATTTAGGTCAATAGGTACTCTAGTAAGTTTTGGTTCCATAGTCTTCCTTCATCATGGGTAGTTTAAGCAAAGGTTAGTGAATCTTTTTAAAGTTGTAGTATAAAAATTTCTTTTTAACCTCATTAAGTTTGCTAGGTATATTGGTTTCTTAGTTTAGCTACCTAGTCTACTAACTTGGTTGTAGGCCATTATCTCTTTGTGGTTGATTGAACCATATTAGTGACCAATTCACGGTTAAATTAATTTGACTAGCTAAATCAATCTAAGAACAAAATTGCATAAAACTCCAAAAGTACATAATATTTAAGAATTATCAATCAATCCAAATCTAAACTAAACTTAACTATAATTCATAGTCATTTGATGCACTAACGTTGCTCCCATTCCAAGACCAAAGGTTATATCATCATCTTTTACTTGAAATTAGAGTTTCTAAAAAATGTATGAGTTAGTACATAAACACTTTGCATGCACGCAAGACATAGCCACAATATACATGAGCCTAAATAGATATATTAATGCACCAATTATGACAAGCAACTATCATCAAACCAATACTTTCTTTTATGTAAACAAAAAAATATATGTGAACAATTTGATGACAATTACAAGTGAAAATTATCAATTTGCCCTTACTTTCAATTTATCTTCTAAGGTATTTCAATTACTATAAAATGGTTGAAGGCCATTTCGATGATATATAAAAGGATTAACGGTATAAAGCATTTCATTTTCATCATTTTACACTTTACATGTTTGTATTTAGTTATACATTGGAAAAATACAAATAAACACATGTAAAGAAAAAGAAAAGATTGAAAAATGTTTAGATTAGAGAAATGAAAATGGGACAAAATTTATAGTTTTTTTTAATACATTTTACATGTCTATTTTTAATGAAGCTAACATTTTTAAATGAAAGGAAAACATAAATATATAAAGTATACAAAACCAAAATATAGGTATTGCTAATGGCTCATTTCCTCCACTGAGCCTCCAAGACCAATGCTAGCTAATAAAAAATAATCACACATGTAGATAACCAGGACGATGGGATAGGTGGCATAAGCTTGAAGATAAGCATGATTCCTATTGTCCTTTTTTGTAAGATATGCTCCACATAAGCACATATACTCCTACCAAATTAGAGGGTCACAGTGTGGTGATTGCTAGCCAACAATAGTGCATCACCCTAGTCTATAAATACTCCCATGCAACGACAAGTAAAAGGATACACACACTCTTAAACCCAAAATTGTCTAGTTGTTGCTATTCTTTCACTTTCTTCAAACCCTCACTGACTTGAGCATTAAAATAGTCACGTCAGAGAAACCTTGGGTATTCCTTATGTCACATTTGCTCTTCTTGTAAGCCTTCATTATTCCTAGCATTCAAGACTACCTTAGGTCTAGTTCAAAACTCTCATAAGAACCAAGCGACAAGAAGTATACAAAATGAAAAATATATTGATTAAATATTAGGGTTCTATCATTTCCATCGTGTCATTTATTTATCTTAGACTATAAAACTTACCCACAAAGACTCTTTTAATTCAATGGTATAAATATCAGTCTCCTAATGAAATAAATTAGGCTTAATTATTTTCTTCCCATAGTTTTAATAGTTGTATATGTGTGTGTAGAGAAAGGAGTTAGATTGCTCCTTGTGGGCAAACTTATTTTAAAAAAAGGGTTTAGAGTAAAGTATTTTGGCAAATATTGTAATAAAATCGCATGTAGAAGCTAGAATTTTTTTTTTCAACCATTATCCTTGTGGATTTTACAAAGAAATTGCATTTTGAGTATGCCATTTAGAAATCGCATGTAGTAGTTGTGATAACTAAATCAGATCTCACATGTGCGATTTGGTTGAGCTTATATCCCTAACACTCTTCTTCCTTATTTCCTTTGGATCAACACCTCTTTCTTACTAAAACTAAAAACTCATGCGATTTCCCCCTTCTCTCTAAAGCCTAGTCACTACAAAGTGTTTTTTCGGTCAAAATTTCCACATTGGTGTTAGAGCTTGGTTTTACATGTTTGTTGGTTACTTTTTATTCTTTTGGTTGATTTGTCTTAAGCTATCAAAGGTTTCTAACCGATTTTTTTTTTTTTAGTAATTATTTCTAACCAATTTAATTGAATAAAAGTCAGATATAGAAGATATGATTTTTAAATCTTACCCACAACTTCTTATTTATAAATGGTGCTTACAACATGTGATTTCTTCGTTGTTTTCTCCATTATATACTACCAAATAGGTTAAGATAAAATTGTAATTTCTAATTGGGATTTTACAACCGTAATTGCTAAAATACTTTCGGCGAAACCATATTTTAAAAAGTAGTTTACTCGGGCAAACTCACCCTTCTCTATATGTGTGTCGACATATTTATGTATCACCCCCACAAAATAAAAGAAGAAATGCATTGGGAAAACTGAAATCCCGTAAGAGGCACGTGCGATCTGTGCTAAGAAGGCGCCCTCGGTGTCTCTGTCTCTCCCTTCTCCCGCTCCATCTGATGATCTGAACCTCATCAATATTTTGTGGCACACAAAGAGATAACCTTTTCCCCCAAAATCTCTTCCTATTCATCATCACTCCTTTCCTTTCGCTCTTCTCTTTGAATCTTAAATCCACAACCCAATTATCATCACCATCTCCCTTTGTCTCTCTCTCTCTCTCTCTCCACCACCACCACCACCACCACCACCAACAACAACAACACAGAAGCAGAAACAACCATAGCAGCAGCCATGGCCAACATGATCATGGCCTCCTGCAAAACCCAAATCCCAACTACCCCATCTCTCCCTTCCTTAAGAACCCCCAAACCCAGAACCCCATTCCCCACTCTCTCTCTCCCCAAACTCAAACTCCCTCAAAAACTCAGCATCCCTTCACTCTCTCTCCTCGCCACCACATCCTCCACTACCTTCCTCCTCCTCATGAACCCACTTCCCGCCTTCGCCGAGGAGTTCGAAAAAGCTGCCCTTTTCGACTTCAACCTCACGCTTCCCATCATAATGGTCGAATTCCTTCTCCTCATGGTTGCCCTTGACAAAATCTTTTTCACCCCATTGGGGAAATTCATGGACGATCGAGATTCTGCCATTAAAGAGAAGCTCAGCAGTGTTAAAGACACTTCTGCCGAGGTTAAGCAGCTCGAGGATCAGGCCGCTGCCATTATGAAAGCTGCTCGGGCCGAGATATCGGCCGCTTTGAATAAGATGAAGAAGGAAACACAGGCCGAAGTGGAAGAGAAATTAAAGGAGGGAAGGATGAAAGTAGAGGCGGAGTTGCAAGAAGCATTGGCTAATATGGAGAAACAGAAGGAAGAGACTATCAAGGCTCTTGATTCTCAGATTGCTGCTCTCAGCCAGGAGATTGTTAAGAAGGTCCTTCCTACTCAATGAAATTAGTAATTGCAATTGTAATTTTTAGTCGAATTTGATGCCTGTTCTGATAATCACATGAAAGAACACTCACTGCGTACTATGTTCTGTAAACATGACCTATGTTGTCCCTATTTTATTCATGGGTCTTTCTTCCAGCGGCATCTTCTCACCTATCCATGGAAACTTCAATTATAATTATTGATTAATACCAGTAAATGATGTAAGGTAATTGGGAACTGTAATTCAACCGATACTTATTTACTGTATGTATATTAAGAAAGATCCAGATCCACTTTGCTGCCTCAATGACGAAGAACTTTCAATTTCACTTAAAAAAACATTATTTGCCAGAGGAAATCGATTGCTTTGCGCTAGCTAAAGTCTTGAGTCATTGAAATCCAATAGTTGTATGCGAATTTAAAGCGTGTTTGTTTTACCAAACTTTTCTTCAACGTTGGTAATAAATGATTTCCAATTGTTACTATAACGTACCGATTGGACACCGGTACTAAAAGGGAGACAAATTTTGTGTTTTAATATCTATATTTCTGATCACCACCTATAACTTACCATGAGATCACTATACAAGTATTTGGCAACGGTAAAGATAGAATTGTGATATTAAAAAAGGGTTTAAACTTTAAAAATATATATATATGTTTTTAAGGTGCCTTTAAACAGCACTACAGATCCTTATTTTAGATGATGATAAGGAGAACAATGCGTATATTCATTCTTTTCTTTTTCTTTTTTAAGAATTTGTGGACTTATCCAAGTCTGTGTTTGTTTGTTGGGCATTTTTACTCTCGTTTTCAGTCATAATTTTGGAGGAGGGTGCACTTGGTGTTTCCAATTTTCATACAGAAAAGTTGATACGTTGGGTGTTGCATACGCTGTCTGTCATAAGGAAATCTAATGGAAGTTTCGAGTATCAAGGTTCCTTAAGATTCACTACTCTCTTTGATCATTTGTTGTCAATCGGGAAACTCATATACTCATTTAAACACTACCCCTGTAACGAAATCCAACAGAGCACGGAGACAGAACAATTAGGGAAACAAGTTCAACTCAGACTCCATCCAAAAGTTAATTTGTTCTCATATAATCTTTGTTCACTTCAAGTTTTATAACTCACCTGATGAACTCTCAAATGTTTATTAGTGAACCCAGCAAGCGGAAATAAATAAATAAAAGGATCAGGTGCTCAAGATCCAATGTAAAACCGGTGGGAATTGAGAAAAGTTTTGTTGAAGTCTGAACTCCAATATGAATTTAATCCATATAATATCTTCTGATTTGGCTGCAAACTAAATGAAACGTCAAATATGAAGCAAGCACTTTCCCTAAATAAATAAATGTAGTTAACGCCCTTTGCAATCGTCGAATAAGCGAACCTGCATGACCGTTTGCAATGCAAAGCTTCTTTGCATGGCATTCATCATCCAACATGAAAAAGTGTGGGTGGTGGTGGTGGAAAATTAGCCTGTCTGAACAAGGCTTTCAATCAGTTTTCACTTTTACAAAAAAAAAAAAAAAACGCAGGATATTTTAGCTTGTAAAAATGCTGTTTAACGAAACATAAAACCAGGCTTTCAATGGAACATACAAAGAAATGATAAAGCAGAGGCAACTGCACAAATTGAGCAGGAAGCCAGCTTTCGTTGGGATCAATTTTTCTGGTTAAATAAATGTACTAACACATCAATATGTAACTTACATTCATAACACGATGGGAGACTTGGATGAAAATGATTTTTCATTTTTCCTTCTAGGCTGGTTTTCGTCAATCAACTTGTGGATTGATGTTTTGGCCAACAGTGATGGGATCGAGGTTCTCTGAATTATGCTTAGCACCACAATCATCTAATCTAATTTAGGTTCCAACTTTTGCATAGTTATTTCATTCCCATTTAATTAAGTTGTTTATTTGATGGGTTTTAGTCAAATTTTTTACCTAAAAAGTGAGGAAATATGTTGTATAATAAATATAAATTGAAACTTTTAGATCAATTGGTTGTAATGTTAGCCATAATACTCTATGCATATATGTTACGATGCCTAGTTCCAACACCTCCTAGTCCCTAGACTTAGATGTACAAAGAAAACCTTTTGAAGGGCAAACAATCCACTTATTCAAATCCTCACTGAGCATAGTGAGGAGTAAATGATAACACTTCAGTTGCCTCTAATGTGTTGCTACCAGCTAATTGCTTGCATTATACCTGCACAAAAGTGTTTCAATGTTTTCTTGTTGACGGATAACTCGATTATACTACCCACTACTTGTTTTATTTTTATTTTATTTATAGATAGCCGCCCAAATAAAGTAAAAACTTCCTTGTCTGGGTTTTCCTTTGCATAACCAACAACTAGCGGCACTCTCTTTTCCATATATGTGCAAGATCGCATCACCTAGAGCCTGTAACCATGGAGAGAATTTTACAATCCCAACCAAACAGGAACATATTACGTGGATGCTGCTGATTTAAACATCACAAGTGTGTTTCTTTTACCACGCCACCACCCCCCAACAACCCGTAACTATTGCACTTCTAAATTCAAATCAATGCTCTACCCTTATTGATACGTCCCTTGCTATTAGTTTGTCGCTTATTTTTGAAAAGCAAGCCTACATTTACACAAACGCATATATTGATTATACCATTGTTATTCATAGCTCGGCTGCCCCACGGTAGAGCTTTAGTTGCTCGGCGGCCTCTTTTGGGGGTGCATGTGTCTGCATAGCTATCATTCTTGCATAGCCCTATCGAAATTGTTGGCTCTTCGTACCCATGTAAAGACGACCATCAGATCATGTACTTGGACAAAGTTGACCATGCATATGGCACCACCGAATCATGGAAATCTGATATAAACCGTTGACCTTTTACCTCTAATCCCCGACGTCTGCTAGTTCCTTTCAAGTGCTCAAGCTGCGCAATATTTTGCACATCCCAGAACAACTACAAATGAAGTACCATACTCCAATATTACACTTCATCATGCACTACGGGCTCACCACTGTTGAAATGATTACATGCAGGATTTTAGTCTTAGCGTTAAAGTATCCAAGGCGAAACAAAGGTTGTTTTAGCCGCCAGGTTGGAAACTGAGATAATGTGGGAAATTGTAATGGACGTAGATAGAAAGAACTTCATTCGCCATTAGTTTAGCAAAGAAAGGAAACTTCATTTACTATGTAATGAGAACAGGGAATGGCAGGATGGTAGTAGTATATCATGCTGGCCATTTCTTCTTAGATTCACCTTTAATTTGATAATGTTGACATCTAGGCATGGAACTAGGATTCAAAATGCTTATATTACAGTTGATGGCTCTAAAAGCTCCACTAATTATTTTGAAGAAACAGCTCTTAATACATCCTCTTTTTCCTCCTATTAGAGATTAACCAAAAGAGACAGTAACAGGCTAACGTTATTAGCTGTAAATTTTTTTTTTGGGGTAAATTCTTAGCTGACAATTTGCTTGCAAAAACAGTTGTTCCTCAATATTACATTCATGACATACTGCCTAATACTCAATACAAGTAACTTTTACATTACCGGAAGAACTTCTTACATCTGGATGTGCAATAACATATTAGACCCACCACACGGGCAACCTTTTCCTCTTATAGTACAAGAAAACATACCAAAAAATTTTTTTAAAAAAAGAAAAGAAGATAAAGAAAACATGCTGAGGTTTCTATATACAAAATACAATCGCTAGCTCAACCTTCTAAACCTACATCAGTAGCTACACCAGCTTCTCTAACAAATTGCTCACTCAAAGCTGATAGCCTTGCAACACCCATTTTTAGCTCAGTAAAACATTCATTGTTCTCAGAAGCACCAATCTTATAATCAGAGCTGTTGTTCTGATTGAGAATACTTGTATCTTTATCTGCATTGATGCTCAAGCTAGCCTTGGCTAGTAACTGTCTGCTCATCTCTGTGAGCTTTTGGAGCGCACTGGTTGCAGCTTCAACTTCTAATTGTGCTGCTTCCAGCTGAAGCTTCTCGTTTGCCAGCTCACTCATAGTCTTCTCGCCAACTCTCTCTTGTGACAGCTCATAAAGCTTCCTAAAATCACTAGCGTCATTGATCATTTGTTCCTTCAATTTCTTTAGCTCCTTCTCCTGGTCATTCAGTTGTGCAAGGACAGTTTCAAGCTCTTCATCTTTAAGCACAAGATCCCTTTTTGCACCTAAAACTTCAAGTTCTTTTTTCCTTAAACTTTCCTTCATCAACTCCACCTCAGTTTCAAGCTGTTTATTTTTCCACTGAAAACCATTAGTTGGTTCCATGGTATGTTGTTGCAACAGATTGTCCTCAACATAGTATGGGCTTAGTGCATCATTCTTCTCAGCCTTTGCGGAAATAACAAGCTTGCTAGTAAGATCCACAATTCTTTCTACTACTGATTCAGCTTCAGCATATTTCACTTTCGCTTCAGTGAGCTCCTGCTGCATGTTCTCAGCATGTTCCTCTTTCTCCTTTAGCAAACTAGTTGCCTGGGTAAGTTCATCTTCTCTACTGTTCAAGAGAGCCCTCATATCATCAACTTCTTGGTTTACTTCCTCAAGATTCTTCCTTGCATTCAACAGTTCACCATCTTTCTCTTCCAAAATAAGCTGAAGAGCAACCTGCTCAGACTTCAGATGCTGGATTTCCAGTTTAGCTTCCACCAGCTCCAATTCTTTACTTTGGAGAAGACATTGAGCATCATAAAACTCAATATTCCTTTTATCTAGCTGACTTTGGAGAAATGAGGTCTCCTGAATTGCCTGCTGAAGAGAAGCCTTTTCCATCTTCAACTGTTCTTGCAACTCTTGCATCAGCTCTTTCTCAACTACCAAATCTCGCTCAAGCTCCATGTTTCGAGCCTCAGCAACCCTAAATTTAACTCTTTCACTTTCTACTTCAATTTGGGCATCCTTCAAGCTGGTCATGTATTGCACGACACTTTCCTTCTGCTCTTCAAGTTCAGCTAATTGCTTTTCCAAAAGCTTCTCTTGCAATTCCATCTTCTGTCTTGAGGATGCTAAGGATTTTTGAGAAGAAATCAATTCAGACCTTACATCCACAAGAAGCCTCTTAACTCTCCCGAAATCCTCCAAAGCCTCATTTGATTCGTCGGCTTGTTTAGATGCTTCATCTGCCAATTTCTTCAGCTCCTCTTGAGCTAGTAACCACTCCATTGTCTGCTTCTGCAAATTGGATTCTGCAGCTTTTAGCTTCTCCTCTTCAGCCTTCCTCAACTCCAAAGAAACCTCTAATTCTTCTTCTTTATTGCTGATTGTTTTTTGAAGTTGTTGAATTTCAAGTTCTTGTTTCTTTATAACTACATTGGCTTCATTCAGCAGCTGAGCCTTGGATTTAAGTTCAGATTCAACCTCACCAACTCTCTTATCCTTTAGTATTAGCTCATTTTTCATCTTTTCCAACTCATCTTCTTTCAATTGCAGTGATGATCTAGTCGAAATAATCTCCTGTCCTCTCTCCCTAAGGCTAACTTTTAACTCTTCTATTTCTCTGGCTTGAGAAGCCAACTCTAAATTTGCCTGATTCAAATTGTTTTGCAATTTTTCCTGCTTAGAGAGAGTACTAGCAATCACTGCCTCCCGATTATCCAGCTCCTCCTTAATGCGATTCAACTCACTATGCTCCAACAAGACCCTTTTCTCTGCCTCTTCTAAATCATCTTCTTTCTTCTTTAGAGCAGAAAAAGCATCAAGAAGATCAGATTCCAATGTTTCCAGATTAAGATCAAGCTGAATTTCTCCTGCAAGATGAGAATCTCCATTCATTTGTTCTTCCAGTTTATGCGCATGTGTAAACAGTCTTTCAAGAAGAACTCTTGCAGGTTCAGTTGCCCCATTTCCATTGAGGCTTTTCTTCCAACTATCAGAAATCGCCTTAATGCAACACAGTTTATGCAAGGAACTTCTCCTCACATCCTTGAAACTTAAAAGGGACAATATATGCTGCTTATTTCTTAGCCCCAGACAGCACTGCACAGAACAAAGTCCACAAGAAGAATTGAGAGAAGGCAAAACATAAGCCAACACCAAAGTGACCAAACCTTTTCCTTCTAATAATCCCGTACATGCAACCAATGAATTGAACAAGATGATAATTCTATTATCTTCAACAACTGCTTTACTGCAGCCCTCACCACCAGCAAACCTCATTCAACATTAATTAAAATCCAAAATTATAGAGATGAAGGATATATTCTGCATGATATAGCCATTATTGCACACCACTGAAACTATCTTTACTGAAGCAATTGATATCATGTTTTCTCTTAATGACTACATAAGGGAATTTTTTAATGAAAATTCTCTCAAATTACGCAAACTACTGAGTAAGAGAGGGAGCTTGGAAGCTCACAAAATATGAAGTCTTATCAGTTCACCCACTAAACTTGAAAGTTTTATATAATTAACCAAGTCCCTCAAAGCCCTTCTACACAAGACGTCTAAATATTGATTTAAAAGAAGAAGAAGAAGAAGAAGAAAAGAAAAGCAAAGAAAAAAAGTGTATTCTAAGAACTAGAACTATAAGATGAAAGGTCAAAACTTAATAAAGCAGGCTCTTGATAGCACAGGCAAACTTGGGAAAATGGCACTAGGACAAAACAGATGAAAGATCAAAACATAAATAGGAAATATTACACCAAAAAGCTTATGTCCATAAGTTTTTATGCATTACAGGTCCTATAGCTTTCAAACAAACTTTCAAGAGTCTGACCTTTTAAAGGTGCAGATTTAAGGATCTTTGTCACAATGCCATTACCACCATCTAACATGTCACCGCACTCCATAAACCATTTTTGGTGTGGCTTAGACAATATAGCAACTGTGTTTGTCAGATAGCCACCAAATGAAATAAATTTCACAACATTAACTTGAAAATATTAGCCCCAAATATAATTCCTAAAGTGAAATTGAATTGCAAAGTTAAAACCCACATGCGAAGCAAAATCGATAGCATGGTAATGATGTTTGCAAAGGGAAGGAAAAGAGTTGAAGAAAGATAAAGTGCAAGTTCATCATCAATCAGATCATCTAGGAACACCACATTGTTAGTAGTGGGCTTTTTATATAATACAATATCTAAACTAGGATACACTTAAGATGATCGAAACTACACACATTGAGATTTTGTCTAACTTGCAGTAATATGCTTCACCATTGTGCCCTTGATGCTACTTTTTAGGAGGTTACTCATCTTGTGATTGCTCTCACTAGGCATGTTTAACCTTTGAGCTCTCAAGGCCACAACATTAAGAGGCAACTTAGATCTTTTACGATACCATCACCTCTTATTTATGGATCATACAATCTTGGATGGCTCAAAACAGAAAGTAACAAAGAGGTTGCCCCACATGCTCAAGAGATGGCCCTCAATATGGAGTACTTTGTCCAAAACAAATTCAAGAGGTGGCTCCCTTAGCATGGCATTTGTCTTGTCTGGCACCTAGCTCCTCCATCAACTAGTGAATTGCTCTCATATTATTTGTACTCACATCACATATTGAGGTATTCTTGACTTTGACCCAATATGCCTTATGGTTTTCTCCTTGGTACTATTTCTAAAGAGGTCACCCACCTCAAGACTGCTCCAAACTAAATATGATTAACCTTAGATATGTAATAAACTCCAGACCACTACAACAAAAAGAAGTTTCAAGGTTTGAACAGTCTATCCTCTTTTCTAGGGATATTACAACCCTGTCAACAGGATATAGATGGAGAGAACTTCATAGGTTTCCTTGGTACAAAGATATGTGTAGTGTTTGTGGATTATTTTTGGGAAAAATCATCTCGTATTTTAGTATACCCACAAGTGTGACTTTGAGTGACTTTTCTAAATTTTATTCATGGGTGAAGCCATCTAACAATGATGTTTTATATATTGAGGTGAGCATGCTTTCTTTGGGTTGTAAATAATGCCACCTAAGCAACATTTAAAAGTAGCTATCGGATTGCATTGACATGTTGGATTCTGATAACAAGTATGATCAGAACACCAAATATGCACTTTTCAGCCCTTAAAAATGTTTTAAAATGCTGAGTCAGTATATTGCATAAACTTCGGTCAGCTTGGGGCTCTTCTTATGCAAATTCCCCAATAGTGTGAAGTCACATGTAGGGTTGTGTGATAGCAAACAAAGATCCAAAATCGTGCATCTTTTAAAATGTGAGGCCATAAGCACAATCTCTGTAACTCAAACTCCTCTATTGTGTTTGCCAAAACCAAGCGCTTAAATACAAACTTGAAAAATGTGGGCCCTATGGTGCCTAAGCCCCATAAACACTTACCTTTCTAGTGCAATTTTCTCCATTTAATTTTATGAGAAAGAAATCCTTAGCTCACTAGTACATGCAGCTAGTTCAACCTAAAGTAATAGTAAAAGAAGTTCCAAAGTACAATGGCTGAAAAAAATTAACATATATCAGAACCACGCCCTCTGACAAGGGTGAATTTGATTCTTAAAACACATTTGTCTATCATTTTTCAATTTAACCATTAATCAACACCACCCACCATAGTCAACTACAGTCAGCTCACACAAAGCACCTCTTGCTGCGGCATCTACCAAGTAGTGCAGTCGTTTCCAATCCTATAATATTTGACAAGTATATAAATTGAGACATAAGATAAGTTGAGGCTGCTTCTGGGCGAAAGAAGCTATTTATGATCAAATTGTTTTCAATCGAATTCTTATACATGAGTCGGTCATCAGCTACCACTGTTGCATTCCACTACCTAGAGCTAGCCACTATTAATTGGCAGTGCCACTATCATGGAAAACAACATCGTGTCCAGTAAATACAACAACTATGCTGGTCACATGGAAAACAAAGAGGAAGGATTTCCGGCGAAAACAAGCGCACCCAGGTCAAGAATTATTTATCTTTTTTTCTTTCCCCTTTCTTCTTTTGGTTCCCACATACATGAACGACAAGGGCACATAAGGTCAGAAGGGGATATCTAGACAACGAATAGGAACTTAATGCAACGACAACATAACAAATTAAGCAATTAACTAGTCGAAATCATAAATAATACAGATAAATATGGAAAATTAAAAAGAGAGAGATCCTTACGGAGAGGCAGAGATATGAGGAAGAAGAAGGAAGATTTGGGCTTAGAGTTGAGGAAAATCCCATGCCTCACATTTACGTCCGGAGTGCATCCGTACTTTCTTTTTTTGGCTATCCTATCTGAAATCACTTCTCTACTTAAAGATAACTGAGAGAGAGAGAGAGAGAGAGAGAGAGAGGCTTCTTGCAGCCGGAGGAAGGAACCTAAACCTTAACCCGGAAAAGAGAAAAGACTCCCGTTAGGCAATAGCACAATATCCATCCTTTTCCAGCTACATATGCTATTGTGCGCCACGTCTCATACATAAGAGTTAATGGCGTTAAAGGCCCTTTTCATTTTTGGATTTTCTTACCTAATTCTCGTGGGAGCACATCGGTTTTTCGTTTTCTTACGTGAGCATGGAGGGAAGACACTTAACACAAGAATGAGCCTTAAAAAATTCAAAAAAAAGAAAAAAAAAAAGAAAAGAAAAAACCAGCCCTTTTGACAAGGAGAGAATTTAGAAGGAAAATGTATAAATTTACTTAAATACTTCCTTAATATAAAAATATTTTGAAATTTTAAAGTATTTTGATACTATAATAAGTTTAAAAAAGTATGGGTAAATATTACATTAATATCTGAACTTTATTTATTTTTGTATTATCTAAAATTTGAAAGTATTAATATACTATCTACAAATTTTTTGATATCATTTATAACACTTACATGGGGTATTTAATTATAAAAATGAGTAAAGTTAAGGTATTTAATTATGAAAATGGATGAAATTCAAGTAGTCAATTATAAAAATATATAAAGTTTAGATAACAAATTGATACTTTGAAACTTTAGGTAGTTAACTGCAAAAATGATAAAGTTGAGGTACCAAAAAGAATATCTAATAATTTTTCATCCACAATCATTTACTCCTTTTTCCTTCTTATCTAAACAAGCATTTTTCATCTATTTTCTTTCCTTCCTACTTTTTCCCTTTATCCTAAACATAGTATAAGGCACCTATACATATACCATTCCTTTTTTGAAAATAATTATTAAAAATATGTGGTTAAAGAAATATTCACAAAAGTAGGGTAGTGAATGCACATATAGAGTATGCATTTTCATGGATTGCAAGGATTTACACTCATGGCATATGTGCCTTTAGTACAATTACACTTGAACTTAGAGTTCAAACTAAAAGTGAATAGAACACGTGTGCCTTGTTTTATTTGCCACAATTGAACTTGCACTTCAAACTAAATGTGCATAGAATAGGTGTGCCTTATTTTATTTACCCTAATCAATCCCATCATTTAGTTATTTTCTTACTTTCAATGAAACTCTCTTATAAACTTTCTTCTCTTCACTTACTCTCTCAAATCTTTTTATTATCAAGATTTTAAATCACAATTGCCACTCAATTTTGAAATTAAAGGTATGTAGTTTATCTTAATGTTAACATTTTTTTTTTTCAATTCCATCTACTAGTTATGAGTGTAGTAAAACCTTAGTTTCTCATCCTATGCCTTACTTTTTTTCTCTATTGCTGTACTGTATCATGCAACTTCTATTCTACTAGTTATATATTTGTTTATTATTCAAATACATTCCATACATTTTTTCGTCATGCAAAGTCATCTATTGATAATCTATCACAATCTTAATATCATATATATTATGATAAATTTCTAATCTACTGTAAGTCTTGTATTCTATTACTCATTTCTTTAGAAAACTTAAAATCATATGTTATGTCAATTTATATTATAATTTTTGGGTTGTTGTATATAAAAGTGTTGAATATAAAGGCATTTTAATTTATTTTAATGTGATGAAACTAAGTGATATGCCTAAGAACTAAGTTTTCATTAGGATATCAAATGTGAGTCAAGTAAGGGTGGTAGGTACATCTTAATATGGAAGAAAATGTGAAGGGGATTGAAATGGTATTAGCAAAACATGAACTATTCGAGTGGATATTATGCACCATATGAATGGCATGTGACCTAATCTTCAACTTTAATATGGCACATAAAGCAAGATTGATGGGAAATTTTTCGGCATTGCCTATACCTTCAGAACTAGATTTGGCTGATGATCCAAATTGCTTATATTTTACTTCATATCTTTTTATCTAATAAATATTTGAGAAATAATCTTATAGGTACAATAATAATTCTCTATGGGATGCTAATATATCCTACACTAGTTGATGGCCATGGGACATCTTCAGATTTACAATCAAAGACCCGCTACGATTGTTTCCATTTCGAAGCATTGGCTCATGAAGATTGATGATATTTTGTACTTTGTAATTGTTCTATGGAATATTTTATATTGTATTTTCTTTTGGGACATTTTCATTTTGATTGTAATTTCATTTTAGGACCTGTCATCTTAAAAGTGGCATAGTTGTAATTTTGTGCATTTTCTAACCCTAAAGGGAGTAAGTATAAATACTTGCTTAAAATAGGGTTAGAGGGGGCCATTTTTTTCAGAATAGAACTTCACTTTTATGTGAGAGGGTTAGGGCTTATTCCTAATTCAATTGCTTTTATCAATTTCAAATCCTAATTTGAGGTTGTGGCGAGTGGCTTCAAGGTTAATTTGTGAGTAATATCAAATTTACTTTATTGCAATTTCCTTTTTCTCTCTAGTGAGTAATATTTAGGGTTGAATTGGTTGTTTTATTGATCGAATTTGGTTGCATTTGTAATCAAATTCTTGTTGCTTAATTGATTGGTTTTAGCCTTAGTTTTAACCTTCAATTTAGCATTATTTTGAACCGTGGATCATTTTGTTGGGAAAGTGAATCATGGAATTGGATCTTATTATTCTTGTGTGTAATTCACATGGAATTCTTGTGATTGTTGTTACATTGGAGAAGATTATCATTGTTGGATTGTTAATTGCAACTTTGAGCATTTGGATTTCATTAAATCTCCATTAGGGTTCATGCAATCTTTGATTCCATCGAACCAGTTTGATCTTGTGAATTGAAGTTGTTTATTTGATTCATTTGCATGGGCTTAATCTTGGTTTTAGGCACATCATCTTTTGGTATCAGAGCTTGAGGTTGAGAGTAGGGTTTGGTTGTCAATTGAATTCGGAAGTTAGGGGTTTGTTGTGAAGCACCTTGATCCGAAAAATTGTTGGCGTGAAATTGCATCTTGTTGTTGTAATTGTTGAATTTTGTTCTCTTGTTGATTAGTGGATGAACAATTGGAGATTAGAACACTCTTGGAATCCTTGAGTTGATCGTGATTGATTAAGGGGAAGTGATCTTTGTGATCATTTGAGGAAGTTGAAATTTGAAGCCTAGAAGAGTAGTATTCAATTGTTGAAGTGGATTGGTGTTGTTGCATTTTCAGAAGTGAAGAGTATTACTTGTGATTTTTAGATTTGAATTTTCAAAATTGAGGTGTGAGTTAAGGAGGAAATTTGAATTTCAAAACACACATTAAGTGATTGATTAATTGTGTATTCATTTGAATTTGAAAATTACTTCTTACCATATATGGAAAGGTTGCAATTAGTGAAGTAGTTTGATTTTTAAATTTAATTTGCTGCCTTTGTGTGTAAGTTGTGGATTGGATTTGTATTTGAAGTGAAGAATTTGCAACGTGATTATCCTTGAAATTGCTTTGAGAAGGAGTAGTGAATTGAAGAAGTTTTGTGTTGCATGTGGCGTGTATATTGTTGTAAGTGGTGGTGTGAATATGTTGCACTTGAGAAGTGAATATTGGAGTTATTCTTGTTAATTAGTAGAGGTTGTATACATTCGATATTGGTTATTGTATGTGTTTTCAAGGACATTATTAGTAGTGGCGTGAAGTATCTTGCACCGTGAGCATAAGGGGACTTCTGTGGTGGTGGATTTGTGTAGTTTTGTATTTGTTAAGGTGCTGCACATTGTGGTTATTTGTAGTTTGGAATCAAGGCAAGAAAAGGAAGGTTTGAGTTATAGAATTTGAAATTCAAGCAAGTCATTAAAGCGTGAAAATAATTGACTACTTAAGCACTTGTAGTTGAATTTAATTCTAACTACTTGAAAGTTTTGTGTGTACTTCATTTATTGAATCTTACTTGAAGTACTAAATTATTTCCTTATGCCTATAATTCTTCTTGGAATGTGAGCTATTGCATTATTGTGGATATTAAACGTGTAGGCTGGTGTTGTTGAAGGAGTGTTATGCAGTTTGGGGAATTACTTCTTAAATCACAACATGTCTAATGAAAGTGTGAATGGGGGAATTGGCAATGAAGCCAATAGTCAAGTTGGTGGAGATCAGGGTTATAATATTGCAGGTAGGAGGACTTTGGAAGAATAGCTCCAAGATCTTACTACTATAGTTGCTACTTTGGCAACTAGGATTGACAGAATGATATTACCACAACTACTAGTGGTGAACCTTCAGGCACCACCTTGGGTAGCTCTACAGAATCCTTAGAGAGACAGAATAATGGGAGATGGAAATCTGAATAGAAGGATGGGTGAGAATCATCATCCATATAGGGAAGAAAGGGATGATAACTTTGGGGTTAATCTATATCAGAATAGGGATTTCAGGCCACATCGGGACTTGGAGTATGTGAAACTGCAGATGCCTTCTTATGATGGCAAGGGATCAGCTGATGATTATTTGGATTGAGAGGACAAGGTTGAGGGTCTCTTTGAATGTTATGAGATCGATGATAATACCAGAGTCCGATTAGTTGCTGTCGAGTTTATAGGATATGCTGCACTATAGTGGAAGAATTTGATTATCAGTAGGCGTAGGGATGGAGAGGCTGAGATTCAAACATGGAGGGATATAAAAAGGGTGTTGAGAAAAAGATTCATTCCTGAGCACTACAAACAAGAACTGTTTATGCGACTACAGACTTTGAGGCAGGGAGGCAAGACAGTGGATGATTATGTGTAGGAATTTGAAACCTTCATGATTAGATGTGGGTCCATCGAACCTCTAGAATAAACCGTAGCACGCTTCGCCTCAGGCTTGAAATATGGAATAGCTTATGTTGTTGAGCTGTAGCGCTATAGTACACTTGATGAAGCTATTCAGTTAGCCTTGAAAGTGGAGAGGCAAAAGAGGTCCAACTTGTTTAGGGCTTCGAGCAATAGGCCCAATACTATTACTAGATCTATAGCAGCTGACGGTCGATCTGGGGGAATAAAGGCGGTAGGTGAGGTAGTGAGAGCAGTGGACAAAACTACCCCAAACACTACTAAAGAAAATTTACCTACTGGGAAGGGTAAAGAGGTAATAGCGCTAGATGTAAGATAGACTATTCCCGGATCTATTAGTGGAAAGGCACGCTAGATCAAGTGCTTTAAATGCATGGGATTTGGGTGTATGGTAGCACAATGTCCAAATAAGAGGGTGATGACTGTTATGGAGGGTGCTGGGGAAGATATTGAGGATGACGAGGAACAGATCGAGCCTACAGATTTACCAATAGCACTGCAGGAGTATTATGATGACCAGACTGCAGAAACACATGAAGAGCGTACAGGTGAACAATATCTACCTATTAATGTGTTACGCAAGGCTTTAACCATATCTCCTAATACTAGGAACATTCAGAGGGAGAACATATTTCACACCTCTTGCAGGATCAGAGGTAACCTTTGTGTACTCATCATCGATAGTGGTAGTTGCACGAATGTTATATCTGCTGCACTGGTAGACAAATTACATTTGTCTACTATCCTACATCTTAGCCCTTATAACTTGCATTGGTTGGATAATCGAGGCAGTATGTATGTTACACTAAGGGCGAAGGTCCCTATGAGTGTTGGGCAGAAATATCATGATGAGATCCTATGCGATGTAATTCCTATGCATGCATTCCATTTGCTGTTAGGTAGACCCTGGTTGTTTGATCGGTAGCTGTTACATGATGGGTTTAGAAACACCTACATGTTCAATATGGGCGAGTCTCGCATAGTACTGTCACCAATGACTCCATCTGAGGTACATCGGTTTCAGGAATAGATCAGAACTACTTCCATTACATTTGATAGTCGGGAGAGCAGGTCAACAGAGATATCAAGGTTCAGTTCCAAAACTGATCCTCTAGATTTGAGGGCAAATCTTTCAGAAGCCCGAGGAGATGATGGGAAATTTTCCAGCACCGCCTATACCTTCAGAACTAGATTTGGCTGATGATCCAAGTCGCTTATATTTTACTTCATATCTTTTTATCTAATAAATATTTGAGAAATAATCTTAGAGGTACAATAATAATTCTCCATGGGATTCCAATATGTCTTACACTAGTTAATGGCTACGGGACATCTTCAGATTTACAATCAAAGACCCACTATGATTGTTTCCATTTCGAAGCATTAGCTCATGAAGATTTATGATATTTTGTACTTTGTAATTGTTTTATGGACTATTTTATGTTGTATTTTCTTTTGGGATACTTTCATTTTGATTGTAATTTCCATTTAGGACTGGCCACCTTATAAGTGTCATAGTTGTAATTTTGTGCATTTTCTAATCCTAAAGGGAGCAACTATAAATACTTGCTTAAAATAGGGTTTGAGGGGGCTATTTTTTTTAGAATAGAACTTCACTTTTACGTGAGAGGGTTAGGGATTATTCCTAATTCAATTGCTCTTATCAATTTCAAATCCCAATTTAAGGTTGTGGCGAGTGGCTTCAAGGTTAATTTGTGAGTAATATCAAATTTACTTTGTTGCAATTTCCTTTTTCTCTTTAGTGAGTAATATCTAGGGTTGAATTAGTTGTTTTATTGACCGAATTTGATTGCATTTGTAATCAAATTCTTGTTGCTTAATTGATTGGTTTTAGCCTTAGTTTTAACCTTCAATTTAGCATCATTTTGAACCGTGGATCATTTTGTTGGGAAAGTGAATCACAGAATTGGATCTTATTGTTCTTGTGTGTAATTTACGTGGAATTCTTGTGATTGTTGTTATATTGGAGAAGATTATCATTGTTGGATTGTTAATTGCAACTTTGAGCATTCGGATTTCATTAAATCTCCATTAGGGTTCACGCAATCTTTGATTCCATTGAATCGGTTTGATATTGTGAATTGAAGTTGTTTCTTTGATTCATTTGCATGTGTTTAATCTTGGTTTTAGGCACATCAAAGATATTAGGGCTCTTGCCACAACTTTGCAAAGGGTTTATGAGAGAAAGTTTTGAGTGTAAAATCACAAAAATAGGGAAAAGTATATTCTAAACATTCAGTCAATGATTTTCAGTGGCTACAAAAGAGACTATTTATAGTAAATTCCTTACAATAAAGGATAAAAATGGGAGAAATACAAAAGTTCAACCTTAAAAGGGTAAATTACATTGCTATAGTACTATCTAGGAAAAAGTAAAATAGTAAAGAAAGCACAAAAAATAATTTGAAAATTCATTATTTGTTTGGTGCAGGTTAGGCATGTGTTGCCATACTATGGTAGGTCTATTGGCAAATTGGACAAATAGTATAAAACTGGTCAAGTTGCTTCTTAAGTTGGAAGGTAGTGGCATGGTTGTAACTAAGTCAAAGGATAGCTTGGCACAACTCTAAGCTAGTCAAAGAATATTGATATGGGTTGGTCTAAGCTATCTAGACTTGAAAGATGGTTTATGAACTTACCATAAGTTAAGTTGCTCGGTGCCTTTTAGCTTTAACATTGCAGTTTTAGCTTAGTCCAATTTGTTGGAGGTCAACTCTATGCTTGGAGCTTTAGGAGGGAGTTAAGCAATGGTGATAGAGAATGGGGAATGACTAGAAAAGTGGTACAGTCTTTGATTTTAGGCGAATAAGACCTTGTCTTCAAGGGTCTGTCCAAATAGAATACTTTGGGTCAAGTTTTGTAGCCCTCAAATTTGAGCTTAGGTGATTGGCTCGGTATATTGATTCCCATCACTAAGGATTAAAAGCTAAATAAATACTTTTGATAGAGCACTTAAAGTAGATTAATTATTATTTTAGTCAAATTACTTATGCTCTTAAATTGTATTTTTGAATGTTTTGAAACAATATTGAAAACTAAGTTTGATTTGGTTATATTAACAATTTAACATAAAATTTTCTAAGTATTAAAGAGTCCTATTCAAATGGTTAATGATGCCAAATGGGCAAGTAAAACCCTAACCTTTGAACCAAGAGAAGTCTAATTTATGCTATTCCAAGGACACTTATCTAACTGGGTAATGCTACCTTTCCGATCAATTGAAGATTAGAGGGGGGAATCTAACCGAGTTAGGGACCCATTAAATTGGCCAATGTATTGCACTAGTTGTTATTGCTCATAAATTGGTGATTTTGTGAGTGGCATTTGTCCAACGATAAAAAATTTACAAGGAGCTTATAAATACAAATTTTTGGGTAGATATCAACTAAGAAAAAACTCTCATTTGCAATTATATTGGTTGTAATCTTGCTCTTTAATATTCTTCTCTCTTTTTCTTTAATTTTGCAAATGTCTCCAAGAGAGTGTTGTATGTAGTTCAAAGTGATCTTTCATTTGCAATTTCTTATGAGAGCACTACACTTGTACTTGTGTTAAAAACTTAGTATGATTGACTCTTGAGTCGCTTGTCTTATGATTAATAAAAGCATATGAAGTCCTCAAGCCATTGTGCGATTGCAAATAGTAGGAGATAGTTCAAACTCTACATTAAATTTGAGTTTGATCTTTATAATCCTTGTTTCTCTTTCATAATTCCAACACTCTACATATTGTTTTATTTTTAAATTGTTTCAATTATACATACATGTATAAGTCCTTAAACCTTAACTATAATATTGGGAACTATCACTATGGGCCCCAATACCCATGAGTCCTTAAACCATAAACCAATCCAAATCATTTCCAAACATAACTTTAGTAGGGAAAACGTCACATAAAGATCATTGGGGAGTCCCTTACGGATCTGCTACTATGGGCCTTTAGTTCAAGCCAAGCACATATAACAAGCAACTTAACCACTTAAACCGGTTTGCCTAACTTAATTCAATTTAATACTAACTTAACAATCACAAGAAATAACCAAAGTTACATGTACCTAGAATTGTACACTTAAGCACAACTAGTCTTGAACTTAAAGTAAATCCGTAATCCATCAAAACACTAGTGATTCCTTCTTAGTATGAATTTAAGAATAATCTACATTTCTTAATTCCATTCACTTAATCATCATATGATTTCTTCTCTTACTCTAATAGAGTGTCTAGGGTTTTATTAGATGTTTAGGTTGCATAGAAGTTCGTTTTCCAAGTAGTGGAATTTTTCAAAGTACACGATCGTGCTTTAGGTCGTATACTTTAGCATGATTAGGATACACGGTCGTGTATAGTGGCTGTGTATCTTTATGTGTGTTTTACATTTTGGGCCTACCTAGGTACATAATTGTGTAGATGGTCGTGTACTTTTCTATGGATTTTGGCATTTTCGCATACCCAAGTACATAGTCATGTAGATGGTTGTGTATCTTTCTATGGGTTTCCATATTTTGACATGCCTAAGTATACGGGTGTGTCATCCATCCATGAATCGTTCTGTAGACAGTGTGTATTTCTACATGGGTAAGTACACGGGCATATACTTGACCATTTACCATGTTGTTCTCCACAAACCTTATTTTCTTTTTTGCAAATCATTCCTAAATCTACTGTTTGTGTTCCTAATTCTCATTGGACCCTAAAATTTGTAATTTCCTAATGCATTAAGTGGATTAGTAAACTTGTCAAATTATGTGAATCAAACCCTTAATCTCTTACTTTTGTACTCATTCCGTTCTTTTCCTTGATCCAAACTTTGATGGAATCATGTAATGGAGTTCGTTAAATTCCTTAATTCTAACGTTAGATATAACAATTTGACCATTGAAATTCTTACCTGATATAATCGAGTTGGTCCTTGTCTTTTGCTAGGTCGCCTTTGTATTCTAGAGAGTGTTCCTTTAGGTTGTTACTGTGCAAATGGTAAAAGGGAGGAACACTAGGTTAACTTGGGTTTAAATACCCCATTGAGGAAATGGCCAACTTACTCCTTACCTTTGTAAAAATCACATGTTTACCCTTGTCATTATATTTTGATGAATTTATATAACAATAGTAATTTCAGGTAATTACAGCTATTTTTCTAGGTACCACACATGCATTAATCTAGTGATAAATAGGGATCATTTATAGTAGATTTTAATTTGATGGCCAGTTTCTTTTAAATTCTATTAAGAAACACCTTGATATCAAGGTTGTCAACCTTGATATTATAGTTAAGGAAAAGTTTGGCTATGCGGTTTCTAAGAAAAGGGTGTGGTAGTGTAAGAGAAAGGTAATTGAGAATATATATAGAAATTGAGGAAAATCCTATAATGACCAACTAGAGCTACTCAATGCAATCAAAATTAGTAATCTTAGGACATAGGATGAGTGTGTACAAGTAGGAAATCACTAGTAAAGAGGTGATTTTCAAGTAGATTTTCTAGACATTCAACCAATGCATGGAAGACCTTAAGTTTTGTAGGCATTAGATTAATATTGATAGCACCTTTTATATGGACAATGTGGTTGCAAACTGTTCATTACCTATAACATGGATAGAAATAACTGTATAGTCCCCTTTGGTTTCTATAGAAATTGAAGCAACATATAGTAGATGAGAATGAGTAATCCATACACCTTACATAGGTTTATAGGACAAGCACCACACTTGTTTAGTGTAAGTAGATTTTGAGAATGATGTCTATCTTGGTTGTAGTAAAGCTACACTTAGATACCTAACAAATGTGTATACTTATTTAGTCACTTAATGGCATAACTCATACTAACTTATGTTACATTCTTTCTTCATGAAGGTTAATGCCCTTTGTTATATTTGCTTAGTAGCTGACATGCTAACAATATTTATGCTAGCTAATAGAAGGGTATAGTTTTTGGAAGATCCTAGTGAGGTGACGTTGTACCTTACCATAAAAGGTAGGGCTAGAGTTATGACTATAGTAGATGCATAGCTAAGGTCATCATCGGGACAATATATTAGATCGACCCTTAACTCTTATGTCGAGCTCTATCATCAATCTAGTGCATCTTAGCACATAAGTGCCACATAGTCCTTATTAGTCATGTGGTCCCCTAAAGTTCATTAAATAATGGAAAATTGGCAACAATGTAGGTAGCTTAGTGGCCAATCCTAACTCCCTTGTAACTCCTCATCTTGATACTTACATTAACCTTCTCTTGACTCCACTTGATCCTTAAAAGAGATGTTTTAACTTACCAGACATTGCTATGGGAGAGAGTGTTACATAGCTTTACCCTTCTACTCACTAGAGTTCAATGCCCCTTTGTAACTCTAACAAGCCATCTCTACAACATCATATATCACAAGAGCCACATGTTGTAGATTATCCTCCTCGTAGGGCTATGATGGAGGAGTTAGAGACCAATCTTTAATATGTAGACATTATATTTGCTTTATAGTATTTGTTTAGACTCACTTAACTCATAATTTAATAGGATTTGTATTATCCTCAAATTATGAAGACATGTGAAAATGGGTGCCATCATGGCTTAGGATTTTGGGATTTTTTTTTAATATGAAAATAATTGTGATGGAAACAAGCAAACTTAAGTTCATGTGTATAACATATATGATAAATATGATTTTTTTTCTTTGAGTTTAGACTAATAAATAGCCTCAACTTATAGGTGCACATATTACAAATTGTTAGAAATTAAAAGGTCCAAGATATGTCTTCTACTTGAATGTGTGTTTGATAGGTTTTAAATAAGAATGGTATCATACTCTTGGTACCATTGTGTCATCAGAGTGATACATTTCCTACCTATATTATCAAACATATATTGAAAAAGATAATTCCTTCTATTTCCACTTATATTTCTTCATTTGTGCTCATTTCTCTTTTCCCATAAATTGATAAACATAGTGATGACTTGTTTAATCTTGACCCTATTATACAAGACCTTAAATGTAATTATCCCATTTCACTTTATTTATTTATTTTACTAAGTTTAGTGGGAATTAACATTAGGTCATCATCCAAGTGGTTAATGGGAATCAACATTAGGTCATCATCCAAGTGGCAGGGGACAAAGTAGATATGAGAATAAACCATGCAAAATAGTTGCTTCATCCAAATAGTGTAACATGCTTGTTATGTAAAGGATAACCTCATTGGATGCCATCACATGTCATTCAAGTGATGTCATTATTATGCCAAGTATTACATTTAAATGTTATTAAAATGTTTTTGTTATGAAAACTTGTATGATGTATTTTGTTTAGTATTTTTTATTTTAATGACTCTTTTACTTGTATTAGTCCTATCTCAAGTTATTTATTCAGTTCCTATGAGTTGATTCAATTGTCAAGACTTTGTTATTGAAATCTACTTTTATGATAACAAACTTCAGAGAGAGATTTCTCTTAATTTCACGATTCCTATCAATTTAGATTTAGATAGCAATGAACAACCCATTCTTATTAATCCTCTAGAGATTTTGGCAAACAACCTTATTAAGATCAGTACATCATATCAGACTCTCATTAATGCAACTTGACTAGATTGTACCTAACATCAATTTCTAATTTAGTCTCCTTTAGTTCATTGGTGCACCATATCTAATCATCAACTTGTGTGTATCTTTAATTTTTGGTAGAAATACTAAAAAACCCTAGAAGATATCATCTTTAAATATCTAAAGCCTCAGATTTAAATCTAAATTATTCCTTAGTCATGTTTAAGATCGAATTGTGATTTTAGGCACATCATAATTGGTATTTGAGCACTTTTCATAAAAGATCTTTGTGGTAAGTGCAAATTCGTTATTCATTAGTTGAAGAAGTAGAGTCAGGGTGTAGTTGAGATTTGAATTTTTTTTTGATGGGTTCATTTAGTGGATGATTTGTGGGCATTTGTGTGATTGATTGATTGTGATCTTGATTTGAAGATTTGTGAATGTTGTTGGTTAAAATTTTTTGTTAGACAGTTTTTTGGGTATTCATTATCTTAAAATCTGTTGGAGTGCTTCTTTTTCTCATTGAATTCAAAAAGGTTTTATGAGAGAGAATGAATAAGTCTATTGATAATATGGAGAAGTATTGTAGGAGATGAATACAAATATGAGAGTTATAAGAACACAATTAGAAATTAAGTTGATTAAGAAACCTGAAACTTTGAGTCCTAAACCAAAAATGGCATAGCTACTACCTTTGATTTTGACACCAACTATGGAGAGTTAAGAGGAGCTAATGCAAGTTTAAAAGGTAGAGCGAAAAAAGCTTGAGCATGTGATAAGTCACAAAATACCCTTATCTAGAGTAATGAAATTGTGCTTTATTGTTGAATTTTTAGATGATTTGTTGAAGAAAAGGATAATTAATGGAATGAATGTCAATTTCAGGATTTTCTAGAGTATTTTGGAGCTAAGGGAAGGAGTTTTGAAGGGTCGGATCAAGTTTGGAAGGAATTGGATACAATACATGTGAAGAAAAGAATTCTGGAAAGTACACGCCCATGTACTTTGCTTGTATATACTGAAGTGGATGTTTGGAAAGTACACGAGTGAGATACACGCCCATGTACTTTGTTTGTGTATATTGAAGTGGATGTCTGGAAAGTACACGAGCAAAGTACACGCCTATGTACTTTGCTTGTGTATCTAAGTTTTGCTGCTGTGTAACGATGTTTCAAATACACGACTAATGTACACTCCCATGTACTTACTCATGTATATTCACATAAAGACGCTTGGAAGAAAGCACGAGATACACTACTCGTGTATCCGCTCGTGTATGTATCCAACCCGGGTACATGTATAAATAGACCGTTAGTTGCCCTAGAAAGGAGGTTACAAATTTTGTACTTGCTCTGACTCTCATAACAGCAGGGGAAAGAAGATTCTGTCAATTCCAAAGGAGATTGAAGACCCACGAAGAAGAAGATTCTATCTTTAAGGGTTGTGACTATGAATTTTATTTATTCTTCCAGTAATTGTATTTCATTTGTCCAATTTATGGAGGAGTAGACTCTAAATCTAGATTTTATTCGAAACTTCTCTATCATGTGATGAAGATTCGGTTTTTAATGCGAAGTTGTTGACTTTCTTATGATTAATTGCATGCCCTTCAATTGTTTCTTAGATTCATAGATCCGAAATATGAATTTATGCATGATATCATATTAGTTAATTGAGAAATTGCTTTTATGATTAGATTTAATGCAATTAATGAGGTTTGATTGTTCTTCTAGAGATAGGAAACAAGAGTCTTCTATTTACATCGATTATTTTGATGCGAATTCATGTGCTTTATGCAATTCTAGGTTGCTATTAATTAAGGAGAGATCCTATTTGATAAACCTAGGATTAGATAGGTTAATATACTTGAGAAAGTAGTTAACTTGATTAGGGAATTCGACAGTATAAGAAGTCAATTACGTCAATCTTCATAAATCTAATGAATTACATGATAGAGAAGGAGTAGAATAAGATCTAGGTTGCTTTTGTTAATTGATAAATCTTTCGAACCATTGTTGTTAGTGAGTTATTAGTTTTAAGATTAGAGTAATTAAGTTTCAACCAACATATTTAAGCGTCGGTTAGATAATAGGAATGGAGTTAGTACTAGTAGTTGGTGTATCTCTATGGGACGACCCTGTACTCGACACTATATTACGTCTACGGTAGGTACACTTGCCTATTGCAACGTAGTTAGAATTAGGAATAGGCATTATAAATATTAAAACTACGATTGGCAACGATCAAGTTTTTGGCGTCGTTGCCGGGGATACACCAATATTAGAAACACTTTTTACTTATTAATTTAACCAATTTATTTCTTTCTTATCTTTTTTTTCCCTTTTCTTCCTGAGAATTTGGAGCTTATAATTGATTTGTATTACGTTTACAGTGCATGACCAGAAGTCGCTCCAAGGAACTTGCTGTTTTTAATCCTGAGCCAGAGAAAATTATTCGTCGTTATCAGAAAAAGCAACACTCGACTGAGTCAACATCATTTGGTATTCAAGGAGAATCACTGAAGGAAGAAATGGCTGATCAATTCAATAATCGTGCTCAAGAGCTGAATCAAGGAAATGTTGTTGTGGATCCCCCGAATCATCAACTGGTTGATAATAGAGATGGCCGAGTTAATGAGCCACCTAGAACCAATTCTGATTTTTCCAGGCCAAACTTGATAGGCGTCAGCTCTAGCATAGTCCGTCCTCGAGTGGAGGCAAATAATTTTGAACTTAAGCCTGCCGTGATTCAGATGGTGCAGCAATATACTCAATTTGATGGTTTACAGGATGAAGATCCAAATGTGCATATCCAACTCTTTCTGGAGATATGCGATACCTTCAAATTTAATGGAGTTAGTGATGATGCGATCCGCCTCAGGCTCTTCCCATTCTCTTTGAAAGGCAAGGCTAAGCAGTGGCTGAATTCTTTACCGAGGAACTCCATTACTACATGGCAAGGTCTGATTAAGAAGTTTATGGACAAATTCTTCCCTCCTTCAAAGACCGCTAAACTTCGAGCTAAGATTCAATCTTATCATCAGTATGACATGGAGACTTTGTATGAAACCTGGGAGAGATTCAAGGACTCAATGCGGAAATGCCCACACCATGGGATCCCAGAGTGGCTTCAAGTTCAGATATTTTATAATGGGTTGAACTATCAAACGAGACAAACAGTAGATGCCACAACTGGTGGCACCTTGAACCATAAAACTCCTAAAGAAAGTTTGACTCTTTTTGAAGATATGGCCGCGAATAATTATGAATGGTCACATGGTAGGGGCAGAGAAAAGAAGGTGGCGGGCATTCTCGAAGTGGATGTGGTAACTTCTATCATGTCTAAAGTTGAGGCTTTATCTAGAAAGATCGACGGGTTGGCTGTCTCACAACATCAGCTGGCTATTGTGGAACCCTCAGGTGGTGAGAAAGGGCAAACAGAGCAAGTGGATTATTTGGGAAACCCAATTCGGCCCCAGAACAATCCATACCATAATACTTATAACCCAGGATGGAGAAATCACCCAAAATTTTCTTGGACTAACAACAGTAATATTCAGAAGGGCAATCCAAATCCTCCACCAGGTTATCAGAGGCCAATGGTCCAGAGTTCCAAACCGCCAATTGAAGATCTCACAAAATTCATCAAGGATTCAGAAGACCGACAGAAGTCCTTAGATTTGATTCTGAAAAATCAGGACTCGGCTCTGAGGAATCATGAGGCATCAACACACAATCTTGAAAACCAAGTCGGTCAGATAGCTAAGCTTCTGTCAGAGAGATCTCAAGGTTCACTACCGAGAAACACGGAAACCAACCCGAGAGAACATGTTAAAGCTGTCACATTACGAAGTGGTAAGGAACTACAACCAAAGGTTCAAGAAGAAGAGAGTCGGGTGACTGAACCAACAAAAGAACAAGTAGTTCTCAAAGAAGGGGGAAAGCATTCAGAAAAAATCACCTAAAGAGAAATCATCACCTCCATTAATCCCATAATACAAGCCCAATGTTCCTTATCCAGCACGACTCAAGAAGGACAGAACATATGGGCACTATGGCAGATTTTTAGAGATATTCAAGAAATTTCATATCAACCTTCCACTGGTTGAGGCATTATCACAAATGCCACGATATGCAAAATTTTTGAAAAAGTTGCTATCGAACAAAAGGAAGCTTGAAGAGTTCTCCACTGTAACTTTAGGAGGAGAATGCTCTGCGGTAATTCAGAACAAACTCCTAAAGAAGTTAAAAGATCCTGGGAGCTTTACCATCCCTTACTTGATAGGGAATTTATCTGAAGAACGGGCATTGGCTGATTTGGGAGCCAGTATTAATTTGATGCCATGCAAGATGTTCTAGAAATTGGGTATTGGAGAGCCGAAACCGACCAAAATGAGTCTTCAGTTAGTCGATCGATCAGTTAAATTCTCGAGAGGAGTAGTCGAAGATGTATTAGTGAAGGTGTAGGACTTCATCTTCCCAGTAGATTTCGTCATCCTTGACATGGAAGCAGATGTGGAGGTCCCTCTTATATTGGGGAGGCCATTTTTGGCTACTGCTAGAGCCATAATTGATGTTGGGGATGGGAAGTTAGTGTTGAGAATGGGAAATGAAGAGGTCATAGTGAAAATGCCTGACATCCTTAGATAAAGCTTGCACCATGATGATACATGCTATGCAATCGACTGCCTTGACTTCGCAGTTTCAGATTCATTGCAAGACTTATCGATTGGTTATGCATTGGAATTGTGTTTGATGAATGGGGAGAAAGAGCAACCTGAAAATATGGCGATTAGAGCAGTTGTCAATCAGCTTAATAATAATCCTGAGTTGAGAGAAGAAAGAAGCTTTGAAGGTATGAATAGATCCACCATTCAGAGATCGAAACTTTCAATTGAGGAACCACCTGAGCTAGAATTGAAACAACTGCCATACTACCCAATATGCATTTTTGGAAGAAGATTCTAAACTTCCAGTGATAATTGCATCAAATCTGGATCAAGATCAACAGGAAAGGTTATTGCATGTCCTGAGGCAACACAAGAAAGCAATTGCATGGAAAATTGCAGATATAAAGGGGATTAGCCCATCGCTTTGTACACACAAAATTTTGATGGAAGATCGTGTCAAGCCAGTGGTACAACCGCAACGCTGACTTAATCCAAATATGAGAGATGTTGTAAAAAAGGAACTCATCAAATTGCTTGATGCAGGAATGATCTACTCGATTTCTGATAGCTCATGGGTGAGCCCCATTCAAGTAGTTCCGAAGAAAGGCGGTATGACAGTAGTACCGAATGAAAAAAATGAACTCATCCCGATGAGAACTATCACTAGATGGAGAGCTTGTATAGATTACCGCAAGCTAAATGACGCATCTCGAAAGGATCATTTTCCTCTTCCATTTGTGGACCAAATGCTTGAAAGGTTAGCTGGTCATGTATATTACTGTTTCCTCGATGGGATGTCTGGATATTTTCAGATTCCTATCGCACTCGAAGACTAGGAAAAGACGACATTCACATGCCCTTTTGGGACCTTCGCTTATCGACGCATGCCTTTCGGATTATGCAACGCTCCAGCCACCTTTCAGCGATGCATAATGGCTATTTTTGAGGATATGGTAGGAGATAAGATGGAAGTATACATGGATGATTTTTCTATTCTTGGGAATTCTTTTGATGAGTGTCTACACCATCTTGAGTTAGTGTTACAATGTTGTGAAGACATTAACCTGGTCTTAAATTGGGAGAAGTGCCATTTTATGGCAAAAGAAGGTATTGTCTTGGGTTATAAAATCTCCGGAAAAGGCATTTTCAAGGTGAATGGTCAAAGGCGTAAGCATTACTTTGGGGACCAAACAGTTTTGGAAGAAAAGGAGGAGCTGAACCTCATTCTCATCTCCATTTGAGCTCCACCGGTTCATTACGTCGAGCTAACGATGTTAAACAACAACGCTTCTTGGGAGGCAACCCATGTTGCTTAGGTAAGTTTTCTTCTTTATTTATTTATTTTTTATTTTTATCATCCGTTGTTTTGGAGTAACTTTTGTAGGACAGCAAGCTACAGAGGGGCTAACCAAGTTTGGATTCTATGAAAGTCACCTTAATAGAGCAGCTTCTTTTAAGCTCTAAGTGTGGGCAATTTAGGATGGGAGACCTTTTCAAGGGAATGCAAGATGAAGTGATGACAGGTATGTACTTTGATCTGCACAACCGGGTACACTAGTGGTGTATCTGGTTTTTCACACATGCTAGAGGGTATCTAAATTGACTTTGCAATACAAAAGGGGAATACGTCATGGTGTGGCCTCCCGTGCACTTCAAAATATGCTCATTGTGTAAATATCAGAGATACACGAATAAGGTACACGCTCGTGTACCTGGTCGTGTATTTGATCCACAGAACACCCCCTCTATATACACGAACAAGGTACACGCTCGTGTACCTGGTCGTGTATTTGACTCACAGAATGCTCCCTCTATATACACGAACAAGGTACACGCTCGTGTACCTGGTCGTGTATCTGACCTGATCCACGCAAAAAGAGATATAAAATGAGCGTGAATAAATACTGGCAAGTGTACCGGATCAGATCAAGTAATATAGTGAGAGAAGAGTGTCGAACCACGAAGATTGATTAAGTAATAGACCTTTATCAATTTCTACTATTATTTAGGCAATGATATTTGATGAGAATTGAATGAATTATACTAAATGCTTAAAAAGAGAATTGTGTTTGAAAAATGATGAATTGATGATGGGAAATAGAATCCACCCTAATTCTACTAATCATATTGCCTTCATGTTATAATAACTCATAGCTATATGGATTTTCACAAGAAATTAACAAAACCTTAATCCTTTATTAAGTGTTAAAGTAATGTTACCTCAATTTAATTTAATAGCTCCCGCTAATTCAAATCAAATGAGGATTCTAATTCACAATCATAAATTTCCCAATTATATGATTGCCTAATATCTTTAAAATAATTTCTCCTAATCGCTTAGTGAAAAATTTAATAAAAATATTGCATGAAACACTTAGGTCAATTTCTAATAAAATTCAATAACGCTGCTTCCACATGAATTATTAAATCTTACTTAGGAATTCCTGATAAAACCTAAATTTCTCTTTCGAGTCATTTACATTTCTATGCATTGATTTCAATTACAAAATACAATTCATAGCAGGACTTCTTATATGAAAATTCTGCATATCTACATTTCCTATAACATGAATACAATGATCATTTTAGTTTGAATTATGGCTTCATCATATATCCCACAAGGATGATTTAGAACATTATAGTATGAATTGCATAAAAACAATTGAAATAAATAGGTGCAGTGGAATTCATATTGAACAACAAGAATAAACTAATAAATGGCATAAAAGAAAATAAAGTAATTGAAACAATAGCTATAATCTTCAAGAATTTCAGCAAAATAACTTTCTTTCTTCAAACTAAAATTTGGAATAACATGAAATGTAAAGGAATTAAAGAAAACATAAAATCCTAAAGTTCGTAAGGGAATTCTAATGATTTCAAAGAAAGACAAAGGATGCTAAACAAAGAATCAAAACAAAAGGATTCTCAAACAAAAGGGGATTCTAAACAAAAGGGAATGCTCCCAAGGTTCACACAAGGGGCCTATTTATAGATCCAAAGAGGAGGGAGATAAGGTTGATCTGATGAGGATTTGAGTCAGCAAATTAAATAAGATACGATTTTGGAGAGATTTTCGCAATGGATATCCGGGGAGTAATGAAGGCCGGTTCAAGGCCGGCTTTAAGGCCGGTGGCTTTAATGCTTTTTAAGGCTGGTTTAATATAGGTCGGCTCAAGGTCGGCTCAAAGCCGGCGGCCTTGAATGTAGGCCGGCCCAAGGCCGGCGGCCTTTATTGCAATCCTCCGCTCGCTTCTTCAATTTTGTGAAAAACTCATCCAATTAAATTGTAATTTACTTTTGGGTCCTCAAAACCTGTATTTTCACAATAAACACCATTAAGTATCATTTCTTTATATTTTCTTATAATATTGAAATAAATTTAATATAAGTCCAAAAGAAAATATAAGTATAATGTGATCTTATCAACATCCCCACACTTAAACTTTTGCTTGTCCTCAAGCAAAATAATTGATTTAAACAAGAGAAATCCATCATTGAACTTCTGGTGCCCATTGTTCTGACCATACTGAAATTTGTAACTAGTATATCTAGTTGAAATTTAGTAGTTAATCTAAATACAACAGATTTTTAATCCCAGTGTTTAACAATAGAAAACAATACTTAGTCTATAAGGAAAAATATTCATTTAAACTTCATTGGTTATTAGCAAGTATCATCTCCCTCAATTTTACTTCTCTAAATAAGATAACAAGGAGTGAAAGCATATGGTATCCATTTTTTTCCTAAATTTCTCCTTTTTTTTTTGCCTTAATTGACAGCGGAGTGAGACTTCACTCTTCCGAGGGACCAAAGCTCGCCCATGTCAACCTGGTTTTCATTAAGGTACTAAATTTTTGCCTTTCCGCCCTTCTCGTTATTGTGAGTTCATTGAGTCGGCACATCCTGGGCTCATCGCCTAAGTGACCAGGTTTTAAAGGGACCCCTACGAACTCTTCCTCACACTAACATTTAAGATTGGATACTCTTGACTCACTTTCCTGAGTTATTGGAGTAAAGGCTCTTTTTTTTTTTTTTTTTTAAGGGATCACTAAGTAAAATATTTCATTTACCTCTTTCACTAGGTGTTAAGGTATTCTCAAAGAAATTTCAAGAGAGATTTATCCCAACCAATTTTTCCTTGAAGTAAACTTGCTTGTTTTTTTCAACTTAAGAACTCAATCTCAAGTTCAAAGGCTAAACATAGGGTAAACCCCGTTCTCTAGAGATTTTACTATTAAATTTTAACTATGTAAACTAGTCACAATAGTTGGCGAGTAGGGCACCAATCTAAGTCAATTTCAGGATTTCAATTTAAGGACATAAATAAAGCATGGGATTTGTAAGCTCATGATGTGTGCAATCATTATACTTCTACATTTATAATCCCTTTCCCACACTTAAATTGGACAATGTCCTCATTGTTCCTAATATATCACAAAATTAAGGAAAAGAATGTCAATGCAGAAATTGAAATACTGGTACTTCCTTGGTGTAAAATTGTTCATCAGGAAGAAAATTCCTCCCAAAATGTCTGTCATCCTTGGAGTGTCTTGAATGCACCGGCGGCTCTTATCCAGCCTTGAATTAGTTTCTTCTTCTTCTTTTTTTTTTTTTTTTTGTAACGAAATTAAAACACTAGTGTATATATTTATTGAGCATGGGCTGCCTCCCATGAAGCGCTTAGTTTATAGTCGCTAGCCCGACTTTTCCAGTTCAAGTTCTTGAATCTCCTAAATCCACAGTTGTGGCATTTCTATCAACATGTTCCCCTTCATAGTAATGTTTGAGAAGATAACCGTTTACCTTGAAAGTACGGTTGTCTTCTGCCTTCAAGTCAACTGCACCATAAGGAAACACATTAACAATTTCAAATGGTCCAGACCATCGTGATTTCAACTTACCTGGGAATAGCTTCAATCGAGAGTTGTACAATAAGACTGTTTGACCAGGCAAGAACTCTCGCTGTAAGATGTTCTTATCATGCCATCTCTTTGCTCTCTCCTTGTAAATTCTCGCATTTTCATATGCTTCCTCTCTCATCTCGGCCATTTGATTCAATTGGAGCAACCTCTTTTCACCTGCAGCTTGCAACTCAAAGTTAAGGTATTTTATGGCCCAGTATGCCTTGTGCTCAAGCTCTACGGGTAGGTGACATGATTTACCAAAAACAATCTTGTAGGGGACATTTCAATAGGGTTTTAAAAGCTGTTCTATAAGCCCACAATGCATCATCAAGTTTTAAAGACCAATCCTTTCGGGATGCATTGACAGTTTTCTCTAAGATTCGCTTAATTTCCCTATTGGATACCTCAACCTGTCCACACGTTTGTGGATGATAAGGGGTGGCAATTTTGTGAGTAACTCCATATTTTAATAATAATTTCTCAAATTGCCTGTTACAAAAATGTGTTCCCCCATCACTTATTATAGCTCTAGGTACCCCAAATCTTGAAAATATATCTTTTTCAAAAATTTAATGACAACCCTGCTGTCATTAGTTTGTAGAGCAACTGCCTTTACCCATTTCGAAACATAATCAACAGCTAAAAGAATATATTTGTTTGAAAAAGATGAGGGAAAAGGACCCATAAAGTCGATTCCCCAAACGTCAAAAAGTTCAATTACAAGTATATTATTTTGTGGTAATTCATGTCTTCTTGAAATATTGCCAGTCCTTTGGCATTGAGCACAAGTCATAATGAAGTTCCTGCAATCATGAAACAAACTGGGCCAATAAAATCCGCAAGATAAAATTTTTGCTGCCGTTTTTTCCATACCAAAGTGACCTCCTACCTCTTTAGAATGACAATGCTGTATAATGCTAAGCTGTTCACTTTCAGGTACGCATCGTCTAATTATTTGGTTAGCACAATTTTTAAAGAGATATGGTTCATCCCAAAAATAAAACTTCACATCATGTAAAAATTTCTTTTTCTGTTGGTAGGATAAACCATATGGAGTGATTTTGCTAACCAAATAATTAACGATATCAGCATACCAAGGTAATCCTTGAACTTCTACTACATGCAATTGTTCATTAGGGAACTTTTCATTAATAGGTGAATAAAAAAAATTAGATTCCAAACGGGATAAATGATCAGCCACCACATTTTCAGTTCCCTTCTTAACTTTAATTTCCAGGTTAAATTCTTGCAGTAGTAGAATCCATCGAATTAACCTAGGTTTAGCATCAGCTTTAGCAAATAAATACTTAAGGGCAGCATGGTCAGTATATACTATGATTTTAGAACCTATTAGGTAAGGCCGGAATTTATCGCATGCAAATGTAACTGCTAAAAGTTCTTTTTCAGTTGTGGCATAATTCCTTTGGGCCTCATTTAAGGTTCTACTCGCATAGTATATTACATGAAATGACTTATCTTTTCTTTGCCCAAGTACCGCTCCAACAGCATAGTCACTGGCATTGCACATCAACTCGAAGGGAAGCTCCCAATCAGGTGCAACAATCATTGGTGCAGTAGTGAGCTTCTCCTTCAATAGATTAAATGCCTGCAAACAATTATCATAAAAAATAAAGGCAGAATCTTTTTCTAGTAAATTACAAAGAGGTCTTGAGATTTTAGAGAAGTCCCTGATAAATCTCCTATAGAAGCCAACATGTCCCAAGAAGCTTCTGTTTCCTTTCACTGTAGTAGGTGGTGGTAGCTTCTCTATCACCTCTACTTTTGCCCTGTCAACCTCAATTCCCTGCTTAGATACTTTGTGCCCTAAGACTATTCCCTCTCTTACCGTGAAATGGCATTTTTCCCAATTAAGAAGCAGATTAGTTTCCTTGCATCTCTTAAGCACACATCCTAAATTTGTTAGACATGTTTCGAATGACTTCCCAAAAACAGAAAAATCATCCATGAATATTTCAATGAAATTTTCTATCATGTCAGAAAATATGGACATCATGCATCTTTGAAATGTAGCGGGTGCATTACAAAGACCAAAGGGCATTCTCCTAAAAGCAAATGTGCCATAGGGACAAGTAAAGGTGGTTTTCTCCTGGTCCTCGGGTGCTATATGGATTTGATTGTAACCAGAATAACCATATAAAAAGCAGTAATAATCATGCCCTGCAAGTTTTTCTAACATCTGATCTATAAAAGGGAGGGGGAAATGATCTTTGCGGGTAGCATCATTCAGTTTTCTATAGTCTATATAGACTCTCCAACCAGTTACAGTGCGAGTGGGAATTAATTCATTAGCCTCATTTTGTACTACAGTCATACCACCTTTTTTTGGTACAACTTGGACAGGACTAACCCATTTACTATCAAAAATTGGAAAAATAATGCCTGCATCTAACAATTTAAGTACTTCTTTTTTTACAACTTCCTTAAGAGTTGGGTTAAGTCTTCTTTGTGGTTGTACTGTAGGTTTACACTCAGCTTCAAGAAATATCCTATGAGTACAAATTGAAGGGCTAATTCCCTTAATATCAGCAATGGTCCACCCGATAGCTTCCTTATGTTCTCTTAGAACATCCAAAAGTTGTTGCTCTTGATCACCTGTCAAAGAAGAAGAAATGATTATTGGCAAAGTATCATTTGTTCCAAGATAAGCATACTTTAAATGACCAGGCAAAGGTTTAAGTTCAAGCACCGGGGGTTGTGTCAATGACGGCATCGGTTTCTTCTCAGTGGTGCCCAGCTCCTCATAGTGTCGAGTCTTGAATTCATAAACTTCTTCAGTATGTTCTTCTTGGGGTTCATCCTCATCATCACTCCAATTATCTAAATCCCTAAGGACTGACTCCATCGTGTCCACACCTACATTCTCTTCCATGAACTCAAAGGAAAGCTCATCAACACTATCAATAGTGTAACAGGATTTACAGTCATCAAATTTCTTTGTAGCCTCATACACATTAATCGTGACTTGTTCATCCATAACTCTTAAAGTAAGCTTACCTTGTTCCACATCAATCAATGCCTTACCTGTTGCCAGGAATGGTTTTCCTAAGATCATGGGTACCTCTCTATCTTCTTCCAATTCCAAGACTATAAAGTCAACTGGAAAGATGAATTTTTCCACTTTTACTAGGACATTCTCCACTATACCCTTTGGGTACTTGACACTTCTATCCACAAGTTGTAAGGTGACGTGTGTCTCCTTACATTCTCCAAGTCCTAGTTTTCTGAAAATGGACAGAGGCATTAAATTTATACTTGCACCAGAGTCTATAAGTACTTTATCAAAATGAAAATTACCAATAGTGCAAGGAACAGTAAAACTTCCCTGATCTCTTTGTTTTCTTGGCAAATTAGATAAATTCTTTTGTAAGATCATAGAACATTCCCCTGTAAGCATCACTGGTTCATTCCCTTCAATCTTCCTCTTCTTTGTGAGTAAATCCTTCATGAACCTAGCATATGATGGCATCTGCTGAAGTGCCTCTGCAAAAGGAATGTTAATTTGCAATTTTTTAAAGACTTCTAAAAATTTAGCAAATTGTGAATCCAATTGCTGTTGCTTCAGCCTTCCTGGGAAAGGAATAGGAGGAACATATGCTTGCACTTTTGGTGAATTTTTCTTTGGTTCCTCTTCCTTTTGTTTCCCTTTATCTTTCTCTAGGTTAACCTCCTCTTCCTCAAGTTTCTTATCAACCAATTCCTTACCACTTCTTAGCATAATAGCATTTACACCCTTAGGATTCTGCTCAGTATTACTAGGTAAAGACCCAGATGGTTTATTACTCAACTGTTGAGACATTTGACTAAGCTGATTTTCAAGATTCCTAATGGTGGCTTGTTGATTTTGCAACATTGTGTCAGTCTTCTGCATATAACTTATCATGAGTTCTTCCATTTTAGACTGACCTTGCTGAGAAGAGGTATTATGATTAGGATATTGTTGATGGGGAGTATTATGATTAGGACCTTGCTTTTGAAATCCAGGAGGTTTAAGTGCATTGTTATCATTTCTCCATGAGAAATTTGGATGATTACGCCACCCTGGATTGTAGGTGTTTGAATAAGGTCCTTGATTTCCTCTTTGGAAATTATTGACAAAATTTACTTGCTCTCCATGGGATGAGGAGGAAAAGTTTCCAGATGGGCACTCAAGAGTTGAGTGTGGTCCTGAGCATAACTCACAACAAGAAATTTGATTAACATTAAAAGATGGTGCAGAGGTAAGTTTACTTACCTGAGCGGTAAGAGCAGAAAGCTGAGTTGTTAAGGTGTCCATGTCATTGACAGATGCTACTCTAGACTTACCTCTTTCATGTTGCCAATTATGTGCACTAGAGGCCATTTCATCTATCAAAGCACTAGCCTCTTCATATGTCTTACTCATTAGTGCACCACCAGAAGCAGCACCTACTAGAGATCTCAATGTATCATCTAAACTGAGATAGAATATCTCAATAAGGAGATTATCTGCTAATCCATGATGGGGGCATTTTCTAATTGCCTCCTTGAATCTTTCCCATGCTTCATACAGTGATTCACCACTAAACTTAGTGAAGTTTGTGATGTCATTTCTTAACCTAGCAGTTCTAGCAGGTGGAAAAAATCTCCTTAAAAATTTAGATGAGAGATCAACCCAAGTGGTTATAGAGTCTTGTGGCAATGAATTGTACCAAGCCCTAGCTTTTTCTCTAAGTGAAAACGGAAAAAGTTGTAGCCTAATTACATCATCAGATACATTATTCATTTTCACTGTATTACAATATTGAAGAAATACTGCAATATGCTCATCAGGACTCTCATTTGGATATCCTCCAAATTGATTTGATTGAACCATTTGAACGAGTGCTGGTTTTAATTCAAAATTGTTAGCCTGAATTGTTGGTCTTCTTATTGCAGGACCTGAAACAACAGGTATCGTGTATTCCCGAAGTGCTCTACCAACACCCTGAATCCGATTGTTGTTCTCATCTGCCATGTTCTCTTCTTCCTTTCTTCTCTGCTCTTTTCTAAGTTGTCGCAAGGTGCGTTCTATCTCAAGATTAATTGGTAGAAGTTCAGCACTTCTACTCTTGTGCATAAAAAGAACCTCAAAGAGAACTAGAAACGATCACACAATGAAAAAAAAAAAAAATTAAATTAAATAACAAAATAATTGCGCCTAAATTAACAATAGAATCTGAAGATGGTCTAATATTAATCAATCCCCGGCAACGGCGCCAAAAACTTGATCCACGCAAAAAGAGATATAAAATGAGCGTGAATAAATACCGGCAAGTGTACCAGATCGGATCAAGTAATATAGTGAGAGAAGAGTGTCGAACCACGAAGATTGATTAAGTAATAGACCTTTATCAATTTCTACTATTATTTAGGCAATGATATTTGATGAGAATTGAATGAATTATACTAAATGCTTAAAAAGAGAATTGTGTTTGAAAAATGATGAATTGATGATGGGAAATAGAATCCACCCTAATTCTACTAATCATATTGCCTTCATGTTATAATAACTCATAGCTATATGGATTTTCACAAGAAATTAACAAAACCTTAATCCTTTATTAAGTGTTAAAGTAATGTTACCTCAATTTAATTTAATAGCTCCCGCTAATTCAAATCAAATGAGGATTCTAATTCACAATCATAAATTTCCCAATTATATGATTGCCTAATATCTTTAAAATAATTTCTCCTAATCCCGTAGTGAAAAATTTAATCAAAATATTGTATGAAACACTTAGGTCAATTTCTAATAAAATTCAATAACGCTCCTTCCACATGAATTATTAAATCTTACTTAGGAATTCCTGATAAAACCTAAATTTCTCTTTCGAGTCATTTACATTTCTATGTATTGATTTCAATTACAAAATACAATTCATAGCTGGTGATGGGTGTCGAATCCAACAAAAATAAAACTTACTCCTAGACAATTATATGATTTGCATATAGTGGTGAGTAGGGTCGAATCCACAGGGATTGGTAAAGATATTTCTATTCAAAGAGAACAATAAGAAAAAGGAAAATGGGGGGGGGGGGGGGGGGGGGGGGGGGGGGGGGGGTTTGGTTTGTGAATCAAATAAAGTAAAACAAGGTAAGAAAATCAGATATTGGTAAAAAGCCTAGCCAAAGGAATCAAGATGGTTTAATTCTAGGAATTGATCATCGATGCAAATGTTCTCTATTCTTGTTCTAGATAAATTGGTTATGGTTATTAACAAGCTCTAACAACCTATCTCTCCTTACTTCCTCGATAACCTCGGATAAGCTCTTTGAATTATTTCTCTTATTGATTAAACAACCCTTAGACATGCGCTTAGGATTTAATCTATCAATAGCATTAAGATCTAGAGAGACTACCAATTCATGCCAGTAGATTATAAGATAACCTATTTAAACATGATCACACACCTCCATAACATGAATTCGATCATCTCTTTTATAACCAAACATGTTATTGCGTCACTAAGACTAGAACAATCAAACAATTACGGATTTGACGTGCTAGTTGACAATATATTAACTTGCTAATTGAGTAAAAGAGCTCTATTCATACCAATCAACAAAGATAATAATGACAAAACGATCAGAAGATATATGAATACCCGAAAGCAAATAATAGAACAAATACAAGTCAATTAGACCTCACAATTCGTGGAGAATTAAACATCTATGACCCTTTGGCTAGAAAAGTAGCTTAGCTACACATGTTCATCAATAAAACGAAAATAAAAGATAGGAACATAATGAACCCGGTTGCTTGCTCTGCCTCCGCGTTTCCTTCTTCAAGATCCAAGATTCCAAAGTTCAAAAGTTGTCCTAACCCTCTAGGGTTGGCTCTATTTATACTATTAGATGGATAGCATGTGATCTTTTGCTAGCAAGATACGAAAATATCTTTCCTTTTTCAAGTAGATTTCGAGAAGTGAAGATACGTCTGCCTGGCACGCCCCACCACACGGCCGTGGGTTAAGCCGTGCCATCCTCTGTGCATATTCTTCAAGTCTTCAACCGCGCCTAGTGTGAACCACGGTTAAACACACGGCCAGATTTCAAGCCGTGCCTTCGTCTGTGCATAATCTTCAAGTCTTCATCCGTTCCCAGTGTGTAGCACGGTTACAACCACGGCTATATTTCAAGCCGTGTCTTCATCTGGTTGATGTTCCACACTTTCTTCTCCTTGGCACATCTATCTTCCACCACGGCTTCAAGCACGGTTTATCCCACGGGTTCCACCACCGCCGTGCCTTAAGCCGTGTCTCTCTCTGTTCAAAGACCTCATTTTTGCCTTCTTGTCCAGTGTGTAACACGGTTTGAACCTTGGCCGTGCCTCAAGCCGTGCTTCCTCCGGTGGTGTAATTTCTTGTCTTGATCCAAGTTGTAGATGACTTCTCTAAAATACTTGAATTAGCATCCTTGATTCCATTTAACCTGATTTATCACGATGATAGAATTAAAGTACCATTTCCTTATGATTTCTATAAAATCAATAATAATTTAACACAATTTATACTATAAAGATTGAGTATAAAATGGCTCTATCAGCAGGACTTTTTATATGAAAATTCCGCATATCTACATTTCCTATAACATGAATACAATGATCATTTTAGTTTAAATTATGGCTTCATCATATTTCCCACAAGGATGATTTAGAACATTATAGCATGAATTGCATAAAAACAATTGAAATAAATAGGTGTAATGGAATTCATATTGAATAACAAGAATAAACTAATAAATGGCATAAAAGAAAATAAAGTAATTGAAACAATAGCTATAATCTTCAAGAACTTCAGCAAAATAACTTTCTTTCTTCAAACTAAAATTTGGAATAACATGAAATGTAAAGGAATTAAAGAAAACATAAAATCCTAAAGTTCGTAAGGGAATTCTAATGATTTCAAAGAAAGATAAAGGATGCTAAACAAAGAATCAAAACAAAAGGATTCTCAAACAAAAGGGGATTCTAAACAAAAGGGGATGCTCCTAAGGTTCACACAAGGGGCCTATTTATAGATCCAAAGAGGAGGGGGATAAGGTTAATCTGATGAGGATTTGAGTCAGCAAATTAAATAAGATACGATTTTGGAGAGATTTTCGCAATGGATATCCGGGGAGTAATGAAGGCCGGTTCAAGCGCTAAGGCCGGCGGCCTTGAATGTAGGCCGACTTTAAGGCCATGGCTTTAATGCTTTTTAAGGCCGGTTTAATATAGGTCGGCTCAAGGCCGGCTCAAAGCCGGCGGCCTTGAATGTAGGCTGGCCCAAGGCCGGCGGCCTTTATTGCAATCCTCCGCTCGCTTCTTCAATTTTGTGAAAAACTCCTCCAATTAAATTGTAATTTACTTTTGGGTCCTCAAAACCTGTATTTTCACAATAAACACCATTAAGTATCATTTCTTTATATTTTCTTATAATATTGAAATAAATTTAACATAAGTCCAAAAGAAAATATAAGTATAATGTGATCTTATCATGACCCACAGAGCACCCCCACTATATACACGAACAAGGTACACGCTCGTGTACCTGGTCGTGTATCTGACCCACATAACACCCCCTCTATATACACGAACAAGGTACACGCTCATGTACCTGGTCGTGTATTTAACCCACAAAATGTTCTCCCATATATACGAACAAGGTACACGCTCGTGTACCTAGTCGTGTATCTACCTACAGAATGCTCTCCCATGATACAGGAACAAGGTACACGTTCGTGTATCTAACCCACAGAAAGGATTCCAAAGTACACGACCAAAGTACATGACCGTGTACTTTGGTCGTGTATCTAATTTTTCTGCTCGTACTATAAAAGGACTCCTCACTTCACTCTGCCATTTACACAACCCATTCTCCATTCGTGTATTTGACCCACTCACTCCCACTCTACTCCTCCATACCGTGGTTGTCCTTTCCACACTATAAACTTCTTCCGTTTCAAGGATTCAAGGTAAGTAAGTTCTCTCTTCTTCTTCTTTAATACTTATTGCAATAAGGTTGCTACTCGGTTTTCTTTTACGACTACCATACATGCTTACATCTATGATGATGGTATGATGAGTGATTTCGCATTGTAGAAGTCGATTGTTGATAGATTTGTAGACATTTTGAACTCACGTGAATGCATGTATGATTGATGTCTTGAGTGGTTTCTAAATAAGTGAATCGACAATTAGGGTTTGAACATGAATATTTGGGATTTTGATTTTGTGGGTTTCTGGAACAATGTTGTTGTGTTTCTTTTCCGATCTTCTTCTTAGAAACCAAGTTATGAGGCCATTTTTTTTTATGATCACTAAACTATCGCACCTAACTTCTTAGAATCAAGATTCGAACTTTATCGTTTGATGATGCTTTGGGTGTGTTGTAGTTACATTGTTGGCCTTCAGGAAGGTAGGTTGATAATAGACTAAAGCCACAAGACCTGATTGTGAGCGTTCCTATGGTAATTTGTGCATGTATTAGATGGGCAGATACACAACTAGGTACACGGTTGTGTACCTTGGTTGTGTATCTCAACTGTGCTATCCTCCTCCTTGTTTCGGAAACCCAATGCAAGTTCTATCATTTTCTTTGTGTACTTAACAAACCTACCCTATTTTGAGACCATTGTGATTGATTCAGATGGTCACAAAGACTTGTGCAGTTAAACCAAAGTTTACTAAGAAGAAGAAGACCACCCCTTCTAAGAGGAAGCGGGATAGTGCTAGTTCATCCTCATTGACATTCTGCTAGCTATGTAATTGGTCCATCACCTGTTGAATCCCGGGAAGTCTCAATTCCTTTTCTTTTTATTTTTTCTTTTTATCTCTTTATTTCTCATTACGTTCTTGAATGATAAAGACATTGGGGACAATGTCTCAATCTAAGTATGGGGAAGGGGATACTAAAGAAATTTGATAAGGGTTGTGCTGAATTGTATGAGTCATTAAAAAATTTCCCCTAATTTTTGTTTTTCTCTTTTTGCTTGATAATCGAATTTTGAAATCATGATTACAAATTACATAGTATTCTAGCATTTAGTGAATGAATTCCTCTAAAAGAGTGTTGTGCATGCCACCTTTGTTTTCTTTGGAACATTGATACTTAGTCAAAGTTATGGGATAAAATCGTTGCGAAACACAAAGATCTTGAGAGCCATTTAATCTTTCATGAAAGGGCAAATGAAATGATTCTCTTGGTGATCCTTCTTAGAAGATTTCTTTAAAGTAATAATTTAATGGAAGCATGTGATACTTGAAAAATAAAGGATTGGTTAGTATGGGCAGGCTTTGGTCCCTCAGAAGAGCGAAGTTCGACTCCGCTACTAACTAGTCAAAATAATAAGTTAAGGTAATAGAGGTTCGATGGGGTTCCTTTAAGACCTGGTCACCTAAGGTTGTCTAGCCTGGGATCGATCGACCGAGGAAATTACCATAATAAAATGAAATACCATAAAGCCAAAAGTTGAGAGGGTCTTGTAACTCGAGTAATTAAGCCCATAGGAACGCCCTCAATTGAGGGGATAACGTTCGTTAACTTGGGTGACGAGCCTAGGATTATCGGCTAAAAACTCGTTACATGGGTTGCAAGATTCCCAAAAAAAAAAAAAAAAAAGGATGAAACCAGTGTGAACTATTACAAAGAATAAAATCTTTGAAGAGATCAACCAAAAAGGAGGAGGAATCCAGGCGAAACATAGATGCAATGTATTTTCATTATTGATTGCTTCACTAAGAGAGATAATTGAGAAGATATTAGACTTTTTAATGGTGGTTGAAATGTACCACGTTTTCTTTTTCTTTGATTGATCTTGTGTCTAATTTTGATCATGAAAGCCATTGTTAAAATGACAAGGGTAAAGATTGGTCTACTCTGATTAATCCTAGAAATTTGACTAAAGTATCTTTGTTACAATACTTTCATGATAAGGTGAGAAGCACACATCAGATTGAGGGATTGCATTGAGCTTTAAAGATTAAAATTCATAAATGCTAATATCTGAGTAGTTTTATTTGGTAACGACAATCATGATTAATGAGAAGTTTGATCAATGTTTTGTTTTGCTTGAGGACAAGCAAAGACTTAAGTGTGGGGAAGTTTGATAAGTCGCAAAATACCCTTATCTAGAGTAATGAAATTGTGCTTTATTGTTGAATTTTTAGATGATTTGTTGAAGAAAAGGACGCTTAATGGAATGAATGTCAATTTCCGGATTTTCTGGAGTATTTTGGAGCTAAGGGAAGGAGTTTTGAAGAGTCGGATCAAGTTTGGAAGGAATTGGATACAATACATGTGAAGAAAAGAATTCTGGAAAGTACACAAGCGAGATACACGCCCATGTACTTTGCTTGTGTATACTGAAGTGGATGTCTGGAAAGTACACGAGTGAGATACACGCCCATGTACTTTGTTTGTGTATATTGAAGTGGATGTCTGGAAAGTACACGAGCAAAGTACACGCCCATGTACTTTGCTTATGTATCTAAGTTTTGCTACTGTGCAACGATGTTTCAAATACACAACCAATGTACACTCCCATGTACTTACTCGTGTATATTCACATAAGGACGCTTGGAAGAAAGCACAAGATACACGAACGAGATACACTACTTGTGTATCCACTCGTGTATGTATCCAACCCAGGTACATGTATAAATAGACCGTTAGTTGCCTTAGAAAGGAGGTTACGAATTTTGTACTTGCTCTAACTCTCATAACAGCAGGGGAAAGAAGATTCTGTCAATTCCAAAGGAGATTAAAGACCCACGAAGAAGAAGATTCTATCTTTATGGGTTGTGACTATGAATTTTATTTATTCTTCCAGTAATTGTATTTCGTTTGTCCAATTTATGGAGGAGTAGACTCTAAATCTAGATTTTATTCGAAACTTCTCTGTCATGTGATGAAGATTTGGTTTTTAATGCGAAGTTGTTGACTTTCTTATGATTAATTGCATGCCCTTCAATTGTTTCTTAGATTCATAGATCCGGAATATGAATTTATGCATGATATCATATTAGTTGATTGAGAAATTGCTTTTATGATTAGATTTAATGCAATTAATGAGGTTTGATTGTTCTTCTAGAGATAGGAAACAAGAGTCTTCTGTTTACATCGATTATTTTGATGCGAATTCATGTGCTTTATGCAATTCCAGGTTGCTATTAATTAAGGAGAGATCCTATTTGATAAACCTAGGATTAGATAGGTTAATATACTTGAGAAAGTAGTTAACTTGACTAGGGAATTCGACAGTATAAGAAGTCAATTACGTCAATCTTCATAAATCTAATGAATTACATGATAGAGAAGGAGTAGAATAAGATCTAGGTTGCTTTTGTTAATTGATAAATCTTTCAAACCATTGTTGTTAGTGAGTTATTAGTATTAAGGTTAGAGTAATTAAGTTTCAACCAACATATTTAAGCGTTGGTTAGATAATAGGAACGGAGTTAGTACTAGTAGCTGGTATATCTCTATGGGACGACCCTGTACTTGACACTATATTATGTCCACGGTAGGTACACTTGCCTATTGTAACGTAGTTAGAATTAGGAACATGCATTATAAATATTAAAACTACGATTGGCAACGATCAGCGTGAAATCGAGAGTTTTACAAAAGGGATTTGGATCAAATGTGAGGTTATAGAGATTTCAGAGGAAGTCGTTTAGGTTGAAGTTAAGTGTGGGAAGTTGAAGAACATCAAGGTTCTTTTTTTTTTAAAAAAAAAAATGAATGTGAATGTGTTGAAACTCCTAGATAGATGCAATAGACAGGGATTAGGGATTCTATAATTGATGAAAAAGTTATAAATTAAAGAGTCATAAATTAGCTACCTATTAAAAATGATATGCTTAGGAGCCAAATTTTCACTAAGATATTGAACATGAGTCTAGAAAAGGTGGTAGGTCCTTCCTAATATGGAAGAAAATGTAAAGGAGATTGAAATGGTCTTAGTAAAACATGAGCTCTTCGAGTGGATATTATGCACCACAAGAGCAATAGATGATCTAATCTCCTACCTTAATATGATGCATAAAGCAAGATCTTAGGCTTCTTGCTATAGTATTGCTAAAAGGTTGATAAGAGAAAGTTTTAAGAGTATAAACTTACAAATATAGGAAAAAGTATATTCTGAATATTCAACCAATGATTTTTGATGGCTACAAGAGGGACTATTTATAGTAAATCCCTTAGGATAAAGGATAAAAATGGGAAAAATATAAAAGTACAATCTTTAAAGGGTAAATTACATTGCCATAGTACTATCTAGAAAAGAGTAAAATAGTAAAGAAAGCACAAAAGACAATGTAGAAATTCATTATTTGTCAAGTGTAGCCTAGATGCATGTTGCCATATTATGGTAGGTCTATTAGTAGATTGGATAAATAGTATGGAATTGGTTAGGTTTCTTATTAAGCTAGAAGGTAGTGACATGGTCATAATCAGGTCGGTAGATAGCTTGGTAGAGCTCTATGTTAGTCGAAGAATATTGGTATGGGTTAGTCTAAGCTATATGGAATTGAAAGATGATTCATTGCCAGATGGTTCTAGCATTATGGTTTTAGCTTAGTCCAAATCATTGGAGGTTGGCTTTATGCTTAGTGCTTTAGGAGGGAGTTGAGATGTGGTGATGGGGAGAGGGAATGACTAGAGAAGTGGCATAGTCCTCCATTATAGGTGAACAAGACCTTATCTTCGAGGCCTTATTTGGATGGAAAACTTTGGGTCAAGTTCTATAGCCCTTGAATTCGAGCTTGAGTGAGTGGCCTAGTATATTGATTTCCATCATCTCCTTAGGGTGGTGAAGGATTTTCCCTCAAATTGAAAGGGTTATTCAATTGCTCCTCAGTAATATATAGGCTTAGGTTGGTGACATTGAAGGTAGTAGAGACCCCGTATGTTACTAAGCTAAACTGTATAGCAAGATCTCCACATTGAAACTGTATAGCTCGACATTTATGGTTCTACTGTTAGATCTTAGTAATAGCCTTCTCAACCTACTTGAAAACCTTGTGGTGAAGCTTCTAGATCTCCTTTGCCCTACTGATTTCACTATAGCTCTCCTCATTTAAGTTTGGTATGGGTAGTTGATCAAGGGGTATTGTACAATTGTGCCTATAGATAGCCTCAAATGGGGACTTACCTATGGTACTATGTATTGATTTATTGTAAATGAATTCCACAGTGGGTAGGCACAAGTCCTAATTTGTAAGGTTCTTCCTAATTGTTACTTGGAGTAAGGATCCAAGTGTCCAATTGGTCAACTCAATTTCCTTATTAGTTTAGGGATGGCAGGAAGTGCTAACATGATATTGGTGCTAAGGTATTGCCACAGTGTTTTTCAAAAGAAGCTTAAGAACTTTAGATCTCAATTAGACATTATGCTAGTTAAAATCCCATGCAACTAAATTATTTCTTGCAAGAAAAGATTAGCAATATAAAGGGCGTCATCGGTTTTATGACAAGGAATGAAATATGCCATCTCGCTAAGTTGATCAACAATCATAAGTATAAAGTCCTTTTCTCTCATAGTCCTTGCTAATCCTAAGACAAAGTCCATTCTCAGGAACATGTTTAAGTGGCAAGTAGGAGATGGTCTATCTATATCCTTATGGTTAGAATTTTGGCTGCCGTTAGGGCTCCTAAATCTAGAGCATAGTCCTCGAGAGATTGCTAATTCAGGAATTCCTCTAAATGCTAGACTCTGTTCTATTAACCAAGGAAATGATTAGGAGTTTCCACAAAAAAACCTTTTGGAATGGAATTACAATTCTCTTTGCTATAACCCCTAATCCAAATAAACTTGACAAGTTTACATGGAATAGGGACCCTTACAGAATTTTTTCTATCAAAAGTGCATACAAGGCCTTAGCACCACACAATGGCCTGGTCCCTTAGTCAAAACTAATTTAGAATAAGTTCTCAATGCCAAGGCACTCATTTATTCTTTAGCTAGCATGGAAAAGGAAATTACATACCCTAGATAAATTGAGTAATTGGGGAGTGACTAATTCAACTACATGTTACCTTTGTTCAGCTAGGTAAGAAAATCATAACCACCTATTCTTTGATTGCGCTTTCTCTACACAAGTGTGGTCAGAAGTTTTGGTAACACTTAAATGCCCTCCTTCATACTTATCCTGGCAAAACATATCAATGCTTTAATGAGTACAATGCCTTTAAGCAATACTCTGATCCTAGTGTAGAGAGTTGCTTATGTAGTAGTAGTATACTGTTTATGGAAGACAAGGGATTCAACTTGCCTCGAAAATCCCATGCCTTCACAAACATCTCTAACTAGATAGATTTTAGCTTTCTCAAAGATTCTTATCTCATGATTTGGTTTACATGAGTTTCTATACAATTTTGTAAATTTTGTGAAATTCTAGTTCTAGAATGGAATTTTACTATAATCCCTTCCCACATTTAGCAGTTGTACATTCTCTTTATTCAATATAATTACTTACCAAAAAAAAAATGTCCATACTCAGGTTGGCTCGAGGTCTTGTCAATACAAGTAAAGGCATGGGATTAGCTAGACTTAGCTAGCCTTTTGGCAAATTGCACATCTCACAAGCAACTTACACACATCTTTCATCGTTCATAGCTAAAAGAAATGTTCTTTGAGTAGCTCGCATGTCCTTTTCTCGCTAAAGTGGCTTGCTATCCCTCTACTATGACCCTTTTTCACCAAAAGTTCTTTGATAGAACAAGTCAAAATACACAACCAAGCTCCCCATATTAGATACCCATTCTTTAGGTAATAACTAGGAGTAGGTGTGGTTTGATTTGATTTGTTTTTTTGAAATCGAATTTAACCATATAGTTTGGTTTGTAATTTTTTTGAACCTATAAAAGAAAAATAGTTTAGTCTTATTCAATTTATGGTTCAAACCATTTTTACTCGTGTTATCATTTTTTTTTTGTTATATGTAAATCAATAAGTCATGAAAAAATTATCGTTAACATAAAAATATTTAATTTATCACAATTTCTCTATATCACTTATCATGCTCAATACTCATTTGATGTATTAATGTGATTTTGTTGTCTCTCTTAAGATAATTATAGTTTATATATCAATAAAAAGTTAAAAATATGAAATAAAAGGTAGTAAGTTACTTGATGAAAACCAAATAAAAGAATGAATTAAACAGATAACATATAATCCTCTTTTTTAGTTATACATTTTTTAAATTTTCACTGCCATTTTTATTTCCTTCCTATGGTTAGGTTTTTAATTTTTTTTTAACCTAAAAAAAATGGTTCATTCTATTCGGCTCGACTTGTAATTTTTCTAAACCTAAAAAGATGGTTTAAACCTATTTTATGATTTGGTTTGGTTCGTGGTTTAGTTGGTTTTTTTGCCTAGCTCTAGTAATAACCTTTTATGACCTTTCCTTAGCCATAGTTAGTTACAATGGGACCAAAGTATGAGTCTTGCTCATACTGCTTGGTGATTAGCTCAAAACCCAACAACTTGGCCTATAGAGTCATGATTAGAGTATACCTTCATGAGAGCACATTAGCTACGACATTACTCCTCCACTTCTTATACTTTGTGACGTACAAGAATCCTTCCATGAATTTTACCTAATAGGCTTAGCATTTAGACAGCTTTTGTTGACCTCTAAGATACTTTAAGGATTCATGGTCTATGTAGATGATGACTTCTCAAGGCAAGAGATACTATTGCTACACTATTATAGCTTAGATGAGTGAGTGGAACTCCTTATCATATATAAAATAGTTTAAGGTGGCTCTACTAAGTTTCTTGCTATGATAGAAACAAGTAAGCCTTTCTACATAAGTATAGCACCAATCTTATGCTTGATGTATTACACTTTAGCTCAAATACTTTGTCAAAATCTAGTAGCATTAATTTTGGAGCTATCGTTAGCTTTCCCCTAATTTTCTTGAAACATCGCTGAGCTCTTTCTCCCCATTGGAACATTTTATTCTTCCTTGTTAGAGGGATGGAATAATGGTACTGAAATTTTAAACGAAATGTTAGTAAAAGGATGTAAGCCCATGAACGCTTCTTACGTCGGATGTAGTCTTTGGTGCTAGCTAGTCTTGAATAGCTCATATTTTCTCCTTATTAACCTTCAATTCTCCTTAACCTATGACAAAACTTAGAAACACAACTTCATCTTGGCAAAAGCTACATTTCTTCAAATTACCAAATAGTTGCTCAATTTGAAGGATGATAAAGACTTCTTGCAAGTGATTCACATGGATTCTTTGGTAGGGACTATATACTAGTATATCATCAAAATACACAACAACGTACTTTCTAATTAGCTCTCTTAGTACATGGTTCACTAACCCCATAAACTTACTAGGTGTAATGGTCAATCCAAATGGCACAACTTTCCATTCATAGAGACTATGCTTTGTCTAAAAGGTTATCTTGCACTCATCTCTAGGTCTCATACATAGTTGCTTCTAACCACTATTTAGGTTAATCTTAGCGAAGATATGTGCACCATGAAACTCATATAACATGTCATCGAGTCTAGGAATTGAGTACATATGTTTGACAATGATCTTGTTGATAGCTTGATTGTTAATATACGTACACCAAGTGATAGGAATCAAACCATTTCTACAATAAGACCCATTACTCGAGCTAGAGCCAAAGAACTGTAGAGTCTTGCATTGAGAGTCCTTTTTGACCAGATGGAACCTAAAGACACTCACATAGTGTCTTCATTCATTTTACATGACTGTTTTATAGTTAATCAGGTACAATTATCAATACTATATGATGGCAACCAAATTAATTAGAACCTGGCTTAGAAAATGGTTCACGGTCCATTTGTTGAACCAAACTAGACTAATAGGGAGCTAGCCATGTATTGTTTTTTTTTTTCCCTTTATTTTCTTATGTTTGTTTTTCCATAATTAGGGACTACTGTAAATACTTGTACAAAGGGACACAAAAAGAGATTCATTTTTCGGTCCAAACACATATACACATAAATTGAGGGTTTTCTTCTCTTTTCATATACTCTTATCAATCTTGTGAGATTGTGGTGAGTGAAGGGGCATAGAGTCATATCAGCAATTACAAGTTTGATCCATATTCTAGTAGTGTGTACTATTTGGTAAGAAATTGGATTTATTTTATTATCTTGTTCTTGGTGTGACTAAGGTTTCACGTGAAGGAGCAATTCTAATTGGGGGATTCTCCAATTGTTTCATGATTTATATGTATTGATGGTTCAATTGAATTATCATATCACCAAGATTCATCTTTCTTCAGAACAAGTAGAGCAAGTATCGCATATAGGCTTATCCTTTCTTTTGCATAACCTTTGTTCAATTAGCTTGTCGACTTATTTCTTTAGCTTAGTAGCTTGCTCAGGATTCATGTGATATGTAAGCTTATTTAGTGAAGCCACACTAGGTTGAAGTCAATGTAATGCTCAATGCATTAGAAGGGCAACAATATGATAAGTGCTTAATTAGATATATATATATATATTAAGTGAGATTTAACATGTTTTTCTCTTGATTTTAGCATGTTTTTGAAGAATTTAAATTTAAATTTCATAATATTTTGATTTTAAGGCTTTCATGGATAGTGGAATTTAAAAGGAAGAAAATGAATCTAATTTTACTCAATTCAAAACTAAATTGAAGAAATTATGAAGTTATGAAATTTTGACGTTAGACACAACCTCCAGACACGACCATGTCTAAAAGTTGTGTATCTTTCTGATCTAATAGCTTTAGACAGGACCTCTAGACATAATTGTACTCGTTGGTCATGTATCTCTCTAATATGAGTGATTTAGACATGATCTACAGACATGACATTGTCTAAAGTTGTGTCTATTTAAACGTTATGTTTTACATGATTTTAATTTATGAATTCTACATGACTCGAAGTATGATCATGTTGGACAACATGTTGGCCTTAAACACAGAGTTTTTTATGTGCATTATATAAATAGAAGAGGTTTAAACACAAAAAAGATGAGACATTATTTCTAAGTTGTTCTAGGGTTTTAGAGAAAGATAGGAATACCTTTCTACACTTCACGGAATTAGGGTTTTCTTTGTTTAAATTGATTTCCTTGATGATGCATGTTTATACATCATTGAAGAATTTAGTTTTAAATATGTTTAGTGGTTAATTTTCCTTAGTATCTAGATTTCTAGAACTTAAGTTTATTATGTGACTAGGATTTCTATTTTATTATTCAATGAATTCTTATCTTTTGTTGATTCATACAGGTGTTTTTGATGTTTCGGTTAGATTAATATTTGTAGGGCATTTTTCTATCTATTTGATAATATACATTAAGATTGAGAAATTTGATGTATAATTAGACCTAGCATGTTTGAAGAGAGTTGATGTAATCTTAGAGATAAGTTACATAATTCTTTCTAATTTAATTAAATTTGTTATGGGAATTTATTGTCATTATAATGTGGTCTTTGAATTATGTTATTGTGAAGAGATTCAAATAGGTAATTTTAATATTAGGGTTTAATAAGCTTGAGAAAGTTATAAAACTAAATTAGGAATTCCCCTAGTCAATGAAATTTAAGAAGGATTTGAATACTTTTTATTAATATCACATAATAATTCCTAAGGGAAACAAAGTCTAGATACTAGTTTTACTATCTTGAAGTTAATTCTAAATTGCTTTGCTTTTCTGTATTTCAACAAAGTCTTAGTTCTTTAGTTAATAAATTGTTATAGCTTTTAGATAAATCAATCTCTATAATTTATTGGTTAGATAATAAGGTATAAGTTAGTATTAGTACTCATAATCTTGTAGGATAATATTTGTATTTAATACACTATATTACAAAATTTGATAGGTACACTTACCTCACATTAAGTTTTTTAGCACCATTACTAAGGATTTCATTATTAAGAGCACTAATTACTTTATTAATTTAACCATTTTTTCTGTTTCTTATTTTATTTTTCTACTTTGTTATTATTATTATTATTATTATTATCATTATTATTATTATTATTATTATTATTATTATTATTATTTTATTATTATTATTATTGTAGTGCATGACCAGAAACAATCTACTAGGAGTATTGATTTTTTATTTAGAAATTGAAAAGATAGCAAGGCGATTATGGAAAGTAGTGTGGTAAACAGTGGAGGAACTACTAAATCACGGATCTCCATCGAGAATTAAGATGGAAGAGGAAGGAGAAGAGTTGAACATCATGGGTGATGAAAATCAAAACCAACAACGAACTATGTTCGATTACTCTAAACCTTCTTTAGTAAGAGCTGACTTAAGTATCATAAGGCCACTTATCACTGCCAGCAACTTTCAAATTCAACCCTATAAAATACAAATGGTGCAATAGTTTGTCTAATTTGATGGACTACAAGATGAGCACCCTAATGCTCACATATTTATTTTTCTAGAGATTTGTGACACTTTCAAGATCAATGGAGCTTTAGATAACACAATAAAATTGTGACTTTTTCCTTTTTCACTAAGAGGATGGGCAAAGTAGTGATTGAATTTACTCCTAAGGAGCTCTATCATAACCTGGGATAATATGGCTCAGAAGTTTTTTGGAAAATACTTTCCACTTGCTAAGATAACCAAACTTCAAAAGGACATATCATCCTATGCTTAACTAGAGGCTGAAACCTTATTTGACACTTCGGAGAGACATAAGGAGTTACTGAGGAGATGCTCACATTATAGCCTACCACTTTAGATGCAAATTCAAACTTTTTATATTGGTTTGAACCTATTAATATGACAAATGATAGATATTGCTATAGGAGGAACATTGAACAAGAAAACACTCGAAGAAGTTCAATCTTTAATTGAGGACATGGCTATAAATAGTTTTTAAAGGGAAGGTACTAGGGTGAAAAACAAAGCAGTAGGCATTTATGAAGTTGATGTAGTGACAACCTTAGCCAATAAGGTTGATGTGATTAGTAGGAAGTTAGATACACTTTTTATGAATCCAAAGTGTAACTTAGGAGAACTTGATGTTGAGAATTAGTGGGAATAGGTAGATTACTTGAGAAATTCCTCTAGGCCACAAAACAACCCCTTTAGTCTTACCTACAATCTGAGATGGAGAAATCATCCGAATTTCTCTTGGAGTAACCATAATCAAAGTCAGTAGTGGATGAACTTACCTACCCTAGGATTTTAGAGACCTCTACCACAAGGAAAAAAAATCAGGTTTAGAAGAGCTTTTAACTAGATATATTAAAACTAATGAAGCTCTTTTGCAGAATATTGAAACTTCCCTAAGGAATCAATAAGCTTCTATCCACAACCTAGAAAATCAAGTGGGACAACTTACTAAGATGATGGTGGAGAGGCAACAAGGGACATTGCCAATAAACACTGAGATAAATCTTATAGAGTATGTGAAAGTAGCAACCCTTAAAAGTGGAAGGGAATAAAAATCTATAGAAGAGTCAATAAGCAATAAAGAGGAAGTCAAGGAAAAAGAGAGCGAGAAGCCACAAAAAGTGAAGGAATACAGACCAGCCATACCTTATTGTAAACACCTTAGAAAGGATCGCTCTAACCAACATCTTGAAATTTTTAAACAGTTACATATTAACTTACCTTTTGTTATTGCCCTATCACATATGCCTAAGTATGCTAAGTACTTGAAGGAACTACTTGCGAATAAGAGGAAGTTGGAGGAGATATCAACTACAACCTTAAGCAAGGAATGCTTGGTTTTGATACAAAAGAAGTTGCCATGAAAATTAAAGGATCTAGGAAGTTTTACTCTACCTTGTCTTATTGGCAATTTATCAATAAATGGAGCTCTAGCTGACCTAAGTGCAAGTCTAAATTTAATTCAACATTTTATGTTTAAAAAGTTAGAATTAGCGAACCTTAAACCAACACATATGCTTCTTTAATTAGCTAATAGGTCTGTAAAGTACCCCATCGGTATTACTGACAATGTGTTGGTTAAGATAGGTACATTCATTTTTCCAGTGGACTTTGTAATCCTAGATATAGATGAGGACATTGAAGCACAACTAATTTTTGGTCGCTTTTCCCTAGCTACTTTTAGGTTAGTTATAGTTGTAGGAAATCAAACATTAACTCTAAAAGTTGGGGATGAAAAAATAACTTTCAAAACACCTGATACGATTTAACAACCCCCTAAGAGTAAAAATACTTATTATTTCTTAAATACATCTAACCTGCTTGGTTCCACTTGTGTGTAGGATGATGTTTATACAAACTTAGGTTAGCAACATCTCATTCATGGTAAGAAAAAGGGTCTGGGTAAATTCAAGCAATTTGAGAGCTAAAATTTTCATGGTCATCCACTTGATTGAAAAAAGGGAAGTATGTCAAGCTAATGACATTAAACAAAAATGCTTCTTCGGAGGCAATCCAAGTGTAGTTTTTTTTTTTTTTATTAACTTTCCTCAGTTTAGTTTAATCTAATTAGATTTATTTTCATTCTTACACCTAGAAAAAAAAAAAGCAAGTCACAATTTTTGCGAGTTCGATACGACTACCAACACGGTTGTGTTAAAATGGCGTGTTAAAATGCTATTGTTCTTCGGATATAACATGACTAGTAGACACGAGCAAGTCAAAGTCATGCCAAAATCAACTATATTTGTTTTTTCATAGAGACTTACATGACCTTTAGATACTGTTATGCCTAAGGTTATGTCGAACGTGTCCTTACAAAGAGTTACACGGTATTTAAACATGACCATGTTGACCTTGAATCCCTTATTTTATGGGCATAGACACGAGGAAATGAGGAGATTCTAATCATGATTACAGTGACTAATTTCTTTGTTTTCTTTGATGTATTAATGAGATTTATATGGCTTGCTAAACTAGATTTTAACCATTTGATTTTCTTTTTTGTTTCTTTTTCTATTCACAGCTGTTTTAGATTCATGTTCCTTTTCATTTTATATGTTTTGTAGGTTTCAATGTTTCCAAGCATTCAAGGTCAATTACTGTACACGCTAAGCTCATTTTGTAATGGAGTAGATGCCATGTTTAGGGGAGTATTGGTTCTTCTCCACACTACCTTCCTCAAATTTTCTATGTTTTTATTTGATTCTTAATTTGTTAATTTTTCTTTTTATTCATACATTGAGGACACTATATGCTTTAAAGTGAGGGGAAGGAAGTTATAAATGTGTAGTTATTTAAGAAATAAAAAATTGTTTGTTTAACTTGAGAGTCATAAAGTTAACTTGCAATTTTGTGTAAGATAACTCTTTATGTAATATAGAACACTTGATCAAAGTTTTGAACTTAAAGAGTTAGAAAATTTGAAGAAGATCACTAGTTAGGAATTAGTCATGGACTTCTTTTAATTTTACTTTGATGTATACTTTTTCCTTTTGATGTTTTTAGAACACTATAGTCCTTGATAAATAGTAATTCTTATCCTTTGAAATTTTTTTGAAGAAACATGAATATAGTTGGCAATGAAATTAAATAAAGTCAATAAAATTTAGCTATGGGTCTCGTTGACTTGAGTAATTAAGCTTGTGGGGTGCCTCCTTTGTGTAGAATAATGGCTGTTAACTTGAGTGAAGAACTCAAGATTATTAGTTGAAAGTTCACTAAAAGGGCTAAGAGAAAATTCTATATTAAGGCTAAACTACTCAGTCATAAACTTTATTAATGGTAGTGGATGGTTCGAAGGGGTATCTTAAAACTTAGTAGCCTAATATCGTTTGGTGTGAGACTTACTGATCGATAAAACTACCTGAAAAAAAAACTTGAGAAATGATGAAGGGATAAGTGGATGTATTTATCTTAAATTATAATGTTTAGTATAATCGAAGAAGGGGGAGTATACATTTTAGCAAGGTTAGTAAAATGTTTACAAATTTTTCTTGATGAAGGAGATGATAATTTAGGTTTCAAATCTTTCATATGCTTAAGACAATTGGTTAAGTGAAAAATATAAGAGTGTAGTTAATCTTCTTTTGAAATTTCAAGTTCATTAAGAGTTTATCTCATATGCTATTATAAGGTTAAATAAGAATTATTTTGATTAATTTCTTGAATAATAGTAAATTGATTAAGTGTTTCTTGTCATCTTGTTTAATTTGATTAATTTGCTTGAGGACAAGCAAATGCTTAAGTGTGGGGAAGTTTGATAAGTGCTCAATTAGATATATATATATTAAGTGAGATTTAATATGTTTTTTCTCTTGATTTTGGCATGTTTTTGAAGAATTTAAATTTTAATTGAGTAATATTTTGATGTTAGGGCTTTAATGGATAATGGAATTAAAAAGAAAGAAAATGAATCCAATTTTACTCAATTTGGAGCTAAATTGAAGAAGTTATGAAGTTTTGAATTTAGATATGACCTCTAGACATGACCATGCCAAAAGGTTGTGTATCTTTCTGATCTAACAAATTTAGACACGACCTTTAGATATGACCATGTTCGCTAGTTATGTATCTTTTTTATTTGAGTGATTTAGACATGACCTACAACATGATCGTGTTTAAGGTCCCGTCTATTGGAACATTATGTTTTACACAATTTTGAGTTACGAATTGGATATGACCCAAAGCACGATTGCATTAGACACCATGTTAGCTTAAAACATAGAGTTTTTAATGCACATTATATAAATAGAAGAGGATTTAACTTAAAAAACATGAGACATTATTTTTAAGTTATTCTTGGACTTTAGAGAAAGATAAGATGGCTACTGTTCTATTCTTCAAGAAATTAAGGTTTTCTTTATTCAAATTGATTTCCTTGATGATGCATGTTTATACATCATTGAAGAATTCAGTTTTTAGTATGTTTAGTGCTTAATTTTTCTTAGTATCTAGAGTGGAAACTAGGTTTATTATGTGATTGGGATTTCTATTTTATTATTCAATGAATTCTTATGTTTTCTTGATTCATACATGTGTTCTTGATGTTTTGATTGGATTAATATTTCTAGGGTATTTTTCTATCTATTTCATAATATACATTAAGATTGAAAAATCTGATATATAATTAAATCTAACATATTTGAAGAGAGTTGATGTAATATTAAAGATAAGTTACATAATTCTTCCGTATTTAATTAGATTGTTATGAAAATTTATTGTCTTTGTAATGTTGCCTTTGAATTATGCTTTTGTTAAGAGATTTAAATAGGTAATTTTAATATTAGGGTTTAATAAGCTTAAAAAAGTTATTAAAATAAATTAGAAATTCCCTCGATCAATGACATTTAAGAAGGATTTGAATACTCTTTGTCAATGTCACATAATAATTCACAGGGGAAACAAAGTCTAGATGTTAATTTTAGCACCTTGAAGTTAATTTTAAATTGCTTTGCCTTTCTGTTATTTAACAAAGTCTTAGTTCTTTAGTTAATAACTTGTTATAGTTTATAGATAAATCAATCTTTATAATTTACTAGTTAGATAATAGGGTGTAGGTTAGTATTAGTACTCATAATCCCTATAGGATGATATATGTATTTAATATACTATATTACAAAGTTTGATAGGTACACTTGCCTCACATCACAATCTTTTAGGTATTTCTTCATGGAATAAATCTTGAAGTTCCTCTAATAAGACATTAACCTCAATAGGCAATGGAACCTAATCTCTCATCTCCAATAATCATTTGATTAACAGAAATATGGACATTCCTGGTTCAATCAATTGTTTAAGCTCACTCCTAGACATGACTAAAGTCTTCTTCAATGCTCGACTTAGTTGTAACTATGTATCTTTTACTTAGCTAGGGGTCATTGGCTGCAATATGGCCTTCTTACCATTCTTTTGAAAATGCAAAGGTATTCTTATATCCATCGTGCATGACTTGTCAATCAAATAACCAAGGTTGGCCAAGGCTAATGTGGGAAGCACACATTAGTAGGACATAATAAGGATCTTATCTTGGTACCTATCCACAATGGATAGTGGTACATGGACTTGTTGGGATACATGAAGAGCTCCTTGCTCATCAAGCTAGTGAACTTATATGGCCTTAGGTGTTTTAAGATAGGTAGCTTTAATTGCTTTACAATAAAAGTAGTAGCCACATTGGTGCAACTTCCTCCATCTATGATTAGTGCACATAGTTGGCCTTTAAACTTGTAGGAAATATAAAATGAGTCCTCTTGTTACTCATCTTCAATCACAGTTATAACACTTAATGCTCTTCGCAACTTGATATTTTAGAACTACCATTGCTCAATATATACAATAGCATCTTTGTCCTCAAGGGTTATCTTAGCACATTCAACTCCTCTTGTCTCCTTTTCCAACTCATCTACATCATCACTATCAACCTCCACTTCAAGCGCCTTCCCTTTTAAAATCATAATTTGGCAATTTAGACATTAAATAACTACATGTCCAAAACCTAGGCATTTGAAGCAATTCATTTTACTAGTCTTCCTTCTTGAGCTTTGTCTATCATTTCCTTATACATCTTTGTGCTTTCCTTTAGTCTCAAGCCTCCTCTTGTCATACCTTGGTGAATTCTTAGGCCAGTCATCTCCTTGACTTAGCTAATTCCTTTTTGATTAGTGAACACCGGCTATAGGTTAGCTTGGCATCACGGCTTGACTACTCGTAGCCTTGTTGAGACTATTGTGCCTTTGGTGTTGTACTCTCTAAAAGTCATCTATGGATTTTATACATTGCAACTCAACCACACATGCTATTTCATACTTCAAACCAGCTATGAACCAAGCTATGGTTTTACAATCAAGTTTTTCCACCTTACATTAGATCATCAACATTTGAAATTCTTTCACATAGTCATCTACAGACACTCCTCCTTACCTTGAGGTTAGTAATTTCTCAAAAGCCTCGTGTGTAATGTTCAAGAATGAACCTTCTTCTCAAAATCCTCTTTATCTTAGTCTATGATTGCACCTCTTGCTCTCTAGCTTAACTCTATGTAGCCAATAAGTTCCTCTACCATAGTGCAGCATACCTAGAAATCTCCAAAGATGTTAGTCTCATTTTCATAACCTCGTCATACTCATGGTACTCAAACAACTTATCTACCATGTCTTCCCAATCCAAGTAATCATCAACATCTCCACTTTTTGTAAAAGAGGGATTGAAATGGTCTTAGCAAAACATGAACTCTTCTAGTGGATATTACGCACCATAAGAATAACACATGACCTAATCTCGTACTTTAATATGACGCATAAAGCAAGATGTTAGGATTCTTACCACAACCTTGCTAAATGGTTAATAAGTGAAATTTTTTAGAGTGCAAACTCACAAGAATAGGGAAAAGTATATTTTGAATATTCACCCAATGATTTTTTATAAGTACATGAGGAACTATTTATAGTAAATCCCTTAGAGTAAAGGATAAAAATTGGAAAAATACAAAAGTGCAACCTTAGAGGGATAAATTACATTGCCATAGTACTATCTAGAAAAGAGTAAAATAGTAAAGAAAGCATAAAGGATAATTTGGAAATTTTTCATTTGTCTAGCATAAGTTGGACATGTGTTGCCACACTATGGTGGGTCTACTAGCAAATAGGACAAACACTATAGAACTAATTAAGTTCTTTATTGAGTTGAAAGGTAACAACATGATCATAACCAAGTCAATAGATAGCTTAGTGGAGCTCTAAGCGTATTAGAGAATATCAATATGAATCGATTCGAGTTGTCTAGACTTGAAAGATGGTTCGTTACCCTACCCCAAGTCAAATTGCCCAACATTTCTCAATTTTAGCACTATGGTTTTAGCTTGGTCTAAGTCATTAGAGGTTAGCTCTATGCTTAGAGCTTTAGGGGGGAGTTGAGATGTGGTAATGGAGAGAGAGAAATGACCAAAGAAGTGGTACAATCCTTGGTCCTAGGTGAATGAGACCTCATCTTCAAGGGGCTATTCAGATAGAATCCTTTAGGTCATGTTTTGTAGCCATTGAATTTAAGCTCAGGTGAGTGGCACAGTGTATTGATTCCCATCAAAGATTGTCAATGCCAGACCACAAATTAAGAGCAAGCATGATGCTATCAAAGAAAATGAGTTACCCCATGAATTAGCTAGAGAAGACCAACTAGTACAAGCTATGCATTAGTTACATTGTGATATGCCACTATAGTATCATGAAGGCCAATAAGTCCTGATAAGTTATGTTGATGGAGTGTATGACATACAAATGGAACTTGCTTTATTTATCAAGCTAGATATTTAACATTGTTGATGAGAGAGCACATTTATCTATTTTAGGATTTTTTTTTTATCTAGCCTATGTCAAGTGATTTTACTCTAAGATTTAAGGATGAATCTTTACCGATCCTGATGATATGATAGGAACCAAGACTGAGTCACCATTTAAGTGGCCATCAATGAAGTAAAGATGCAAGTGACCCATCTAAAGTAACTCTTATCAAATGTTGATTGGAGGATTTTGTTTGAGCCCCATTATATGCCACTTAGATGAAGTACTTGTTATGGAAAGATGTCAATTGAATGTCATCACTTTCTACATAAATGATGTGCTTATTATGCAAGGGACTTCTTTTTTATGCAATCATTAGCCATTAGAATGACATATTTGTTACTAAAACTTTTTATCACATATTTTGTTTATTATTTAAATTTTAATGACCCTTTTATCCTTATTAGTCCTAGCAAAGGTTGTTTATTCAATTCTTATGAGTTATATTCAATCATCAAGACCTTATTAACCCTTTTTATGATAATGAATTTTAGAAAGAGATTTCTCCTAATGTCATGGTTTCATGTCAATATAGTTTTACATTACCATGAACAATCTACCTTTATTAATCTCCTAAAACTTATGCTAAACAATTGTTTGTGAGACCCATGCATCATATGGTTCTCATGAATTCATCTTAGTTTTTTTATAGGTTGTGTGCATCATATTGATCTCTAATCTTATGCCCCATTTGTTTAAATTAAGATTGATTTATATTCAATCCTTAAATTGTTCATACCTTTAATTGTCAATAGAAAATATCAGAAAAAAACCATTAAAATGATATTTTTCAATATCTAAAGCCCTATATTTGAATATAAATTATTACTTAATTTAGTTTAAGATCAAATCCGCAATTTTAGGCCCATGAAATTTATAATGTGTTTAATTTATCTTAAATTTCTAGAATTGTGTTTAAAATATTACAAAAAAGATCTTAACATAGTTGTTGATCTAAATAACATGAAAATTTATCTTATCTAGCTATCTAGCTTTTAGTACTTCATTTTTCTTTACTTTCTTTTCGTAGTACTAGTATAATATGAATGAGGAAATAATTCAAGCTACTTTCTTTTGCTCCTTGTCCATGCATTAGTAGAGTTAAGAATTTATATTTGTTCTACCTTTCCAATCATTTCTCTTCATCTCCCTTGATTTTCACATATTTCTTTTGCCATTTTAGGGGGAATACCTCTCCCCTCTTAGTTAGCTTGTGTGCAAGAAGATGATAAAGAATTCATACTAATTTGAGTTAAAAATGAAGCTTAATAGTCACAAAATTGATTTTGTGTGTTGAGAGGTTTCAAAAATACTTGAGATTCTAACTTAGTGAATTTAGAATAGCGAAAGTGTGAAAATGGTCAAGATCACCAATATATATATATAGGAAGGTATAGGGAACGGAGTGATGCTTAGTGAAGAGATGTGATATGATGTCCTCGGACTCGATTTTGACATATAGCCTATAATTCGAATCAACGGCCCTAATTACATTTGCATGCGTTTTCTGCCTACATCTCGGTTAACAAGATGTTGATAGTTATGCAATGTATTTAATGTATATGCATTTATGCGCCAAAGGATAAATCAAATCAACACTTACTCGAGAATGACCATGACCCCTCAAATTCTAAATCGTAGTTAACTAATTTTGAGGGAAGGGGATTATTAGAGCTTCTATGATCTTGTTAACATCGGCCGCAACAATTCTCTTGATAGGATGTAGCTTCAATGGTGGCATTAGATCATGGGGTTGCTCTAAGCTAAGAGGGGGCTAGGGTATGTCCTCGATCCTATTGTGGCCTGACCTCCTCTCTTGGTTTTGATCTTCTTTGGCATACCCTGTTCCTTAGCAAGCTCATGCTCATTGCACCGAGAATCTTAGCCTCTGACTGCCACCTTAACTGTTGGCTCGTCTACAGCAACTTCACCCTTAGCCTTAGTAGCAACGTGTGCTGGATCATCATAATAGCCTAGACCATAGTTGTCAAAATTGCAATTTTACCTGAAATTAAATGGTATAGAATCGGTAGAATCGTATAAAACTAATAGAATTAGTAGCTTGTAGAATTGTACATCTAAATTCCTAATTATATCAAAAGTTTATATTTAAATGATTTTTTTTCCATTTTGATTATGAAAAACTTTATAAGATTGCAAATTCGCATAATCGTACAATTGACTCGTGATTTTGATAACTATGGCCTAGACAGCTAAGATCATAGTCGGGATGTACCTCCAAGATTTCTACTCTGGCCAAACGTATGCCTTCCATTGGTTTGCGCTCCTGGAGGTCAAACCACTCCTAGCTAGCCATAATTTTATCAGGGAGTTCTTTCTCCAAGACTTTTCGGTCCGTCACAGCTACACCGGCGTTCTCTAGCACGAGCAAATGAGCTCTATCCCGTTCAACATCGTCATGCAACTGTTGGATTTTAGCACGAAGATTATCTTCTCTCTCTATTTAGGATGCCTCTTGATACTTAAGTTGCTTTCTCGAATTCTCTACCAGCTTGTTGACTCTGTCAAGCTGGCTAGAGAGCTTCTAGACTTCAATCGTTGCATCTCTCGAGCTCAGTCACTTTAGTGGCCTGGTCTATATTGGCTCTGGCCTCTGTGTCCACCTGAGCCCTTAGCGAGTTGACTTCGGCTTCGTCCCTCATCCAAAGCTATTCCATTTCAGTCAACTAACGGTGAGCTTCCTCTTGGATTCTTTACTTGACCTCTTCTGCATCCTTTGCTTTCTATGACATATCACATATGTCAATAGAAAGCCTTTTGTATTCCCCGTAGAGACGATGATGTTAGGAGTTATAAAAAAAAAAAAAGGGAGAGGGGGGATACGATAAATAGTTCGAATGCGAACGCTTACATAATGAAGCTTTACACTGATAAGTCTTTTAGCGCTCTCCCGCAACACCCCCTACAGGTTACCTTCAACGGTGGCCTCTTCTGAGTAGAGTACTACTCAAAACCTCGTGACTAATGCGCCCATCGTTGAGACTATTATCCAAGTTGTAGACCATCCAGTGAGGACAATAGATTTGAACTTCATCTCGAGGTGATTGAAGGCTCGGAGTCGAGGAAGAAGTCTCTTCCATCCTCTTCTTGGCTAGCAGGGCAGGCCCCATGCCCCGTCATTGCATGAGCTGCCTCATGGATTCCGAGTCCGTGTTAAGCTACACGATGCCTTCTAGAGCTCGACCCTATTGACCTCCCTCTTGCCTTACCAAGGTGGTGTTAGCGCAGGCCCTTTTCCTCAATTGAGGTGTAGCACCTTTGGGAGACTTCCCTTCTCCCTAGCTGCCACCCCGCAGGTTTCGAGCTGCCTCTTACCTCCTGCTACCCTTCCACCCTCCCTGATTGTTAGAGGGATTTCTTGGGGATGAGGGACAGGAACACTTGGTGTTTCAGCAGCCCTAAGAGGAACTCTCCTCGTCTTCTTTACTACCACAGCGACCTACCTCCTTGAGTTTAGGTTTGTAGCACTATCTTCATGAAGTTACATTTCTGCAAAAGAGAACGATCATAAGTTCGTTAATATAAACAGGAAACTGAAAGGGAAGAGTACCGTACTAAGCTAGGAGCTCATGAGGAGACCCATCCTCCTAGCAGGTTTGGCTGAACATGATTCTTTGTGGTGACTCACTTTAGCACAGCTAAAGTCTTGAATATACCTCTTTCCCCCTCTACAGCTACGCTGCCCATGAGCTTCCCGTCATAGGGGTGCTCATCTACAACTTTCAATGCATTCCATGGACCCTCCCATCTCTTCCGAAGCTCATTTATTATCCGATCAACCATATCCCTATCACTAGGGCCTAACAGACGAATAGTAGAAGTGTGGATCAGCTTAGGGCTCCATCTCACATGCTACGATAAAAAACCTGTTCTTCCACCCATGCACAGACAACTCTAGCCCAACTAATAGTTTCCTTTCAAGATGGCTAGTTAGGTAATACCAGTACTTGTTTTGTCACGCCCCACTCTAAGGGCCCCTCATGACAACCCGCCACAATCGCTTAACCCCTTGTTAAGCAATCGTGAAGCGTCTCCTCACCAATAATGACCTAATTATTAGAGTAATAATATTCCCTACTCATAAGATAATTAATTACACAAAAGTATGAGTGGGCCTTAGATGGGTCCCATTACACCATTATAGGTACACCCAAGATCAAATTAAATTGTTAGATTACATTCTCATTAATTACAAAAAGTCCATTCTAATGATGTTTATCTCTATCTAGGTCTCACACCCTTTTCACAACCATGTCAGCCAGTGATGCGACGTTTGCTCACCTTAGTTCGTCGATTCATTAGGAAGTTTAAGTAGTCCCTACCTGCAAGACAAAATCTATAGGAGTGTAAGCCAAAGCATAGTGAGATAGGGTGCAATCTCTCAGTGTTGCAACAAACATAAAAAAAAAAAATTCAAACAAGTTATCAAACAAGTGCTATGCATGAACAAACACATGAATGCAGCATCTCACGTGGTCTTTCGATAACCAATGTAAAGTCTAGGGTTTACGCCCCCTCTTGACCTCGGGTTGGGGATTCCGAAGCCACCATTAGTGCCCGAGTCTTACTCACATCTTTATTATTCTTATCGCTTTATTATATTTGTGTCTTAGCTTTAATGTTTTAGGCTCAGGTGCCTCAACCGAGCATTTACACCCTCAAGAGATAGGTCAGACTCAGAACTGTCAAGGCGCGACAATCTCCTAATCACTTAGTTCACACTTGGCGGAACGGTGATCTTCTTGATCACTTCTAGCGCATCCTATAGCAATGATGACCTTCAATCTCATGCAATGTCTCATGTGATGCATGCCGGGTTATTAAATAAACCTCATAATTAATTAAAGTTTTAAGGGTGATCATACAGTCAATTATAAATGCAAGCCACAATCATACGAACAACCAATCATAACACATAAAACCATTCTAGGATCAAGGCATAACTTAACACAAACAAGAAGACACACATATATGCAGTTGACGTGATAGTTTATTAAACTAAGGGGTACTAATATATCTTCTATCGTTTACATTCCTCTTTCCTCGCTTCCCCTCTATACTTTATGTTTATGACGATAACTCCATGCCTTACCCTTGATTATGCCTACCTAGTTACCATTAGTGCGTAGACGTTGAATTTGACTCCCATGCCTCCTTTGGTCATATACATCTCACGGAGATCTAAATATGTTGTATTTGTAGTATTGTAATACCACTCTTCCTACCTCATACCTATAAACCCTTCACATACATCACATGCATCATCTTATCTTCCCATTTTACTTGCGCACCATATACGTACATGTAAGTAAAAGGATTTATATCATTAAAGCCTAGATTTCTCACCTCACAATTCATGATGTGCATTATAATTTGACAACATTCTTCACATCGATTATTACTACCTGCAACATCATACGTGATATAGTGATATTCTTTCCTACTATTTGCAAGTTCACACCTATCACCTTAGGGGAATAACTCCACGTTTACACACTCACATTAAGGAATAGATCCAGCACCTATATGCTTCTACATGTTATCTCATGTCCTTATTTATGGATTTTCCATCCTTCTTTCAATTTCCCAACACATAAGCACATAATCAAACCAACGTCAATATAATCCCCGCTTTCACCTCCATGTCATTTTATAGCCTATATACTCAAGTGGACTCTCATGTTCCTAGTAACCACATTAAAATATCAAATAAATAATTTTATTTTTTCCTCCTCCCGCACTTACTCACCAATGAAGATGGCAATGGCAATTCGCCGGTGCATCCTTCCACTCATCAAGCTACCCCCAACACATTTATCCTTCACCAACACAACTCTATTTTCAATTTCATGTCGTTGGAAGTTCGTTCTCCCATGCTATGTGTGCACAACATAAAAACTTATATATATATATACTTTAGTCCTTCTTCCTCCTTATATTTTCTTCTCTTCCTTAGGCTACCTTCTTTTCTCAACTTTCCCTTCCATTGATTCTTCACCCAATTCCCTTGTTTCTTCCTTTCTCTCTCTCTTTCTTTTTTTTTTCCTCTGGATTTCATTTCCCTTCGTCCTACTCTGTCCACGCAATTATATATATATATAGATGGACAACAACCAGGATTTCATACATGCGTGCCAAATGAACAATAGGAAAAGAACAAAAAAAAAAAAAATGCCCAGCACTCCTTAATTAACCTATACATATATATAGATATATTTATACAATCGGTTGGTGTACTGCTCGGGGAACTTCACCTACACACACGGGAGAAAGGGAAGGAAAAAAAAAAAGAAAAAAAACAATGGCCTCCATCGAGTAAAACTGTAACATACATTCATTACAGAAGCAAAGGATCAGCAGCCACAACATTTTACATATGTATATATATATGTATAACCTCATTCTCAATAAAGGAAAGCAATACACGCACAAAGGGAATGGACCATGTTTTGTTCCAGCACCTATTATATGTGTATATATATATTTACACAACAAACAAATTCACAATGAGGCACCCTACATAGCATAAATACACACAATACAACACATCACGAAGTCCTACTTACCTTGGTCTCATTTTATCGAGGTTTACTCGAAGAAATCCTCGGGTATTTTCCGAACCGAAACCCTCTTCACCTAGAAAATTAGGGAAAAGCATATCAATACACTAAATATATAATTTAGATCACTTTATTTAGTGTTTCCTAAGCTATTACAATTAATTTTAAGTAAAGTACTAATTTTTACACCTATTTATTCTTTATATATAACTTTTAGAAACAAACTTCATTTCGCAAAAAGTTAGTCTAGTTGAGTTGCACTCACCTCAAGGAACACGTGGATGGTCTTGGATCGTCGATCGGAGGTCGCATGTGCAAGTTATGATTTTTTTTGTTCGTTTTTTCCTTTTGTTTTCTTCCTCATTTTCCGTTCTTGTCTTCTACTTCTTTTCCTTTTTGTCTATTTCTTTTCTTAATTTGGTTATGTGCATGTAAAGAGAATGGCCGTGGGTCCTCGGTCTCCTCCTATATATATATAGTATATACCATATACTATATACTATATTATTATTATTATCATTTAATACTTTATTAGATTAGAGTTTTAAGAAAATCCTAGTGTACTTTTATTCGCGCGATGGTCTCGATAAAATTTAGGATTTTAACATTTTATTACGAATTTTTACGCTTAAACTAATTTAATTATTCCGAGTGCGAATATCTACTAAAAAATCCTATTTAACAATTTTGAATCTATGATTTTGATCTACTCCATCGTTTACTCAAAATTTTCTTATGGTTTACCTCTAATATGCTTATTTCTATTATTATAACTCTATTCGAAGAGTGTTTTAAGGCTTTTAATAAAATCTTTTAATTATTCTGCTATTATACAAAATTAAAGTTAGCGGATTTTACGTTCTCCCCTCTTTTAAAAGTTTTGTCCTCAAAACTTTAGGACATACCTAGTTCCTTGAAGAGTTGGGGGTAAATCTCCTTCATCTCCTCTTCCTTCTCCCAAGTAGCCTCTTGCTCTGAGTGTTGACTCCACTGAACTTAACGAACCTGATGGTTTTGTTACATAACTCTCGGGATTGAGTATTGAGAATTGGAATAAGATGTTCTCGATACGTCAGGTTCGGTTAAATTGCCAGGATATCCATCTTAATAGCTCGATTAGGGTCTAGAATGTGTTTTCGAAGCAACGGCACATGGAAGACATCGTGAACTCCTGACAGTTGAGGTGGTAAAGCTAAATGATAGGCCACTTCTCCAACTCATTCCAATACTTCATATGGCCTTACATATCTAGGACTTAGCTTCCCTTTTATTCCAAACCGTCTAGTTCCCTTAACTAGGGTGACCTTTAAATATACATGTTCTCCTGGTATGAATTCTACCTCCCTTCTCTTCAAATCGGCTTAGCTTTTTTGGCGATCTTGGGTTTCCTTCATTCGTTGCTTAATTATGGCAACCTTATCTATTATCTCTTGTAGCAAATCGGGCCCAAGTGCCTTGCGTTCTATCTCATCCCAATACAATGGAGATCTACACTTTCATCCATATAAAGCTTCATACGGGGGGGCCATCTTGATCAACGAATGATAGCTATTGTTGTAGGCAAACTCGACCAATGGCAAATGCCGCTCCTAACTATCCTTAAAGTCCAATACACAAGCTCGTAGCATATCTTTTAAGGTTTGGATGGTCTGCTCGAATTGTCCATTCGTTTGAGGGTGATATGCTGTACTGAATTGTAGTTTAGTTCTTAGAGCTTGTTGTAGACTTCTCCAGAATGTTGATACAAATCGGGGATCTCGATCAAATACTATACTTCGTGGTACCCCATGAAGTCTCACGATTTCCCGTAGGTAGATCCTAACTAATTTTTCCAATGAATAAGTCATATTAACCGGTAAGAAATGGGTGGATTTAGTTAATCAATCCACGATTACCCATATTGCTTCATATCTAGCTCTAGTCCTTGGTAATGCCGTAACGAAGTCCATTGTGATTTACTCCCATTTCCATTCGGGAATTGGCAATGGATGTAGCAATCTTCTAGGTCATTGATGTTTGGCCTTAACTTGTTGACAGACGGAACATTGGGAAACAAACTGTGCTACATCCCTCTTCATTCCTTTCCACCAATAGCCTTTCTTAAGCTCTTGGTACATCTTATTTCCTCCAGGGTGTAGGGTGTAACCAGAATTATGGGCTTCATTGAGGATGTCATTTCTTAACTATTGATTCGATGGTACACACCATCTACCTCTTAATCTTAAGACTCCCTCTGGGTCCACTTCAAAATCGGTGTTGACCCCTTGTTCCACTTTTTCCTTAAGTTCTATGATTTTTTGGTCAACCCGCTGTAATTCTTTTAGTCTATCCAAAAGCGTAGGTCGTACCTCCAAAATAGATATCTGAGCCTCTTCTTCCTTATGCCACTTGAACTTAATCCTAAGCTTCTCAAACTTTCATATTAACTGTTGTTGTTCCATTAACAACGTTGCTACCTGGCCATGGTTTCTTCAACTTAATGCATCAACCACTGCATTGGCTTTTCCCGGGTGGTAGCTAATACTAAGGTCATAATCCTTAATGAGTTCAAGCCATCTCCTTTATCGCATGTTGAGTTCTTTTTGAGTAAATAGATACTTTAAACTCTTATGGTTGGTGTATACTTCACAACTCTGCCCATATAAGTAATGTCTCCATATTTTTAGGGTAAATATGATCGCTACTAACTTTAGATCATGAGTAGGGAAGTTCCTTTCATGGGTTTTCAATTGCCGAGAAGCATAAGCCATGACTTTCTTATTCAGCATTAGCACGCAACCCAATCCATTTTGGGAAGCATCACTATATATGCTGAAGGGCTCTTCTGTGTTAGGCAATGTTAAGATTGGGGTTATAACTAATCTTTGCTTCAACTCTCGGAAGCTTCTCTCACATTTCTCATCCCACTCAAACTTCACCTCCTTCTGGGTTAGTCTAGTCAAAGGTTTCGATATATGTGAAAAATTCTTCACAAATCGCCAGTAGTATCTAGCTAACCCAAGGAAACTTCTAACTTCCGTCACTATCGTGGGTGGCTTCCAATCAACTATATCCTTGATCTTTGCTGGTTCCACTATTATCCCTTCACTAGATATAATGTGTCCCAAGAATGCCACTTGATGCATCTAGAATTCACACTTAGATAGTTTCACATACAATTGGTTCTCTTTCAACAGTCCCAAAGCAATTCGCAAGTGTTCTTTATGTTTAAACAATGTCTTGGAATAGATCGGAATGTCATCGATGAAAACTACGACGAACTTATCTAAAAATGGCTTAAAAATCCTATTCATGAGATCCATGAATGCAGCTGGAGCATTCATCAAACCAAAAGACATAACTAAGAACTCATAATGACCATATCTCGTTCGGAAGGCAGTTTTTGGCACATCCTCCAATTTAATCCTCAATTGATGGTATCCGGATCGCAGGTCGATTCTAGAAAAGACATGTGCTCCCTTTAGTTGATCAAAGAGATTGTCAATCCTTGGTAGTGGATATCTATTCTTGACGGTCACTTTGTTCAACTCTTGATAGTCCATGCATAACCGCATAGATCCGTCTTTCTTCTTGACAAATAATACTGGGGCTCCCCATGGTGATACACTTGGGCGAATAAGCCCCCTCTCGATCAATTCCTGTAACTGCCTTTTCAACTCTTGTAATTCCACCGGAGCCATTCGATAAGGTGCCTTTGAGATTGGTTCAGTACCCGGCTTTGTCTCAATGGTAAATCCAATTCCCTCTGAGGTGGTAATCTTGATAGTTCTTTAGGAAATATGTTAGGGTATTCATTAACAACTAGTATTTCCTCTAACTTTGGCAATGCCTTTTTCACCTCCACCGCACTTATTAAGTACATGTTCCAACTTGAAAGACTTTTCTTTTCCTCCTCAATTTGGCAAGCTGAGATTTCATGAGTCTTTTTCACTTGCCCCCGATACACTATTGTTTCAATCCCTAGCCTGCTAATTTGCACCTCCTTGTTCTTACAATCTACATAGGCAAAGTTTTTGGATAGCCAATCCATTCCTAATATCACTTCGTAGCCTCTCACGGCTAAAAAAATTAAATCCTTAGGCATATTTCTTCCCTGGATTTTGATCGGGCAATCCTTCACCATATCTTTAGCAATAGTCCTTTCTCTGGTAGGGGTATTAATCCTTAAGATTCTTGGAGAAGGTTAAACATCCAATCTCTGCTATTGAGTCATAGCTAGGCTTATGAAGGAATGTGTAGCTCCCTTATCGAGTAGGACTAGGGTTGGTTGAGTAGCGACTAAGATAAATCCTATCAATTAGGTAATATTTGATTACTATACTTTATTAAATCAATTTCTCTTAATAGTAGTGGGCCTCTATACCTCCTAATTGTTGCAATTACCTCTTATTTATACTGTACATCTATAAAACATTATAAATAGGCGAATTTCAGTTTCTATGTACCTGTTACCACACCTTCTCCCTCTGAATACTCCATGGCGGCCAAATCAATGTCTTGATACTATTTTGGCTCCTGTCCTTCCCATTCTTCGGTTGTCACACCCTGTATGGCAAAAACTCGAGCATTAGGGGCCTGAGGATTAGTTCCTTGTGCTCCTAGTCCTGGTGGTCTATGGGCCTGTTTTCTGATGGTGGTTCTAGGTCTAATGACCTTAGGTCCAAGCCCTTGATACTTCTTAGGGCATGTATTGGCTATGTGCCCTACTCATCCACATACGTAACATATCGTGGAATTCTTTTGTGAGCACTCCTTAGCTTTGTGCTCATTTGCCCCACATCTAAATCATCTCCCTTTTAAGTAGGGGCAATCTCGGGGATAATGCATTTTTCCACACTTCCAGCAAACCACCGATATCGGCTTTTGCCGAGGAACAATAGACAACGGCTTTGTACCTGTTAGCCTTACATTCAACATTGGCCTTTTTCCCTTATCACTTGGGTTGGGTTGGAATTGAGGTCTCTTTGTAAGAATACGAGGTCCAACACTTGGTCTCGCTTAGGCCCTCAATTCTTCCACTTTCAATTTAGTCTACTCTAGAGCTCGAGCTTTATTCACTACCTTAGCATACGTTTTTAATTCAAACTCCATGATCCATCCTTGGATTTCAACATCCAATCCATTCAAGAATAGCTATCATTTTAGCTCATTTGAATCCTTATAGACATTCGGAGTGAATTGTAATAACTTGAGAAACTCATGCTCGTACTGGTCAATACTCCTCTAGCCTTTCTTTAATTGAAATAATTGCTCGCTTAGTCGGGTTTTGACGCTCTCCAGGAAGTATTCTTTGAAAAAATCATCCCAAAAAGTCTCCTAAGAGATTGGCTGGACTAATGCTCTTTATCTCACATCCCACCATATTCTGGCTCTGGCTTTTAACATATAAGAGGTGTAGGCTAGCTTCTGAGAATCCTCTACCTCATACATAGCGAATGACCTTTCCAACTGGGCTATCCATTCCTCAGCTTCTTCCGGCTTCCCATATACCCCATCAAAGAATCTATTAGAGCGTATAAAGTTAGGGAAGGTATTCCTCTGAATCCGACCACTTCTTCCTTGGTCATTTCTAAGTTCACTTTCTCCTGGTGGTACGTGGGTCGTTGGAGCTAATGGCACTGGTATCATCTTTTGTTGGGATTGTGGAGGTGCTACTGGTGGTGTTGGATGCGCTTGAGATGGTAGAGGGACCGGCTGTGATGATGGTTGACTTCCTGGCATCAACTGCTGAATCAACAAGGCTTGTTGTTGTACCAATTGTTGCACATTCGCTTAAGCCTCGTCATACGCTCTTCCCCACTTTCTCTTCCTTCAGTGGTAGCTTCCATAACTCTTTGTCGTCCTGGTCTAGCCATTCGGCCTGACGTTACGAGTTGAATCTTTAGATTCTCTTGCGGGACCTCGAGTGGTGTTTCCATTTTCAGGATTCCTTCGTCCTCTCGACGCCTTAGTGATGCGACGACTTTTCTCCCCCTATTAACAGCTCCTTTGAAATCCCCCATTACAACATACCAATGTTAGGTCATTCTAATGAAATATATATCATGAGTGACTCAAATATCAATAAAAGTCTACAACATATCTCAAAATTTGCACCAAAGACTGTAGGCATACTAAAATCTAGATATTTCATACATACTTTCCAAAATTTACACCAGTTAACATAGAGGGATATATATATACATTATTCTACAAAATTTTCCCTCATAGGCCTTACAAAAGAGCATATACATTACTAATCCCCAACACATGTTTTCTAAAAGATGACATTTACATCTACTTTCTTCCTCCTAAGCAACACTTCACTATTACTCGCTCATATCCTCATCGCTTTCTAGCTCCTCCTCCTCTCCTTCTTCTTCTTCTTCTTTATATCCCTCTTCTTCCTCTTCCTCCTCATATTCCTCCTCTTCTGGGGAATTTGAAAGCATGACGTCATCTTCTGGGGCACCATCCATATCTAAGTTTTCTTTGGGAGATGAGTCTTCTTCTGGATCTTCTTCCCAATCCTCCCACAATTCTTGTTCCACAACAAACATGTCCCCTTGATCTACTATTTCAAACTCCCAGTGCTCCACATATTCCATAGTATCCCAAGAGTCCTAAGTCAACCTTCAGCTTCCAGTCATATATCTCTCTCCTATATCTTCGGTTATTTCGTCTAGAAGTGATGAAGGGTGCTAGTACCTCCTAAGGATACTTCCTTCCCAAGTTAAATCGAGCAATAAACTCTATCTCATAGGGTATCTCTGGCATACCTTTCATCTGCGCATATTTAGCCTCCAAAGCAAGTATTGCTATATACCAACTATACCTATTCCCCGAGGTTCTCACTCAACTTGTCCAACTGTTCCTACGAAAACTTGGTTAGTCCTATTCTCCAGTCCCCAATCAATTCATCAACTGTCTTATAACGAGAGAAGTAATCGTAATGACGTAACAGTATCTCCATCTTCAAATGATAGTTAATTAGGTCATCATCGTCCCTCATATAACAAGTGTTCCACTTCCTATCGAGATGACGAAGCATACCCTGCATGTCAATGAATACAAAAAAAAAAAAAAAATCATAAGCTTTTAAGCTATTTAATCTGCTCCTAAGTTCAACCCGCTCTCTCCTATTATGGTAAGTTTTCTTCTACCTAATGGGTTACCAGGTCAATATCTTAAGATGTTGACTCTCAACCCCTTGTATCCTCAATTTACATCCTATTCCTATCCTAACTCAGCTTTGATACCAACAAAAGCTATCACGCCCCACTCTAAGGGCCCCTTATGACTACCCGCTATGATCGCTTAAACCCTTGTTAAGCAACCGCGAAGTATCTCTTCACCAATAATGACTTGATTATCAGAGTAGTAATATTCCCTACTCATAAGATAATTAATTACATAAAAGTATCGGTGGGCCTTAGATGGGTCCCATTAAACCACTACAGGTATACCCAAGATCAAATTAAATTGTTCGATTACATTTTCATTAATTACAAAAAGTCCATTCTAATGATGTTTATCTCTATTTAGGCCTCACACCCTTTTCACGACCATGTCAACTAGTGATGCGACATTTACTTACCTTAATTCGTCGATTCATTAGGAAGTTTAGGTAGTCCCTACCTACAAGACAAAATCTATAAGAGGGTAAGCCAAAGCTTAGTGAGATAGGGTGCAATCTCTTAGTATTGCAATAAACACAAAAAAAATTCAAACAAGTTATCAAGTAAGTGCTATGCATGAACAAACACATGAATGCAACATCTCACGTAGTCTTCTGGCAACCAACGTGAAGTCTAGGGTTTATGCCCCCTTACCTTGGGTTAGGGATTTCGAAGCCACCATCAGTGCCCTAGTCTTACTCACATCTTTATTATTCTTATCGCTTTACTATATTTGTGTCTTAGCTTTAATGTTTTAGGCTTAGGTGCCTCAATACACCGAGCATTTACACCCTCAAGAGACAGGCCGGACTCAGAATCATCAAGGCACGACAATCTCCTAATCACTTAGTTCGCACTTGGTGGAACAGCGATCCTCTTGATCACTTCCGGCGCATCCTGTAGTAGTGATGGCCTTTAATCTCATGCAATGTCTCATGTGATGCATGCTAGGTTATTAATTAAACCTCATAATTAATTAAAATTTTGAGGGTGATCATATAGCCAAGTATTAATGCAATCCACAATCATACGAACAACCAATCACAACACATGAAACCATTCTAGGATCAAGGCATCACTCAACACAAACAAGAAGACACACATATACACAGCTGAAATGATAGTTTATTAAACTAAGGGGTACTAATACATCTTCTATCGTTTACATTCCTCTTTCCTCGCTTCCCCTCTATACTTTGGTTTATGACGATAACTTCGTGCCTTACCCTTGATTATGCCTACCTAGTTACCATTAGTGCATAGACGTTAAATTTGAATCCCATGCCTCCTTCGGTCATATACATCTCACGGAGATCTAAACATGTTGTATTTGTAGTCTTGTAATACCGCTCTTCCTACCTCATACCTATAAACCCTTAGCATACATCACATGCATCATCTTATCTTCCCATTTTACTTGCGCACCACATACGTACATGCAAGTACAAGGATTTATATCATTAAAGCCTAGATTTCTCACCTCACAATTCGTGATGCGCATTATAATTTAATAACATTCTTCACATCGGTTATTACTACCTGCAACATCATACGTGATATAGTGATATCCTTTCCTACCATTTGCAAGTTCACACGTATCACCTTAGGGGAATAACTCCACGTTTACACACTCACATTAAGAAATAGATCCAGCACCTATATGCTCCTACTTGTTATCTCATATCCTCATTTATGGATTTTCCATCCTTCTTTCAATTTCCCAACACATAAGCACGTAATTAGACCAACATCAATATAATTCCTACTTTCACCTCCATGTCATTTTATAGCCCACATACTTAAGTGGACTCTCATGTTCCTAGTAATCACATTAAAATATCAAATAAGTAATTTTATTTTTTCCTCCTCCCGCACTTACTCACCAATGAAGATGGTGATGGGAATTCGCTTGCACATCTTTCCACTCATCAAGCTACCCCTGACACATTTATCCTGCACCAACACAACTCTATTTTCAATTTCATGCCATTGAAAGTCCGTTCTCCCATGCTATGTGTACGCAACATAAAAAACTTATATATATATATACTTTAGTCCTTCTTCCTCCTTATATTTTCTTCTCTTCCTTAGGCTACCTTTTTTTCTTAACTTTCTCTTCCATTGATTCTTCACCCAATTCCCCTGTTTCTTCCTTTCTCTTTTTTTTCCTTTGGATTTCATTTCCCTTCGTCCCACTCTGTCCACGCAATTATATATATATGTATATATATATGGACAGCAACCAGGATTTCATACATGCGTGCCAAATGAACAAAAGGAAAAGAACAAAAAAAAAAAATGCCCAACACTCCTTAATTAACCTATACATATATACAGATATATTTATACATCCGGTTGGTGTACTGCTCGGGGCACTTCACCTGCACACAGGGGATAAAGGGAAGGAAAAAGAAAAAAGAAAAAAGAAAAAAAACAATGGCCTCCATCGAGTAAAACTGTAACATACATTCATTACGGAAGCAAAGGATTAGCGGCCACAACGTTTTACACACACACACACATATATATATATATATATAACCTCATTCTCAATAAAGGAAAACAATACACGCACGAAGGGGATGGACCATGTTCTGTTCCAGCATGTATATATATATTTACATGACAAACAAATTCGGATACACCCTACACAGCACAAATACACATAATATAATATATTGCGGAGTCATACTTACTTGGTCTTATTTTATCGGAATTTACTCGAAATAATTCTCGGGTATTTCCGAACCGAAACCCTCTTCACCTAGAAAATTAGGAAAAAGCATATCAATACACTAAATATATAGTTTAGATCACTTTATTTAGTATTTTTCAAGTTATTACAACTAATTTTAAATAAAGTTCGAATTTTTATACCTAGTTATTTTTTGTATATAACTTTTATAAACAAACTCCATTTTACAAAAAAAATTAGTCTAATTGAGTTATACTCCCCTCAAGGAACACATGGGTGGTCTCGGATCGATCGGAGGTCATATGTGCAGGTTATGATTTTTTTTGTTCGGTTTTTCCTATTGTTTTCTTTCTCGTTTTCCGTTCTCGTCTCTTCTTCTTTTCCTTTTTGTCTATTTCTTTTCTTAATTTGGTTCTGCGCGTGTAAAGAGAATGGCCATGGGTCCTCGGTCTCCTCCTATATATATATATATATATACTATATATTATTATTATTTAATATTTTATTAATTAGGGTTTTAAGAAAATCCTAGTATACTTTTACTCATGCGAGGATCTCGATAAAATTTAGGATTTTAACATTTTATTACGAATTTTTATGCTTAAGCTAATTTAATTATTTTAAGTGCGAATATTCAATCAAAAATCTTATTTAACAATCCTGAATCTATGATTTTGATATACTCCATTGCGTACTCAAAATTTTCTTATGGTTTACCTATAATATGCTTATTTCTATTATTATAACTCTATTCGAAAAGTGTTTTAAGGCTTTTAATAAAATCTTTTAATTATTCCGCTATTATATAAAATTAAAGTTCGCGGATTTTTCATGTTTGATCTCTTGAGCCCATAGAAGTAGTAGGCCAATTGTGGTGTAGCTTAGATGAGAAAATGCTCTCACAACACTTTGAATGCAATGAGAAGTTTATAGGAATTTGGTATGAGTTAGGTTGGTGAAACATGATGGTAGGTATAAAACTCTTTTTGAAACTCACTAAATAGAGCTTGTAACTTGAATTCCATGTATTTGAGGTAAAGATAGAACCAACAACCAATCGTAAGGGTAACACGATCGTCGGCCAATGGCTTCTTGATCTTCCAACCATGAGGTTGCAATTGGAAGTGCTTCCTCATCTCCACTAATTCCTCATATGTCATGAGGCTTCGAACCCTATTAAGGGTGTTCCCCTCTAGTAGTTGTGCCAATTGGTGTTGCTCGCCATCATTAAGATTTACATCCCTTAATATTAGTGCAATTGCGGCTACCATGTTAATTTCCCCATCTAAACTTCCACTCAAACCTTCAACTATGCCAGAACTACGCCGAAGAACCTTTTTAGCCATCGCTTAAGGGGGAATACCTCTCCCCTCTTGGTTATTTTGGGTGAGAGAAGATGATGAAAAAAAAATGAAGATTAGTAGTTACGTAATTGAAATTGTGTGTTGAGAGGTTTCAAAAACACTTAAGATTCTAACTTAGTGAGTTTAGAACAGTGAAAGTGTGAAAAGGGCCAAGATTACAAGTATATATATATATGAAGCTATGGGGAACAAAGCGATGCTAGGTGAAGAGATGTAATATGACGTGCTCTGACTTGATTTTGACACATGGCCCACAATTTAAATCAATAGCCCTAATTACATTTGCATGCATTTTTTGCCCACATCTCAATTAATGAGGCATTGATAGTTGTGCAGTGCATTTAATGCACATGCATTTACATGCCAAAAGATAAATCAAATTAATACTCAGGAAGGAAGGACCATGAACCCTTGAATTCTACATCATTAGATCGAGCCCCTCAAAAGTTCCATTCCTTAAAGCAGTACTCATCACCCCAAGTTAGTGTAGAAGACTTTCATGACCATTGAAACTCCACAATGGGCAATCTCCCTAGTGATGACTGTTTAGTTCTCCTTGGCACTTAGCCTTCCTACCACCATATTCAGCACAAGTCAATCTAGGTCAAACTACCTACTTGCTCAGACGTTCAACAATTTAACACAAGGAGATCCAAGTCAAGTCACTTGCTTGCTTGGCCACTCAACGATGCTTTATCATTAAGAGGTTGGAACTCATAACATAGAGCTCATCATAGGTAATCCCTTGAAGTGCTTTGCCCTAGCTTTTAGACCTAAGAGCCCATGTAGTTGTTAACTTTCTTTACCAGCTTATCACCAAAGAGAGTTGCACGGGGGTAAGGGGAGGGAATGGAAAGTGTTGATAGAGCATTTTAGGCTTGGACCCCCAATGCCCATTTTAGCCCACTCAAACTCTCGTCCGAGCTCCACTCGCCCATGCTGACTTGATTCAACATAGAATTGCCTAAGTTCGACTTTACGTTTGAAGTTCTCAACCTCCTCCATCTTGGATCTCCATATTTATCCGCATAATGAATAAGTATGAAAGAATGATACAGATAAAGAAAGAGACTAGTCAAAGATACACTCTCGCTATATTAGGAAAAGATCCCGAGAATTAATACACTTCCCAAATTGGGATAATTCACAACCCCTATAAATAGAAGATAAAGACTACCGGGTAAGGAATTTTTTGAATCTCTGATACTCTCGATACTCCCATATCCTCTTCATCCTTCAATTGTGTTGACTTAGGCATCAGAGTATCCACATCAGAACAAACTCCAGCTTCCCCATGGCCTAATTTGTTTGTCTTGTAGATGATCTAATCACCTTTTAAAAACCTAACACAACGCTTTCTTTTTGTAGTACCAATATAATATAAATGAGCAAATAATTCAAGCCACTTTCTCTTACTCTTTGTCCACGCATTTGTTGGGTCCATAATTTATATTTGTTCTACCTTTCCAATCATTTCTCTTCATCTCACTTGATTTTCACATATTTCTTTATTTCATAATGTTTGCAAATAGCTTGTGTGTATGTCTCTTCGTATTTTGTTATAGGATATTATATTTTGCTATAGGATCTTATAGCAAATGGCTTGTTTTTTATATTCATATTATTCAAAATTAAATAAATCAATTATTTTAAATTTGATAATGAGTAACTTTGACATATATTATCTTGGGATATATGCTCGCAAGTATATGTCACTCTGATTATAATTTAATTAATTACCTCTTTGTGTATTTTATCATCAAATAGAAAATCTAAATAGAGTATATCTTTTCAAAAAAATGATCAACAGTTGTTTTACAATGAATTACTTTAATGCCTTTCTTTTCTCATAAATCGAATAAATGTTTCTGTCTACTTATATATAATGATTACAATGTTTTTCTAATATATTATAATTTCTTTATCTTTAGTTCAGTTGTTATATGAAATTAGAGTTTATATTATATGGAAATGTGGAAAAATCTTAATATTGCCGAGGATAAATGGTAATGTCAACTGGGGAATATAACATAAAATAAAAAAAGGTGGAAAATCTATATCCGATTGAACATTTGCTGGTGTGGCATATCCTTCCACCAGGAGATTAGCATGGCAATCATGTCTATATCCATTTTTCAGCCTTTCGCGAGGTTGATGCCGACAACTCCTTGCTTTGGGTTTCATTTTGTAGACCTCCCTTAATATAAAAGTGGTCCCTTGATCATGATTTGTATGCCTTAGGCTAAATCAAACCTTTAAGTTTACGAATTTCAACTTATAAAACGAACAAGTGTGAACTACCAGGACGTCGGTGGTGTCTTTGGCATTTGGACTCCGATGCTTAATTTAGAGAAGAAACATACAGGTATGACAATCAAAGCTTGTGAAGGGTATTAGATGATTTACCTAATTAGAATGACCTTCTTTTATAGTGTTGTCATAATGTTATACTTTAAGTAAGTAAATCTTCCTGAGGTCACTGTTTATTTTAGGAAATTTCCTCTAGAATGTGTTCTTCAGAAAGTTAGATTACTTTCTTGATTTATTTTGATTCTTAGAAAGGGTCTTGGCCATTCTTGGCATTCATAGCACTTGAGCTAGAGCTTTTTGCTGAGATATCTGTCAAATCAAATTACTTTGCTTGAGCTGAGCAGAGCTAAGGAGTGATTTGTCCGAGCTGGAAGTGCCTTGTTGAGCTAATTAAAGGACTTGACCTTAAGTTTGCTTGTTCGAGCTGCATGTGTTTCACTAAGCCATAGCTAACTAGTGTTGAGCTCCATGGATAAACATTGAGCCCAATGAAGGAAAGGATACATGGCAAGATGAGATCTGGAGTAGTTGTAGAGGTAAAATGATCTCAACCCTTTGTTGTAGAGGTGTAACACATGGCACAATCCTGAGCACTTTCAAAAAATGCACATTTCTTCTATAACTGCCTATATAAGGCACCAAAATGTCATTTTCCACACTTTTGCAACCTTAGCTTCCTAAATTCTTCTTCAATTCTCTCTAACTTTTCCTTTGCACATGCTTGTCTCAATCTTTCTTCCACCTTTCTCAATTTCATTATTAGATCAATTCCTTAGGTATGTCAAACATTTCCTCTTTGCGCACCCTTTCATATTTCATTCGAGGAATAGTCTCTCCTCTAAGTGCAGTAATGGATGAGGTAAGGCCTTCTAATCAACACTTAATGCTAGTACAACAAGCTAAAGAGATAGATAGTGGAATCCTCAAATTGTTTGAAGAAGAGGACAATAAGGAGGTTAATGGGAAACTAGCCCTAGATATCTATATTGATGATGGGGAGGATCAAAAGCTTATCAACCCCATTTACAATGAGCCCTCCACATCTAAGTTGGGGCCAATGGGGTTAAGAATGTAGCTCATAAAGTTGATGCACATGCAAGGGCATTGTATTGTGTGCCTCTTCTAGAAGACTAGGTTGTTCGACCTACTTACAACCATGAGTGTATGGCTCTAATGGTGCACAATTGGTTTGAATGTACCGACGGTTCTTAGAGTTTAGGTTATGGCTTCCTTTTAGTACCTTTTAGAAGGAATTCTTTAATTACCATCGCATTAACTCGTCTTAACTTGTTCTGAATGCATATATGTTGTTAGTAGCATTCAAAAGTCCGCACAAATCCTATGAGGTGTCGCTAACTCCTTAGTTGATTCAATTCTTTGATGGAGTGAAGCGATCAAAGCCATCTCAGGGCTAGTTTTACTTGTTGAGTCATCCTAGTGTTAATAAATGGGTTGGTCTCTTTTGTGCACAATTGGAAGAAAAATTTGTAGTGGTTTAAACATTTGAGGCTCCAGACTTCTAGGCTTGTTGGGTAAACCTGATATAAACTAAGCCTATCAAATTAATGCCTTTTGACATTCATTACTTTAAGATCCTCCTTTAGGCCCTCAAGGAAAATGGAAAACCATTCGATGCCTTAGGCTTAATTATGGCATTTTAATGAATTAGTACGAGGACTCCTAAAGGGTTAGATGACGAGGCCAATAACCAAGTAGACACCTTAGAAGCTTAAAATTAAGCTAAGGATGTTCAAGGTGAAGGTAAAGGTTAGTGCCCAAGATGGGCTTGACTTAAGGGAAAATTCATTGACTGTAACTTAGAGGCTTAGTTCCCCTTGTAAAGTTTTCTCCAATAAGGCTTTTATTTAGTTGAACTAACCTTCTTGTTTATTTTGCAGAAATGGCAGCAATTAGACTAGTATGCTTCTTCAACCTCATAGCTCGTCAAGTTAGTTAATGCAAGAAAGAGGTGTAAGGTAGGAAGAAAGCTAGATCAGGGGGCCCTCCACAAAAGAAGGTAGTCATTGGGGGAATTGTAATTAAAGGTCTTAACCCCCATGCGTCGTAAAATAATCCTTTACTACTACGGGGAAAGGAAGGCACCAATTGCAAAATCTAGATGGTTGCAACATGTTGTCGATCACAATGAAGCTCTTGGGCTTAAGTGCACTTGAGTGGAGGAGGTGATTTCCATCCTAAGTGACACCAAGGCAAAGCCTATTGCCTCTGTTAGGGAAGGTGGTGTTGGGGTCGAGTGGTAATAAAGAGAGATGCCATGACAACCCCCAAGGTCAAGAGGAGTGTAGGGGGAGTAATGACACATTGAGGACACCCAAGTCTACCTCTTCCCAAGTAACACTACCATTGGTAGCTCGGGCTACTAAGGATGAGTCAAGTTGAATCGACCCATTTGAGGAAATTCTTAGCCCCTAAGAGAGGCGAGAGGTAGTGAATGTTGCAATAAGGATGTTCAACTCAAACTTGTGGAACTACTTCTTTACTTGTCTTATAGAGGTGAGTTTTCACCTTCTTTGTTTTCTTGTTGTCCTTTGTCTTTTTTTCTTTTTAGTCATTCTTGACATGGGTTACATTTTACAAATAGTCAAAGTCACTTATGGGATCCTCTATGCTTATGTCGAGGGTAAAAGGTAGGTATGTGAACAGACTGTAAAGTGTAACTCTAATTTCGCATTGTTTAACCACCAATATCAGCATCACTGTAAACCTAAAAAATTTTCTAAGTTCAAAAGCTAAATCTAGTGGGAATGTTAAGAAATATGTTAGGAAATGAACACTAAAGTGCTACTCTAAACTTAAGATTCGATTTAGAAAAAAGAGGGCAAATAAGCCAATCCTCACCTAATTAACTTTAACAAATAACCCATTTATACCTCTAAAAAATGCTCTAATTAAGCCTTAATTAACACACATTGATTAACTAATGGACAAAACAATTAAAAGCCTAGAAAACCCCTGTAGACCACCAGCCACATCTAATGGTGGAAGGAATGACAACCTACTTGATCCAAAGGCTCTAATCCTTCAAGTACACCATAAGAATTTAGGAATAGGCTTAGACATGACCTTAATTTTGATCAAAAGGACAATTTCCAAAAGTTTCAAGTGAGTTAACCTAAAGCATTCCCCTAACCAACATGTAAATCCATTAACCAACTTCTTGTATTTCCAATGTGTTTAAGCTCCACCTTAAGCAACTACAAACTTTTCATTTTACCCCCCACTTGCATGCAAAACTTAGGCCCCTTACCCTCTGATTTTCTTCTCCAAAAAAATAACCAAAACACTCAAAAAAAGGCTTAAACAAGTACCACTAAACCTCTACATGCAACTACCTTCTATGCCACCACTACAAACAAGAAAACACTACACCACAACCACCACAATTCACCTAAACCCAGCAACATTCCACACCACTTAAGAGGTCATTTAAGGATCCAAATATTAGATGAAACCAATTAATAGCATCAAGCTAGAGGGAAGCAAGGAGGTGAAATAAGTGTGTACACCAAGGAGGCCAACAAGAGTAGGCATCAACTAAAACTTTCCCCTTCCTTTTCTTATATCATAATCATGTAATTGTATGTTAGAATAGCTAAATATTTCTACATTTGTGATATTTGAAGTTGTATTTCAGATTCCTTAGGTAAAAAATCCATAAACATGATGTAAACTTAGGCAATGGTAGAAAACAAGGTGGTTTACTCCATTGTAGCAAGATTGAATGTAAAATTCATAATGTGAATGGAATAAGTGACACTTCCTACTTTGTTTCAATTCTAGTTGCCACTATTAAGGAGTATAGGAAGTAGTTATCTTTGATATATTAAGCAAGTCCCAACATTTAGTAGCTTTAGGTGATGATTAAAACATGTTAGAGATGGTTGAGGATGGAAAAATGGGTGACTTAGTTTTCTATAAGGAAATTGATGCAAAGAGAGATTTCCACTCATGCTTTCCAAAATTTTCAGAGTGTAAGTTAGTAAAATATCATTAGAAAAGTTGGAAATTTAAGCCCATTGATTAAAGACTAAAAGCAAGACTTATAGGTAAGGAATATGGGAAACCAAAAGCCTATTGATCAACCTTGAATCTTTGATAAAAAAAAACCAAAGGTGTGCAACAAAACAAATGACCCATACATACCTAAATTACCTCAAATAGTTTGATAGGTTAATTAGGATTGATTTTCCCTTGAACCCTAGATTTAACTAGGAAAAGGACCTCAAAATGAGCCTACACATCGGTCATCCAAAACTAATCTGAACAAAAACTGAATTTTTGAAGTCCAAATGACTTCAAAAATAGAAATTACGTGCAAAAACCTTCAAAATGACTATAAATACTCCAAAAAAAAAGGACTTAAGACAAAAAAGTTAGGACTAAAACACCAAATGACCAAAATTGATAAAACCGAAAAATACTTCAAACCCTCAAACTTGTTATGCTACTTAAACTTATAGAATAACAGTTGGTCCTATCAAGTGACATTGATTTCAAGTTTGAGCTACCCTCGAATTATTATGAATAATAGCGATATGGTTGGGTGAGTGATCCTATTATTATTGTACTTGTTTGTACTTGTACTTTAGTGAATCAATATACATATATAATTGATGCCTGTCAAATCAGATATATGTATGGGTTTGGGGAAATCTACTTTTGTTTGATTGATGTGGTTTTGGTAGCCAAATTACTATAAATCCTATTTAGCTAATGAACTATTGGATTCCCCTTACATTTAGATTGAGTTTGATATAAGTTCCTATATTGATTTTGTTAATCGCCTAATAAATGAATCTAACTATATTTGACTTTAATAAAATCGACCACGCAATGCATATTTTCGAATGTAAGAAAGCCATTGGCATCACAAATTTGTATGGAGAGGCCACATGGAGGTGTACCTCATGCGCAACCTCACATCGGCTTTTGGGAACTACTAGGAAATGGGAAATGCTACCATCTAATTGCGATGTGCCTAAAACCAAGATTAAGCACATACAAAAACCAATTTGAAAGACAAAGAAACAATGTCAATCAACCTAGTCTCAATCACATGAACAATGGTGTCAAATCTCAATGTTTATAACCAATTTTTCCAATGAGGATGTGATAAATCTTAAGTATCCAAATTAGATTTCTTTGATACCAAAAAGATGATGTGCTTAATTCCACTTCCAAGCACAATCAAATAACTCAAGAAAATAAGTCTCAAGTCTCATACAAAACCGGTCCACCAAGGAAGCAATTCACGTGACACCTTTGTAGATTTTGATGGAAAATGTTGTTCAAATGATTTATTTATAATCTCTATTGGTAACATTAACCAAGTAACCACAATAAGGATTGAAATATCATGTGGAAATCAGATCAAAGAAAGCAATAAAACCATGAAATCCACTTTCCCTTTCAATCACAAATTCACGCCAACACTAAAAATGATATATGTAATTCAAGTGCTCAAGGAAACAATCAATCTTACAAGATTGTTGTCCACGAAATAGAACCACAAATATGTCCAAGAAAGATCCAAATCTACCCTAAATATGACTCACTAGAGAAGAAATGAACATACAATAAAGTTGAATTGATATGACTCACAATTCGCCTTCGTCGCACTCGCTACAATTCCAATTCTTGGGTTAAAATTGATAAGAGTTTGGAACTAAGGAAAGAACCCTAATTCACACGTGAAACGTGTCTCTCAAATCTGTAAAAATTGGCCTCCTCAAACCCTCTCTTAAGCAAGTATTTATACTTACTACTCCTAGGGTTAAAAAGTGATCAAAATTACAAGTTTGCCACTTTTAAGGTGGCTAGCCCTAAATGAAAATTACAAGGAAATAAAAGTGTCCCAAAACCAAAATAGTTCATAAAAGAAATGGTCCTTCATGATGCCGGTCTTCAAGAAGCTTTTGAATCAAGTTTCGTTGACAACCCTGATTCGCTCAGTAGTATGGGTGTTTTTGCATCCTATAGGACTGACAAATGAACCTGCCGAAATGCATCAAAATTATAGTGCAAAGATGTAGGAAGTAGGTTAGATTTCTCAAAGTTAGGTTTCTCTAGAAAAACCCTCAAAGCTAGATTTTGGAGACCCTTAGCTCGGGCCCTGGTGATAGGTCTTGGAAGAGTCTGATTCCTATCATCTCCTTGGGCTTCTGGAAGATTTGCCCTCAAATCTGATGGATCTTCGTGCAAGTCATCTGCTAAGTATGGTGAAAGATCTGAGACATTAAAAGTGGCTCATATTCCATATTCTCCTGGTAACTCGATGCGATAAGCATTGTTGTTGATGCGCACCCTGAATGGTCCGTCTGACCTAGGAGATAGCTTTTGTGACTTTTTATGGGGAAACCTGTCCCTACTAAGATTAATTCAGACTAAGTCACCTGGATTATAGAGATGAATTTTCCTGTGCCTGTTTCCCTGGATCCTCTGTTGTTCCTGGGTCTTCTAAAGGTGTTTAGTGGTCCAATCATGGATGTGTTGAATCTGTTGTGCTCGGTCAACTCCATTAAGACTTTCTTCCTTTATTGCTGGTCCAACTATAAAATCCAATGGAATGGAAGGGTTATAGCCATAAACAACTTCAAAGGGAGACTTACTAGTTGAACTATGAGTAGACCTATTGTAAGCGAACTCAACAATAGGAAGACACAAGTCCCAATCAGTAAGATTCTTGCCAACTGTTACTCTGAGAAGATTCCCAAGCTTGCGGTTGACAACCTCTGTTTGTCCATCAGTCTGGGGATGGCAAGAGGTACTGTACATCAGTTTAGTACCCAGTCTTCTCCATAGTGTTTTCCAAAAGAAACTAAGGAACTTAGTATCTCTGTCTGACACTATGATGTGTGGAACTCCATGTAATTTGACAATTTCCTGCATAAAAAGGTTAGCAATAAAAAGAGCATCGTCTATTTTGTGGCATGGTACAAAGTGTGGCATTTTGCTGAATCGATCAACAACCACCATAATAAAGTCTTTCCCCCTTTGTGTTTTAGGTAATCCCAACACAAAATCCATGCTGATATCAGTCTATGGTTTAGATGGTATAGGTAAAGGCATATATTCACCCTGCGCACCTTTCCTCCCCTTGGCTCTCTTGCAAACACCACACCTTTCTAGTACCCTATGAACATCCCTTATCATACATTTCCAGTAGAAATTCTCCCTCAATATGGCTAAAGTTCTCTTCTCACCAAAATGCCCTGACTAACCACCTGCATGTGCTTCCCTCACCAATAATTCCCTTACAGATCCAGATGGGATACATAGTTTTCCTGATTTATACAGAAAACCATCTATGACACAATAACCATCATACATCCCGCCTCCAAGACACCTCTCCATGACAATCTTGAATTCCTCATCACATACATATTGTTCTTTCAACAACTCAAAACCTAGCAATTTTGACTGAAGAGAAGTGATAAGTACATACCGTCGTGATAAAGCGTCAGCAATAATATTCTGATTGCCCTTTTTGTACTTGATCACATAAGCAAAATCCTCCAGAAATTCCACCCACTTGGCCTGGCACTTAGACAAATGATGTTGTCCCCTGAAATGTTTCAAAGATTCATGATCTGTATAAATAATAAACTCCTTCTGAAGGAGATAATGTTGCCACGCCATGAGAGCCCTCACTAAGGAATAAAATTCCTTATCATATATAAAATAGTTCAAAGTTGCTCCACTCAACTTTTCACTAAAATATGCTATAGGTCTCTTCTCCTGCATTAATACAGCACCAATTCCAATCCCTGAAGCATCACATTCCAATTCAAAAACTTTGTCAAAATCAGGTAAGACCAATAATGGGGCACAAGCGAGTTTTTCTTTAATCTCTTCAAAACTCCTCTGGGCCTTTTCACTCCAAATAAAAGGAACACTCTTCTTAGTCAGTTCTGTGAGAGGACTGACAATGTTACTGAAATTCTGGACAAAGCATCTATAAAAGGAGGCAAGCCCATGAAAACTTTTTACCTCAGTAACTAAAGTGGGTGTTGGCTATTCTTTAACCGCCCTCACTTTCTCCTCATCCATCCTAACTCCTGCACCTGACACAACAAAACCTAAAAATGTTACCTCAGTTTGGCAAAAGGAACACTTCTGAATATTTGCAAATAGCTGTTGTGTCTTTAATACTGAAAATACTGCTCGAAGATGCTCCACATGTTGTTCTAGGACTTTGCTGTAGATCGGAATATCATCAAAATAAACAACAACAAATTTTCCTAGAAACTCTTTCAATACATGGTTCATCAATCTCATAAAAGTATTAGGAGCATTACTTAAACCAAAGGGCATAACCAACCATTCATACAGTCCATGACGTGTTTTAAAAGCGGTCTTCCATTCATCCCCTTCCCCCATCCGAATCTGGTGATATCCGCTTTTAAGATCAACTTTGGAGAAAATCTGTGAACCATGCAGCTCATCCAACATATCATCAAGTCTAGGAATAGGATACCTATATTTAATGGTGATTTTGTTGATGGCTCTGCTATCGATACACATTCTCCAAGTTCCATCCTTCTTGGGAACAAGAAGGGCGAGAACAGTGCATGGGCTGAGACTCTCTCTAACAAACCCCCGTTCCACTAATTCATCTACTTGACGTTTCAATTCCTTAGCCTCCTCAAGAATCATGTGATATGCAGGCCAGTTTGGTAACACTAAACCGGGCATAAGATCAATAGCATGCTCTATCCCTCTCAAGGGTGGTAATCCTGTTGGCAAATCATTAGGAAAAATGTCAATATACTCATTTAATACCTGAGAAACTTCCGGAGGTAGAGACAGTGGTTCCCGTAACCCTAAGACACATCTCAACTGAAGCAAGTATGTTGGAGCCTCTTCTGTGATTAGTCTCTCCATCTCACCCTGTCCCATCAACAATACCTTTTTCCCCTCAGAGACGTCATTTTGTATCAAAGCCTTCTTATCCTCTAATGGTCGATTAATCTGTTGTTGGACATTATGGACCTCTGAAGGTGGCATAGGATTCAGAATAATTCGTTTGCCCTCCTTTTGGAACAAATATGTATTTCTGAAACCATCATGTAAGACCTTCCTATCATATAACCAAGGTCCGCCAAGAAAAATATGGGATGCACACATATGCAAGATATCACACTCAATTTCATCACAATACTTGTCCCCTATACTAAAGGGTACCCTAGCTCTTTGGGTAACATACAAACTTCCTTGATCATTAAGCCAATGTGGTTTATATGGTTTAGGATGTGGAATAGTTGAAAGCTTTAGCTTCAATACCAATGATGTAGCTACTACATTAATACAACTACCACCATCTATTATAAGGACACACAAATTTCCTTGTATCCTACAAGAAGTGTGGAACAAATTTTCCCTTTGTTCTTCCTCCTTATTAGCAAATGTACTTAATGTGCGTCGCAATACATTAGCATATTGAAGAATTTCACTAAACATTGTGGAATTCAAACTCAATCAACACGTGAACAATATTTCCCACTTCTTTCAAGATCAAGGTGCAACAAATTTTTAATCTCCACAAGTCACTCCCACGGCAACACACAAGTGACAACAACAATAAATATGATTTACTTCCACGGCAACAACACAAGTGGCAATAATAACAAGTATGCTTCTACTTCCCACGGCAAAGATGACAACAAAAGAAAATATGCCACTTTCCACAAACGTAATCCGAATATCCACAATAGGTAGCAACTTCAATTTGAAATTCAAACCACTTCACTAATTGCAAGCCTTTTCCAATTGGTAAGTAATGAATTCAAATTCAAATAGCACTCATTAACTCCTACAACTTAATGGAATGTGTTTGAATTCAAATAGATTCCTTACTACTCAAACTCAATGAAAATCTATAAATTGCACTCCTCCAATTTAGAATTACACAATGGAAGTCACAACAACAACCTACACAACCTCCTTCACGCCACAACTGGTCACGGCAAGAACAAGGTAATTTTTCAAGCTCACACAATTGTTGAATTAACAACACTTCAATTCTTCCTTCCTTCCACGAAAATTATTAATCACAAAATGATACAACAACCTTCCCAATCCAACTCCAACAAGCAGCAAATCAAAATTCCAACCAAGGTAATTTCGCAAGTCACAAACTACAACAACAAAATTACGGTTCACAATTTGATTAACCCTAATTGAAGATGAATATCACAAAATCAAACAACCATAAATCCCTTCTCTCAACTTGTGCTCTGATACCAAAAAGATGATGTGCCTAAAACCAAGATTAAGCACATACAAAAACCAATTTGAAAGACAAAGAAACAATGTCAATCAAACTAGTCTCAATCACATGAACAATGGTGTCAAATCTCAATGTTTATAACCAATTCTTCCAATGAGGATGTGATAAATCTTAAGTATCCAAATTAGATTGATCTGATACCAAAAAGATGATGTGCCTAATTCCACTTCTAAGCACAATCAAATAACTCAAGAAAACAAGTCTCAAGTCTCATATGAAACCGGTCCACCAAGGAAGCAATTCACGTGACACCTTTGTAGATTTTGATGGAAAATGTTGTTCAAATGATTTAATTATAATCTCTATTGGTAAAATTAACCAAGTAACCACAATAAGGATTGAAATATCATGTGGAAATCAGATCAAAGAAAGCAATAAAACCATGAAATCCACTTTCCCTTTCAATCACAAATTCACGCCAACACTAAAAATGATATATGTAATTCAAGTGCTCAAGGAAACAATCAATCTTACAAGATTGTTGTCCATGAAATAGAACCACAAATATGTCCAAGAAAGATCCAAATCTACCCTAGATATGACTCACTAGAGAAGAAATGAACATACAACAAAGTTAAATTGATATGACTCACAATTCGCCTTCGTCGCACTCGCCACAATTCCAATTCTTGGGTTGAAATTGATAAGAGTTTGGAACTAAGGAAAGAACCCTAATTCACACATGAAATGTGTCTCTTAAATCTATAAAAATTGGCCTCCTCAAACCCTCTCTTAAGCAAGTATTTATACTTGCTACTCCTAGGGTTAAAAAGTGATCAAAATTACAAATTTGCCACTTTTAAGGTGGCTAGCCCTAAATGAAAATTACAAGGAAATAAAAGTGTCCCAAAACCAAAATACAACCAAAATAGTTCATAAAAGAAATGGTCCTTCATGATGCTGGTCTTCAAGAAGCTTTTGAATCAGGTTCCGTTGATAACCCTGATTCGCTCAATAGTATGGGTGTTTTTGCATCCTATAGGACTGACAAATGAACCTGCTGAAATGCATCAAAATTATAGTGCAAAGATGTAGAAAGTAGGTTAGATTTCTCAAAGTTAGGTTTCTCTAGCAAAACCCTCAAAGCTAGATTTTGGAGACCCTTAGCTCGGGCCTTGGTGATAGGTCCTGGAAGAGTCTGATTCCTATCAAATTGAGACCGAGTTTGAGGATTCATAGCTTAGGGGTAGATGAGACTGAGTGTGCCATTCACATCTACACCCCACATGGGCACATATATATATTAAGTTTATTTTCACATAACATAAATGAATAGAATTTTGTGTCCATCTTAAAAGAAATAGCTAAGGTGATTGAAACCTAGAGTTGATGTGTAGTTCGTAATTTCCTAATCCAGGCAACAAAGGGTGATAAATCCATGTTGTATGCAGTTTCCGAATAGTTGTATATACTGTTGCATTCATATGTTTTTTAAATAACTTTCATGTAATTTTTTTTTTCGGTGTAGTATAAAGGTTTTCTCACTAAACTGTTGTAGCTTACACCCTCATAAAAGTATCTCAAGGATGTTAATGGGACCTTAGGAGCTTATTATTATGAAGTTTAGTATTTTATGTTTTAATTATCTTGTCTCTATATTAGTTGGGAATGCTAAACCTTGTTAGAGCAAATAGATGTGAGTACACCTTGTATATCATATGGAAAATCCCTGAATGACAAATGAGTTATTCTCGAGTTTTCCGTATAGTGTACGACAGGTTATCACATCTAAAGTACCCTTCAGGGTATGACAATAACAACTTTTACTTCAAAGGGCAAATCACAATGGAGTTTGAGCTAAAGGGGGCTCAAGAGGAGCTTAGTGCTATTAGGGAAGATTGTCGTAGGAAGATAGCTAAAGCAAAGGAGAGGGTTCAAAAGAATGCATTTGAAAGATGCGGCAGGAGCTTGAAGAAGCTATGGGCCATATCAATACACTTTTCGAGGAGATTGCTAACTGTCATCAACAAGATTCCTACATCATTATTGAGCTCTAATGGGAGAAAGTTGTTACATTGAATTACAAAAGCAATTTGGATCTCGTGTAGTAATGTATCAAGAAATCCAACAAGGAGGAGGCGGAAATGAAGGTGCAAATCACCTTTCAAGGCATATGACTTTACTCGTTAATCATAACACTTCATGATTAAATTCTAGGTCTCGTGTTCTTTTGCTAGATGATGTAAATAGAGTGTTTCAAATAGCAAGTACAAGCAATATCTGTAAATTGTAATTCCATTAAATAATAGGAATGTTTACAATCATAAGAAATAAGTCTAAAGCATACTTTAAGACATAGTCTAAAAATTATTCAAAAATATAGGTGTAGATTATCCGCATTCCAAGTTCTAGGGTTCAAGTGCCCATTTAGTCTTTCCAACTCGTATGGACTATGCTTAACCATTCTCTAAACTTAGGTAAGATCTTCCTAATTTAGGGCTAGCTTGCCTTGGCCTTCTTTCGATCTAATGACTTTGAGCTTTCAACAGATTGGGTCCCTTGCTTAGAAGACCTTGTGCTTTACCTTCTTATCGTAATATCTCACTAATCATTGCTAGTAAGCTATTACCTCATAACTAGATTAGTACCATAGCTTGTCAAGTAAGTCAAGGTTAGCTTGAAGATCAATCTCATTGATCTTGGAGTCAAAGTCTTAGGCAAGGAGGTTTAAGAGCTCAAGCTCAATTAGGAAAATAACCTCGGTTCTAATCGCTAGATCAAAAGGGCTTTCGTTGGTCATAGTTCGCGAGGTCACCCGATAGCCCCATAAGATGTAAGGAAGCTCATCTGCCCATTTTCCTTTAGCCTAATCAACCTTTTTTTAAGGCTCTCTAGGATAACCTTATTGGTGGATTCAGCTTGGCACTTCAACTACGAGTAGGCGACCAACATATAATGGATCTTAATGTTATACTTTGCACAAAATTCTAGATTATCAAATTGACTATCATTATCAATTACAATGGCGTAGGTAACAAAGTCTCTTATGCCAAGCTCGGTAATCTTAGCCACTGCCACAACTTCTACCTATTTTGTAAAGTAATTCATAGCAACAATGATATACTAGCATTGACTTGTAGCCTTAGCAAATGGCTTGAGGATATCAAGTCCCCATTGAGTAAAAGGCCATGGACTCATGGTCAACATAAGATTAATGCATAGTAACCTGTCGACCAGGGCATGCTTTTTGTATTTGTCACATCGCTGCACAATTGCCTTGGCATCCCTCTTCACAATAGGCTAATAGTACCCTTCTCAAAGTGCCTTAATAGCTAAGGCATAACCTCTTATATGGTTATTGCACACTTCAACATGGAGCACATTTGTAAATACAAAAAAAAAAGATTTTATTTAATATTTATTAAATAATAGAGCTAAGATCAAAAGTGAAAATTTTAAATAATGAGGGAGTAATTTTGCCAATTCCTCAAAGGGATATAAATGCCCCATTTAACCTCCACCTTAACACATTCTCATCGTAACAACCTAAACATCTCTTTGGAATACAAAGGCGACTAAGAGGATTACACCAAGATTCAATCCAAATTTACAAGGTAAAGATTTCTATGAAAGCACTTGTATTCATGATTATGGAATTAAGGATTTATGCAAGTCTTACTACATGATTCCATCAAAGTTAGATCAAGGAATGGGTGCAGATCAAGCATGAAGATCAAGAAATTAGGAGTTCAAATCACACAATTAGACAAGTAAGTATGCTAATCTACAAAACTCATTAGAAATTACAAATATTGAGAATCAATTAGATGTAAGATCATGGAAAGTAGGTTTAGGGATAAATTGGGAAAGTGGAATTAGGGTTCGTAAAGAAAAACATGGAACATGATTAAGTACATGCCCTTATACTTACCTATGTAGGAATGTCTGTGTATACAAAGGGTACATGGCTAAAGTACTCACTCGTGTACTAAGGTGAGTCAAAGATGGAAAATTTACAAAAAGGTACACAACCAACTACGCCACCGTGTTCTTGGGCATGCTAAAACATTAAAACTTACGGAAAGGTACATGGCCATGCTACACGACCATGTATCCTAATCATGCCAAAGTACATGGCCTAAAGCACAACCATGTACTTAGAAAAATTTCTCTACTCATTTTATTTTCTAATTAAACGAGTTTCCATGCAACCTGAAAACATAGAGTAAACTTAGAAAGTCTAATAGTGTAAGGAAAAGTGACCATATAACGGTTAAATAAAGAGAAGTAAGAAACTTAGATTATTCTTAGAGTAATACTACGAGGAAATCATTTTTTCTTTGACAGATTTCATAACACTTTAAGCTCAAGACTAGTTATGCCGGGGACTAAAATTCTAAGTATGTGTAACTTTGATTGTTTCTTGTGATTGTTAAGTTAGTATGCAATGAATTTAATTAAGTTGAATAGATTGGTTTACGTGGTTAAGTTGTTTGTTGATTTTACTTTACTTAAATTAGGGACCTTTAATGGCAAATCCCTAGGAAGCACCTCAATGATCTTGTGTGACGTTGTCCTTAGTGGAGTCATGCTTGGAAATGATTTAGATTGATTTAAGGATTAAGGATTCATTGGTGTTGGGGCCAGTAGTGGAAATTCCCACACTAGGTTAAGTTTAAGGACTCATGGGTATTGAGGACCATAGTGGCAATTCCTAACACCAGCTTAAGGTTTAAGTTCTTGAATATGTTTAACAAGGTCATGAGTACTCCATTAATACTTTGTAGACTTAAGTATATCTTGAATTTGTTAACTGATGTTTAAGTTCTGCATAAATGTATATGAATTAAGTTCCTGCTTGTTCATGTGTATGTGTTTGTTGTTATACATATTGGGCATTAACTCACCCTTCGAGGATTATTTTTTTTTTAGATGCAGGTACAAAGGGATATGTTAACTACGAAGATGACTTGGGAGTGAATAAGAATTTCATTATTATTATGGTGATTAGACTTTAGAAAAAATTGTGTTATATATATGTAGTGAATATTGAGATCTTTAGAAAAAAATAAACTAGTGCATTATAAATATTCTATTTCTTTAGATTCTAATCGTGGATGAAATGTTAAATTTGTTTCAAGGTTTAAGGATGGATTGAGATGTACTTATATCATGTTAATAGTATTGGATATATTGAATTGTGGTGTACATGATTTATAAGATTAAGTGGTATTAAAATAGGTTCAAAGCCTTAACGTGTCCTTGTTTGCTAAGAACACATGGTAAGTAGTAGCATCTCGGTTTCGGGACGTTACAACATTCAATAGTTGCTGCACTTCTAAAGGTTGGAGGCCTTTGAGAATTATCAAACTATATACTCTTCTGTACAGTTGTCTAACGAGAAGTGTGTATTAAGCTACTTTTTTCCTTAAGGCCTTTACTTTTCTCCTTTCTTCAAGAACAATGCCATTTGTTAAGTAATCAATGATCCATTTATGAACACCTTCTTATCTAGGTTAAAGAGGCATGTTGAAGCCAATTTTTACAAGCGATTTGCTTTAGCATTCTAAACTTAGGGATATTTGTAATGCTCACATCTGGAACATTGAAATTTAACGACCTCATAATATTTGGTAATCCCTTTATCTTTAACAACATACTCTCCATTGAATTGTTAGACTATGAACTAAGAATTTGAGAAAATCTTAACTTTTTCCACTCCATTTCCCTTTACCAAAATCAATCTAACAATGAGGGCTTCATATTCTACCTTGTTATTATTAGCTAGGAACCCAAACTTTAGAGCATATTGAATATCATCACTATGTAGTCCACACAATACGAGCCCTACTCCACTTCCTCCTCTAGTGGACAATCTATCTATGTAAAGGGCTTGAGTAGGCTTCTCGTAGTCTTCAACAGGTGCCTTATCTTCTGTAGTAACTTAGCTATGAAATCAACTAATACTTGTACCTTAATAGCCTTGCATGGTTGGTACTAGATGTCATATACACTGAGTTCTAGGGCATAGCAAGCAATTCTACTTAACGCATTTGGCTTTTAAAGGATTTGCCTCAAGGGCTAGTCAATGAGGATCACTATTAGACGAGCCCCAAATTATAGTCACAACTTTCATGTAGAAACAACTACGACTAGGGAATATTTCTCTATCTTAGAGTATCTGGCTTTTGGGCCTTGTAATATGTTACATAATATATCAATTGGTGCTCTCAACCATCTACTCGAACAAGTACAAAAGAGAGAGCTTAGCCTCTAATAAAGAGGTAGAGATAAAGTTCTTCTCCCATAATGGGCTTAGACATGATTGAAGGTGTCATAAGGAAGTTTTTCAACTCATCAAAGGCTATTTGATACTAATTCATCCACTGAAAGTTCGTTAGGCTTTTTGAGACTTTGATGAAGTTAGCACACTTATTTGCTAACTTTACAATGAACCTGTTAAGTGCAGAAATATGTTGTATTTATCTTTAGACTTCTTTGACTGTCTTAGAGGGATACATATCTAATATTGCCCCAATCTTCTTAGGATTGGCTTTAATCCCTCAAGAAGTAACCATGTAGTCAAGGAATTTTCCTGATGTTACGTTAAAGATACACTTGTGTGGATTCAACTTTATACTATACAGTTCAATCGTTTGGAAAGCCTCTTCCAAACTTACGAGGTGCTCTTAGGCCTCATTACTCTTCATGATCATGTCATCAACATAGAATTCTACATTGCGACCAATTTGGTGCATGAACATCTTTGTCACCAATATTTGATATGATACCCAACATTCTTAAGTCTAAAGGGCATGACATTATGACAATATTTTCTAGAGTTGATAATGAAAGATGTGTGGACCTGATCAGGCTCGTGCATCCAAATCTAGTTGTAGCCAGAAATGGTATCCATAAAACTCAATAGTGCATGGCTCGAGGTCGACTCAACCATCTAATCAATTTAAGGGACGGGGAAATAGTTATTTAGGTAGGCTTTATTGGGGTTGATGTAGCTGATGCACATGCACCACTTCCCATTGAACTTCTTTACTAGCACATAATTAGCTAGCCAAGTAGTGTAAGGCTCTTCTTATATAAACCTAGCTTTTTAGAATTTCTAGACCTCTTCCTCAATGGTGGCCTACTGTGTAAGTGCAAAATACCTTTCCTTTTGCTTGACCACCTTCGTTTCAAGGTTAATATTCAATTTTTGTGTGACCACCTCAGGTAGGATTCTAGGTATATCGAACAGTGACAGTGCAAAAATGCCTACATTAGCCTAGAGTAAAGCACTTAGTTGCTAGTGTAACTCAATTAAAACTGTTATGCCTATTTTTGTAGTTTGCTCAGGTGAGTTGTCAATTTAAATTTCCTTTGTCTCTTTTGTTGGTTCCCCTCTTAATCTTAGTTTTTCCTCAAAGGTAGATTCTATTATGAGGACCTCTCATTAGGAGAGGGCTTAAAGGTATAAATTCCTAAATGGTTAGTAATAGCCATTGCAAACACCAACACTTGTAGGAGTAATGAATTTAGCCTTCAAATTCTTCATAAAGGCTATCACTCCTATTATATTTTGCCATGGGCATCCAAGGATGACGTTGCAGGGGGGCCATGCATTAACAACAAGGAAATCGACCAAGATCTATATCTTATTGGGTCCATCTTTAAGCTCCACAAGAAGGGTTATAATACCATTAGTTTTATAAGCTAGTTATTAAAACTAAAGAGCTCATTATTATAGGGTTTTAGCTTTACATTCGTGAGATTGTTAGACTTTATAGTGTACATGTGAGCATTGTTTCGGATAGGGATCCTTGTTTTGTGTCTAAATTCCGGATGAGCTTACAACAAGCTATGGGAACAAAGTTACATTTTAGTATAGCATATCACCCACAAACAGACAGACAATCTGAGCAAACTATACAAACAATGGAAGACATGCTCTGAGCTTATGTCTTGGAATTCAAAGGGAATTGGGATTTACATCTTCCATTGGTAAAATTTTCTTATAATAATAATTATCACTCAACTATACAAATGCCCCTAAATGAAGCACTATATGGTAGGAAATGTAGATCACCCTTATATTAGGATGATATTGAGAAATTTTTTATGGGGCCTGAACTTATACAAGAAACCATAGCAAGGATAGCTATTATTAAGCAAAAGATGAAAGAATCCCAAGATAGACAAAAGAGTTAGGCTAATGAAAAAGGAAGACCTTAAGAATTCACTATAGGTGTTCATGTCTATATAAAGATAAGTCCAATCAAGAGCATACATCGAGTTAAGACGCAAGGAAAGTTGAGTCCCAGATGTATTGGACCATTTGAAATTCTCGAAAGAACTAGGAATTTAGCTTATCGATTGGCACTACCCCCAAATTTATCTGGTATATACAATGTATTGCATGTTTCCATGTTGCAAAAATATGTCTCCAATCCAGACCAAGTCACAAAATTGAAGCTAATTGAACTAAAGGAAAATCTGACTTACAAGGAACATCCTGTGAGAATTCTAGATCACAAAATCTAGAAGTTAAGGACTAAAGAGATCCACTATGTGAAGGTACAGTGGAGACATCATGATCAAACCGAAGTAACTTAGGAACTGGAAGACCAAAAAAGGCTCAAGTACTCTCATTTATTTGAAGATTTAGGTATGAATTCAAGTTTTGAGGACAAAACTTTTTTTAATGGAGGGAGAGTGTAACTCCCTAAAATTTCATTCAATAGAAACTTTATTGAATAGGTTACGATAAGAAAATACGTTTAAGCTATAATTCCAAATGAACCCAAGATTAGTCTAAAAATTAGAGATAACCTGATAAATCATAAGTTGACCAAAGTCAACTTAATTAAGCAAAGGTCAACAAAAGTCAACAAACTCAATTCAGCCCCTTAACATAAGTCTTCCATTCGATACCCTCGAAAAGACTTGAGTAGACTTAAAGCATTCAAGTTAAGACCCGGGTTGACTTAGAAAAGACTTGATAAATAAAATACCAAGGATTCACACGATATCCTTTTTCTAATAGAATAGATCGATTTAACTTAATAAAATTTCGGTTGAAAACCATCAACTATGTTAATTTCCCCTAAACTCCCTACTTGAGAAATCAATCTTATTATTGATATTTCATCTAGTAGACTAAATTCGAATTTTATCAAATTTCATGTATAAAACCAGTACTTAGCCCCTAACAGTCCTTGAGTATTAGATTTAAAAACCCAAACTTAGTTGACTAAAGTCCACTCCAATTTGACTTGAGTCAACTTTCGATAAATAATTAGACAACCCAAGAAGACTTGCATTGACTTGAGTCTAATCCTTTCTAAATCTATCCTATCTAATCACAATTATGAGGATTAATAGCCTAGAACATAGATTAGCAAAAAAAAATACAAACTAATAACAAGCCAAATTCAAATCAAAAGTCCCTTAAACTTTGCTTTAAAAGCCTTTTAAGCGGTTAAGCTTAAAACCACCCCCCAAATCTTAATATATTTTAACCAAAATTTTCCTAATTCAATATTGCATCTTTAATTACCCAATAACACACAAAATATTAGAAAATCTAGGCAAAACTCCACCAGCTAGGTCCCTTCTCCAAGATGCCACCAAGAGAAGTCAAACTTCTCCTTTAAGCTTTGAAAATTTAACCCTCATCTTATCTTATCTTATTTTATCAATATCACAATTATTACACCTGACCTTATCCAAATCTCACTTTATTTTATCTTGACTAACCTAAGAAAAAGTCATAAAATAATTTAAAAATAGACATGAAAATCGGATCCAAATAAAATGCACTAAAAATATGATTTTTCCAATTTTTGCCAATGTTTACTTACCTTAATCTATCTTATCCTATACTTAATAAATCTTACCCAAATTTTACCCCATTATACCTTAGATATATCTTGATTACACAGTAAAAGGGCTTCAAAAAATTCGAAGAGATGAGCCCTCGAAAAAATAAATTAGGAGCCCATTCTTCACATGAAGCACCACCATGAAAACCCATCTAGCTTGACACCATTCAATTTACCCTTTGCTATCTTAATTTAATTTAATATAAAATATCCTAAATTAAATTGATTTAAATGGTTAAATTACTTGGAAATATCATGAAAAATTTTGAGTTTTAGAGTCTTATAAATAAAAGGAAAATTACACATAAATCTCATCCCCTAAAAACACCTTGTTACTTAACCTTGTTTCACCCCATGTTTAAGACCATCTTACCTAATCTTAACCTAGTCAAAATTAGTCCAAAATTTTCCACGACTAAGCTAAGGAGGTTAACTAAATATTAATAAAAAAGTAGCCCAACAAACTACCTAGAAGCTACCAAAATCTGCCACCCCCTATTGACCATATCAACTTCGTGTGATTTTGCCACCTTAACCTTATCTTATCTTATGCAATCACTACCCTAACTTATCCTAAAAGACCTTAGGCCAATTATAACCCTAAAACCTGCCTAATATTTCCCCTTAGATGTGCCAAATCAGAAATCAAATAAATTTGCAAAACAACAAAACTTAACTAGTATAAAATGGGAGGTAAGAAGCAAATTTACCCCTACAAGCAACCCCACTTTTCACACGCCACTTTCTGCCCATTTCCTCTGAAAATTTTCCACCAAACACACCTCATATTTCCCTAAAATATCATAAAGTTTTATCCAAAAATAACCTCACTTACATCCCCAAAGACAATCATAGTTTTGGACCACCAATTTCTTAATCCAAGGTAAGCAACTTCCAAGAAAGTTGAGCTACCTTTAGACTCCCTTAAGAAAGTTACTAACCTAACTTTATTTTCTATGTCTTAGGTACTTTAATTTAGGAATTTTCATCATATTAAGGTAATCCCAATTTACCCAAATCATTTTCCATAGCATATTCATCATACTTACACTAATACTACTTATATGTAATAGTTGTAGATTCTAATCACAATTCCACATTAAACAAACTTCATTTTTTAAGATTATCTTATTTATTTTTAATTTGAAATATTTTTCTAATAATTAAGATATATTTCAAACTCTTAATGAACATAAAAATGCAAAGAAAAGATATTAAGGCCTTATCTACAAATCATGAGAACTTATGACCATCTATGACTATTGAACATCCATGAACACATTATTGATATATTTTGGACATTTTATGGACAAATATTCAAGAAATTACTCTTAACATATGCTTTAGACACATATTTTCCTTATTATTGCAAGGACAGCACTTTACCCAAACGAGGACCTAAGCGCGAGCCTTGACAACGGATCGATTTCCTAAATGAAGGACTTAACATTAAAAGACTTTAATGACTTTAATAAAAATTGGGGTTAACTATGGGATACTAGATTTGTTTATCTTATAGGTAGTTATTTCTTATACGTATAAATATTTCTCCATGTTTATATAGGTTTTTCAAAAGATTGCCAAGTTTTACCCAAGGATTACTACGATCCTTGAAAAAGAATGGCAAGGTGAGTACCAACGATGATTGCTACTTGATTTGTGGTTGTAATTTTAGTAGCACCTAAAGTTGAATACTAATGAACCCATGTGTGTGTTTGGTTCGGTTGATTGTTTGATTAATAAGGCCTAAAGGAAAAGAAAGTAAAGTTGCTCGTATTCATGGCTACTTTTGTAGTTAATGGAGTGTCTACAAATTGTTTGGTCACCTCCTAACTTATGTTAAGCATATCGAAATACTTATTTTGCAATGGATCATGCATAGCATCTTCTTGCATATTTTCATATATTCCATCATAGTTACATAGATAAAGAAAGGATGTCCCGAGGGAGTGTCCTATTCTAATAATACAAAAATGACTAGAAGATCGTCGTGTATTGGTATGAATCTGTGTTCATTATTATGTTTTGGGCGCATGCATCTAGAGGTGTGCGAGCAAGGGAAACATTATTTTCTTTTGGTTTATCCAGGTCCTTTCTTAGAAGATCATTCTTCTCGCATAACTATTGATATATAGAGCATGGCTTTGATTTGTGTAGCCAAGGAGGCATGCAAGTGTAACAAAATTGATAGCTCGAATTCTGACGGAATTTTAAAATGATCCTCAACCTAAGGTCAAAAGAGGGGTATATTGGTCAGAAATATCATTAGATCTCATGTGGTTTCAAGTTGACTACATGTGATGATTGGCATATGATTGTTCATGCATTCATGCATTAAAAATGTTAACTTGCTTATTTTGCGTTAAAGGTGGTTTTGAGTTGGGATCTCACTAAGCTTTATAGCTTACCCCCCCCCCCCCCCCCCCCCCCCCTACAGTTTACCTTTTTTGTAGGTACCGTTTTGGTTTTACCTTGGTAGAATCTAGATAGTGGTGAGAATCTTCAAAGATGATGGTAGATGTGTAAGTGAGGAAGAAGACAATTAGAATAGATATTTTTAATTTTGAGTAGACTTTTAGATGAATGGAATATTAACTATATAAACTTTTTTCTTTATCTCTTATATATGTAGAACTTTATGTTTTACATTAATAGACATTAACTTTAATATTAGTAGAACTGCTATCTTTATGGTGGTTTTTAGTCACAACACCTTATGTACCATATTGAAGTTTTTGTATGTTGAAATCTGGCTAATCATAGACTTCAATATAATACATGATGGGCTATTATGACTAAGGTAACCCCTAAGGTGTGACAAGAATGCTCTTATAAAGTATGGCAACTAAGTGTTATACCATGCACTCATGCTCTTGCAACAATCTTGAATAGATAGCGTGATCCAATTGAATATGTAGATGCATGCTATAGAAAGGATCAATACTTGAAGGCTTACAAGCACAAAGTAAAGCCAGTTGTAGGGGAAATTTTTTGGAAAGGATTGAGAAGGAAGCTCCCCAACCTCCATCTCCTTGCATAATGTCTAGGTAGCCTAAGAAAAAGAGGAATTGTCATCCTAGGGAGGCACCACCAAAGAAATGTATGTCATGCGATGGAATGGTGATGCATTGAAGGGTTTACAAGTAAGCTAGGCATAACAAGCGATCTTGTTCTAAGTGTCCTAATGGTAATGCAAAAAACTCTCCAGCCATAGTTAATCCAAGTGTAAGTGCATAGCCATTCCAAAATCATTGTGCGGTGTTCTTATATTTCACATGTATTGATTGCTTCTTTGTAATCTATAGAAGCATCCAAGTTTAGCAAAATCTATTTAAAAGAGCAACATAGGTTAGAAACAACCAACATCCTCAATTCCCAAGGTATATGCTAGGATAGAGTCATTTTGAATCTGTATAGTAAGTTATCTAATGCTTATCTGTAACTAGTAAACTTTATATGAACTTGCTTTGATATAGCAAGGGGTTTCTCTTAATCAATGATTTTTATTATAGGAGGGTTTGACAACAAGGAAGACAACATCAATAGAGCTTATGGAATCGACCAAAATGTAAGTTAGTTTACCTCAGTAATTTCTTTCTTACTCAACATATTCTATGATGGATTGCTTTCTCACCTTTGATGTCCATTCACATCATATTAGTCCTCATGTCCTCAAACAAGTAACACATGTAGACCAAGTGCACTTGGGACTTCAAAACGTATGTGTGCAGGCCCCCTTCATAGATGTATAAAGAGAAGTGTAAACACCCCATTTTTATCCCCCATTTATTATTATTATTATTATTATTATATATTATTATATATACAAATATAAAAGAAAAAATAAAATAAATAAAAATAATAAACAAATAATAGAAAATAAAGGTAGCAATAATAATAAAAGACATTTAGGTTTTTAAATTAAATATATGAATTTCAAAATAACAAAAAAATTAGCAAAACTAATACGATAATATATAATTTATGTCCAATAAGAAAATGAGAATTAGACCAGCCTAGCAAGTCCATATGTGCGCCCGGGTATGCATATGGAAGCTTGAGGTCACGGGTTTGAGTCTCACGGGAGGCACTTCGTGTCATTTATTTTTTTTACCCAAGCTGCCACATGTCAGCAGCTGATTAGACGACGCGAGAGCACGAGCCTGGTACGTACTCATCTTCAACCTTTGGCCGAAAACAATGGCGATGCGAGGAGAACAGAATTCGGCAATTTCAAATCGAATTTTAACGAAAATCCGAGAAATCTTTAGCCAAAAGAGGATAAATATCATCAAATTAGTATGAATCTTAACAAAAAAAAAAAAAAGATTAACTCAAATCTAAAAGAAAGAAAAAGAGATGGAGATGGGTTTCAACGGTGAGGAAGATCCGAGCTTATCAAGCTCAGTTTTAGGAGTCTATAAATAAGACTCGACCTTGCAAATGGAAAGAGTAGAGGAAGAAGAAAAAAAGAAAGGAAGGAGAATACAAAAAAAAAAAAAGTCCGTCGGAGATCTCTCTCTCTCTCTAGATCTCGCCGCCGTAGTCACCCAAACCACCACTTAGGGTGGTTTTCGACGAAAACCAACACCACCACTTAGTTTCTCACCCTTGAAAACCTAGGAATCCACCTATCAATCGCCATTAACAGCCACCAAAACGTCACCGTCAAGGAGCTCTGACTAATCCAATCCAACTTGCGTCCGGGTTAGATTTCACCATTTATTTATTTGTTTGGTTTTGTTTATTTACTTACTATCTTAGTATTAGTTTTTAATAAAGGATAATAATAATAATAATAATAATAATAATAATAATAATAATAATAACTAATAAATAAAAAAAAATTAGCACCTAGAATTTGTTTTTAAATAAATGTGTGATAATTAGTGATTTAAAAAAAATATTAAAGGTTTTTGATAAAGTAATAAATAAAAATTAGGCTTATATTTTTTTAATAATAAATTTAAATGGTAATAAACGTAAACCTGACATGTTTTCATAATTAAGATTAAATAATCTACTAAAGTTTTATGAAAAGCGAACTATGACCTGTTTGATCCTGAATAACAGGTACGTAGGCACCCTTATGGGGCAACTCTAAAAAAAAAAAAAAAATATTTTCAAACCATTTTTAGTATAATAGTTACATCATTTTTTCTAGTATTTTCTCTTTATGCTAAAAAAGATATCATAACATAAATACATAATTCAGATTTTAGAAGGATAAGGTAGTAACTTTAGGGTTTTAATAGAATTGCCCTCGAGTTGAGAATCTCTAGTTTTTCTTTCTTTTTTTATAAAAAAAAAAAAGAGATTTTGTCGACTAGTTGTCTAGATTAGAATTAATCTGCTCAATTAATTCTAATTCAATAATTTTTCCTAACTCTAGTTGGGTGGCGACTCCAAATAAATAATAAAATTCCTAGTTCAAGTCGAGGATTTATATTAGATGAGCATAGGATCTAATATGAGTCAGATTCGAGAGATAATATAAATTTTTTAAATTAGACTCGATAAGATAGCGACTCCACTAAGGAATCATAGTGGGCTAACCACCTAAACCTTTTGAGATCATCATTTCTAGATATCTTTAATTAGCTCTTATGTTGTAAAATATCGTTTGCACTAATGTTTGTATCTACTCGTGATCCAAGGATTTAATAAAGTTTAGTTTTTTTTATTGAGTTTTCATACATGCAATTATGTGATTAGATGTGGTTAAACCCAAGCCATTTTAGGACCCTAGGACGAGGAGCCATTGTTTAAGTTTTGGGTGAAGTGAAATATTCACCACTCAGGGCCGATTAGGCTATCCCACCCAATGCTTCGATATGGCCTGAAATCTATTTCTTCAAAAATGTGGGAGGCTATAGAGCTAAGGAACCTTTAGAACCCACCTTTTTGCATACATGAAGTCATGAAGTAGCAAATGATTAACAATGTGATTTCTTTCTTTGGGGTTCAAATGCAATCGCTTGTAAAAGAGTTTTTATTATGTTTTATAAGACATTTGTTTGTAATTAGAAAATTTTATTGTAATCCTGCTAGATGGCTAGCGCCATAATTGATCGCCTCCTTCACAAAAAAATCCGGGTTTGTAAACTTTTAGATCCTAAATTGGTATTGGACCATTGGTTCACCTTATAAAAACCTGAAGAGCAAACCTTCATCTAGAGAAAAATAACGCCCATTCTCTCGTTGATGAAAATGGATGTCAACCTACTTTTAATTCGGGCTATATCACACCTCTGGGAAATTGAGCCTGTAGCTTTCTTTATTGGGCCACACAAGATCACACCAACCATAGAAGAATATACTCAACTTCTCCAAGCCCTTCCACTTTCCAATGGGGTGTATGTGCCAGACCTAGAGGCTGAGCCAGCAGGTATCTACAGCAAACTTTTGGGAATTTGTAAAGTAATGATCAACCGAGCGTTGGAAAATAGCAATAGGTATTGCCTTTGAATGGATGAATTAGATGCTTGGTTTGTGGCTCGATGCGACAATGGAAGCAAGAAAGATATCTTGTGTGGGGATCCCAAGAGTTACATACAAAGACGGTTTTATGCTTTTATCTTAACAGCATTCACAACCATCCTTTTTTCCTACTGGGATCTTTCATATTCATTACAAAGTTACATAATTAGTATTCTAGTTCTTTGAAGGAAAATCTTACATCCCAACCCTACTAGCTAAGCAGATTCGAAACCTAAATTTTGTGAAGAAGAAGGGTCATGAAATTCTTCGCTCAAACATCAACCTCATCCTAATTTGGTTCGTGAGCCATCTTAAGTGTTTTAGGCTAAACATGGTTAGGAGATCATTGGCCCAACAAGTAGACCTCATAGATTCATGTATAGAAAGGATGAAGTTACCAGACGATCTTTCCAGCCACATTTGGTTGAAAGTGCTCAAGGGTTTCAGTACTGATGATATTCTATGGACTACTAGGTAGAGCTGCTACAGTAAGGTTATTCTAATGTGCAGAAACTTTCAAGCAGTTCCATTAATCGGGCTTAACTGGTGTACAATCTATCACCCGAACTTAATAGTCCATTAGTTTGGCACTATCCAGGACATAGTTTATAAACCATCATTAGAAGGAATCACGTTTGAATATCAAGACCCGAGTGTGTTAGTGGCAGATAAAGTCGCCAAGTTGGCAAAGGTCAAAGTCTTATAAGAAGCTTGAATTGAGACTCCTAATGTAAACCTCAGAGAACTGGATGGTGAAGTAAGCAAACATCGAGCTACCAGAGATTTTGTTATCAACTAGCTATACAAGATAGGAGAGAGGATATACCGTGCTCCAGATGTCACTCAGCTCACGCCGATTAACCTAAGCCCATAAATAAAAACTTACATGGAACAAGTGAGGGCTTGGATGGAGGTCCATTTTGAGACCACGGACAATAAGAAAGATATGTGGAAGAGTAAATTCAAGGAATCTAATCAGAGGAACAAAGCATTGGAGGCTCAGTTAAAGAAGACTCAAGCAAGGGTTAGAGCACTAGAAGCCGTCATCACTGGGGAGTTAACACCTACGCAACCAAAGAAGAAGAAGCTTAGAAATTAGGAAGTTAGATTATAGAATTTTCTTTTTCTTATGTTTTCAATAAAAGCGTTGAACTCTAAGTTTGCAATATTAATAAATTTTCAATATTATTACTCCATTAATTAAATGCTAGTTCTTTTGCATCTGTGTGATGCATGCATCATATTCCCTCGTAAACATATATTAGCTAAATGAACGCTTGCCAGGTATTAAAGATAGCTCCTAAATAATCAAACCCTCTAAGGAGTCCAATCAACACCAACTCCAAAACTAAAATGTCTAGTAGTGGCAATAACAACAATAACCATAGTAACAACGCTAAGACGGATACTACCTCTAATCCAAAGATCATATCGCTAGAAGAAACAGTCTAACCATTGGTCACACAAGTCCACTTCTTGACCAAGAATATTGGCCTCCTCCATACTACCCAGCTTACTCACGAGGAACATTTAGGAGCTTAGAAAGGAAAAGCGGTAGAAAACCAACCACCAGAATACGAGGAAATTAACTCCCGACTTAATCCCGCATTTGAATATGAACTGAAAATCAACATCGGTCCAACCTCGAATGACATAAAGAGGGAAATGGAAGACAGGCAAAAAGAAATAGAGAAGAAACTTTTCTAACAGTTGGCTGACAAGATGAAAACTCTAGAAAGACCTGATAATTTTGATCAAACTAGCATCACAAACCTATTAGTATATGGGGTGGATGCTTATCTAAAGAAATTCAAAGTCCCAGAATTTGAGAAATATAATGATACCGGTTGTCCTAAGATGCACATGAGGCTATATGTGCGGAAAATGAGTAAATACGCAGAATATGACCAACTCATGGTCCAAACCTTCTAGGACAGCCTCATGGGCCCTACTCTCATATAGTATGCACAATTAGATCTCAACCAAGTCAACACATAGGATAAACTGGCCCGTGCATTTTCTGAGCAATATAAGTTCAACATTGAAGTCTTCAGTACTGGATCTAGGAAGCCTTCAGAAGAGGCACAATGAATCTTTCAAAGAATATGCCCAGCATTAGAGGGCTCAAGCCACCAAGGTTTCAACTCCAATTTCAAAGAAAGAGTTAACTTTCATGTTCATTAATATGTTGGAGAAGACCTATTTCTCACATCTAGTGGGACAAACGTTATCCAGCTTTACAGAATTAATGGCAGTAGGGTGCCAGATAGAGAATGCTATTACATCTGGAAAACTCTAAATTATCAATTCTTCCATAATCGCATCATCTCCAAGACCTATGGGAAACAACAAAGGCAAAGAGGCCACCGTTAGTATGGTTAACCTAAGCAGGGTTAGCAAACTAAGGTCTCACATGAATTTTCAAGCAATGAACACCTTAATCCAACAATCATCAGCAAGTTAGATCCAAACCATGGGAGCTACAAGACAGTTCACTTCAATACCAATCCCGCTTAGCCAGGTTTTTGCTCAATTACGATCGGATAATCTAATCAGCTTCAAAATCCTAAACGACCGATGCAGACCAAGGAATTTTGATCCCAGTCTCAAATGTAAATATCACATGGGGCAGGAGGGACATTCCACTAACAAATGTTGGAGACTTCAGAACAAAATCCAGGATTGAATTGCTACAGGAATAGTACGGTTGGATTTTATCAACGCGCCAGCACTAAATGTTAACAATAATCCTCTGCCCACCACAAGCCTACAATCAACATGATCACGTCTCAAGGGCCAAAACCAAGATTAAAAGAGCCCTCAAACCTAGCAAAACTGACGGTGTAGCGAGTAAGCTGTTCACCACACAAAATCCTAGATAAAGCCCCTATATCACACATAAGAAAGAGGTGGCTGGCGGGAGATCTAACAGATGACACTCTGGGCAAATCATTCGAGAAGTTTGAATATCTGGTGGATTATTCATTCACACCAACAGCTTATGGGGGCCTGAATTCGAAGAGGAAGGCAACACACTAAGAGGGAAAAATGAGTCCATAAATATGATCAGATTAGGCTCAAAACCAATAGTTATAAAATGTTATGAAGAACAAGAAACGGAGGTAAAAGTCCCAAAGAAAAAATATGTGTTCAATGTCCCAATACCCCTAAAGAGGTATAAAGTAGCACTGTTTGACTATTAGACCATTAATCAAGAGAAATCTTCTGTTATGGGGGGAATCACCCGTTCAGGAAGAATTTATGATCCTAAATACAAAATCTCTATTGAAGAGCTTGCCACCGAGTTGGAAAAGGAAGAGGAAGAAGGACTCCCTGCATTTACAAAAATGATTAAATCAAGTGAGTACAAGTTCATGGAGCAGCTCAATAAAATTCCAGCCTAAATATTACTCATGGGCCTTCTCATGACATCTAAACCTCACCGAGAGGTGCTCTTCAAAGTGCTCAAACAAGTCAAGGTGCCGGAAGGAATCACAACAGAAAAACTAAGCCATGTCGCAGATTTAATCTTCACTATGGATCAAATATCTTTCTCACCTGAAGAATTAGGAGAAGACGGAGACCAACACACAAAACCACTTTTTATAGTGGTAAAATGCAATGATACAATAGTCTCTTGGGTCCTCATAGACAATGGATCTTCTCTTAATGTATGCCCTTTAGCCACCCTCGACTTGCTAAGGGTTAATACGAGTAATATCAAATTAAGTTCAACAGTAGTTTAAGCCTTTGACGGTTCTAAAAGGGAAATAGTGGGAGAAATTGGCCTACCAGTAGAGATCGGCCCACAAAGTTTTAATATCTCATTCTAAGTCCTTGACATACCAAAGTCCTTTAATTTACTACTAGGAAGACCATCGATACATACTGCGGGAGCCATACCTTCGAGCCTCCACTAGAAGGTCAAATTCATAGTAAATGGCCAAGTAATCACCGTACTAGGTGAACAAAACTATGCCATCTATAAAGAAACAACTACCCTAAATCAAAGAGGATAGCCCTGAGAACTTGGGACTCCAAATATTTGATGAAGTATGCATGGTCATAAGCAAAAAGGGGCATCGATTCAAGGAAGGTCAGCAAAGGACATTTGGGCTAGGGTATGTTCCTACCTTAAGAGAAGAAATTCAAGCAAAATACATCAGCGACAGAAGGGGAGAGAAGTTGTATGATACCCGGATGAATTTTCCATCCCTTCAACAAATTTTTTCTCGGCCAGCTAGCACTCAAAAGCCGAGAACAATCTAGGCCAGCATCAACAATGAAGACTTAACAGAGGCTTCTACCTCTCGCACGTCCAGTCTACATGCAGATTTTAATAATTAGGTTTCCTATCCTCTGAATAGCACTAAGTCTGCTCGAGAGTAGGAAGAAATCATAGTTAAATTTCTTTGTATTCATCATTCCATCATTGTTTAATAAGACTCTTCAATGAATACCAAGTAAAATTACAAGTTATTTCTTTCCTTTACTTATATACTCTCACCTCACTTCTCCCACAGATTCGATACTCTTAAATGTCTAAGACATCTCACGCAGGTAAGTAATGAAAATATTGATATCATTTCCAACACTGCTGAGTCAGCCATTGAAAACGATATTATTAACCACGAAGCAGTACAAGAGAGTTGGCAAAAATATGAACAAGGTAGTCTTGATTGATGAACCAATGGAGATAGTTAATCTAAGAACCAAAGAAGAACCCAAAAACCTTAAAATTGGAGCTAATCTAAGCAACGAACAAAAGCGTGAAATAACTGAGCTGTTGATTGAATATGAGGATGTATTCGCTTAGTCCTATGGCGACATGCTAGTACTTGACCAGTCGATAGTGGTTCATAGGCTACTCACAAGAGAGGATGTCAAGCCTAAAAAACAAAAATTAAGATTTAGGCCTAACATCTTATTAAAAATTAAAGAGGAGGTCAAGAAACTATTGGAAGTTGGGTTTATCGAAGTATCAAACTATCCAAAATGGGTAGCAAACATAGTCCCTGTTCTAAAGAAGAATGGAAAAGTGCAAATATGCATGGACTTCTGAGGTTTAAACCAAGCTACACTTAAAGACAACTTCCCTCTACCTTACATAGATGTCTTGGTAAACAATACCACAGGAAATCATCTCTTCTCGTTTATAGTTGGTTTCTCATGATATAATCAGATAAAAATGGCAAAAGAAGATAAAACCAAGATGACCTTTATCACAACTTGGGGTACCTTATGTTATAAAGTCATGTCTTTCGATTTAAAGAATGCTGGAGCAACGTATCAAAGGGTAATGATCGTGATACTTCACGACGTGATGCATTGAGAAGTCGAGGTATATGTTGATGACATGATAGCTAAATCTAAAAAAGGAGAAAGTCATGAGGTAATCTTAAGGAAATTATTCGAACGATTGAGAAAGTTTCAGCTGAAATTAAATATGGAGAAATGTACTTTTAGGGTCACATCTAGCAAGCTATTGGGGTTTATTGTAAGCTGAGAAAGTATTAAAATTGACCCTGACAAAGTAAAGGCCATACTAGAAATGCCCTCTCCAAGTACCATCAAGGAACTAAGAGGTTTATTGGGAATGTTGAATTACATAGCCCGGTTCATCTCACAACTCACGGATAAATGTCATCCACTCTTTCGTCTACTCAAAAAGAACGCCACAGTAGAATAGGATGTTAAAAGCAAAGAGGCATTCAAAAAGATCAAGGATTACCTTATGAATCCCCCAGTTTTAATAATCCCAAAACAAGGAAAACCCTTATTTTTATACCTCACGATACTCCCTAAATCTATGGGGTGTATATTGGGGCAAAAGGATGAAAAAAGGAGGTAACAGTCCTATACTACCTAAGTAAAAAATTCACGGAAGGGGAACAAAAGTACTTCGAAATAGAAAGGACCTACTACGCATTGGTTTGGGTCATGCATTGGTTGAGATAGTACACTCTCTATTATCCCGTTGAATTATTAACAAAAAATGATCCCTTGAAATACTTAGCAGAGAAGCCTATTTTGTTAGAAAGAATCTCCAAATGGCAAATGCTCCTATTAGAATTTGATATCATATACATAAATTAAAATTCGGTGAAAGGGCAATCATTAGCAAATCAGTTGGCGGAATACCTAATTGAAGGAGATTCCTAAAAATCGCAAGCCTAATTCCCAGATGAAAATATATAAATGGCGAAGGGTGAATTAGAAGAAAAATCCAAGATAGAGAAGAATCTTAAATGGAAGATGTTTTTTGACGGACCTACCAATGTATTTGGTTGTGGAATTGGGGCAATGTTGATATCACCAAAAGGAATGCAATTCCCCTCGGCGATGAGACTCACATTTCCATGTACTAATAATATTGCAGAAAATGAGGCATGCATCCTCGATCTCAAAATGGCCTGCCATATGGAAATCTGTGAATTAGATGTATATGGAGATTCCTCACTCATCATATTACAGACACAAGGAGAATACAAAACTAAGGACCCTAAACTAGTGTCGTATCACCAACACTTAACAGAACTTATAGAGGAATTCGAGATGGTCACCTTCACATACATCCCGAGGACTCAAAATCAGTTCACAGATACTCTCGCCACACTAGCATCTATGATTCAAATAATGGGAGGAATCAAAGTTCAACCGCTAAAAATAGAAATTGAATATAAGCTTGCCTATTGCCTAGTGATCGAAAAAACACAAGATGACAAGCCATGGTACTATGATATCAAAACCTTCCTCTAAGAAATCAAATACCCTGAAATAGTTAGTAAAAATGACCAAAGAACACTTAGAAGGTTGGTAAGCCATTTCTTATTGAGCGGATTCGTGCTTTACAGAAGATCATTCAACACCATGTTGTTGAGAAGTGTGGATAAAAGAGAGGCAGGTGAACTGATGAAAAAAATACACGAAGGAGCATGTGGCCTTCACAAGAACAGACACATGCTTGCTCGAAAAATCATGAGGATGGGTTACTATTGGTTGACAATGGAATCAGGCTATATCAAATATGTCAAGCATTATCATTTATGCCAAGTCTATGCAAACAAAATAAATGCTCCACCTAAAGAACTTCATTCAGTATCTATACCATAGCCTTTCTCTATGTAGGGAATCGACATTATTGGGCCAATCACTCCAAAGGCATCCGATGGTCATAGATTTATACCGGTAGCTATTGATTATTTCACCAAGTGTGATTGGAATCAAAATCCATCAAGACTTATCATTAGGGCAAGAGCCAAAGGATTTCAAATCTTAGCGATGAAGACCTATTTTAAGCACATCGACCCTAGAGTTATTTGCTTACTAACCTCTTTTCTCTTATTCATATATTGTATATTCCAACAGGCTCACTTATCATACTTTACAGGGCGATGGAAAAACTCACTAAGACTCAACTTGTGGCTTATCCATAGATCGACCTAAACCGGCGATGAGCTGGGCCAAAAAATCCTATGGAAGAGCTAGCATGATGAAGACTATTTTTATTTATAATTATTTCTTTGGACTATTTATGTTGTAATCTTTCTTTTGGGACGCTTTCATTTGCTTGTAATTATCTTTTAGGACCGGCCACCTTAAAAGTGGCATAGTTGTAATTTTTTGAACATTTTAACCCTAAAGGGAGCAAGTATAAATACTTGATTAAGTAGGATTTTTAGGGGAGAATTTTTTAGAATAGACGTACACTTTTACATGAGAGAATTAGGGTTATTCCTTAGTTTAATTCCTCTTATCAATTTCAATCCCAAAAATTGGAATTATGGCGAGTGCAACAAGGAGAAATTGTGAGTTATATCAATTTCTTATTATTGTGTTTCTTTTCATCTCAAGTGAGTCATATCTAGAGTTGGATTGAAGTCATCTTGGTCAGATTTGATTGCATTTGTAATCAAATTATTATTGCTTAATTGATTGGTTTTTAGCACTTGATAATTACCATCAATATTTGCTTCCTTTGAACTATGGTTTACATTGTTAGAAAAGGGGATCACGAAATTGGATCTTGTTGATTTTGTGTGCTATTTCATGTGGTTTTCATAAGAATATTAGTGATCTTCATTGAGGAATACAACATTTTGTAATTCATTTCATGGAATATAGCATTTGGATCATCTATTGCAAATAGGGTTCACACAACAATTTGCTCCACCTTGAACCGAATTGATCTTGTCCTTTAGGAATTGTTATTTGGTTCATTTGTATGTGCGTAATCTTGGTTTTAAGCACATCATAATTTGGTATCAGAGCTATATCATACTTGGAATTAAGATTGATCATGCCATTGTTTGAATAATTAGTTACAAGTAGTGAAGATTTGATGCCATTGTTTATGTGATTGAAACTAGTTTGATTAACATTTGCTAATTGTATTTCAAATTGGTCTTGCATGTGCTTAATCTTGGTTTTAGGAACATCATTAATTTGGTATCAGAGCTTGTGGTTGTAAGAAGGGGTTATTTGATTTTGAATTTCGGAAATCTAGGGTTCTTGATCTTACAACTTCATTCCGAAATTGAGAGTAAAAATTGAATTGTTGGTGTTGTTACTTGAAGTGGCGTGATTATCTTGCTTGGGGAGTTGAATTTGCTACTTGTTGGAGTGAGCTTTGAGTACTTTTTGAAGCTTCTATGTTATTGATTTCACCATGAAGGGAAGAGGAGAGTTAGTGCATTTTTGAACCTAAATTCAGAAGTGTGAAGTATCTCCATTTGTGTAGAAATAAGAAGTGTGAAATTTTCTTGTTTGATTTCGAAAATTGAGGAGTTTCTTTGCAATTTTCATATTTGACTTTGAGTGGAAAATAGGAAATCATTTGAAATTCAAACACATCCATTAACTTGAAGTAGTAATTGAGTAACATTAAGGAGTGTTGTTTGAATTTGAATTATCTTACCTTTTATGGAAAAGATTGCATTTAGTGGAGTTATTTGAATTGTTGTTTGCTGCCCTTGTATGTGTGTGGGTTACGGTGTAAAAGAAGAGTGTAGTGAGTTATTGGAGTTATGCTATAACGTGTTGTGAGTTTGTTGAGGAAAGGGGTGTTGCCGTGGAGTGGAAGTGTGTATATGTGTTGTGGTTGAAAGGGAGTTGTAGTGATTGATTTTTGAAATTCAAAACACACATTAAGTCATTGTTTAATTGTGTGTCATTTGAATTTGAAAATGAATCTTACCATTTTTGGAAAGTTGCATTAAGGGTGTTAATTTGAAATTGTTGCCATGTTTGTGTGTGTATGTGTGGCGGTCTAAAAGAGTATTGAATTGGTGGAGTTTGTGTTTTGTGTATTGAGTAGAAGGGTGTTGCACCATGAGTGAATTGTTGTAAGTTAAAGTGAGTGCACCGTGTGTGAGTGTAGTGCTATGGCATTGTGTTTGTGTGTTGAGTGAGGGAATTGCCATTTGTGAATTTGAGGGTTTATGCATATTGTAAGGTGCTACACATTAAGATCAAGTGTGAGTGTGAACTATAGCTAAGAAAGGAAGTTACATAGTGAAGTTTGAAATTCAAAAATAAGCATTTAAGTGTGAAAGTTATTGAGTATTATTACTTAAACACTTGCTTAGTTGAATTCAATATCTTAACTACTTGGAAGTGTTTAACTATTTCTTCCTTTATTTTACCATAATTGAAGTGAGGATAAGTGTTGCACCGTTGTTAAGGGTGTGTGTTGCAATGGTTATTTGTGTACCATAGGTGTATGAATGTGTATTGGCTTGGCTTGTGGAGTGTATGTAGTGTTGTATTTTTATAAACTTAGTGAAGGGTGTGTACATTTGGTGTTAGTTATTGTATATGTTATCACGATCATTGATACTAGTGGCATGAAACATTATGAACCGTGAGCATAAGGGGAATTTGTGTGGCAGTGAATGGTGTGTTGTGTATGTGTTTTCCTTGCTGCAAATTATGTATTTAAGTGGTGAGAAGCCAAGGCAAGAATAAGGAAAGTTGAGTAGTAGAATTTAAAATTCAAACAAGTCATTAAAGTGTGAAAGTAATTGAACTAGTTACTTAAACACTTGTAGTTGAATTTAATTCTATCTACTTGAAAGTAGTTGAGTGTACTTCACTTGTAGCTTGGTTATGTACTTGAACTGTGGAAGTGTGAAGATAATTATTATGTTGTTGGGTTTGAACACAATCATGTCTAGTGAGATGTTTCATTATACTAATGTATTGCACTTGACATTTACTACATTTACTACTAATGATGATGAACAAAGGGAAAACTTGTTCCATACCTCTTGTAAGGTACAAGGAAATTTATGTGCCCCTATAGTTGATGGTGGTAGTTGTACCAATGTAGTAGCAGCATTGTTAGTATCGAAACTAAAACTTGCTACTACTCCACATCTTGAACCGTATAAATTGCATTGGCTTAGTGATCAGGGGAGTTTACATGTGACCCAAAAAGCTAAGGTACCATTCAGTGTAGGGGATAAATACTTTGATGTGATTGAGTGTGATATTTTGCCAATGTGTGCATCCCACATATTGCTTGGCAAGCCTTGGTTATATGACAGGAAAGTCTTACATGATGGCTTTAGGAATACTTATGTATTCCAAAAGGAGGGAAAATGAATTATTTTGAATCCGATGTCGCCTTCAAAGGTTCAAAGGGTTTAGCAACAAATCAGTAAACTATCAGAGGCCATGAGCAATTGAGCTAACCCTTAGAGCACAAAATTTGTTAGATACAGATGTGCCAACCTTTAGAGGATCCTGATGATCATTGTCAGATGAGTAGACTACCAGAGAACCAAATTGTTTAGGGACAGTTGTGTTCACCTTCAGACGTACCAAAGGCTCATGAGCAGTTGAGTAAACCATTGGAGGATTCTAAGGGTTAAAGTTAGATGAGCCTATCATCGAAGAGTCACACTGTTCAAAGATAATTGTGTTCACCTTTAGAGATTTTAGAGGGCACTAAGCAACTGGGCCAACCATTAAGGGGCTATGAGGATCAAAGCCATACAGATGAGTTAGAAAAGGAGAAAACAAAATCAATAGAACGGGTTGAGATAGGGCAGACTTTAGTGGATAATGGAGCGTTATTTGTGTTGCAAATGAGATACATCTTAGAAATGGAGGAGAGAAATCAATCACCCTAATGGTATTTCAAATATTAGGATTCTGCAGTGATACTTCTTCAAGTGGCTTGCTAGGAGAAAACAGAGTCCCTACTGCATTTGATCTGTTAGATTTGAGGACAAATCTTTTTGAGGCCCGAGGAGATGATAGGAATCAAAATCCATCAAGACCTATCATTAGGCCAAGAGCCAAAAGATTTCAAATCTTGGCGATAAGGACCCATTTTGAGCACATCGACCCCAGAGTTATTTGTTTACTAACCTCTTTTCTCTTATTCATATATTGTATATTCTAATAGGCTCACTTATCATACTCTACAAGGCGATGGACAAACTTACTAAGACTCAGCTTGTGGGTTATCCATGGACCGACCTAAACCGGCAATGAGCTCATCCGACAAATCCTATGGAAGAGCTAGCATGATGAAGACTAGTTTTATTTATAATTATTTCTTTGGACTATTTATGTTGTCATCTTTCTTTTGGGACACTTTCATTTGCTTGTAATTGTCTTTTAGGACCGGTCACCTTAAAAGTGGCATAGTTATAATTTTGTGTCCTTTTTAACCCTAAAGGGAGCAAGTATAAATACTTGCTTAAGTAGGGTTTTTAGGGGAGAATTTTTCAGAATAGACATACACTTTTACGTGAGAGAATTAGGGTTCTTTCTTAGTTCAATTCCTCTTATCAATTTCAATCCCACGAATTGGAATTATAGCAAGTGCAATAAGTAGAAATTGTGAGTTATATTAATCTCTTATTGTTGTGTTTCTTTTCATCTCTAGTGAGTCATATCTAGGGTTGGATTGAGGTCTTCTTGGTCAGATTTGATTACATTTGTAACCAAATTATTATTGCTTAATTGATTGGTTTTTAACACTGGTTATTTACCATCAATATTTGCTTCATTTGAACCGTGGTTTACATTGTTGGAAAAGGGGATCACGGAATTGGATCTTGTTGATTTTGTGTGCTATTTCACGTGGTTTTCATAAGAATATTAGTGATCTTCATTGAGGAATACAACATTTTGTAATTCATTTCATGGAATATAGCATTCGGATCATCTATTGCAAATAGGGTTCACACAACAATTTGCTCCACCTTGAGCCAAATTGATCCTATCCTTTAAGAATTGTTATTTGGTTCATTTGTATGTGCTTAATCTTGGTTTTAGGCACATCATAATTTGGTATCAGAGCTATATCATACTTGGAATTAAGATTGATCATGCCATTGTTTGAATAATTAGTTACAAGTAGTGAAGATTTGACGCCATTGTTCATGTGATTGAAACTAATTTGATTGACATTTGCTAATTGCCTTTTAAATTAGTTTTGCATGTGCTTAATCTTGGTTTTAGGCACATCATTAATTTGGTATCAGAGCTTGTGGTTGTGGGAAGGGGTTATTTGATTTTGAATTTCGGAAATCTATGGTTCTTGATCTTATAACTTCATTCTGAAATTGAGAGTAAAAACTGAATTGTTGGTGTTGTTACTTGAAGTGGCGTGATTATCTTGCTTGGGGAGTTGAATTTGCTACTTGTTAGAGTGAGTTTTGAGTACTTTTTGAAGCTCATATGTTGTTGATTTCACCGTGAAGGGAAGAGGAGAGTTAGTGCATTTTTGAACCTAAATTCGGAAGTGTGAAGTATCCCCATTTGTGTAGAAAGTAGAAGTGTGAAATTTGCTTGTTTGATTTCGGAAGTTGAGGAGTTTCTTTGCAATTTTCAGATTTGACTTTGAGTGGAAAATAGGAAATCATTTGAAATTCAAACACATCTATTAACTTGAAGTAGTTATTGAGTAACATTAAGGAGTGTTGTTTGAATTTGAATTATCTTACCTTTTATGGAAAAGATTGCATTTAGTGGAGTTATTTGAATTATTGCTTGCTGCCCTTGTATGTGTGTGGGTTGCGGTGTAAAAAAAGAGTGTAGTGAGTTATTAGAGTTGTGCTATAACGTGTTGTGAGTTTGTTGAGGAAAAAGGTGCTACCGTGGAGTGGAAGTGTGTATATGTGCCGTGGTTGAAAGGGAGTTGTAGTGATTGATTTTTGAAATTCAAAACACACATTAAGTCATTGTTTAATTTTGTGTCATTTGAATTTGAAATTGAATCTTACCATTTGTTGAAAGTTGCATTAAGGGTGTCAATTTGAAATTGTTGCCATGTTTGTGTGTGTATGTGTGGCAGTGTAAAGGAGTATTGAATTGGTGGAGTTTGTGTTGTGTGTATTGAGTAGAAGGGTGTTACACCGTGAATGAATTGTTGTAAGTTGAAGTGAGTGCACCGTGTGTGAGTGTAGTGTTGTGGCATTGTGTTTGTGTGTTGAGTGAGGGAATTGCCATTTGTGAATTTGAAGATTTATATGTAGTGTAAGGTGCTGCACATTAAGATTAAGTGTGAGTGTGAACCGTGGCTAAGAAAGGAAGTTAAGTAGTGAAGTTACAAATTCAAAAATAAGCATTTAAGTGTGAAAGTTATTGAGTATTATTACTTAAACACTTGCTTAGTTGAATGCAATATCTTAACTACTTGGAAGTGTTTAACTATTGCTTCCTTTATTTTACCATAATTGAAGTGAGGATAAGTGTTGCACCGTGGTTAAGGGTGTGTGTTGCAATGGTTATTTGTGTACCATAGGTGTATGAATGTGTATTGGCGTGGTTTGTAGAGCGTATGTAGTGGTGTATTTTTATAAACTTAGTGAAGGGTGTTGTCGAGTCTAATTTTTGAATTTTCCCATTCCTAATCCGATTTAGACTAGACCCTATGCTCATCTAATATATATCCTCGACTTGAGTTAGGAACTTCATTTAATTTTGGAGTCGCTACCCAACTGTTGTTGGGAAAGATTGAATTAAGACTAAAGGAGCGGATTAGTCTTAATTTGGACCACTAGTCGTCGTGATTTCCTCTTCCCGTTTTTGGTAAAAAGAGGAAAAGGAAAACCAGAGTTTCTAAGTTCAGAGGCTAACCTATTAAAACCTTACGGTTACCACCTAATCTCCTAAAATTATCTCTATCTAGAAATGTCTTTTATTTTGTTTCTGTTGATTTTTTATTATGTTCTTAAATGAATTATTTAAAAAATGATTTTTTTATTTCATTTTATGGGTTGACCCAAATGGATGCCTACGTACCTGCTATTCAGGATCAAACAAGCCGTAGTTCGCTTTTCCTAAAAAGATTTAGTGGGTTTGTGAATTTTAATTTGAAAATCTGTTTTGATTTATGTTTTTAACTTTTTGGGATTTTTCTAAAAAATCTAAGCCTAAGCTTTAATTTGACTTTTGGAACATGATAACTTTGAGGGAAAACATCAATTTTGGATTTATTGGAGAAAATGATTTTTCTAAGTGATAAAACTCATTTTTTTCTATAATTTTTGCATATTTATTAATTTTCTATTTTTTATTATTTTTGTAATTTTTATTTTTATGATTCTTTTATTATTCTTTTACAATTCTTATAATCTTTATAAGTTTTTATAATTTTTATAATTTTTATGATTTATTTTTTTTTGTGAATTTTTGTTTTGTTAAAAATTTTCCTCCTAGGTTCTATCCTATTTTAAAATCTAAAGTTTCATTATTATTTTTCTAATATTTTTATTATTTTTCTATATTTTTTTATTATTTTATTTTATTTTATTACATTTTTAAATCTTAAAAGAATCTAATTTCTAACATTCCTATTTGTTGAAATGTAAATGAAACATAAATAAATAAATAACTAAATAACAAATTAATAAATAAATGACAAATTAAATAATCAATTCGGAATATAAAATAAATAAACTAAGTAAAAATAAAAATAAATCGAAAAATCCGAAAATTCGACTTACCTGGATTCGGGTCGGTGCGCGGATCGGATCGGTCGAACACGGCGGCGGGGAGTGCTCGTTGACAGCGTTCCGACGGCCTTTCGCAGCGGGTGAGGTGTCAAATCTTAGGTTATCGAGGGTGAGGAATCCAATGGTGGCGGTGGTTTGCTCCAGAAACGCCTCCTGGTGGTTGCTTAGCTCCTGATTGGAGGTCGCAGCTTCGATTTCCTCCAGTGGTCTCTGATTCACTCTTTTCTCTCACTTTCTCTCGCTTTTGATCTGTGTACTTTCTTCCTACCTTTGCCCTCTATTTATAGAAGTCGGAAGACTCCCTTGGATAAGCTTAAATCCTCGATTTGGATAAATCCGAATTTTTCCGTTTTTCGGATTTGAGTTTATCCAGCCTATTTGATGCTGATTCGTTGTGATTTTGTGATTTATCTGGATAATTCGGTTTTAGATTGATTGAAATCCAAAAAGATTCGAAGAAATCCGGCAATTTTGGCCTCGTCGGACTTCTGCCAGATTTTTCTCCGGTTGGGCTCGAGGAAGAAGACGACCACGTGCGAGGCACGTGTTTCCTCTTGGCCAATCGCATGCTGCCTCATGGCAGCTCCAGGGAAAAGAAGAAAAAAAATTTTCCCAGCGCACGCAGGGGGATTCGAACTCGCGACCTCCAGCTTCCACACGTTCCCAGGCGTGCACACGAGCCAGCTGAGCTGGCCCAATTTCCCAATTTTATTTACATCGCAAATTGTATATATGCAATGCAATTTTTCCATTTTTTTGTATTTTTTGGAATTTCAAAAATTTGTAAAAATTATTTAATCCTTATTATTGCTATTTCTGAAATTATTTCTCAAAATTGATGTATTTTCCTATTTATTTTTATTTTTTTGAATATTTTTCCTATTTTCGCCAAATTAGAGAAAAATTGGAAAAAATTGGGAAAAATTGGAAAATGATTATTATTAATTCTTAGGGCAAAAATGGGGTGTTTACAGCTGCCCCTCTTTGTAGTAAAGTTTGAAAAACTTAACTACAAAGACAAGAAAGACGCCATTTTTGGCCTCTTGGTTAAATAGATAACGCCTTAGTTTAGTTGGTTATCTGGAATTTGGTTTTTGGTGGGAAAATGCTCCAAGAGCTAATAATCCCACGATTTAAAATGGTCCTAACAATTTAGAGTAATGTTCCCTCCCCAAAAAGTGCTTTATGGGCTGACTAATTGGCGATAGGAAACATCTCAAGCATTGTTTAGGAGTGTAGAAGAAATGATGATAGGAAGTGTCTTATCAAACTAGCAACCTTGAAAAGAAGATTATCTTATGAAGCGCCCTTATGAGCTGGCTACCTGTCAACAGAAGCGTCTGGTTAGACTAGCGACTGTTTGGAAAAATATTTCTGAAAAGTGCTCCTATGAGCTGACTAATCGGTCATCAAAAGTTTGAAAAAGTGCTCCTATGAGCTGATTACTTGATAGATTCGAAAAGTGCTCCTTTGAGCTAACTAATCAAGGGAGTCTAGGAAAGTGCCCCTTTTGGGCTAACTAACCTATGATAGAATGTCTCAAAAAGTGCCCCCTATAGGCTGACCTTAAGATCAGATATTTAGGAAAGTGCCCCTCTTGGGCTGACTAACCTATGATAGAAATGATATCTAGAAAGGTGCCTTTATAGGCTGACCTTAGAAGAGATCTAGGGAAGTGCCCCTTTTTGGGTCGACTACCTTATTAAAGGGAATGTTTAGACAAGTGCCCGATTATGGGCTGACTCATCTTATGTTTCTGAATATGCTTTCTACTGACTGAGCTAAAGGATGTGATGCCTTTCGTGATATGATGATAGTTATTTATTTTAATATGCTTGCCAGTTTATTGTGGATAGCAACCAAACAACCGAACTTTCGTGCTGGTTTGCTTCTGCTTCATTCTGCCTTTGACACCTTTTGCATTGCGCTTCTTCTTCGACTGTGGGAACGTACCCTAGTCCAAATGTCCCTTGCTGCCCCTCTTTAAACTGAAGGCCCTCCTTGCTGGTCACTACATTCACTTCATTGAAAATTTGTAGTCCAAGGTCTTCTGAACCTTCCTCCCCAATATATGGTATGGCAGTCTCCTTATATATGGCGTAATCCTGCTCGCCAAGTACGGTGACTATCTGCCCGCTCGCAATGAATTTGACCCTTTGGTGGAGACTAAAGAGGATGGCTCCAGCAGCATGTATCCAGGGTCTTCCCAAGAGTATGTTGAAAGATCTTGGGATATCGAGGACCTAGAAAGATATGTGGAATACTTGTGGACCAATCTCCATCGGTAGGTTTATCTCCCCTACTATATCTCTTTTTGACCCATCAAAAGCTCTGACCACCGTTGAGCTAGGTATTATATTGCTTGGATCGACCCCCAATAGGTCGAGGGTAGCCAGTGGGCAAACGTTGAGGGACGATCCGTTGTCGATGAGTACCCAGGAGACAATTGTGTTGTTGCACCTGACCACTATGAATAGTGGTTTCGTATGTTGGTCACCCTCCTCCCCTAGCTCTTCTAGAGAGAAAGATATCTGGTCCATAGTGAAAATAGAATTCGCTACATGACTATTTTGTCTGTAGCGATGCCTTTTGGGACCTGAATCTGTTTGAGCACTTTGAAGAGTGCTTCCCTATGAGGCTCAGATGCTGTAAGAAGGCCCATAAGTGATATTTGTGCTGGAACTTTGTTTAGTTGTTCCATTATCTTGTATTCACTCGCCTTGACCATCTTTGTAAACACAGCGAATCCCTCTTCCTCTTCCTCTCCTTTCTCCACGTTGGGCTCTTCGGTCGGGATTCTATACTTTAGGTCGTATATTCTCCCAAAGCGGGTGATTCCTCCCACCATAGGAGGTCGCTCTTGTTCGAGGGCCCGATAGTCGAAAGGTGCAGCCTTATAACTTTCTGCCAGTATCGGGACATTAAATACATTTCTTTTCCTTGGGATCTGTATCTCAGTTGATTGTCCCTCGTAGCACTTTATCACCTTACACTTCTAATGGGAATTGATCATGTTTATAGTCTTCTCCTCTTCCTTCGGCGGGTTGTCCTCCTTCTCAAACTCTGGTCCCCATCTGCTAGGCGGCCCATACTCAGTTGGGGTGTAAGAATAGTTCACCAAGTATTCAAACCTCCCATGTGATTCATCCAAAGTGCCGACTGTTGGGTCTCCGGCTAACCATCTTCTTTTGATATGTAACTTTGGGGCTTCCTCTGGAACTTGATGGGATTGCTTCTTATGTTGCTCCGTCGTATTCTGTTTAGGGGCTTCTTCAGGAGCCGACTCCTCAAATGTGATCATGTTAATGGTAGGCTTGTGATTGGGCAGTGGAATGGTGTTAACATTGGGTGCTGGGGTGTTCACAAAATCCAGCTGTATGATTCCTGCATCGATTAGGTCTTGGATTTTGTGCCGGAGCCTCTAGCACTTATCTATAGAATGCCCCTCCTGACCCATATGGTAGTCACATTTGAGGCTTAAGTCGAAATTCTTGGGCTTGTACCGGTCATTAGGGATCTCGAAGCTAATCAAGTTGTCCGCCCTCAACCGAGCAAAGACTTGACTGAGCGGTATGGGGATTGGAGTGAATTGCCTTGGGACCCTGGTAGCTTGGGTATGACCTGTCGTGGATTGCTAGGCTGGGGTACTCATGGTCTGAAATGTCACCCGAGTCTTAGCTTTTTCTGCCTTACCGGAATGGACTGTGCTGACGGTAGACTCCTTAGCTCTATTTCCTCCTAAGGGCCTTTGTGTTGGTGTAACCCTAGGAGGATCCATTGTTTGGAGTCTGCCGGTGGTGATGGCATTTTCAATCCGACATCCTGCAGCTACCACCTCTGCAAAGCTGGATGAGGTCTGGCCTACTAGATGTGAAAAGTAGGTCTTGTCCAGTGTGTTGACAAATATGGATGCCAACTCCTTCTCAGAGATTAGGATTGCTACTCTAGCAGCCTGAGCTCTCCAGCGCTGAGCATATTCCTTAAACGGCTCAGTATGTCTTTTCCGTAGACTTCCCAAATCAATCACAGATGGGGCGACTTCAATATTGAACTTGTACTGGTCATAGAACGCCCGAGCTAGCTTTTCCCAAGTATTGATACTGTTGAAGTCCAGGTGGGCATACCAGACTAATGCAGGGCCTGTGAGGCTGTCTTGGAAGGTCTGGATCATGAGTTAGTCGTATTGAGCATACTTGCTCATCTTTCGGGCATATAGCTTGGTATGCATTTTGGGGCACCCAGTCCCATCGTATTTTTCAAACTCTAGGGTCTTGAACTTCTCAGGGTATATCTCTTCCCTGTACACCGGCAGACTGGTGATCCCGGCCTGCTCAAAACCATCAGGACCCTTGATTGTTTTCATCTTATCATGGAGCTGCTGGAAGAGTCTCTTCTCTATTTCCTTCTATCTCTCTTCCATCTCTCTCTTCAGGTCATCAGAGGTTGGCCCCTAGTTGATCTTCGGCTCATATTCAAAAGTCGGGTTGAGGTGGGAATTGATTTCTTCATACTCTGGAGGCTGTCCCTCCACTACTTTCCCTTTCCGAGCCCCTGAATGTTCTTCCTGGGTTAGCTGAGTGGTGCGAAGGAGGCCAATGCTTTCAATTAGGAGGTGGACCTGGGCAGCCAATTGTTGGACTGTTTGTTCTAGGGATACGATCCTGGAGTTTAAGGTAGCTTCAGCATTTGTGTTGTTGCGGTTGTCGCTACTGTTGGCCATTTTTGTTCTTGAACGTGTGCAAATTAGGCTTCTAGGAGGGTTCGGTTGCTTGGGAGCTATCTTGATACCTGGCACGCATTTTGTTTTTTTCTTTAGTAAAATGTATGCAAGATGCTATGCATGTGTCACACAGATGCTAATAAAAAAGGTTGACAATTGATTGACGATGTAATATTGAAACTTTTACTTTTATTAATATTGGAAATTTTGGAGTTCGATATTCAAAAAATAAAAGATTACAAATGATAATCTATTTCCTAGCTCTTTTGGTCTTCTGTTGTGGAGGCTCAGGCTTCCCGTTGATGACGGCTTCCAGTTCTTCGACTCTGGCTTTGGTCTTCTCCAACTAGGCTTCCAAGGCTTTGTTCCTTTGGTCGGATTCCTTGAATCGTCCTTTCTAGATGTCTTTCTTATAATCTGCAACTTCAAAGTATACCTCCATCCGAGCCTTGACCTGCTCTAAGTAGATTTCTAGCTCTGGATTTACTTTGTCTGGCCTCGGTTGAATGACATCTGGAACCCGGTATGCTCTTTCCCCTGTCTGGTACAGCTGGCGGATTACAAAGTCTCTGGTGGCTTGGTGCTTTCCCACTTCACCATCTAGCTCCCCGAGGTTTACATTCGGGCTTTCGATTCTTGTTTCCCAAAGTGCTTTGACCTTTGCCAGCTTAGCAAACTTTTCAGCCACCAGCAGGTTCGGATCTTGGTACTCGAAGGTGACTGCTTCCAGCGAGGGTCGATAAACTATGTCTTGGATAGTACCAAACTAGCGGACCACTGAATTGGGGTGATATCTAATACATCCATAGATTCCGATCAAAGGCACGGCTTGAAAATTACTGCAGGTCAAAATAATTTTATCGTAGCAACTCCACCTGGCTGTCCACAGAATATCCTCGGCACTGAAACTTTTAAGCACTTCTACCCAACTATGGCTGGTAAGGTCGTCAGGTAGCTTTATCTTTTCTACGCATGAATCCACAAGGTCCACCTGTTGGGCCAAGGTTTTCTGGACCATGTTCAGCCTGAAACACTTAAGGTGGCTTATGAACCATATCAGCATAAGGTTGATGCTTGAGCGGAGGATCCCATGGCCTTTCTTCTTGAGGAAGTTCAAGTTCCGAATTTGTTCAGCCAATAGAGCCGGGATGTAAGATCTTCCTTCCAGGAATTGGGTCACTAGCTCTGTAACTCGGTAGTGAACGTAGAAAGTTCCGGTGGGGAATAGTATGGTGGCAAAAGCTGTCAAGATGAAAGCATCACCCTTCTCTGCTTGTAAGTCTTAGGGCCCCCATACAGTATGTCTTTTCTATCCCCATTGTCTTCTCGGGCAATGAACCAGGCTTCCAAATCGTCCATCCGTATGCAGTATCCATTACAGTCTGCTAGGGCTTTGTCGACTGCTGTTTTGCGGATACCTAGTAGTCTGCTGAAGGTACCGACTGGCCCGGCCTCGAGATCTGGCACATAGATTTGATCAGTCAGTGCTGGAGCCTGTAGCAGCTGGGTGTACTCTTCCAGGGTAGGGGTGATTTCATGCGGCCCGATAAAGAAAGCTGCAGGCTCTGCTTCCCATAACTGGAGCATAGCCCGTACCAAAGGCAAATTCACCTCTATCTTTGTTAGTGAGAGGATGGGCCCTATCTTTTGCTGGATGACGGCCTGCTGCTCTGGATTGTACAAGGTAAACCAATGGTCTAGTACCAACTTTGGGTCCAAAGGTTTGTACACCCGAATCTCTTTGCGGAGGAGACGGTCGACTGCGGTGCTAGCCATCTATTACAACAGGAAATTTTCCTAATTACAACCAAAACTATAACATTACAGGGAAATCGATCTGAACTCCATTGAATAAAACAACAAATATTACATATCGACAATTGTCAACCTATGATGTTATGTATGCAAATAGGTTGGTTCTAACTGGTCCCCAAGCTCTATGGCTTCCCGTATTCTCGGAGAAATGGATCTCAAGCCATATCGAAGAATTAGGTGGGGTAACCTAATCGGTCCCGAACGTTGATCAACTCACTTCGCCCGAAACCTACACAATGGCTCCCCGTCTTAGGGTTCTAGGACAGTCCAAGTTCGACCACATCTATTCACATGAACACATGCATGCATTAGACCCCATAGTAAAGAAAGCTAAACCTAGCTAATCCCTGAAAAGTTAGCAACAGGATAATAATTGAAAGACATTTCTTTAAGAGAACAATTCGAAGAGATTCAGGTGGCTAGCCTACTGGCATGAGTCCCCAGTGGAGTCGCTATCCTATCGAGTCTAATTTTTGAATTTTCCCATTCTTAATCCGATCTAAACTAGACCCTATGCTCATCTAATATAGATCCTCGACTTGAGTTAGGAACTTCGTTTAATTTTGGAGTCGCCACCCAACTGTTGTTGGGAAAGATTGAATTGACTAAAGGAGTGGATTAGTTTTAATTTGGACCACTAGTCGTCGCGATTTCCTTTTCTCATTTTTGGTGAAAAGAGGAAAAGGAAAACCAGAGTTTCTAAGTTCGGAGGCTAACCTATTAAAACCTTACGGTTACCACCTAATCTCCTAAAATTATCTCTATCTAGAAATGTCTTTTATTTTTTTTCTGTTGCTTTTTATTATGTTCTTAAATGAATTATTTAAAAAATGATTTTTTTATTTCATTTTATGGGTTGACCCAAATGGGTGCCTACGTACCTGCTATTCAGGATCAAACAAGCCTTAGTTCGCTTTTCCTGAAAAGATTTAGTGGGTTTGTGAATTTTAATTTGAAAATCTGTTTTGATTTATGTTTTTAACATTTTTGGGATTTTTCTAAAAAATCTAAGCCTAAGCTTTAATTTGACTTTTGGAACATGATAACTTCGAGGGAAAACATCAATTTTGGATTTATTGGAGAAAATGATTTTTCTAAGTGATAAAACTCATTTTTTTCTATAATTTTTGAATTTTTATTAATTTTCTATTTTTTATTATTTTTGTAATTTTTATTTTTATGATTCTTTTATTATTCTTTTACAATTCTTATAATCTTTATAAGTTTTTATATTTTATTATTTTTTATAATTTTTATGATTTTTATTTTATTTTATTTTATTGTGAATTTTTGTTTGTTAAAAATTTTCCTCCTAAGTATTTTCTATTTTAAAATCTATTTTATTATTTTTTTCTAATATTTTATAATTTTTATATTTATTATTTTTTATTTTTTATTTTATTTTTTTATTTTATTTATTTTTTTTAAATTTAAAGAATCTAATTTCTAAATCCTATTTGTTGAAATGTAAATGAAACATAAATAAATAAATAAATAACAAAATTTAAATAAGTAAATGACAAATTAAATAATCAATTCGAATATAAAATAAATAAACTAAGTAAAAATAAAAATAAATAGAAAAATCCGAAAAATCCGACTTACCTGGATCCGGGTCGGTGCGCGGGTCGGGTCAGATCAAGTCGAATCGGGTTGGGTCGAATCAGTCGAACACGGCGGCAGGGAGTGCTCGTTGACGGCGTTCCGACGGCCTTTCGCAACGGGTGAGGTGTCGAATCCTAGGTTATCGAGGGTGAGGAATCCAATGGTGGTGGTGGTTTGCTCCAGAAATGCCTCCTGGTGGTTGCTTAGCTCCTGATCGGTGATCGCGGCTTCGATTTCCTCCGATGGTCTCCGATTCACTCTTTTCTCTCGCTTTTGATCTGTGTACTTGCTTCTTGCCTTTGCCCTCTATTTATAGAAGTCGGAAGACTCCCTTGGATAAGCTTAAATCCTCGATTTGGATAAATCTGAATTTTTCCGTTTTTCGGATTTGAGTTTATCCAGCCTATTTGATACCGATTCGTTGTGATTTTGTGATTTATCTGGATAATTCGGTTTTAGATTGATTGAAATCCAAAAAGATACGAAAAAATCCAGCAATTTTGGCCTCGTCGGACTTCTGCCGGATTTTTCTCCGGTTGGGCTCGAGGAAGAAGACGACCACGTGCGAGGCACGTGTTTCCTCTCGGCCAATCGCATGCTGCCACGTGGCAGCTCCAGGGAAAAGAAGACAAAAATTTTTCCAAGCACACGCAAGGGGATTCAAACTCGCGACCTCTAGCTTCCACACGTTCCCAGGCGCGCACACGAGCCAGCTGAGCTGGCCCAATTTCCCGATCTTATTTAAATCGCAAATTGCATATATGCGATGCAATTTTTCCATTTTTTGTATTTTTTGGAATTTCAAAAATTTTTAAAAACTATTTAATCCTTATTATTGCTATTTCTGAAATTATTTCTCAAAATTGATGTATTTTCCCATTTATTTTTATTTTTTTTAATATTTTTCCTATTTTCGCCAAATTAGAGAAAAATTGGAAAAAATTGGGAAAAATTGGAAAATGATTATTATTAATTCTTAGGGCAAAAATGGGGTGTTTACAGGTGTGTACATTTGGTGTTGTTTATTATATGTGTTATCAAGATCATTGATGCTAGTGGCGTGAAACATTGCGCACCGTGAGCATAAGGGAAATTTGTGTGGCAGTGAATGGTGTGTTGTGTATGTGTTTTCCTTGATGTAAATTGTATATTTAAGTGGTGAGAAGCCAAGGCAAGAATAAGGAAAGTTGAGTAGTAGAATTTGAAATTCTAACAAGTCATTAAAGTGTGAAAGTAATTGAACTAATTACTTAAACACTTGTAGTTGAATTTAATTCTATTTACTTGAAAGTAGTTGAATGTACTTCACTTGTAGCTTGGTTATGTACTTGAACCATGGAAGTGTGAAGATAATTATTGTGTTGTTGGGTTTGAACACAATCATGTCTAGTGAGATGTTTCATTATACTAATGTATTGCACCAGACATTTACTACTAAGGATGATAAACAAAGGGAAAACTTGTTCCATACCTCTTGTAAGGTACAAGGAAATTTATGTGCCCTTATAATTGATGGTGGTAGTTGTACCAATGTGGTAGCAACATCGTTAGTATCGAAACTAAAACTTGCTACTACTCTACATCCTAAACCGTATAAATTGCATTGGCTTAGTGATCAGGGGAGTTTGCATGTGACCCAAAGAGCTAGGGTACCATTCAGTGTAGGGGATAAATACTTTAATGAGATTAAGTGTGATATTTTGCCAATGTGTGCATCCCATATATTGCTTGGCAAGCCTTGATTATAAGATATGAGGGTTTTACATGATGGCTTCAAGAGTACTTATGTATTCCAGGAGGAGGGAAAATGAATTATTTTGAATCTGATGTCACCTTTAGAGGTTCAAAAGGTTCAACAACAAATCAGTAGACCATCAAAGGGCCATGAGTAGTTGAGCAAACCCTTAGAGCACAAAATTTGTCAGACACAGATGTGCCAACCTTTAGAGGATCCTAATGATCATAGTCAGATTATTAGACTACTAGAGAACCAAACTGTTCAAGGACAGTTGTGTTCACCTTCAAAGATACTAGAGGCTTATGAGCAGTTGAGTAAACCATTAGAGGATTCTAAGGGATAGAGTCAAATGAGCCTATCATCAGAGAGCCAGACTGTTTAGAGATAGTTGTGTTCACCTTTAGAGATTTCAAAGGGTAGTGAGCAATTGGGCCAACCATTAGAGGGCTATGAGGATCAGCGCCATACAGATGTGTTAGAAAAGGAGGAAACAAAATTAGTGGAATGGGTTGAGACAGGGAAGACTTTAGTGGATAATGGAGCATTATTTATGTTATAGATGAGATACAACTTATAAATGGAGGAGAGAAAGCAATCACCCCCAATGGTATTTCAGATATTGGGATTCTGCTGTAATACTTCTTCAGGTAGCTTGCTAGGAGGAAACGGAGTTCCTACTGCATTTAATCTATCATATTTGAGGACAAATCTTTTTTAGGCCCGAGGAGATGATAGGAATCAAAATCCATCAAGACCTATCATTAGGGCAAGAGCCAAAGGATTTCAAATCTTGGCGATAAAGACCCATTTTGAGCACATCGACCCCGGAGTTATTTGTTTACTAACCTCTTTTCTCTTATTCATATATTGTATATTCCAACTGGCTCACTTATCATACTTTATAGGGTGATGGAAAAACTCACTAAGACTCAGCTTGTGGCTTATCCATAGACCGACCTAAACCGACGATGAGTTGGGCCGACAAATCCTATGGAAGAGCTAGCATGATGAAGACTATTTTTATTTATAATTATTTCTTTGGACTATTTATGTTGTAATATTTCTTTTAGGACATTTTCATTTGCTTGTAATTGTCTTTTAGGACCAGCTACCTTAAAAGTGGCATAGTTATAATTTTGTGAACTTTTTAACCCTAAAGGGAGCAAGTATAAATACTTGATTAAGTAGGGTTTTTAGGGGAGAATTTTTTAGAATAGACATATACTTTTACGTGAGAGAATTAGGGTTCTTCCTTAGTTTAATTCCTCTTATCAATTTCAATCCCAAGAATTAGAATTATGGTGAGTGCAACAAGAAGAAATTGTGAGTTATATCAATTTCTTATTATTGTGTTTCATTTCATCTCTAGTGAGTCATATCTAAGGTTAGATTGAAGTCTTCTTGGTCAAATTTGATTGCATTTGTAATCAAATTATTATTGCTTAATTGATTGGTTTTTAGCACTTGTTATTTACCATCAATATTTGCTTCATTTGAACCGTGGTTTACATTGTTGGAAAAGGGGATCACGGAATTGGATCTTGTTGATTTTGTGTGCTATTTCACGTGGTTTTCACAAGAATATTAGTGATCTTCATTGAGGAATACAACATTTTGTAATTCATTTCATGGAATATAGCATTCAAATCATCTATTGCAAATAGGGTTTACATAACAATTTGCTCCACCTTGAACCAAATTGATCCTGTCCTTTAGAAATTTTTATTTGGTTCATTTGTATGTGCTTAATCTTGGTTTTAGGCATATCATAATTTGGTATCAAAGCTATATCATACTTGGAATTAAGATTGATCATGCTATTGTTTGAATAATTGGTTACAAGTAGTGAAGATTTGATGCCATTGTTCATGTGATTGAAACTAGTTTGATTGACATTTGCTAATTGCCTTTCAAATTGGTTTTACATGTGCTTAATCTTGGTTTTAAGCACATCAAAGTGGGTGGAAGCCTCATCATATGCTAGTGTCACCAAAGGAGCAATAGTCCGATTCATGAAGAAGGACATAATAGCTTGATATGGAGTTCCTGAATTGATCATCGTCGATAATGGCACTAGCCTCAACAACAAATTGATGACAGAGTTGTGTCAACAATTCAAGATAAACCACAAAAAATCAACTCCATACCGACCTCAAATGAATAGAGCGATAGAAGCAACCAACAAAACATCAAGAGAATTGTTAAGAAAATGACCATCACCTATAAAGATTGGTACGAGATGTTACCATTCGCCCTCGTGGCCTACAGAACTTCAATTCGAATGTCTACTGGAGTTACTCCATATTCTTTGGTATATGGTACCAAGGCAATATTTCCAATTGATGTTGAAATACCATCCTTCAGGGTTTTATCAGAGGCATAGTTGGATGAATCTGATTAGGTAAAGAAAAGGATCGATCAACTAAACTTGATCGACGAAAAAAGACTCATAGCATTATGCCATGGTCAATGCTGCCAACAAAGGATGGCCCAAGCATTCAACAAGAGAATAAGGCCTCAACATTTTAAGGAAGGTGATTTGGTATTAAAAAAGGTTCTCTCGAATGCACAAGATTCAGGAGGCAAGTTTACTCCAAATTATGAGGGTTTGTATGTTGTAAAAAGTGTGTTATCAAGAGGGGGCTTAATATTAGCCTAAATGGACGGTCTAAAGTTGAGGGACCCCATAAATGCAGATGCGGTTAAGATGTAATATCCATAAGTAAGAGTAACAAATTTCTGCCAAAATTCATAAATGCCAACAGTTATTACCACTTAGTGGTTTGATTTTCATTTCTCTACAAGCAAAGTAGATGTCCCAAATGGTCAATTACCCTGATCAATCACTATCAAACAAAATCTTATATCATTTTCTTATATTACCCATCACCTCATCACACATATAGGGAAATAATAAATAACGAACAACAACGGAATGATAAAACTCAATGATTTTTTTTATGATCCCATCTTTCTCAAATATTCGGTCTGGTATATTTGTAGGATAATACCACAATCATAAGAGCTAAACTCGCAAGAAGAAATATATCAAGATTTTCTGCTCTAATCAAAACAAAGATAAGCGAAGAAGGGTTAGGTTATCATGAAGGTTCGGTTGTTTGGTTGTTATTTATGATGATCAGGTAAGTATCTAAAAATTAAGTAATCATTCATCATGAGCTGCATTTCTATTTAAATTGGCTAGTCTAAAGAAGACGCCTCTCATTATCAATTGGTCAACTCACAAAAACACTTTTTTGGGATACTAATCTACTAAGACACCTCCAAATATATTGTCCAAAAAGATATTTCCCACTGTCGGTTAGTTAGCTCACAATAGGGCATTTTCCTAGATATTTTTTCTCAGGATTGCGAGTTTAATGAGACATTGCCTATTATCAACTAGTCAACTCATAAGAGCACTTTTTTAATTGCGAGTCTAATGAGACGCTGCCTATTATTAACTAGTCAGCTCGTAAGAGTACTTTTTCGGTTGCGAGTCGAGTAAGACACTTCCTATCGTCAATTAGTCAGCTTATAAAAGCACTTCTCCAGGTAATTTTCCTCTTTTTAGTAAGACGCTTCCTACCATAGGTTAGTCAACTTATGAGAGTACTTTTCTAGATTGGCTTTCCATATAGGACAATTGTCTTCCTTTTATGACATAGGATTACTAGCTCATAGAGCGTTCTCCTTACTCAATCTGTTCCCCAGCAAATTTAGATCTAGATGGTCAACCAAACATGATTTTGTATGACTTACACAAAAATGGTGTTTTTGTGGTCTTTATAGCCAAGTTTTACTAAATTTTACCACAAAGAGAGGCAATTGTGAACACCCCATTTTTATCCCCCATTTATTATTATTATTATTGTTATTATTATTATATACAAATATAAAAGAAAAAAATAATAAACAAATAATAGAAAATAAGGGTAGCAATAATAATAAAAGACATTGGGGGTTTTTAAATTAAATTTATGAATTTCAAAATAACAAAAAAAATTAGAATCTCTAGTTTTTCTTTCTTTTTTTTATTAAAAAAAAAAGAGAGATTTCATCAACTAGTTGTCTAGATTAGAATTAATCCACTCAATTAATTCTAATTCAATAATTTTTCCCAACTCCAATTGGGTGGCGACTCCAAATAAATCATAAAATTCCTAGTTCAAGTCGATGATTTATATTGGATAAGCATAGAATCTAATATGAATCGAATTAGGGAGATAATATAAAATTTTTAAATTAAACTCAACAAGAAGTATACCACCTACACACAAAAAGATTGTTGGAAGGGTATTCAGTTCACCATAGAAGATTCACCCTTTGTTAACAACATAAAGTTCATGCTTCTCTCCTAAACAAAGTGCTAGGCTTGTGAGTTTTAGTGGTGGAAAAAAGATCCTATCAAACAAGGATGATCCATTGATAATAGATTAATGGAAATACTCTATACTTTTTAGGCACTAGTGCCAAGACATGTACAAATGTGGTCTATAACTTTTATGTTATGTGCTTCTCTGTTGCTACTTTACAATGCAAAATCTTAGATATAACTTTTGTTAAGTACTGTTAGTATTTGTTTGGGTATCATTTGACGTTATGGAGAACATGAAATTATAATAGGCTTATATAGACCATCATTAATGTATCCACTGCTATTGGATACTCAACTGATTTTTATGCCTCAATCTATTGTGGTTGGTAGTAAAGAAACAAGTACAGATTTTTATGTTTTATTCTATTATAGGACAAAACAGAGGTGAAATTTCCTTTGAAAATTTTAGTTCACAAAAGGTTGTTGCTCTTGATAGCCATGGTGTAATTCATGAATGATGATAAAATAAGTGACTCCTTAGAATATTATGTGTTTAGCATGTCTTTTTTGTAGACATAGTGAAGTGATTGACTTCTCTTAATGCAAATCCAGGTGATAACAACAATCATAGTGCAGTGTTTGATAAGTGTAAGGACCTATCAAACAACTCTTCCACATAGTTTATGATTCCTACATGTGATCAAAAATAAAGTTTTTTTATTAATATACAGACCTATCAAATACTTCTTGTGCATTTTACTAATCACAATCCTTAAATGTGTCATCCTTGTAGGGAAATTATTGTTAATAAATTTCTTCTTGATTGGTAATTCTCTTACCATTTTTAAAGCTACACATATTTTTTACTGCATATTGGGGAACATATCAACTACTAATTCTTCCTCTCTCTCTTGTTTTCCTATTTTTGGGGTAAAACAAATAGCTTATAGGAGGATAGTAGTCATATCATATGGTTTTAGGAAGGGTAGACATCTTCTATGAAAAGAATTTTCTAAGGGATTTTTTCCCTATTTTTTACATTTAGCACCCCTATTAATGCTAATAGTTTATAGGTGGAAAAATTAGATTGAACATAAGCCAATTTGTGATTTTTTTCTGATATAAAGGTTAGTGTTTTGTACTTTCTCAATTTAATTATCACAAGCAACAAGAGATCCACATGCAGGCTAGTTTATGAATATAGCATAACATGTAACAGAGATTTCATTGGTATTAGATAGCAAGGATTTTATTCATATTAATATCATTGCATGATGAAAATTAGCTTTCACATGATGGTACCAAGACATTCTTCTTACATTTCTTCCTCAACACAAAAACTTAAGGAAAAAAATACAAATAACATCCCTAAACTTTGACCTAGGTGTGGATATACCCCTCCAAACTTTCAAATATTACAAACCATCTCTCCTCTCTCTTTAAACTTTGGTAAATTGGCAAATAACCCTCAAAAGTTATAAATAACCCCCATAAATTTTGACATTGGTGCAAAAAAACCTTTTAACACCCTTAAAATTTATACTTGTTTTTTTTTTAACTAAAAAAAAAGTCCTTTATATTGTTTAATCAAAGTTTAGAGTGATTATTTGTAATATTTAAAAGTTTATGGGGTAAATTTGCACCTAGGTGAAATGAAAGTTTAAGGGAATTATTTGCAATTTCCCAAAAAATTAACTCTATTCATACTAACAACCAAGCTAATACAAATTAGTTGAACATCAAGCTAGTTGCTTTCCTGGCTCATTTGACGCAACAATCTAAGTGAATAGCCCCATGAGTACTACCATAAGCTATGTGTAAATACCCCATTTTTGCCCTAGGAATAAATAATAATTACAAATAATCAATTCTTAATTTTTTTCCAATTTTTTTCAATTCTTCTTTAATTTAGCATAAATAATAAAAATATTCAAATAAATAAAAATAAATAGGAAAACACATCAATTTTGAAAAATGATTTCAGAAATGGCAATAATAAATAGTAAATAATTTTTACAAATTTTTGAATTTTCAAAAAATACAAAAAAAATAAAAAAAATCGCATTGCATGTATGCAATTTGCGAAATTAGAAAAATCAGGAAAATAGGCTAGCCCAACTGGTCCGGACCACGGGCTAAGGCGCGCGCAGGAGGGCTCGATCGCAGGTTCGAATCGTGGGGGAAGCAGTTTCCGCGTTTTGATTTTTTTTACTTATCCAGGACACGTGGCAGCATCCGATTGGCTGGAGGAAACGTACGCGCCGGGCGCGTGATCATCTCCTACCTCGGGTCCAAGATCGCCGGTGAAGGAAAAATTCGAATTTCTGCCGTTTCGATTCGATTTTTTGCACAAATCCAACAGATCTTCAACAGAATTGAGATAAACATCATCCAATTGGAATCAAATCTCAACAAATCAAAGGATTTACACAAATCGGAGTTGGTTTATTTAACCGTCGATCCGATTTGCTTCGATCGGTGGAAATCCGAGCTTATCCAGCTCGATTTCGAACACCTATAAATAGAGGAGGAGTGGAGGAAGCAAAATCACGAATCACAATTGAGAGAAAGTGAGAAAAGAGAGTAAATCGGAGAGCATCGAAGGAAACCCAAAACCGCGAACCGCCGATCGAAGCCAAGCCGCCACCAGGAGACGTTCTAGGAGCAAACCACCACCACCATTGAATTCAGCACCCTCGAGAAGCTAGGATTTGACACTTCACCCGTGACAAAAGACCGTCGGAACGCCGTGAACGAGCATCCTCCGCCGCCGTGTCCGACTGATCCGACCCGACCCAATTCGACCCAACAGACCCGACCCGCGCACCGACCAGGATCCAGGTAAGTCGGATTTTTCCGATTTTTTTAAATTTATTTATTTACTTTATTTATTTATTTTTATTCCGATTTGATTATTATTTTGTTATTTATTATTAATTTGTTTGTTATTTATTTATTTATTTATTTATTTATTTATGTTTTATTTATATTTCCATAAATAGGAAAATGTTAGAAATTAGATTTCTTTAGGATTTAATAATGTAGAAAAATAATAAAAATATAGAAAAAAAATATAAATATTAGAAAAATAATAATAAAACTTTAGGTTTTAAAATAGGATAGATAATAATATAGGATAAAAAATTTAACAAAAATTATGAAAAATTAATAAAAATTATAATATAAAAAAATAACAAAACTATAAAAAAATCATGAAAACTCATAAAAATTATAAAAATTGGAGAAGAATAAGGAAAATTTGAAAAATAAAAAAAAAAATCATAAAATTACAAAAAAAAATAAAAAATTAAATAAAAAAATTAATAAAAATTCAAAAATTATAAAAATAGAAAAAATTATAAAAATAGAAAAAAATGAGTTTTGTCACTTAGAAAAATCCTTTTCTCAAATAAACCCAAAATTGATGTTTTCCCCAAAAATTATTTTCAAAAATCAAATTATTAAGCTTAGGTTTAGATTTTTTTTAGAAAAATCCCAAAAATGTTAAAAACATAAATCGAAAGAGATTTTCAAATTAAAATTCACAAACCCACGAAATATTTTCAGAAAAAGTGAACTACGGCTTGTTTGATCCTGAATAGCAGGTACGTAGGCACCCATTTGGGTCAACCTATAAAAATGAAATAAAAAATCATTTTCTTAGAATAATAAAAAACATAATAAAAAGTAACAGAAACAAAATAAAAGACATTTCTAGATAAGAACAATGTTAAGAGACTAGGTGGTAACCGTAAGGTTTTAATAGGTTAGCCTCCGGACTTAGAAACTCTGGTTTTCCCTTTTCCTCTTTTCACAAAAACGAGAAGAGGAAATCACGACGACTAGTGGTCCAAATTAAGACTAATCCGCTCCTTTAGTCTTAATTCAATATTTCCCAACAACAGTTGGGTGACGACTCCAAAAATCAAACGAAATTCCTAATTCAAGTCGAGGATCTACATTAGATGAGCATAGGGTCTAATCTAGATCGGATTAGGAATGGGAATTCAAAAAAATAAACTCGACAGGATGGCGACTCCACTAGGGACCCATTCCAATAAGCTAGCCACCTAAATCTCCTCAAGTTGTTCCTTTTTTAGTTTCAATTATTATTCTGTTACTAACTTTTCAGGCATTAGTTAGATTTTAGTTTTCTTTACTATGGGGTTTGCATGCATAAGTTTGTGTGAATAGATGCGGTCGAACCCAGACCGTCCTAGAAACCTAAGATGGAGAGCCATTGTGTAGGTTTCGGGCGAAGTGAGTTGATCACCGTTCAGGACCGATTAGGCTACCCCACCCAATGCTTCGATATGGCCTGAGATCCATTTCTCCGAGAATGCGGGAGGCTATAAAGCTTGGGGACCAGTTAGAACCAACCTATTTGCATACATAACATCATGGGTTGACAATTGTCGATGATGTAATATTTGTTGTTTTAGTCAATGGAGTTTAGATCAATTTCCCTGTAATGTTATAGTTCTGGTTGTAATTAAGAAAATTTCTTATTGTAATAGATGGCTAGCATCGCAGTCAACCGCCTCCTCCGCAAAGAAATTCGAGTGTACAAACCTTTGGACCCAAAGTTGGTATTGGACCATTGGTTTACCTTATACAACTCGGAGGAGCAGGCCTTCATCCAGCAAAAGATAGGCCCCATCCTCTCACTAACAAAGATAGAGGCGAATTTGCCTTTGGTACGGGCCATGCTCCAATTATGGGAAGTCGAGCCCACAGCTTTCTTTATCGGGCCGCATGAAATCACCCCTACTTTGGAAGAGTACACCCAGCTACTACAGGCTCCAACACTGACTGACCAAATCTATGCACCAGACCTTGAGGCCGGGCCAGCCGATACCTTTAGCCGACTACTAGGCATCCGTAAAACAGCAGTCAACAAAGCCCTAGTAGACTGTAATGGGTATTGCATACGGATGGATGATTTAGAAGCCTGGTTCATCACCCGAGAAGACAATGGGGATAGAAAGGACATACTGTGTGGGGACCCCAAGACTTACAAACAGAGAAGGGTGAATGCTTTCATCTTGACAGCTTTCGCCACTATACTGTTCCCCACCGAGACCTTCTATATTCACTACCGAGTTGTAGAGCTGGTAACCCAATTCCTGGAGGGAAGATCTTACATCCTGGCTCTATTGGCTGAACAGATCCGGAACTTGAATTTCCTTAAGAAGAAAGGCCATGGGATCCTCCACTCAAGCCTCAACCTTCTGCTGATATGGTTCATAAGCCACCTTAGGTGCTTCGGGTTGAACATGGTCCGAAAAGCCTTAGCACAGCAGGTGGATCTTGTGGATTCATGTATAGAAAAGGTAAAGCTACTCGACGACCTTACCAGCCACAGTTGGGTAGAAGTGCTTAGAAGCTTCAGTGCCGAAGATATTCTGTGGACAGCCAGGTGGAGTTGCTATGACAAAATTATTTTGACTTGCAGTAATTTCCAAGCCGTACCTTTAATCGGAATCAGCGGATGTATTGGATATCACCCCAACTCAGTGGTCTGCCAATTTAGTACTATCCAAGACATAGTTTATCGGCCCTCGCTGGAAGCAGTCACCTTTGAGTACCAAGATCCAAACCTGTTGGTAGCCGAGAAGTTTGCTAAGCTGGCAGAGGTCAAAGCACTTTGGGAAGCCAGAATTGAAAGCCCGAATGTGGACCTCGGTGAATTAGATGGTGAAGTGGGAAAACACCGAGCCACCAGAGAGTTTGTAATCCGCCAGCTATACCAGACAGGAGAAAGAGCATACCGGGTTCCAGACGTCACCCAACCAAGACTAGACAAGATCAATCCAGAGACAGAAGTATACCTAGAACAGGTCAAGGCCCGAATGGAGGTATACTTTGAAGCTGCAGATCATAAGAAAGACATCTGGAAGGGACGTTTCAAAGAATCCGACCAAAGGAACAAGGCCTTGGAAGCACAATTGAAGAAGACCCAAGCCAAAGTCAAAGAATTAGAAGCTGTCATCAATGGGAAGTCTAAGCCTCCACAACAGAAGACTAAAAGAGCTAGGAAATAGATCATTATTTGTAATATTTTATTTTGATTATCGAACTCCAAATTTTTCAATATTAATAAAAGTAAAGTTTCAATATTACATTGTCAATCAATTGTCAACCCTTTTATTTTTAGCATCCGCGTGACACATGCATATCATTTTGCATACATCACACTAAAATAAAAATAAAAAAACAAAAACAAAATGCGCGCCCAGGTATCAAGATAGCTCCCAAGCAACCGAACCCTCCCAGAAGTCCAATTCTCACACGTTCAAGAACAAAAATGGCCAACAGCAGCGACAACCGCAACAACACCAATGCTGAAGCTGCCTCAGACTCCAGGATCATGTCCCTAGAACAAACGGTCCAACAATTGGCTGCCCAGGTTCACCTCTTAACTGAAAGCATCGGCTTCCTGCGCAACACTCAGCCAACCCAGGAAGAGTATTCAAGGGGCCAGAAAGGGGAAGGCAGTGGAGGGACAGCCTCCGGAATATGAAGAGATCAATTCCCACCTTAACTCGGCCTTCGAATATGAGCCGAAGGTCAACCAGGGGCTGACCTTCGATGACCTGAAAAGGGAAATGGAAGAGAGGCAGAAGGAGATAGAGAAGCGACTCTTCCAGCAGCTCCATGACAAGATGAAAACGATTGAGGGCCCTGATGGTTTTGAACTGTAAACACCCCATTTTTGCCCTAGGAGTCAATAATTTTCAATAATAATCAATTTTCAATTTTTCCTAATTTTTCCCAATTTTTCCTAATTTAGCATAAAATAATAAAAATGTTCAAAAATAAAAATAAATAGGAAAACACTTCAATTTTGAAAAAATGATTTTGGAAATAGTAATAAAGAATAATAAACAATTTTTACAAATTTTTGAAATTTCAAAAAATACAAAAAAATAGAAAAATCGCATTGCATATATGCAATTTGCGAAATAAATAAAATCGCGAAAGTGGGCTAGCCCAGCTAGTCCGGACCATGGCTAAGTGCGCGCAGGTGGGGCTTGGTCAGACGTTCGAATCGCGGAGGAAGCAGTTTCCGTGTTTTGCAATTTTTCGACTTATCCAGGACACGTGGCAGCATCTGATTGGCTGGAAGAAACGCACGCGTCGGGCGCGTGATCGTCTCCTACCTCGAGCCCGAGATCGCCGGCGAAGAAAAAATTCGTATTTCGGCCGTTTTGATTCGATTTTTTTGCACAAATCCAATAGATCTTCAACAAAGATAAGATAAACATTATCTAATTAAAATCAAATCGCAACAAATCGTTAGATGGGCACGAATCAGAGTTGGTTTTTCAACCGAAAATCCGATCAGCTTCAATCGGAGGAAATCCGAGCTTATCCAGCTCGATTTCAAGTGCCTATAAATAGAGGAGGAGATGAGGAAGCAAGAACACAGATCAGAATTGCGAGAGAGAGAGAAAAGAATGTAGATCGGAGGAAACCCAAAGTTGCGACCGCCGATCGGAGTTGAGCCACCGCAAGGAGACATTCTGGGAGTAAACTGCCACCACCATCGAATTCAGCACCCTCAAGAAGCTAGGATTCGACACTTCACCCACCGCAAAAGACCACCGGAACGTCGTGAATGAGCCAACCCCGCCGCCGTGTCCGACCGATCCGACCCGACCCGATTCGACCCGACTGACCCGACCCGCGCACCGTCCCGGATCCAGGTAAGTCGGATTTTCCGGAATTTTTTTATTTATTTATTCTGAATTAATTAATTAATTTATTATTTGTTATTTAGTTATTTATTTATTTATTTATGTGTTATTTTTAATAAATAGGAAAATGTAGAAATTAGATTTTTTTTAGAATTTAATAATGTAGAAAAATAGTAATAAATAGATAAATAAAAAAAAAAAAAAAATAATAATAAAATATATAAAAATAATAAAAAATTAGGAAAATAATCATAAATTTTAGATGTCAAATAGGATAGATAATAAACAAAAATTCCCAAAAAATCACAAAAATCACAAAAATTCCCAAAAATCACGAAAATCAACAAGAATTCCCAAAAAAAAACCACAAAAATCCCGAAAAATTCTCAGAAATCACAAAAATCACAAAAATAATAAAAAAATCATTAAAAAAATCATAAAAAGACAAATAAATAAGTTTTAGCACTTGGAGAAATCAGTTTCATCAAATAAATCAAAATTGACGTTTTCCCTACAAAATCATTTTTTCAAAATGAAATCAAGCTTAGGCTTAGAGTTTTTAGGAAAAATCCCAAAAATGGTAAGAACATAAATCGAAAGAAATTTCAAAATTAAAATTCACCAATGCACTAAAGATTTTCAAAAAAGCGAACTACGGCTTGTTTAATCCTGAGTAGCAGGTACGTAGGCACCCATTCGGGTCAACCCATAAAATAAATGAAAAATCCTTTTTTTGAAATAAATTCAAAGACATAACAAAAATTAACAGAAACACAATGAAACACATTTCTAAAGATGAACAGTTTTAAGAGATTAGGTGGTAACCGTATAGGTTTTAATAGGTTAGCCTCCGGACTTAGAAACTCTGGTTTTCCCTTTTTCTCTTCTCACAAAAACGAGAAGAGGAAATAACGACGACTAGTAGTCCAAATTAAGACTAATCCGCTCCTTTAGTCTTAATTCACTTTTTCCCAACAACAGTTGGGTGGCGACTCCAAAAATCAAACGAAATTCCTAACTCAAGTCGAGGATCTAGATTAGATGAGCATAGGGTTTAGTTTAGATCGGATTAGGAATGGGAATTCAAAAATCAGACTCGACAGGATGGCGACTCCGTTGGGGACCCATACCAACAGGCTAGCCACTTGAATCTCTCCAAGATGTTCTCTTTAAGAAAAATGTGTTTCAATCATTACTTTGTCACTAACTTTGCAGGATTTAGTTAGATTTTGAATTTTCTTTACTGTGGGGGTTTGCATGCATATGTGTGTGTGAGTAGACGCGGTCAAACCCGGACCGTCCTAGAAACCTAAGACGGGGAGCCATTGTGTAGGTTTCGGGCGAAGTGAGTTGATTCACCGTTCGGGACCGATTAGGCTACCCCACCCTATGCTTCGATATGGCCTGAGATCCATTTCTCCGAGAATGCGGGAGGCCATAGAGCTCGGGAACCAGTTAGAACCAACCTACTTGCATACATAACATCGTACGAGGGGTTGACAATTGGATGACAATGTAATGGTTTGTTATTTTGTCCTTGGAGTTCAGGACTATTTCCCTGTAACATTTTCATAGTTCTGTTTGTAACTAGGCTTTTTCCTATAGTAATAGATGGCTAGCAGTGCAGTCGACCGCCTCCTCCGCAAAGAGATTCGGGTGTACAGACCTTTGGACCCAAAATTGGTACTGGACCACTGGTTTACCTTGTACAACCCAGAGGAGCAGGCCTTCATCCAGCAGAAGATCGGCCCCATCCTCTCACTGACTAAGTCAGAGGCGAATTTACCTATGGTCCAGGCCATGCTCCAGTTATGGGAGATTGAGCCCGCAGCTTTCTTCATCGGGCCGCATGAGATCACCCCTACCCTGAAGGAGTACACCCAGTTGCTACAGGCTCCAGCACTGACTGACCAGATTTACACGCCAGACCTCGAGGCCGGGCCAGCTGGCACCTTTAGTAGACTGCTAGGCATCCGCAAAACAGCGGTCAACAAAGCCCTGGCAGACTGTAATGGGTATTGCATACAAATGGATGACTTAGAAGCCTGGTTTATTGCCTGAGAGGACAATGGGGACAGAAAGGACATCCTCTGTGGAGACCCTAAGACTTACAGACAGAAAAGGGTGAACGCTTTCATCTTGACAGCCTTCGCCACCATACTATTCCCCACCGGGACCTTCTATATTCACTACCGGGTTGTAGAGCTGGTAACCCAATTCCTGGAGGGAAGATCTTACATCCCGACTCTACTGGCTAAACAGATCCGGAATTTGAACTTTCTTAAGAAGAAGGGCCACGGGATCTTCCGCTCCAGCATCAACCTTCTGCTAATATGGTTCGTAAGCCACCTCAAGTGCTTCGGGCTGAACATGGTCAGGAAAACCCTAGCCCAACAGGTGGATCTGGTGGGTTCTTGTATAGAAAAGGTGAAGTTACCCGACGACATTACTAGCCACAGTTGGGTAGATCTGCTTAGAAGCCTTAGCGCCGAAGATATTCTATGGACAGCTAGGTGGAGTTGCTGCAATAAAATCATCTTAACCTGCAGTAATTTCCAAGCAGTGCCATTAATCGGGATCAACGGATGTATCGGATATCACCCCAACTCCGTAGTCCGCCAATTCGGTACCGTCCAAAACATAGTTTATCGGCCTTCACTCGAAGCAGTCACCTTTGAGTACCAGGATCCGAACCTGTTGGTAGCCGAGAAATTTGCTAAGCTGGCAAAGGTCAAAGCACTTTGGGAGGCCAGAATCGAAAGCCCGAATGTGGACCTCGGTGAGCTAGATGGCAAAGTGGGAAAACACCGAGCCACCAGAGAGTTTGTAATCCGTCAGCTATACCAGACAGGGGAAAGAGCATACCGGGTTCCAGACGTCACCTAGCCAAGACCAGATAAGATCAATCCAGAGATAGAGATCTACCTGGAGCAGGTCAAGGCCCGGATGGAAGTATACTTCGAAGCTGCAGACTATAAGAAAAACATCTGGAAGGGACGCTTCAAGGAATCTGACCAAAGAAACAAGGCCCTGGAAGCACGATTAGAGAAGTGCCAAAATATGGTCAAGGAACTAGAAGCCATCATCAGTGGGAAGCCTGAGCCTCCACTACAGAAGACCAAAAGAGCTAGGAAATAGAGCATTATTTGTAATCTTTCATTTTTATTGAACTCCAGAATTATTAATAAAAGTGAAGTTTTAATAATACATTGTCAATCAGTTGTCAACCCTTCTATCTTTTAGCATCCGCGTGACACATGCATATCATTCTTGCATCCATCATACTAAAAAAGAAAAAATGCGCGCCAGGTATCAAAATAGCTTCCAAGCAACCGAACCCACCCAGAAGCCCAGTCCTTACGCGCTCAAGAGCAAAAATGGCCAACAGCAGTGACAACCGCCACAACACCAACGCTGAAGCTGCCTCAGACTCTAGGATCATATCCCTAGAGCAAACGGTCCAACAGCTGGCTGCCCAGGTTCACCTCTTGACTGAAAGCATCGGCCTCCTGCGCAACACCCAGCCGGCTCAAGAAGAGTATTCAGGGGCCAGGAAGGGAAAAGCGGTGGAGGGACAGCCTCCGGAATACGAAGAAATCAATTCCCACCTTAACCCAGCCTTCGAGTATGAGCCGAAGGTCAGCCAAGGGCCGACCTCTGATGATCTGAAAAAGGAAATGGAAGAGAGACAAAAGGAAATGGAGAAACGACTCTTCCAGCAGCTCAATGACAAGATGAAAACTATTGAAGGCCCTGATGGTTTTGAACAGGCCGGAATCACTAACCTGCCAGCTACAGGGAAGAGGCATACCCTGACAAGTTTCAAGACCCCAGATTTTGAAAAGTATGATGGGATCGGCTGCCCCAAGATGCATACCAGGCTATATGCCCGGAAAATGAGCAAGTATGCTCAATACGATCAACTCATGCTCCAGACCTTCCAGGACAGCCTCACAGGCCCGCATTGGTCTGGTATGCCTACCTCGACTTCAACATTGTCAACACCTGGGAAAAGCTAGCCCGGGCCTTTTATGATCAATACAAGTTAACATCGAAGTTGCCCCATCTTTGATCGATCTGGGGAGTCTCCGAAAAAGACTTACTGAGCGTTCAAGGAATTATGCTCAGCGCTGGAGGGCCCAAGCGCCAGGGTAGCCACTCCGATATCTGAAAAGGAATTGACATCATATTTGTCAATACTTGGACAAAAACTTACTTTTCACATTTGGTAGGCCAGACTTCTTCCAGTTTTGCAGAAGTAGTGGCTGCAAGTTGCAGGATCGAGAATGCCATCACCACTGGCAGGCTCCAATCAATGGAACCTCCTAGGGTCACACCAACCCAAAGGCCCTTAGGAGGAAACAGAGTTAAAGAGCCCACAGTCAGTACGGTGCATTCTAATAAGGCAGAAAAACCTGGGACTCGGGTAACTTTCCAAACCACGAATTCCCCAGTCCAGCAACCTACAACGGGTCATACACAGGTCGCCAGGCCCCCAAGGCAGTTCACTCCAATCCCCATACCGCTCAGTCAGGTCTTCGCCCAGTTGAGAGCAGACAACTTGATTAGGTTCGAACTCCCAAACGACAGATACAGGCCCAAGAACTTCGACTCTAACCTCAAGTGTGACTATCACATGGGTCAAGAGGGGCACTCCACAAATAGGTGCCGGAGGCTCCGGCACAAAATCCAAGACTTGATTGACGCAGGGATCATACAACTGGATTTTGTGAACACCCCAGCACCCAATGTCAACACCAACCCGTTGCCCAATCACAGGCTTACCATCAACATGATCACGACAGAAGAGTCAGCTCCCAAAGAAGCCCTTAAACAGAATCCGGCTGAGCAACCCGCTTCGGGAGAGACTCCAAAAGCACACATTAAAGGAAGATGGTTATCCGGGGACCCCACGGTTGGCACTTTGGGAGAATCACACTGGAAGTTTCAGTACCTGGTAAACTATTCTTACACGTCGACTGAGCAAGGGCCACCTAGTGGGTGGGGGCCGGAATTTGAGAAGCAAGACAATCTAGCAAAGGAAGAGGGAAAGACCATCAACATGATCAATTCTCAGAAGCCCCGGGTTATACGATGCTATGAGGGACAATTAGTCGAGGTGCAAATCCCGAGGAAAAGGTATGTATTCAATGTTCCCGTACCAGCAGAGAATTACAAGGCTGCACCATTCGACTATCGGGCCCTCGAACAAGAGCGACCTCCTATAGTAGGAGGTATCACCCGCTTTGGGAGATTATACAATCCGAAGTATAAGAGCCCGACCGGAGAACCCAATACAGAGAAAACAGAGGAAGTGGAATAGGGTCTTGCTGCATTTACAAAGATGGTAAAGGCCAGCGAATACAAGATCATGGAACAATTGAATAAAGTTCCGGTGCAGATATCTCTCATGGGCCTTCTTACCACATCTGAGCCCCACAGGGAAGCACTCTTTAAAGTGCTAAAACAGATTCAAGTCCCGGAGGGTATTGCTACAGACAAGATGGGTCACGTGGCAAACTCTATCTTTACCATGGATCAAATATCTTTCTCTCCAGAGGAGCTAGGAGAAGAGGGAGACCAACATACCAAGCCACTATTCGTAGTGGTCCGGTGCAATGACACCATCGTCTCCCGAGTGCTTATCGACAACGGATCATCCCTCAACATCTGCCCATTGGCAACACTCGACTTATTGGGGGTCGATCCAAGCAATATAAAACCTAGCTCCACAGTGGTTAGAGCCTTCGACGGGTCAAAGAGGGACATTGTGGGGGAAGTGAACCTACCAGTGGAAATCGATCCACAAGTATTCCACATCTCCTTCCAGGTCCTCGACATCCCAAGGTCTTTTAACCTGCTCCTGGGACGACCCTGGATACATGCTGCTGGTGCCATTCCCTCTAGTCTCCACCAAAAGGTCAAATTCATCACAAATGGGCAGATAGTTACAGTACTGGGCGAGCAGGATTACGCCATATACAAAGAGACTGCCATACCTTACATCGGGGATGAAGGTTCAAAAGACCTGGGGTTGCAGATTTTCGACGAAGTGAATATGATGACCAGTAAGGAGGGCCATCAGTTTAAAGAGGGGCAGCACGGGACCTTCGGACTGGGGTATGTTCCTACGGCCGCGGAAGAAGCACAAGTAAGGGGTGTTAAAGGCAGAATGAAGGGGAAGCTGATTGACACCCAGATGTGCATCCCACCTCTCCAACAATCTTTCCGAAGGGCAAATACCATTCAAGAGCTTCGAATAAACAAAGAGGACAACAACAAAGGGGAATCAATCTCCCGCATGTCCAACCAACATCCAGCTCTGAACAACTGGTTTTGTTGTCCTATCAATAGCGCTAGGTTAGCTCAAGAGTAGAAAAAATCATTGAACAAATTTTATTGAGACTATTTATCGAATTCCATTACAGTTTGTTTCTTTTATTATTATATATGATTTCATTTTTTATGTCACTCAGATCTCCCACCATCGAACATCAAGGATATTTCGCGCAAGTAGAACGTAAAAACGCTGATATCGTTCCCAACGCTGCTGGGTCAGTTGTTGAAGACGATATCTTAGACCACGAAATAATACAAGAAAATTGGCTAAAACATGAACAAAGCGGAATCTCGATCGACGAGCCTGTGGAGACAGTAAATCTAGGCAGCATAGAAAACCCTAAGAACCTCAAAATCGGGACCAGTTTGAGTGCCGAGCAAAAATGTGAGATAACCGAGCTATTAATCGAATATGCAGATGTGTTTGCCTGGTCATATGGTGACATGCCAGGGCTAGACCAGTCAATAGTAGTTCATAGGCTTCCCACAAGGGAAGATGTCAAACCTAAAAAACAAAAACTAAGAAGATTTAGGCCCGACATCTTGCTAAAAATCAAAGAAGAAGCAAGAAACTACAAGAAGTAGGGTTCATCGAAGTATCCAACTACCCAGAATGGGTGGCAAATGTAGTTCCAGTTATAAAAAAGAACGGAAAAGTGCGCGTATGCGTGGACTTTCGGGACTTAAACCAAGCCACGCCAAAGGATAACTTCCCCCTACCTCATATTGATGTTCTAGTGGATAACACCGCGAGAAACCATCTCTTCTCATTCATGGACGGTTTCTCAGGATACAATCAAATAAAAATGGCCGAGGAAGACAAGACCAAAACAACCTTCATCACGACATGGGGAACTTTCTGTTACAAAGTCATGCCCTTCGGTCTGAAAAACGCCGGGGCAACGTATCAGAGAGCCATGGTCGCCATACTTCACGACATGATGCATCGTGAGGTTGAGGTATACGTCGACGACATGATAGCTAAATCCAAAGAAGGAGAAAGCCATATAGATATCCTGAGGAAATTGTTTAAACGACTGAGGAAATTTCAGCTTAAGTTAAACCCGGAAAAATGTACTTTCGGGGTTACAACGGGGAAATTGTTAAGGTTCATCATCAGCCAGGAGGGCATTAAGATTGACCCTGACAAGGTAAAGTCCATATTAGAGTTACCTTCCCCACGCTCCGCTAAAGAAGTAAGAAGCTTGCTGGGGAGACTAAATTATATAGCTCGGTTTATCTCACAACTCACCGACAAATGCCGGCCGCTATTCCGTCTGTTGAAGAAGAACGCCGCAATAGAATGGGACGACGAATGTGAAGAAGCGTTCAGGACAATCGAAGACTATCTTATAAAACCCCCGGTCTTGATAGTCCCGAAACAAGGAAAACCCTTATTCTTATACCTCACCATACTCCCCGAATCCATGGGATGTGTGTTGGGGCAAAAAGATGAAGAGGGAAGAGAACGTCCCATATATTATTTGAGCAAGAAGTTCACAGATGGGGAACAAAGGTACTCAGAGGTGGAGAAGACGTGTTGTGCGTTAATTTGGGTCATGCATCGATTAAGGCAATACACCTTTTACTATCATATTGAGCTGTTGACAAGACATGATCCCTTGAAATACTTGGCAGAGAAGCCAGCATTGATGGGTAGAATCTCTAAATGGAAGATGCTTCTATCCGAGTTTGACATCACGTATGTAAATCAAAACTCGATAAAGGGGCAAGCCTTAGCCGATCAGTTGGCCGAACACCCTGTCGAGACAGATACCCAAGAAATACAAGTCCAATTTCCGGACGAGAACATATTAACAGTAGAAGATATGCCGGTAGAAAACTCTAGGAGAGAGCAGAATGGTGGGTGGAAACTGTTCTTCGACGGAGCTGCCAATGTATTCGGTTGTGGGGTTGGGGCAGTATTGATATCCCTAGACGGCACTCAATTCCCTGCAGCGACAAGACTTACATTTTCCTATACCAATAATATCGCGGAATATGAAGCATGTATTCTTGGCCTCAAGATGGCCTGCCAAATGGGAATCCACGAATTAGAGGTGTACGGGGACTCGTCGCTCATCATACTACAAACAAGAGGGGAATACAAAACTAAAGACCCCAAACTGGTACCGTACCATCAACACTTGACAGAGCTGATTGAGGAATTTAAGGCAATCACCTTCACGTACATCTCGAGAACTCAGAATCAGTTCGCAGATGCCCTAGCCACACTAGCGTCCGTGATTCAAATAACAGGAGGAGCCGAAGTTCAACCGATGAAAATAGACATCGAAAGTCGGCCCGCTTATTGTTTGACAATTGAAAAGATACAAGATGATAAGCCTTGGTATCACGACATCAAGACCTTCCTCCAAGAAGGTAAATACCCCGAAATGGCTAACAAGAATGACCAAAGAATGCTCAGAAGGTTGGCAAGTCATTTCTTATTAAGTGGGTCTATACTCTACAAGAGATCATATGATACCACCTTGTTGAGATGTGTGGACAAAAATGAAGCATGCGAACTCATGAAGGAAATACATGAAGGGGTATGTGGACCTCATATGAACGGCTACATGTTGGCCCGAAAAATCATGAGGTTAGGGTATTACTGGTTAACCATGGAGTTGGATTGCATAAAGTATGTTAAGCACTGCCACATGTGCCAAGTATACGCAAACCGGATCAATGCTCCACCCAACGAGCTACATTTGTTATCGGCGCCGTGGCCTTTCTCCATGTGGGGAATCGACATAATCGGCCCAATCACTCCAATGGCATCCAATGGCCACAGATTTATACTGGTAGCGATTGATTACTTCACCAAATGGGTAGAAGCGTTATCATATACCAATGTCACAAAAGGGGTAATAGTCCGCTTTTTAAAAAGGGACATAATAGCCCGATATGGAGTTCCTGAGTCGATCATCACCGACAATGGTACCAATCTCAACAATAAATCGATGACAGGTTTATGTCAACAATTCCACATAAACCACAGAAATTCAACCCCCTACCGACCTCAAATGAACGGGGCAGTAGAAGCAGCTAACAAAAATATCAAGAAGATCATCGAGAAAATGACAACAACTTACAAAGATTGGCACGAAATGTTACCATTTGCTCTCATGGCTTATAGGACTTCAATAAGAACATCTACGGGAGCTACCCCTTACTCATTGGTATATGGTACAGAAGCAGTGCTACCAGTGGAAGTCGAGATACCATCATTCAGAATCTTGTCAGAAACTCAATTAACAGAATCGGATTGGGTAAAGAAAAGGCTTGATCAGCTGAATCTGATTGATGAAAGAAGACTTACCGCGCTATGGCATGGTCAGTGTTACCAACAGAGGATAGCCCGAGCATTCAACAAGAAGATGAGACCTCGGTACTTCAAAGAGGGCGATCTAGTATTAAGAAAAGTTCTCCCGAACGCCCAAGACTCCATAGGAAAATTCACTCCAAATTATGAAGGCCCGTATGTGGTGAAAAAGGTTCTGTCAGGTGGTGCTCTAATATTAACTCAGATGGATGGTCCAGAATTGAGAGACCCCGTCAACACAGATGCTGTAAAGATGTACTATCCTTAGGCAAGGGAATTGAAATTTTGCCAATGTTTATGAAAGCCAATATTCGATACAAAGTTCGTTGAGTCGAGTTTTTACTTTTCTACAAGCAAAGCTAATATCCCTGAATGGTCAACAATCCCAATTAATTCTCATCACAATAAATACACCTAAACACATTACCCACCACTTTGTCAATGAAAGATAAACACTAAAATGATAATGAATCTTAATGTAATTTGTGATATAATTTTGTCTACTCCTAAGCATTAAAACTGGGCGCATTATTAGGATAACATTACCGTCGAAAGAGCTTGGTGCATAAAGAAAAGAGGCACATCAAGATTTTCAATCCAGTGTCAAGATAAGAAGAAAAGAAGCAGGAGCAAACCAACACGAAGGTTCAGTTGTTTGGTCGCTATCCGAGATAAACTGGCAAGCATATTAAAATAGGTAACTATCATCACATCATTTAGCTTAGTAAGAAGCATGTTCAAGAGTACCAAATGAGTCAGCTCATAATGAAGCACATGTCTAGACATTTCCTTTAATAGGGTTAGTCAGCCCAATATGGGCGCTTTACCTAAAAAAAAAAAAAAAAACTGTTCTCAGGGTCAGCTCATAAGGGCACCTTTTGAGACAGTTCTATCTAAGGTTAGTCAGCCCAAGATGGGCACTTTCCTAAGAATTTTATCAAAGGTTAGTCAGCCCAATATGGGCACTTTCCTAAAAATCCGTTCTCAGGGTCAGCTCATAAGGGCACCTTTTGAGACAGTTCTATTTTAGGATAGTCAGCTCTTGGGGCACTTTCCTAAAAATCAATCCAAGGGTTAGTCAGCCCAATATGGGCACTTTCCCGAAAAAACCTGTTCTCAGGGTCAGCTCATAAGGGCACCTTTTGAGACAGTTCCATCTAAGGTTAGTCAGCCTAAGATGGGCACTTTCCTAAGAATTTTATCAAAGGTTAGTCAGCCTAATATGGGCACTTTCCTAAAAATCCGTTCTCAGGGTCAGCTCATAAGGGCACCTTTTGAGACACTACCACAGGTTAGTCAGCCCAAGATGGGCACTTTCCTAAAATCTATTTTAAGGTTAGTCAGCCCAATATGGGCACTTTCCTAGATTCTCCCGATTAGTCAGCTCTTGGGGCATTTTTCGGAAACATCCTTCCCAAACAGTTGCTAGTCTAACAAGACGCTTCTGTCGACAGGTAGCTAGCTCATAAGGGCGCTTCCTAAGTAAATTTTCTTTCCAAGGTTGCAAGTTTGATAAGACGCTTCCTATCATCATTTCTCATACATTCCTACTCGATGCTTGAGATGTGTCCTATCGCCAATTAGTTAGCCCATAAAGCACTTTTTGGAGAGGGAACATTACCTTGAATTGTTAGGAACATCTTCAATCGTAGGATTATCAACTCTTGGGGCATTTTCCTACTAAAACCTAATTCAAGAGGTCAAAAATGGCGTCTTTTGTTTGTCTTTGTAGTTAAGTTTTTCAAACTTTACCACAAAGAGGGGCAGCTGTAAACACCCCATTTTTGCCCTAGGAGTCAATAATTTTCAATAATAATCAATTTTCAATTTTTCCTAATTTTTCCCAATTTTTCCTAATTTAGCATAAAATAATAAAAATGTTCAAAAAATAAAAATAAATAGGAAAACACTTCAATTTTGAAAAAATGATTTCGGAAATAGTAATAATGAATAATAAACAATTTTTACAAATTTTTGAAATTTCAAAAAATACAAAAAAATAGAAAAATCGCATTGCATATATGCAATTTACGAAATAAATAAAATCGCGAAAGTGGGCTAGCCCAGCTGGTCCGGACCATGGCTAAGTGCGCACGGGGGGGGGGGCTTGGTCAGACGTTCGAATCACGGAGGAAGCAGTTTCCGCGTTTTGCAATTTTTCGACTTATCCAGGACACGTGGCAGCATCTGATTGGCTGGAAGAAACGCACACGCCAGGCGCGTGATCGTCTCCTACCTCGAGCCCGAGATCGCCGGCGAAGAAAAAATTCGTATTTCGGCCGTTTTTATTCGATTTTTTTGCACAAATCCAATAGATCTTCAACAAAGATAAGATAAACATTATCTAATTAAAATCAAATCGCAACAAATCGTTGGATGGGCACGAATTGGAGTTGGTTTTTCAATCGGAGGAAATCCGAGCTTATCCAGCTCGATTTCAAGCGCCTATAAATAGAGGAGGAGATGAGGAAGCAAGAACACAGATCAGAATTGCGAGAGAGAGAGAAAAGAGTGTAGATTGGAGGAAACCCAAAGTTGCGACCGCCGATCGGAGTTGAGCCACCGCAAGGAGACGTTCTGGGAGTAAACCGCCACCACCATCGGATTCAGCACCCTCAAGAAGCTAGGATTCGACACTTCACCCGCCGCAAAAGACCACCGGAACGCCGTGAACGAGCCAACCCCGCTGCCGTGTCCGACCGATCCGACCCGACCCGATTCGACCCGACTGACCCGACCCGCGCACCGTCCCGGATCCAGGTAAGTCGGATTTTCCATATTTTTTTTATTTATTTATTCTGAATTAATTAATTAATTAATTATTTGTTATTTAGTTATTTATTTATTTATTTATTTATGTTTTATTTTTAATAAATAGGAAAATGTAGAAATTAGATTTTTTTTAGAATTTAATAATGTAGAAAAATAGTAATAAATAGATAAATAAAAATAATAATAATAATAATAATAATAAAATATAAAAAATAATAAAAAATTAGGAAAATAATCATAAATTTTAGATGTCAAATAGGATAGATAATAAACAAAAATTCCCAAAAAATCACAAAAATCACAAAAATTCCCAAAAATCACGAAAATCAACAAGAATTCCCAAAAAAAACCACAAAAATCCCCAAAAATTCTCAGAAATCACAAAAATCACAAAATAATAAAAATCATAAAAAAATTCATAAAAAGACAAATAAATAAGTTTTAGCACTTAGAGAAATCATTTTCATCAAATAAATCAAAATTGACGTTTTCCCTACAAAATCATTTTTTCAAAATGAAATCAAGCTTAGGCTTAGAGTTTTTAGGAAAAATCCCAAAAATGGTAAGAACATAAATCGAAAGAAATTTCAAAATTAAAATTCACCAATGCACTAAAGATTTTCAAAAAAGCGAACTACGGCTTGTTTGATCCTGAGTAGCAGGTACGTAGGCACCCATTCGGGTCAACCCATAAAATAAATGAAAAATCCTTTTTCTGAAATAAATTCAAAGACATAACAAAAATTAACAGAAACACAATGAAACACATTTCTAAAGATGAACAGTTTTAGGAGATTAGGTGGTAACCGTATAGGTTTTAATAGGTTAGCCTCCGGACTTAGAAACTCTGGTTTTCCCTTTTTCTCTTCTCACAAAAACGAGAAGAGGAAATAACGACGACTAGTAGTCCAAATTAAGACAAATCCGCTCCTTTAGTCTTAATTCACTTTTTCCCAACAACAGTTGGGTGGCGACTCCAAAAAACAAACGAAATTCCTAACTCAAGTCAAGGATCTAGATTAGATGAGCATAGGGTTTAGTTTAGATCGGATTAGGAATGGGAATTCAAAAATTAGACTCGACATGAACAAGCCAGAATCACCAATCTGCCAGCATACAAGGAAGAGGTATACCCTAAGAAGTTCAAGACCCTAGAGTTCGAAAAGTATGATGGGACCGGCTGCCCCAAAATGCATACTAGGCTATATGCCCGGAAAATGAGCAAGTATGCTCAATACGACCAGCTCATGCTCCAGACATTCCAAGACAGCCTCACAAGCCCTGCTCTGGTCTGGTATGCCCACCTGGACTTCAACATTGTCAAAACCTGGGAGAAGCTAGCTCGGGCATTTTATGACCAATATAAGTTCAATATCGAAGTCGCCCCATCTGTAATCGACCTGGGGAGTCTCCAGAAAAGGCATGCTGAGCCATTCAAGGAGTATGCTCAGCGCTGGAGAGCCCAGGCCGCCAGGGTAGCAATCCCGATATCTGAGAAGGAATTGACATCCATGTTTGTCAATACCCTGGACAAGACCTACTTTTCACACCTGGTAGGCCAGACCTCATCCAGTTTTGCAGAGGTAGTGGCTGCAAGATGCAGGATTGAGAATGCCATCACCACCGGCAGACTCCAAACAATGGAGCCTCCTAGGGTCACACCGACACAAAGGCCTTTAGGAGGAAACAGAGCAAAAGAGTCCACTGTCAGCACGGTCCACTCCGGTAAGGCGAAAAAATCTGGGACTCGTGTGACATTCCAGACCACGAGTACCCCAGCCCAATAACCCATGACAAGTCACGCCCAGGCCGCCAGGGCCCCAAGGTAGTTCACTCCAATCCCCATACCGCTCAGTCAAGTCTTCATCTGGTTGAAGGCAGACAACTTGATTAGTTTCGAGCTCCCCAATGACCGGTACAGGCCCAAGAATTTCGACTCATGCCTCAAGTGTGACTACCATATGGGACAAGAGGGGCATTCTACAGATAGGTGCTGGAGGCTCTGGCACAAAATCCAAGACTTAATTGATGCAGGAATCATACAGCTGGATTTCGCGAACGCCCCAACACCCAATGTCAACACCAATCCACTGCCCAATCACAAGCCCACCATTAATATGATCACATCTGAGGAGTCGACTCCCAAAGAAACCCTTAAGCAGAATACGACGAAGCGACAGAAGAAGCAATCCCATCAAGCTCCAGAAGAAGCACCAAAGGCACACATTAAAAGCAGGTGGTTAGCCGGAGACCCAACAGTCGGCACTTTGGGAGAATCACACAGGAGATTTCAGTATTTGGTAAACTATTCTTATACCCCGACTGAGTATGGGTCGCCTAGCGGATGGGGGCCAAAGTTTGAGAAGGAAGACAACCCGTCGAAGGAAGAGGGGAAGACTATAAACATGATCAATTCTCATCAGAAGCCCAAGGTTATTGATGGGAAATTTTCTAACAATGTCAACCTCTTCAGAACCCAATTTGGATGATTATCCAAATTGCTCATATTTTACCTTTTGTCTTTATTTCTAATTAAATTTGAGAATAATCTTATAGGTACAATTATAATTCTCCATGGGATGCCAAAATGTCCTACAACTTCAGTTGGACACCGAACATTTTTCAAGATAACAATCAAAGACCTGCTGCGATTGTTCGCTATTCTGAGGCATTGGATCATGAAGACTTATGTTATTTTGTCTCTTGTAAATGTTTATTGAACTATTTTGGTTGTATTTTGTTTTTGGGACACTTTTATTTCCTTGTAATTTTCATTTAGGGCTAGCCACCTTAAAAGTGGCAAACTTGTAATTTTGAGCACTTTTTAACCCTAGGAGAAGCAAGTATAAATACTTGCTTAAGAGAGGGTTTGAGGAGGCTAATTTTGCAGAAAAAAACACTTCACATTTCGTGAGAGGGCTTAGGGTTTCCTAATTCCAAAATTCTCTTATCAATTTCAATCCCAAGAAGTTGGAATTGTGGCGAGTGCAATAAGGAGAAATCGTGAGTAATATCGATTCATCTTTGTTGTTGTTCATTTCTTCTCTAGTGCGTCATATCTAGGGTAGATTTGAATCTTTCTTGGACTTGTTAGTGATTGTAAATCGTGGATAATCATCTTGTAAAGGTTGATTGTTCATTGAGATTGAATACTTCTTAGTGATTGGCGTGAATTGGCATTATTGGAAGAATATTGAGATCACGGTTTTGTGCTTGTCTTATTGCTTCCTTTTGATTTGATTTTATGTGAACTTCATCTTCTCTTGTGGTTATTTGGTTAATATTATCATTAGAGATTACAATTGAATCATTTGAACAACCATTTCCATCAAATTCTACAAGGTGTTCACGTGAAATTGCCCTCAAGTGAACGAGTTTGTGTTTTGTGAATTGAGGAGTTTTCCTTGATTCTTTTATTGTGCTTAAGCTTGGAATTAGGCACATCAGTTATACAGTGCTATGAGGGACAACCAGCTGAAGTACAAATCCCAAGGAAAAGATATGTATTTAATGTCCCGATACTAGCGGAAAATTACAAGGCTACACCGTTCGACTATCGGGCCCTCAAACAAGAGCGACCTCCTGTGGTGGGAGGAATCACCCGCTCTGGGATAATATACGATCCAAAGTATAAAGGCTCGATTGAAGAGCCCAACGTGGAAAAAGGAGAGGAAGAGGAAGAGGGATTCGCCGCATTTACAAAGATGGTCAAGGCGAGTGAATACAAGATCATGGAACAATTAAATAAAGTTCCAGCACAGGTATCACTCATGGGCCTTCTCACAACATCCGAGCCCCACAGGGAAGTACTCTTCAAAGTGCTCAAACAGATTTAGGTCCCAGAGGGCATCGCTACAGACAAAATAGGTCACGTGGCGGACTCCATCTTTACAATGGACCAGATATCTTTTTCTCCGGAAGAGCTAGGAGAAGAGGGACACCAACATACCAAACCACTGTTTATAGTGGTCAGGTGCAATGACACCATTGTCTCCCGGGTACTCATCAACAATGGATCGTCCCTCAACGTTTGCCCATTGGCAACGTTCGACTTATTGGGGGTTGATCCAAGCAACATAAAACCTAGCTCCACGGTGGTCAGAGCTTTCGACGGGTCAAAGAGAGACATAGTGGGGGAGGTGAACCTACCAGTGGAAATCGGTCCACAAGTATTCCACATCTCCTTCCAGGTCCTCGACATCCCAAGATCTTTCAACCTGCTTTTGGGACGACCTTGGATACATGCTGCTGGAGCCATCCCTCTAGTCTCCACCAAAGGGTCAAGTTCATTGCAAGCGGGCAGATAGTCACAGTATTGGGCGAACAAGATTACGCCATATACAAAGAGATTGCCATACCTTATATTGGGGAAGAAGGTTCAAAAGACCTAGGGCTGCAGATTTTCAATGAAGTGAACATGGTGACCAGCAAGGAGGGCCATCAGTTTAAAGAGGAGTAGCACGGGACGTTTGGACTGGGGTACATTCATACGGCCGTAGAAGAAGCGCAAGCAAGAGGTGTCAAAGGCAGAATGAAGGGGAAGCCGATCGACACCCAGATGTGCATCCCACCTCTCCAACAATCTTTCCGAAAGGAAAACATCATTCAAGAGCTTCAGGTAAACGAAGAGGACGACAGCAAAGAGAAGTCAATCCCCCGCACGTCCAACCAGCATCCGGCTTTGAACAATTGGTTTTGTTATCCTATCAATAGTGCTAGGTTAGCTCGAAAGTAGAGAAAAATTATTAAGCAAATTTTATTAAGACTCTTTATCAAATTCAATTACAGTTTGTTTTCTTCTTATATATATGCTTTCACTTTTATGTTATTCAGATCTCCTACCATCGAACATCAGGGATATTTCGCGCAGGTAGAAAGTAAAAACGCTGATATCGTTTCCAACGCTGCTGGGTCAGTTGTTGAAGGCGATATCCTAGACCACGAAATAATACAAGAAAATTGGCAAAAACATGAACAAAGCGGAATTTCGATCGACGAGCCTGTGGAGACAGTAAATCTAGGAAGCATGGAAAACCCTAAGAACCTCAAAATCGGGACCAGTTTGAGTGCCAAGCAAAAATGTGAGATAACCGAGCTATTAACGGAATATGCGGATGTGTTTGCCTGGTCATATGATGACATGCCAGGGCTAGACCAATCGATAGTGATTCATAGGCTTCCCACAAGGGAAGATGTCAAACCTAAAAAACAAAAACTGAGAAGATTTAGGCCTGACATCTTGCTAAAGATTAAGGAAGAAGTCAAGAAACTGCTAGAAGTAGGGTTCATTAAAGTATCCGACTACCCAGAATGGGTAGCAAATATAGTCCCCGTTATGAAAAATAATGGAAAAGTACGCATATGCGTAGACTTCCGGGACTTAAACGAAGCTACGCCAAAGGATAACTTCACCCTACCTCACATTGATATTCTGGTAGACAACACTGCGGGAAACCATCTTTTCTCATTCATGGACGGTTTCTCAAGATATAATCAAATAAAAATGGCTGAAGAAGATAGAACCAAAACAACCTTCATCACAACGTGGGGAACTTTCTGTTACAAAGTCATGCCCTTCGGTTTGAAAAACGTCGGGGCAACGTATCAGAGAGCCATGGTCGTAATACTTCACGACATGATGCATCGAGAGGTTGAAGTATATGTCGACGACATGATAGCCAAATCCAAAGAAGGAGAAAGCCATATGGATATCCTAAGGAAATTATTTAAACGACTGAGAAAATTTCAGCTCAAGTTAAACCTAGAGAAATGCACTTTCGGGGTCACAACAGGGAAATTATTAGGGTTTGTCATAAGCCAGGAAGGGATTAAAATCGACCCTGATAAGGTAAAGTCTATATTAGAGTTACCTTCCCCACGCTCCGTTAAAGAAGTGAGAAGCTTGCTGGGAAGATTAAATTATATAGCTCGTTTTATCTCACAGCTCACCGAAAAATGCCGGCCATTATTCCATCTGTTGAAGAAGAACGCCACAATAGAATGGGACAATGAATGCGAAGAGGCATTCAAGAAAATCAAAGACTATCTTATAAAACCTCCGGTCTTGATAGTCCCGAAGCAAGGAAAGCCCTTATTCTTATACCTCACTATACTCCCTAAATCCATGGGATGTGTGCTGGGGCAGAAAGATGACGAGGGAAGAGAGCGTTCCATATATTATCTAAGCAAGAAGTTCACAGATGGGGAACAGAGGTACTTAGAGGTGGAGAAGACGTGTTGTGCTTTAATTTGGGTCATGCATCGACTAAGGCAATACACCCTTTACTACCATATTGAGCTGCTGACAAAGCATGATCCTTTGAAATACTTGGCAGAGAAACCAGCTTTGATAGGGAGAATCTCTAAGTGGCAAATGCTCTTATCCAAGTTTGACATTACATACATAAATCAGAACTCGATGAAAGGGCAAGCCTTAGCCGACCAATTGGCAGAACACCCTGTCAAGACAGATTCCCAAGAACTACAAGCCCAATTTCCGGATGAAAATATATTAACAGTGGAAGATATACCGATAGGAGACTTTGGGATAGAGTAGAACCCGAAATGGAAACTGTTTTTCGATGGAGCCACCAACGTATTCGGTTGTGGGGTTGGGGCAGTATTGATATCCCCAAACGGCACTCAATTCCCTGCAGCGACAAGACTTACATTTCCCTATACCAATAATATCGCAGAATATGAAGCATGCATTCTTGGCCTCAAAATGGCCTGCCAAATGGAAATCCACGAATTAGAAGTATACAGGGACTCGTCGCTCATCATACTACAGACAAGAGGGGAATACAAGACTAAAGACCCCAAACTGGTACCGTATCATCAACACTTGACAGAGCTAATCGAAGGATTTAAGGCAATCTCTTTCACATACATCCCGAGAACTCAGAATCAGTTTGCAGATGCACTAGCCACACTAGCATCTATGATCCAGATAACAGGGGGAGCCGAAGTTCAACCGACGAAAATAGACATCGAAAGTCGGCCCGCCTACTGTTTAACCATTGAAAAAGTACAAGATGACAGGCCCTGGTATCACGACATCAAGACTTTCCTCCAAGAAAGTAAATACCCTGAAATGGCTAGCAAGAATGACCAAAGAACACTCAGAAGGTTAGCAAGCCATTTCCTATTAAGTGGGTCTATACTTTACAAGAGATCATCTGATACCACCTTGTTGAGATGTGTGGACAAAAATGAAGCATGTAAACTAATGAAGGAAGTACATGAGGGAGTATGTGGACCCCATATGAATGGCTACATGTTAGCCTGAAAAATCATGAGGTTAGGATATTATTGGTTGACCATGGAATCAGATTGCATAAAATATGTCAAGCACTGTCATCTGTGTCAAGTCTACGCAAACCGGATAAATGCTCCGCCCAATGAGCTACACTTGTTATCAGCACCATGGCCTTTCTCCATGTGGGGAATCGACATAATAGGCCCGATCACTCCGACAGCATCTAACGGCCACAGATTCATACTAGTAGCGATTGATTATTTCACCAAATGGGTAGAAGCATCATCATATACCAATGTTACAAAGGGGGTAATAATCCGCTTCTTAAAAAGGGACATAATAGCCCGATATGGAGTTCCTGAGTCCATCATCACCGACAACGGTACCAATCTCAACAACAAATCGATGATAGGTTTATGTCAACAATTCCACATAAACCACAGAAATTCAACTCCCTACCGACCTCAAATGAACAGGGCAGTAGAAGCAGCTAATAAAAATATCAAGAAGATCATCGAGAAAATGACAACTTACAAAGATTGGCATGAAATGTTACCGTTTGCTCTCATGGCTTATAGGACTTCAATAAGAACATCTACGGGAGCTACCCCTTACTCATTGGTATATGGTACAGAAGCAGTGCTACCAGTTGAAGTTGAAATACCATCATTCAGAATCCTGTCGGAAACTCAGCTAACTGAATCAGATTGGGTAAGGAAAAGGCTTGATCAGCTGAATCCGATTGATGAAAGAAGGCTTACCGCACTATGTCATGGCCAGTGTTACCAACAAAGAATGGCCCAAGCATTTAACAAGAAGATGAGACCTCGATACTTCAAAGAGGGGGATCTGGTACTAAGGAAGGTTCTCCCGAATGCCCAAGACTCCAGAGGGAAATTTACCCCAAACTACGAAGGCCCTTATGTAGTGAAAAAGGTTCTGTCAGGAGGTGCTTTGATATTAACTCATATGGATGGTCCGGAATTGAGAGACCCCATTAACACAGATACTGTAAAGATGTACTATCCTTAGGCAAGGGAATTGAAATTTTGCCAATGCTTATGAAAGCCAGTGTTCGATATAAATTTCGTTGAGTCGAGTTTTCACTTTTTTGCAAGCAAAGTTAATATCCCTGAATGATCAACAATCCCAATCAGTTCCCATTACCACAAATATTCCTAAACACATTACCCACCACTTCACCAATGAAAGATAAACACTAAAATGATAATGAATCTTAATATAGTTTGCGATATAATTCTATCTACTTTTGAGCATTAGAACATAGTGCATTAGTAGAGTAACATTACCGTCAAAAGAGCCATGTGCATAAAGAAAGGAAGCACATCAAGATTTTCAACCCCGTGTCAAGAAAAGAAAAAGAGAAGTAGAAACAAACTAGCCCAAAGGTTCGGTTATTTGGTGGCTGTCCATGATAAACTGACAAGCATATTAAAATAAATAACTATCATCATATCATGAAAGGCATCACATCATTTAGCTTAGTCAGTAGAAAGCATATTCAGAAGCATAAGATGAGTCAGTCCATAGTTGGGCACTTGTCTAAACATTCCTTTTAATAAGGTAGTTAGCCCAAAAGGGGCACTTCCCTAGATCTTTTCTAAGGTCAGCCTATAAAGGCACCTTTTTGAGATATCATTTTTATCTTAGGTCAGTCAGCCCAAGATGGGCACTTTCCTAAAAAGTTGTTCTCAAGGTCAGCTCATAAGGGCACTTTTTGAGACAACTCTATCCTAGGTTAGTCAGCCCAAGATGGGCACTTTCCTAAAAATCTGTTCTCAAGGTCAGCTCATAAGGGCACTTTTTGAGACAGTTCAATCAATTTTATCATAGGTTAGTCAGCCTAAGATGGGCACTTTCCTAAAAATGTGTTCTCAAGGTCAGCTCATAAGGGCACTTTTTGAGACAGTTCAATCAATTTTATCATAGGTTAGTCAGCCCAAGATGGGCACTTTCCTAAAAATCCGTTCTCAAGTTCAGCTCATAAGGGCACTTTTTGAGACACTCTACCTTAGGTTAGTCAGCCCAAGATGGGCACTTTCCTAAAAATCCGTTCTCAAGGTCAGCTCATAAGGGCACTTTTTGAGACACTCTACCATAGGTTAGTCAGCCCAAGATGGGCACTTTCCTAAAAATCTATCTTAAGGTTAGTCAGCCCATGAGGGGGGACTTTCCTAGATTCTCCCGATTAGTCAACTCTTGAGGCACTTTTCGGAAATATTCTTCCAAACAGTTGCTAGTCTAACAAGACGCTTCTGTTGACAGGTAGCCAGCTCATAAGGGCGCTTCCTAAGTAAATTTTCTTTCCAAGGTTGCTAGTCTGATAAGACGCTTCCTATCATCATTTCTTCCACACAATGCTTGAGGTGTTTCCTATCGCTAATTAGTCAGCCCATAAAGCACTGTTTGGGGAGGGAACATTACTCTAAATTGTTAGGACCATCTTAAATCGTGGGATTATTAGCTCTTGGAGCATTTTCCTACCAAAACAAATAACCAGCCAAACCAAGGCGTTATCTATTTAAGAGGCCAAAAATGGCATCTTTCTTGTCTTTGTAGTTAAGTTTTTCAAACTTTACTGCAAAGAGGGGCAACTATAAACACCCCATTTTTGCCCTAGGAATAAATAATAATCACAAATAATCAATTCTTAATTTTTTCCATTTTTTTTCAATTCTTCTTTAATTTAGCATAAATAATAAAAATATTCAAATAAATAAAAATAAATAGGAAAACACATCAATTTTGAAAAATGATTTCAAAAATGGCAATAATAAATAGTAAATAATTTTTACAAATTTTTGAAATTTCAAAAAATACAAAAAAATAAAAAAATCGCATTGCATATATGCAATTTGCGAAATTAGAAAAATCAGGAAAATGGGCTAGCCCAGCTGGTCCGGACCACGGGCTAAGGCGCACGCAGGAGGGCTCGGTCGTAGGTTCGAATCGCGAGGGAAGTAGTTTCCGCGTTTTGAGTTTTTTTACTTATCTAGGACACGTGGCAGCATCCGATTGGCTGGAGGAAACGCACACGCTAGGCGCATGATCATCTCCTACCTCAGGTCCGAGATCGCCGACGAAGGAAAAATTCAAATTTCAGCCGTTTCGATTCGATTTTTTGCACAAATCCAACAGATCTTCAACGGAATTGAGATAAACATCATCTAATTGGAATCAAATCTCAACAAATCAAAGGATTTACACAAATCGGAGTTGGTTTATTTAACCGTCGATCTGATTTGCTTCGATCGATGGAAATCCGAGCTTATCCAGCTCGATTTCGAACGCCTATAAATAGAGGAGGAGTGGAGGAAGCAAAATCACGAATCACAATTGAGAGAAAGTGAGAAAAGAGAGCAAATCGAAGAGCATCAGAGGAAACCCAAAACCGCGAACCACCGATCGAAGCCAAGCCGCCACCAAGAGACTTCTGGGAGCAAACCACCGCCACCATTGGATTCAGCACCCTCGAGAAGCTAGGATTCGACACCTCACCCGTGACAAAAGACCGTCGGAACGCCGTGAACAAGCATCCTCTGCTGCCTTGTCCGACCGATCCAACCCGACCCGGTTCGACCCGACCCACGCACCGACCCGGATCCAGGTAAGTCAGATTTTTTTTAATTTATTTATTTACTTTATTTATTTATTTTTATTCCGATTTGATTATTATTTTGTTATTTATTATTAATTTGACTGTTATTTATTTATTTATTTATTTATGTTTTATTCATATTTCCATAAATAGGAAAATGTTAGAAATTAGATTTCTTTAGGATTTAATAATGTAGAAAAATAATAAAAAATAATAAAAATGTAGAAAAACAATATAAATATTAGAAAAATAATAATAAAACTTTAGGTTTTAAAATAGGATAGATAATAATTTAGGATAAAATTTTTAACAAAAATTATGAAAAATTAATAAAAATTATAATATAAAAAAATAACAAAACTATAAAAAAAAATCATGAAAACTCATAAAAATTATAAAAATTGGAGAAGAATAAGGAAAAATAAAAAAATTATAAAAAAATCATAAAAATCATAAAATTACAAAAAAAAAAAAATTAAATAAAAAAAATTAATAAAAATTCAAAAATTATAAAAATAGAAAAAAAATGAGTTTTATCACTTAGAAAAATCATTTTCTCAAATAAACCTAAAATTGATGTTTTCCCCAAAAATTATTTTCAAAAATCAAATTATTAAGCTTAGGTTTAGATTTTTTTAGAAAAATCCCAAAAATGTTAAAAACATAAATCGAAAGAGATTTTCAAATTAAAATTCACAAACCCACTAAATATTTTCAGAAAAAGCGAACTACGGCTTGTTTGATCCTGAATAGCAAGTACGTAGGCACCCATTTGGGTCAACCTATAAAAATGAAATAAAAAATCATTTTCTTAAAATAATCAAAAACATAATAAAAAGTAACAAAAACAAAATAAAAGACATTTCTAGATGGGAACAATGTTAGGAGACTAGGTGGTAACTGTAAGGTTTTAATAGGTTAGCCTCCGGACTTAGAAACTCTGGTTTTCCCTTTTCCTCTTTTCACAAAAATGAGAAGAGGAAATCACAACGACTAGTGGTCCAAATTAAGACTAATCTGCTCCTTTAGTCTTAATTCAATATTTCCCAACAACAGTTGGGTGGCGACTCCAAAAATCAAACGAAATTCCTAATTCAAGTCGAGGATCTACATTAGATGAGCATAGGGTCTAGTCTAGATCGGATTAGGAATGGGAATTCAAAAAAATAGACTCGACACCATGTAATTCACAACCTCCATTTAAGAACCATATTCGATTCTATCTCAACATGGAGTTTTCCATTTAAAATCATTACTTCATGATTGAACTCTTCCAACTCCCTAATATCATCACCATCAAGCAAACTAAGGATAACTTTCTTCACACATTCTAAGAATTTCTAATCCACCCATTTGTGGAAATTGCATCCTCCACCTTCTACATTAAGCAAGTCATAAACCTCTTGGCTAGATTCTTCCACATCTATAAAGTCAACATATGAGCCTCTAAACCACAATAGCCTTTCACACTACACTCACGAGGCTTAAGATATGCGAGTCATTGACTGTGTTTGAGGTCTCTTCTATATCTTCCTTTCTCTACAAATTTTAGCCACTCCTTCTAATATATCTTGACATCTTTCAAATGCTCTACATTTTTAGTTATAAAGATATAGAGAATGGGCTAATTTGGAGCTATGGTTTTGTTTTAAAAAGCTTTGTTATGAAGATGAGAAAGATGAAGAAGATGATTTGGGTACATTGGCATATATTAGGGTTTCAATCAAAGATTTTCCAATTCAACTTTTTCATGGTTGTCATGTTCGACATATAAGTCAAGTTAGGTCAATCAAGGAGGTGGGCTTTTTAATTTGAGTATTTTATGAGACTACTAAAATGGCAAGTGATTTGGAAACACGTGGCATGAGCAAAATTTAAAAAAAAAAAAAAGCAGCATCATCAAAATAGGACAAAAATATGATAGACCTAACAGATGTCCACTTTTGCAATAACAACAAAAGGTTTAGGACTAAAATAGAAAAAAAAAAGATTAAGACTAGAATAGAAAAGGTTTCAAAGGATGAGGAGTCAATATGTACTTTTTCCATATATGTATCCAAGGCCATAAATTATTTAACTTAACTCATTGGGTTAGGTGATAGGGCTTAATGAGTTTAGTAATAACTCTTGGAGCATTAGATTGGTGAGCTTGAAACATGGATTTTTATATTAGTCAATCTACCTCAAAACTTTCTAAAGGCAAGCTCACGCATTTATAAGGAAGGTTACTAACCTTGGAATTATAGCAACCTCGTTAGGAAAACCTTGAAAAGAGTATACTCCATCTCATCCGTCAATCACTAAGGTGATTTGATGGGTGTCATCAAGTCCTAGAGCTTATAAATACCCAGATATTCCTCCTCATTTCACACAATTGTAGAGATCAAAGAAACAATGTTCCACTATAAAATCTCTACTCTCAAAGATCAAATGAGCAGTTTAGGCAAAAATGATCTCAATTACTTAAGTTGTAAAGTCAAGGTTTAAAGTTTCCTTAGCTTCCTTGCTTAGTACTTGTGCATTTGAGAATCCAAGATTGTTTGTTCCACCTCCTTATCATTCCCTCACAAGTCATTCCATTACGTGTCATCTCTATATCACTTCTCTAAAGTCCATGTGTAACATAATACACATGTGATGCTCACGTGATTGCTTCAGTTGGAACCTTTTAGCTACATTTTAGTGCATTCCCATTAAAGAAAATGTAGCTTCTATAGAAACCTTGAAATTTTTCACTTGCATTAATGGTGTCTTATACTTTAAAGATCTAAAAGCTATCTTTTCACAACATATCTGTGTAAAGCAAGCATGCTTGAAGTAAGATAAATATCACAAAATCTAGTGTAGAGAAGAAAGACTACCATTATATCATTGTATATAATGTGTGGGGTATTATTAGCTAACAATGGATAAAGATGCATTATGAGTACAAATGGGTTGTCTAAAATTCTTGAAACTCCTTATTCATGGAGAATGCGACTTCGTAGCAAGTGTCGATGATTGGAGGTGTCTATACATTGACTATTTAATGAATAATGTATTACCCACAAATAACATAGATGCTTGCCTAGTAAAGCACAAAGCAAGAAAGTATATTATGCATGATAATGAACCATATAAGTTATAGTTTATTGTAAAACCCCTTAGGCATTTAGCAATCTTCAACCCCTTAAGACAAAGAACTATACTGGTTGAGACCTACCTTAGAGATGAAGGAGAACACCAAGGGGGAAGGAATTGTACTACCACCTATCAGGTATGGGGTATTACTAGCCTACTATGAAAAATGGCACGTTCAACTTCATTGGGAAGTGTGTTGAATGCTAGCAACACAATGATGTAATCTACGCTCCCTTCATTGCACTGCATAAGCCCAACTACTCCATAGCCCTTCCATACTTGGGCATTTGATTTGATTGATTCAATGCATCCAGCATCTAGAGGATGCATTTGGATTTTGGTAGGCACAAAATGTTTCACCAAATAGGTAGAGGTAATCCCATTAAAGAAAGCTATAAAATTGGTAGTGGCAAGCTTTACAAAAGAACACATCATTTGTTGCTTTAGAATCCTAAAGTGCATTATCTCATATAATGACACACCTTTCATTAACTCACATTTACAACAACTACTGGCTTCCTCTAGCATTGACCATGTGAAGTCCACACCCTACTACCCTATGAGAAATGGCTAAGTAGAAGCAATTAATACGACTCTCTTAAAAGTATTTAGTCGTGTAGTGCATGAAAACCATAAAGAATGGCATAACAAGTTTTCACTAGCATTATAAACATACAAGACATCAAAGCAATGTCCCACACAAGCAACCTCTTTCTCTTTGGTATGTGAATTTGAGGTAATAACACCCATAGAGGTTCTAGTTCCATTTGCATGATTTATCATCAAATTTGAACTAGAACTAGACACTCTACACATGTTAGATTTGGAAGCCTTAGAAAAGAGGCGAGACACTACCAAGCATAACCTTATCAACTATTGACGATGGCTCAATGTAGCTTATGATCAATTAGTCAAGGTGCAATCTTTTTAGTGAGGCGATGTTGTACTTCACATAGCATAGCATGTGCAACGAGGTATTCTAGTGTCAAAGCTCATGCCAAAGCAAGAAGTCCATTTATAATCCATGAAGTTCATGACACTGGCTACTGTAAGCATGGTTGTTAAAATCAGGAGTTAATTGTACGATTCTACGAGTTTATAATTTTATGAAGTTTTTCATAATCAAAATGGAAGAAAAATCATTTAGGTATAGACTTTTGACATAAGTATGAGGTTAGATGTACGATTCTATAAATTACCGATTTTACCATTTTTATATAATTTTATACGATTCTACCGATTCTATACTATTCAATTCTAGGTAAAATCATGATTTTGACAACCATGACAGTAAGCTTCTAAACCCAACAACCAATAAAGTTACTGCAACTATTAATTTCTTATATTAAGAAATTTCACATGTAAAAAGCAATGATATGTTTGCATTTTATTATTAATAATATATATAGCTTACATCATCAAAGCCCTTTCAATACTCTCTATTTCTCTACTTTTACTCTTTTTTCTTATTGCTACAAAGTTAAAGGTTTGTCTCCATAGTGCACAAGCATAATCAATGAGTAATCTCTCACATTGCTATCACTTGGTAAGAGCATTGTCTCCTAAACACATAATGATAAACTCAACCTACAAAATACTGACTAGGAACATGATGTTAGGACATTACACCCAAACATGAGATTAGTCTCCTTACTCGGTAAATAAAGAATGGCAATGTTTGAGAGACAAATGATAAGTGGTTATGTATTGGGAAATAACCTCTTAACCATTAGTGCTAATCCTTTGAGCCATAAAACAAGTGCTAATATCACTACTTAAGCACAATCGATCATTTTATACATTTAACATATTATTGCTAATAAATGAGAGTTTCACTCTAATGTGTGACATGATGGGCTTGATAAGTTCTATGTGATTGTAACTACCTCTCGACGCCATTATTACCAAGCAAAAGCATTACATCTTAAGTGTAGATGATTTAAGTAGCTTAAGACACAAGTGGCCTAAATGGCCTAGCTCTAAGTTGTTGATCTTGAATTTCAAAAGGTGAACTCCCTCAACACACTTAATCAACTACTTCAATTCTACTTTTAACAAAGAATTCCATAGCTTGTCCAGCACTAGCATTGTCTCCCCCAACATCTTCACCATGGTACAGGCTAGCTCTATCTATAACAAAAGGGACTCAACCCAAATATTTCTATTCATAGCTTAAAGGATCTCCAATGATTCCAATAACTGAGAAAGCACAACAAATCCTCAAAAAGATGTAGTCTCCTCAAATGCAGGAACAGTCTCTAAAGTTGCTACCTTGTCTCAATGAGAGATGATAGTAATTGATGGAGAATGGATATTAGCAAGTGCTTCATATAGCTCATCTCCATAGTTACCTTAGTGGAGTAGTGTCAACATGACTATCACCCTCACCTACCTCTATAGTTGGTTCATTAGAACCAATGGTAACTACTCTAGTTTCAAGAGATTTATTGAATTCTTCAATGTTGTCATCTTCAAAATGAACTACTAATTCCTCATAATCTACTATGTCTTGATTGCCATCCTCCTAATTTGAAATGATCACTAGGTTACTAGAAATGCTAAACCGAACCCTAGAGCTCATCTCAGCTTACATACAAAAAGGGGGGGAGTTAGATGAAGAGGAAATAGTTGAAGGAATGTATGTATACATAGTAACTACTAAATGTATGTAAAGATGTTACCACTTGAATAAGTGCACGCTTAGCCTATCTATAGTATATGCCAATGAAAGTGATGAGCATTTATTCTTAGATATTAAAAATGATCTCCCTACCTCTCCATCACTAGATAGCTTTGATTATTGATCCACCTATTTAGTAGCTACTTGGACACTGCCAATAGACTTATACTTAGATGGCAATTTAACGTAGAACGCACAGTGGTACACAACAGGTGCATGAAGCATGTCACCTATTGATTCAAAGGCATTTGCTTGAAAATCTTCCAAGCAATTTGATTAATGTGTTAACTAATAAGGGAAGTAAATGATGTGCTTAATCCCAATGCAGAATCAAGCAATATCAAACCTAACCAATAATTCACAACAAGTAATCCAAAACAAATCAAACACAACAGCAAAATAAACCCTAAACCCTTACCAAATATGACACACTAATAAGAAGATAGTCCTAGCATGGTCTTATTGATATGACGCACAACAATTCCTATGCTATCACTCGCCATAACCCAAAGATTGATAAAAGTATAAGAAGAATCAAAGTAAAGACTCTAATCTTGTATTTCTAATCTCAAAAGGTCTATCTTATGTTTGTCTTCCAAAGGTTTTTATAGTAGCCAAAATAAAAGAAAAATAAAAGCAAGGTTGAAATACAAAGAAAAATGGCTTGAAACAACATAAAGTAGTCGGCTTAAATTGTAAGCCGCCTAGGAAAATCACCAGCCCAAATTGCTATGCCGTCAACCTTTATAGATACACCGCCGGCCTTCATGGCTGGCTTTCAATCTTGCACCACAAGCTCTTCAAAGGTAAGCCGCCAGCATTCCATGGTTGCTTTGAATCATTTAGTTTACCTAGTTGTCGTCCCGAAGCATTGACAAATGTATCTGATTGAAGGTAAAACAATCATACAAAAGGAATGAAGAAACTAAATGATTCTCCTCGAGTTCCATCTGATCAAGTAGAACTCTTAATGTAAGATTCTGCAGTCCTTTAGTTCTAGCACGAGTAAGCAGTCCTATAACTGGAAAGGCTTGATTCCCATCAGTAAACTTGGAGTGACTTGAAGAAGGAAAGAATAGCTAACGTACCTTTGGGCAAATGTTCTTGAGATCACTTGATGAGAGTAATCAACAACATGAATTGAAGCTCTTAGTAATAGTGATAATGCGAGGCATTTCCTTGTTAAACCTAAATTAGCAAATACACTTATGAGAAGAATACACCATGAATCTTTGCTCCAAATAATTCTGTTGTCAAAGAGGGATTAAATGCTATATTGACATTATTATCTATATACTGCACAACAAAAAATTAAACAAATCATCAAGTTGTCGTCCTCATTTTATGGAATTGGACCTTAGATTATATTTTATATTATAATAAGCTATTTACTTTATTCCAAAATAATAAATATATAGAATAGAGTCTTAACTTCAATAATATGAATAAAAAATAGAGCCAACTTCAATGTGATAATAAGGGACTCACTAGTACTGGAAGAAATTTGATGAAGCCATTGTTGTACTCAATTCCTTCTTCAATTTATCATTGACAAAGCAATCCAACAACAACACATGCACATCTCTACCGTCATTTTGAGCTCTATTTCTCCATTGTAGCTTTGTAATTGCAAACACCAAAACAACAACAAAAACAAGGGCTTACGTGGTGTTTTGATCAAAATAAGGAAACAAATTCTAATCAATCAAAGATCGGGTGATTTACTGGAATTAGAGATTGGAGCAAAGGAGAGTGGTCTTCACTCTAACACAGTTGGTGATGCTTGCATCTTAGTTTTCAAAGCACTTTAGGGATCATTCACTAGTCATAGAAAACAAACACAAAGTTTCAACTCAATAAGTGGATCACTGAAGTAGGTTATTGGAATTGAGAACATGGATGGGATTTTTTATTTGTTAAGTAGTCATCCATGGCTTCGATAGTTCCATGGTAAGAGATGCTGATTCACGCAAAAAGAGATATAAAATGAGCGTGAATAAATACCGGCAAGTGTACTGGATCGGATCAAGTAATATAGTGAGAGAAGAGTGTCGAACCACGAAGATTGATTAAGTAATAGACCTATATCAATTTCTACTATTATTTAGGCAATGATATTTGATGAGAATTGAATGAATTATACTAAATGCTCAAAAAGAGAATTGTGTTTGAAAAATGATGAATTGATGGTGGGAAATAGAATCCACCCTAATTCTACTAATCATATTGCCTTCATGTTATAATAACTCATAGCTATATGAATTTTTACAAGAAATTAACAAAACCTTAATCCTTTATCAAGTTTTAAAGTATCATAACCCCAATTTGATTTAATAGCTCCCACTAATTTAAATCAATGGAGGATTCTAATTCACAATCATAAATTTCCCAATTATATGATTGCCTAATATCTTTAAAATAATTTCTCCTAATCCCTTAGTGAAAAATTTAATAAAAATATTGCATGAAACACTTAGTTCAATTTCTAATAAAATTCAATAACGCTACTTCCGCATGAATTATTAAATCTTACTTAGGAATTCCTGATAAAACCTAAATTTCTCTTTCGAGTCATTTACATTCCTATGCATTGATTTCAATTACAAAACACAATTCATAGCAGGACTTCTTATATGAAAATTCCGTATATCTATATGTCCTATAACATGAATACAATGATCATTTTAGTTTGAATTATGGCTTCATCATGTTTCCCACAAGGATGATTTAGAACATTATAGTATGAATTGCATAAAAACAATTGAAATAAATAGGTGCAATGGAATTCATATTGAACAACAAGAATAAACTAATAAATGGCATAAAAGAAAATAAAGTAAATGAAACAATTGCTATAATCTTCAAGAAAACTTGTAGAACTTCAATCTTCCAAAATGATTCCTCGAATTCTTCAATTGAAAGCAAACTTTAGCAAAATAACATTCCTTCTTCAAACTAAAATTTGGAATAACATGAAATGTAAAGGAATTAAAGAGAATGTAAAATCCTAAAGTTCCTAAGGGAATTCTAATGATTCAAAAGAAAAACAAAGGATGCTAAACAAAAGATGTTAAACAAAAGGATCAAAACAAAAGGATTCTAAAACAAAAGGGGATGCTTCCAAGGTTCACACAAGGGGCCTATTTATAGATCCAAAGAGGAGGAGGATAAGGTTGATCCGATGAGGAGTTGAGTCAGCAAATTAATTAAAATACGATTTTGGAGAGATTTTCGCAATGGATATCCGGGGAGTAATGAAGGCCGGCTCAAGGTCGGCTTTAAGGCTGACGGCTTTAATGCTTTTTGAGGCCGGTTTAATATAGGTCGGCTCAAGGCCGACCTAAGGCCGGCGACCTTCCGTGTAATCCTCCGCTCGCTTCTTCAATTTTGTGAAAAACTCCTCCAATTAACTTGTAATTTACTTTTGGGTCCTCAAAACCTGAATTTTCACAATAAACACCATTAAATATCATTTCTTTATATTTTCTTATAATATTGAAATAAATTTAATATAAGTCCAAAAGAAAATATAAGTATAATGTGATCTTATCAGATGCCAATACATTAAACACATTTAGCACCTCTAATGCTTGCACTTCACATTATATTGCTATGCTATGTTATTTGTTATTGTAAGTCATGGAAAGTATGTCTAATCGTACATTCATGTTGCTTAGTTTTTCTTTGTTTTGTTTACTTCTATTTTTATACTCACTTTGCTTAAAAATGAGTTGAAGGGTTAATTTTTTCTAACATTAGGTACAAATGGTGTAGCTTGGGATCCAATCTTATTTGAAAGCGCTAAGGAAGACCTTTTGAAAAATAAAGTCTTTTGTGATGCTTATGAAAGATATTGATGTGTTGCATTATATACAAAATTTGTACCTAATGTTATGTTATAAAGTGTTGTATAAAAACTGATTATAAGTATGTAGTGTACTTCATGTATATATCATGTAAATGAGTAAACTGGCTTCATTATATGATATGAGATGATCTATAGTATATGGAAACCAGTATAGGTTCAATTGTTAGTAAAGCCTTATTCATAACTTAAGTTTGACATAATGACTTATGTTTTGGGCACCTCAATTAAGTTGTATAGGTTTTAAGTTGAAAACCAGTTAAGCAAATACCATTAAAGGTAGGATTTGAAATTTTATAAGATTGTATGTTTAAATCTAATAAATAAATATATCCTCTTGGTATTCTTTGATTTTGAAAATATCTCATTACAATATTTTGTTTGTTTAACATTTTTTTCATAAGCAAATTGATAGGAATATTATTATAGTCTGATGATAGAATTTTCATGCCACTACTATGGAACACTTTCATATTAGTTAGAAGCATCAATGAGTCAAATTACTTACAAATTACTCGAGTTTGACTCAAAAACAGTGAAGTTGAGTTTGAAATTTTTTAGTTCAAAATTCATAATGTTTGTCTCAATTAACTTGCAAGCTTAATCAAGCTCAAGTCAAGTACAATTTAGTCAATTTTGAGTCAAGTTTAAACATCAATATTATTATAGTTAATACATATATATATATAAATCAAGCATAAAGCCTAATTGAGTCAAGTTGAAATTTGTAGAATGCTATTTCAAATCAAACTCATACTCAAAACTTTAAACTCAATTAAGCTTGAATCAAGTTTAAGCTTTAAAATTTTAGATTGAGCTTAAATTGTTTCATCAAGACTCGCTTGCAACACTAGTATTTGTTGTGGTGCTTGTGCTTCTTTTTGAGTAGGCAAGAGGAAAAAGATAATTATCTTTATATAGACAGTTTTGGGACTTCACAATCCTATCAACGAAACCGTTCAATTTATATCTTATCTTTTTCTTTCTTTCTTTTTAAATCATTAAGATGACAAAATTAATGCAATAAAGATTTCAATTGCCAAATGATTTGAAATGTTCCATCAATAGTACTATAAAATAACAGGTCATCATATCAGTTTGCTTGGAGCAATGGCTACATTGAACATAATTGCAATAAAGACAGATAAATAAAACATGATACTAAATTATGAATATATCTTAACAGAATATCACTGTGACATTATCTGAGAAGCTCGAACTATTCTTTACGACTTTTGTGATAATTTAAATATATATATCATTTTTCAATCACATAAGAGTAGCTTTTTTATTTATTTAAATAATTTTTTTTTCCTCGTTATCCACTTAATGTTCCTTTGATTATTGCAATCCACATGTCACATGTAACGTAGAGTCGTAATCAATTAATATAGTATTTAAAGTAAGAAAATTTGCATAGGAAAGTTGGCATATACACAATGGTCACAGAAGTTGATAACTTACCGCTCGTGAATCCCGCTATCAGACAGCTTCTACAAAAAGTTATAAACGTAGACCTAGCTGACAGGGAATTCCATTTGACAAAAAGGCAGATGCGCTCTCTGCCTCAATCACAGCCGAATCGGATGACCCAAGTTAAAGTTCAGTCAAGAAGATTGGCTTCGAAAACAAAACAAGGGCTCTTTGCTGAGCAGTCATAGTGGTTAAAGTTGGAGGTAGAAGAACCGTACGCAGTGTAGAGCACTATCAAATAAATAAATAGTAAGCTTTTGGAAGCATTCAACCCCTGAATTAGGCAAGATGTCGACAAGAAAACAAATTTGACAAAATCGCTTTTCAAGGTAGTCATAGGTGATTTCGTTCGAAATATAGCCTATAAGTCGGGAACCCTTCTGATTATAATGAATCAGAACTATAAAGATTCAATCACAATCTATGTACAAACAGGTTTTGGTGCTAGTTCTACTTGAATGAGCCAGCCAGCCAGAATAATTTTATATATATATATATATTAGCAATAGTACAGACAAGGAGGCTAATGAAGAATGAACCTCACCACCCATCGCCAATAGCTGAGATGCTTTTTGTCCACCCAAATACTTATGTTCCTCTGGGAATGCAACACCCAAAGGGGCACTTATACATTGCTTTGCAGTTGGTCAAACTCCCAGATGCTTACGATTATATTGTGAAGGAAATACAAGATTTGATAAATCCAGACATTATTCATGTTCTTTATTTTAGAGTTTAATAAACCATGCAGAAATCCAGAAAATCACAAAAATTCCAGCTTTCTACAATCTCCTATATAGTTTTAGTTACCTTCAAAAACAGCAAGGACACGTGACACCTGTTACAATAGAAAACAAGAGTACCCAAACACATGTAATCGAAATTTCTAATTCTCATTGATGGCTTTGTGCAATGTATTTGTTCTCATTATTTGTGTAGGTTAACAAGCGTACGCTACAATAAAATTTCTTTTGCTGTGACATTTATCATGTGAACTTACACAAGGATACCGTGATGGCTGCATTACCCACTATAAACAACTGCAGAAGAACAGAGTTGGGATATGATGATGTAAAAATTAGCCACAAAGTGTGGGGGGGATGGGGGGGTGGTGAGGGGTATACCATAAAGAACAATAATCACCATATTTCACCCCAATTCATCTTTCCAACACTCATCTGCCATGGGGTTCTATGAAGGAGCTTCCTCACCTCTCTCATGATCATGCTCCACATCAATGGAACGATGTAGGACAGAGTTTAACTGCTTTCTTGATCCTGCACTATCAGCAATAATATCTGCAAGCAACTTTCTAAGCATTACTTGTAAAATTCTTGTGTCGTCTCTAACAATATCATCTCTCTCATTACCATCGGAAACAGTAGAAACATCTTGAGCCAGCATGCTTGCCTGATCAATATGCAGGAAATTGTAGACTTTAACAGTGAGAAAAGTAATCAAGGAAACAAGCAAGAAATTGTTAGTCATAGCTTCTGATGTGTGTGTGTTTAACATGCAATAGGTGTGTCTGTTGTATTATGTGTGCTGTAATATATGTTACTATGTTGTAAGTGTTATGTATCAGGTTTGCTGAAGGGCTCCACATCAGGTGTATAGGGTGTAGATCAATTGTGTGTAATTTGAATTATGTGTCAGTTATTTCTAAAATAGGGGTAGTTTTATTATGTCAGTTATTTCCAGAGTGAGGGTAGTTTTATGAGAGAAAAAATAGGAAAAAACAGTTGAAGAGTAAACTGCCCATTATATGTTCTTGTATTAGAATTTTAATGAGGAAAAGATTAGTCCTATTTTCAGAAAAATTTCAAAATTACTTCGAAAGAGATCAAATAGTTCTCTCTTAAAACAAGCCCTTAATTAGATATCATAGGGTTCTCTTTATGATGAACCCTAAAAAGAGATCATTGGATTCTCTCTTAATAAGCCCGAAAATTTATTTTAAAACCAATCTTATAACATTTTGATATTAGAGCCAATAGTTATGGAAGAATTCAAGATTGTCCTACAGCAACGTGAGGCTTCCTCACCATATATGAGGAAGACCAACAGCAACTTAAAGCGTGCCAGCAACAGCTATTAGTTCAGCATGCATCTTTGTTGAAGGAAGCAACAATGCCAGGAAAGATGACAGAAGAGCCTAGTGATACCAGAAATGTCAGAGGAGCAACGAGCAGAGGAATTTGCCAAGGAGAAAGTCTGTTTCAAGGATATTATTTAACTTTGAGAATGATGCCATTGGATATCATTTATGGACAACCCCCTCCCTGGCTGATCACTTATTGCCCAGGCACTAGTAAACTGGAAGCAATCAAACAAGCAATGATCCAGTGAGAACTGATGCTAACAGACTTTAGTCGATTGTTGCTCCAAGTTCAGAATTCTATTAAGGTTATGTATGAGCAATATAAGGGTGGAATGGCGAGGACAAGATTGATTATTTTAGCCTCATGTGTTTTAAGTTCTTCCCTTCACAGAGGAGTCTAAGGACTATTATTACCAGAAAAGACGAGTGGATGGAAAAACTGGTTATGCCCAACCATATTAGATATATCTAATATTTTGAATGTGTATTGACATTCTTCAATGAAGAAAACCAGCCTGGTAAAAGATGCTGCTGTGAATCCCAACACTACCCAACATTTGTGCATGAGGTCATGCACATACTTGAGGGGGGGATAATTGTTAGTCATAGCTTCTGATGTGTGTGTGTTTAACATGCAATAGGTGTATGTCTGTTGTATTATGTGTGCCATAATATATGTTACTATGTTGTAAGTGTTATGTATCAGGTTTGCTGAAGGGCTCCACATCAGGTTTATAGGGTGTAGATTGTGTTATGTATCAGGTTTGAATAATGTGTCAGTTATTTCTAGAATAGGGGTAGTTTTATTATGTCGGTTATTTCCAGAGTGAGGATAGTTTTATGAGAGAAAAAATAGGAAAAAGAAGTTGAAGAGAACTGCCCATTATATGTTCTTGTATTAGAATTTTAATAAGGAAAAGACAAGCCCTATTTTCAGAAAAATTTCAGACTTCTGAAGAGATCAAAGGGTTCTCTCTTAAAACGAGCCCTTAATTAGATATCATAGGTTTCTCTTTATGATAAGTCCTAAAAAGAGATAATTGGGTTCTCTCTTAATGAGCCAAAAAATTTATTTTAAAACCGATCCTGTAACAGAAATATACAACCAAGAAACGAATATATGAAAATATATCTAAAAGCACATCACAGAAGATTGGTTCTTATACCGAAGCTCTATGTGTCTTTCAAAAATAATATATTTCTGATGAAAAGTACTGTACAGATACTTTTCTCTATTGTTTAAGAAGGAAATTAGGCAAGTAGTGGTCATGCTCACTAATTATTGGAAATAGTCTCACATATCTTCCAATGACCATAACATTCATGGCTGGAAAACAGGTTGGTCACGGAAAATGGCTCCCAGGAAAAAGCTGAGCAACATTACATATGCAGAAGGAATTGGATAGTGACCATAAAGAAGTTGCAATACTCTAAAAGGGTCACATGAATTCAACCCCCAGCTACATGAGGTTGTTGTTGGACAGGGACAACAGTTTCAAAAGCAGATAATTACTATCCAAAATGAGGGCAAAGGATGTTTTTAATTCTTAGGATATACAAGCGTAATTTCCAAACCATAAGGCTGCTGCTTTATATATATATATATATAAATTGTACCAAAGTTTCATTTTCCGTTTGTGGAACACTTTTTCATTATCATAATTTTTTCCATGCACTATTACCCAAAAAAATTTTATATGCACATTAAAAAAAAAAAAAAAAAAGTGGCTATGTGTGTAACAGAGGCACATAGGATAGTATGCAAGACATTTCAACAAAAATTGACATGATCCTGCCATGTATGGCTATGATTCTATCAAATAAGAAGTTAGCCTTCATAGAGTTAAGTAATTAGTTTAGGATCTAGTTTAATAAGCTAGTTTAGTTGAGTAGTTAATCCTAATTGGCTTATAAATAGACCTAGCATAGAAAAGGTTGAGTAAGGAGAAAGAAAGATTAAAAATGTAATTCTCTTAAGAGGGAGAATTGTAAGTAGGAAGTATTTTGCCCTTGGAGTTGTCACCTTGACAACTATTGTATTTTTCACCTTCCATTTTCAACAAAAATCCCTCTACTTAGCCCCAATTCTTGTTAAAGTTCATATCTTTAATGTAATTCTTACTAAAGTTCCAATCTTTTTAAAATAGCAAACCCTAGAACCTATCAATTGGCGCCATCTGTGGGTTTTTCCATTGTTGATCTGCAGCTGCAACATGACAAGCATGAAGGCATGAATTGAGGTGATTGAAAAACCTGTGCTGGAAATTGGATGAATGTGTGGCAAAGATAGAGAATCATATGTTTGCAATGCAGGACATGATGCAGAAATTTCTGCAATTGAATTGGTAGAGAAATGCTATTTGGTCGAAGTTTACTTTCTCACTAGAGAATAATGAACAAGCTGACCAGAAAGTTTCGCTGGCAAATGTCAATAGACTTGACCAGAAGACTTTGCCGGAGAATGCCAGTCAATTGGAACAGCAGACTTCACCAGAAATTTTCAAACAAGTTCAGGAAATGACTTCACCAGAGCCTTGCCATGATTGTTTAGATCAATTGCAACCGGCACACTTCTTTCTCTTACCATAGTGATCATTCTGCATATTTCAATCACGGTTGAATTCAATATCCCTCTCACAAACAATCTCCTCCTCGAGTATATGATTTCATGGCCAATTGCAATGGAGTTTCAAGTACACTTTCATGAATTTCCTTCTGTTACCGTTGCAACAAAGGATTGACCTTCTTATTGGAGACATGGTGTTAAATCAAATTCCTATACGAACGATAATTACACTGAGCCTTTAGTTTTTGGTGTAGCAAAAGATTGTGCACAGTAGCTGGGGCACAACAATGAGTGAGCAAGCCACTTGTGCTCACAGATGTGCTGGCCGCAAGCACTCATGTGACTTATGCCATATGTGCTCGCATGCCCTGCATGTGATACTTCATCCAGATGCTGACTTCTTACAACCAGAGGTCAAAGGATACACAATAGTGAGAAAAATAAAGGGAAATGCATTATTAGAGCTAGTTAAGGATGAACACCATCAGATTCCAACAATAGATGAGGGCTTGATTCATGTTGCAAATATTGGTTCAACTGCATACAAACACTTTAAGCCACGTTTGCTTTAGGGGCCTCATTTGTTTTATGGACCTTGTTTTCTTGTTAGCAGTGATATTAACATGATTTCTACAGGTTTTTTAAGTTTTGGTGCATCTGACTTGTTCCTTAGTCTGATTATGAACAATAATATGATGGACATAGTGGAGGCTAATATGAAGCTGATAGTTGGATGTCCTCAGCAACAGTTTTGTAGTGCTTGGATCATGTGGTGCTACTTGTTTTAGTTCATGAATTTGCTGATAAGTATGCCATAATGGGCACTGCTAAATCACTGGCCTAAGAGTCAACTAGTGATTGCACAGCAGATGATGTTGTGTTTGAAGCCACATGTGTGGGTTAGTTGTAGTTGTTTCTTCAGACAGTATTGATACGATCCCGCCATGTATGGCTATGTTCTATCAAACAAGAAGTTAGTTTTCATAGCGTTTAGTAGTTAGTTTAGGATCTAGTTTAATAAGCTAGTTTAGTTGAGTAGTTAGTCCTAACTGGCTTATAAATAGGCCTAGCACAGAGAAAGTTGAATAAGGAAAAAGTTAGATCAGAAATTGTAATTCTTTTAGAGAGAGAATTGTGAGTTGGGAGCATTTTGCTCTTGGAGTTGTCATTGTGACAACTATTGTATCTTTTACATTCCATATTCAATAAAATCCCTCTACTTAGCCCCAACTCTTGTTAAAGTTCATATCTTTACTGTAATTCTTACTAAAGTTCCAATCTTTGTACTATAGTGAACCTTAGATCATATCACAAATGGAGCCACCTCAAAAGGTTAAATTACCGTTATTAATATTCATCCTTTGAAAATACACCATCCTGGATTTCTTACATCAAAACTTTGAGATAGTACAGGAGTTCCAATACAAAACAGCCAAATGAAATTATGAACAGATAGGAGGAAGATTAGCAAATGATCCAATTGAGGAAAGTAAACAGAGTTGATGAACAGTAGTCCTCATCTAAAATTCTGGAGGGCTAACCAAAGCACATAATGAAGGCAAATAGACCTTTTTAGATGTCTAATTCTACTCTGCCATTTTGATAGACCAAAGCTATTAGACGAAAAGCACTGGAAGATAAGAGACTCCGTTCTAGGTTGAAATCCAAGTCCATCATCATGGGCAAGAGGGTAACAGCTAGTAGACTTATAGTATACAAAGCCAATTTGCTTTATACTGGGGAAAAAAGAGGGAAAGGAAAGTTTATTCCTTGACTTTAGAGGATCACAGCTCATAGCAAAAAGATATAGGTTTGCATATAGTGAACAAATAGATAAAATTAAATGAAGAGTACTTCTCAAAAATTTTATGATTAGGGTACAAAAAAGCAAAAGTAATCTTGAAGTCCATGCCATTCAGTAGGAAAACCATAGTTTGCTAAAGTATCTTCTCTCTCTCTCTCATCCTTTTTTTCTTTCTTTTTTTTTGGGGGGGGGCAATTACAATGTGCTCAAAGTTCTTTGACATATAGATAGTGGGCTTAAAGATTTCACCAGCTATGAACCTTAACATTAGGTGCTATTGCAACTTTCACTCAGGCAGTGATCACATTCCACAAACAGAGATGCATGTCCCCAGGGCAAAGGCTTGACTTGCTTACAAATCTCTAATTCTAGTGTACAGAAATGTGAAAACTGCAGCAATTATGCTCATACCTGAGTAGTAAAACGGGTGATTTGATCATCCGAATCCATCAACAATTTCATAGTCACAGCAGGTGAAGAAGAATCCAGAGATACTTTAGAGTTGTCTACGTTGAATGAAACATTGCACTGTTGCAGCTGCTTGTAAAGAACTTCGCACTCTTGAAGAAGCTTTTCCCAGGAAGCTTTTGAAGCTCTCTTCCTTTCTATTTCCTCTTGATAGAGTTTCTGACAACATTTCATAGAATTAGCACTATTTTCTAGACTGATCTTGTTATATATGAAAGGATTTTATTTACCAGCCATACTAGAATTTTACCCTGATTCAAAACCTAAATTCTCTAAAACTCTGACAAACATGTAAATCTAGAGCCATGTGCAGCTAAAATCTGGAAGAACTACTATCCAGATTTAATGGGGGTAATATATAAGCCAAACACCAGGCAACATCTCATATTATCTTTATGTACACGAGAAGAAGCTTCTCTAAAATATCACACCAAAATTCAGTGACGTTTGTCCGGAGGGTTGGATGACAAAATTTTCAGCAGAAAATGGGATTCCATAATAAAATTAAGATAGAATCGTGTGAGGACTGATAAGGCTTTATGTCCCAGGAATTGGCCAGAAATCACTAATCATTGCAGATCAAGTTGCATATAAAAATTCAATTTCTTCCAAAAAGGCAATATTACCTCAAATCTAGTCTTTTCTTCTAGTGATCCAGTCAGTTCCTCCTTTAATCGAGTCTGGGAGCATCTGAGAGATTTAACCTCTTTAACAAGAACTTTAACATCTGCTTTTGATCGTGCCTCTAGCTCTTCATATTGTTTCTGCAAATTGCATAACTGCTCTTTCGTGGCATCCAACTCCTGAAGAATTACACGCTTATGTTCACCTGTAGATTCTTTGGTTTGTTCAATAGTTGAGCTCTCATCCTGCAGCATCATTATCGCTCCACAGGTAAAGAATTGTAATGCAAGAAGTAGAAAGTATAAATAACAAGATCAATCACCTGTTGGGCCTTTAGTTTCAACTCCATCTCAAAAGACTTCCGACGCAATTCCTCCATATCCCACTTCATTTGAGTAAGCATTTCTCTCTCTGCCAATATTGCTTGTTCCAGGTTTTCTTTGTTCTTTACTTTAGTATTTTCAAGTTCTGCTTCCAGATCTTTGACCTGAGAAGATGGAAGCAGTGCGTCTCAGAATCCTTAACAGTATGTTTTGTGTAAATGATACAATAATCTAAGATCAAATGTGATCAGCAGGCAACATTTGCATGGGTATTACTTCATCATCATGATTGTGCTCTGTTTTTATCGTTGTATTCCTGACCTCTGTGATAATGAAACTGTTTTTTAAAGCCCAGTTACCATGTCTACAAAAATTGCTACCTCCTATTGTGGTCATGGAGGTACTTGGCTTGCAGAAAGAGTCACAAGGTGTTACTCAAGATTGTGAGTCAAGTTCTCCATGCCAGGTCAAACCAATTTATGGATTGATTTACCCCCAAAAAATTCCGCATTTGCACTCACAGAAAAAGTCAGCATTTTGGCATACCTAAATCAAAAATTGCTAGCAGCTCTAGTTTAGATATAAAGTTCAATAATCATCTTAAGGAGAATTCACATTAATCATTTGATTCTTCACCAGAAGCATTCACATGCTTTACTAAAAAAAAAAAAGATCCAAATGGCACAGTCCTCTTTGAAAGATAGTCCCATGTTACTTATCCCTGCCAATTGGAATGGCAAGTTCAAGTTAAAAAAAAAAAAAAAAAACTCACTGACACCTTTAATGCTTAGACAGTACCCCAATAGAAGGGGTAAGCATTGGAACCTCTGATGATCAGTTATGTTCTACTGTGGATTTCAGACATCACAGGGGAGGCTTCAATCATCATTTTTCAAAACCTGCACCTCAGTTACTGCATCCTATACAGAGTGTACAGCTGGTTTACTTGTGCATGTAGGGCACATCCTATCCCATCTTATCCATTCTGTAAAATATGCCTAACAAACAAAATATAAAGAACCAATAATCCCAGTCAAACTTATAAATATCATATTTTTGACCTTTCGAGCCTACAATGTCAAAAAGTCAAAACACATTAAACCTCAGAAACTTAATATTAACATCTCATCTGTAGCCTACAAATATAGGGTCTCTTACCCTGCCTACACTATACATGCTCTTCCACACCCACTAGCATCAGATATACATAATGATGTCTTCCATTCACTCAGAGATGTGATTACGATATCTCTAGAAAAACATGGGCATGAACATCTAAACTTTCACATACTAATTAATCCTCGTACATCTTTTCACAACAGGAAGCCATTATAGCAAAAGGTTGCAATAATTCAGAGGACAACCAACCTTAATAGATACTTTCAAAACACCATGCAAAATATCGATATTCTCATATCTTCTACTATGAGTTGAGAAAATATGTCTCTAGCAAGTAACAACTTCCTTCAAAAAAATTTGCTCATTTTCCGATAGTTATTTCTCAATATTGTTAACCAATATCTTGCATCCCACTCTCACTCGATTATGACTTTCTCAATTGCAAAATTCATACCCTTCAAAATTGCTGCTTTGAATAATTTCTTTCAAAGAAACCAAGATAGACTTGGTACATTATTATGAAATGTTATCATATGTAGCCTTTGCATATTATGATGCAACCTACTATATCTTTTACGAATTAATTTGATCATAAAGAAGGATTCTTTGGCATACCTTAGTTGCAAGGTAATCTTTCACTGCACTCTCCTGATTTAATCTTCCAATAAGATCTTCCATATCTGTTTTTGCTGTTACTAGTCTGCGCTGCATGGTGAAAATAACCCTATGCAATTTATGGCGTTGATCGAATGGAAGCATTATTTGTGAGTCCTCTGAAATTTTCAACTCTGCGCTCCCTAGATTATCCACTGAGCTCGAACTTTCACCTCCAGGAAAGTAAAGAGAACCATTGCCAGATAAATTTGGAATTCCTGTGTTAGACATCTCACTGCCCCTTGCAGAGCTGATGTCACTACCAACACTATCGGCTGAGAGTTTCCGCACATGACCAGTAACCTTAATGTGATCTGATTCTGAAAAAAGTTCCAGATCATTTCCAGAGAGATATGATACTTTAGATGCAATTCCATTTTGTTTGTTCCGCCCGTTAACTTCATTGACTTGGCTGTCCAAAACTTTATGTCTTGGAAAGCCTTCTAACTGTTCAAGAATTGCTTGCCCCATGAAAAGACCTTCATCTATATTAGACACCCCATACTTCACAAGTTTCTCAAGTGGATTTGTCAAATCTTCATCCAATGCTAAATCTTCCAAGCCCATCTCTGAACTATCATCTCTTCGAAATCTCGGTGTCCCAACGTCAGAAGTTTCATATGGAGTATCACTTCCATAATCTGATGTTATAGATGAACCACCAGCAAGGACCGAAAAGCTTGCATGAGGATGCACCTCAAGTGATGGCACTGCAGTATTTTCAGAACCTTCAGCTTCTGAAGTATTTTGTTTTGGATCTTCAAATGCTGAAAGTCAGCATTAGAAAGAAAGAAAGGGCTGTCAACACTAAGCTCATCAGTAGATCCCACCATCTTGAGAAAAGCTATTAATTTGTTATTGACTTACTGCATGTGGTCCATTTTGCTCCGAAAAAAAAAGGGGTTCAGAATTACAGTGAAGTAAATAAATGCATACCGGCTCTAGCAGAGGCCTCAAGTTCAAGAAATGCTGCCACTGCAAAACTTCTGGATAAGTCAATGTCAGATAGTAGTTTTGTCATCCACTCCTCCAAAGAGCATTTTCTCTGCAACAAACATGAGCCTTTTAAGAATATTAGTCATTCGCAATGTCCTTGAATCAGATCAAGTAACTTTAATTATTGCATGCTAGTGTCTAGGTTCATGGAAACTGTCCTGCTTTCCAGCATCCACTGTAGAACCAGCACTATATGATTCTTGATCCATTGATTTAACTAGTTTATGAGAGTCATGACATATCTTCTTCCTAAAAGAATCTGATGCAAGCAGAAGAGATGTAAATTCCTTGATCATGCAAATTAGCTAATAACTGATCAAAGAGAAGGTTTTAAGGCACTGGAGTACTAATTTAATCAAATGTCAATCACAACATTGCTAGTCTAATCAGCACTCTTGCACTTTATCCGATCTATTTCTTCATGATGACTGATAATTCTGATTCCTTATACCATCATGTAAGAAGATGATCATTTAAACATCTGCAGGTTGTCAGACATATGCCTGCATTCTACATTCAACAATCCCAACTCATATGAGTGAGAAAGTGTGTTACCTCATCCAACAGTACCCTGCTCTTCATCCGGAAGAGCCCCTTTGCAGGAGCTGCAGGAAGATTTTTCTTAGGAAATGCCCTTTTAAGCTGCAAAATATGCCCAAATTTATAGTGAAAATTTTAATATTGATGCTTTTACAAGGAAATATATCCTAATACTTATAAAATTGACTAGCCATCAATCGATTAAAGAAATATCTAGGGGCATATAATACAGATATAACCATGATCAACTCACCTCAGCATACAACTTTAAGAAATCATTGAATCTTCTCAAGACCATGCGAGTGGTTGTAATCCCATCAGGAGATTGCAACCCAACCTGAACCCTGTAGAACTGTCCCTTAAGAAAGTTAAGATAGAAGAACAACAAAGCTGCCTATTTTGTTGGATATTATAATAAGGTACCAAAGGGCTTTACACACATTCTTTTCATACATGGAGCAAATTCACTGAACTCTCAACTAATTGCTGCATGGGTTCAGCTTATATCCAACAAATTTACAACCATCATCAAAACGGTCTTAGGAATAGGCTGCATGAGCCAAATGATGAAAGGCAAAACAGGAGAAAAAGAGGACGGGAGAGGAGGAGGAGAAGGGGACGGTAGGTGCAGGGTGGTTGTTGTTGAATTATTCTTCTTGTTCAATAGTTAATCAAAGCAAATCTACATGAATGATCTTATTGTATAAAACAATAAAATTCAATGTTACTTAATGCAATTTATCGCACAAAAAAAAAAAGGTGCCTTGATGCATGCATATGCAATTCCATCATTGCCTTAAAATGAAGAATATGCACACCATCTCATTAAGATTCTAATAAAATGGGAGTCGCAACTATATAGCATTCCATCTTTCCTAAAGAAGAAATAAGAGCCTAGTTAATAGAGCTACAGTAACAAAAATGCAATTTTAGAATCAATATTGAGTGGAATTGGCATTTCTCCAGTGCAGTAGGCCTATGTCACTGTGCAATTAACTTGAACTACACCAACCACTGAAGAAAAAGCAAGTATTGATTTATTGCTATTAGGTTTGATCATCAAATTCAAATACTGTAATCCCATTTAATGTAGCCATACATATCAAAATTACATAATTAAAACAAAATAGTTCAACTCATCTAAATCTAGAAGAAAAACTTCAAAGCTTCCTACAATTCACTGGAAGCGGCGCTGGGTGATTAAAGAATTCAATTAATTTCATTCGATTTTACTTTCCATAATCAAGGAGTACCTAAACAAGCTCTAGTTTTCAAGTCAAAAACATGAAGAGAAGTTGGCCAGAAAATAACAGAAAAAAAGTGCAACTACAAGATACAAGTAGGTATTTCAAGTACCAGTTAGGGATGAAAGAGGCCGATAGCAATAACAGCAGCAACACTTAACAATTTGAATGTGGATAATGTTTTATAAAGCACTTGGACCAACTCACTGAGAAATACAAAACAATGCACCAAACTATCTAATTATCCCCAATCATCATAATTATCTATATCACAGTGTGAGCAATAAGTTCGAATAAATACCACAACAGGATCCGAATCCCGTGATTTCGGTAGCACAACCCATGACGGTATTGTCACGCAATAACTCCACCCGGTTCGATGATCATGCGGCCACAACGTGTCCCGTCCATTCTATAGAGAAGGTGCAAACATTACCACAAGTCAAGACAAAAATCATATTGCAATCTAAAAAGTGATCAGAAGTCAACAAAGCCAAAATTGAACTGAAATTGGTTAAAGCGTCCAAAAGATAAAGATGGTTTTAAGTAATTATACCCATTTTTTAGGAGGAGGACTCCAATCCATGCCCAAAGGCAAAGGCGAAGTCCCATCGTGTCTGTGCTTTGGTGGACTCCGTCTCTGCATTCTTATTTTCTCCCTCTCGCTCTCTCTAAAACTCCACTTTCAACAAATTTTCATAACATCACAGCAATAAACTTATATCTATATGCTTCAGTAGATAGCACGTAATTTTGGAGAATTTCAGATTGGAGGTTTATTAGAGGATTAGGGTTTCGGTGATCTGATCGTAGAAGGAAGATCGCTTCAGGTGAAAGAGAGGCTCAGTCTCCTCGGGGAAAGATTAGTCGTCTTTCTCTGGTACTGTGCGATGGCGCATGTTAGCATATGAGGGCGGTTAGGGGCTAAACAGAACCGTGAGTGACGAGTGTCGCACCCTTCTATTCATGCTTGCCTTCTGCCTGCTGCCTCGGAATGTAATGAAGAGAGAGGAGAGAGAGACGGGGGAATGCTGCGAGCTGAGTTCACAAAGGTGAGGAAAGGAAAGAACCGATCTTGACTCGCCTGATCTTTTTTTTTTTTTTTTTTACCTTTTTATGGTACCATGATTTTACCCCTTTTTCTTCAATTATTTACTATTCAGTAATCTAAATTATTTTTTTTAGTAGCATTATGTTTGCATCATTGAAATGGAAAGAAACAAAATAAATGGAAGGAAATATTATATTTTGCATCTTAACTAAATAGTGAAAATGGATAGAAAATGAAAAAAATGAGTGAAAATATTTTCACTCTCAAAGCCACTTTTTTTTTCTTTCCAAAATTTGAGAAAAATAAGTAGAAATGAGTGAAAAAATAATATAATTACAAAATCACCATTTTATAATAATGACCATTAAAATAACAATAAAGATATCTATCCTCATTTCCTTTCATTTTCTTTGTATATTACCAAATACAAAATAATAATTATATAGTTCATTCCATTTCTACTCTATTCTTTTCTACTTATTTCTATCTATTTCTACTCAATACAAATTGCCAAACACACTTTAAATGTCATATTTGATATCTGAATTTCATTCAATTTTTGCAATTAATTACTTAATTTTTTTATTTATTTTTTGCAATAACTACCTAAAGTTTAAAAGTATTAATTTATTACTTACAAATATTTTGATATCATTTATAGTTCTAAATAGGATAGTTAATTAGAAAAAACTAGCAAAGTTTAGATAATTAATTATAACAAATGGTAAAGTCCATGTAGTTATTGCAAAAATAATCAAAGTTAAGGTATCAAACTAACACTTTAAAGATCTAAGTAGCTAATTATAAAAATAAGAAAAGTTGAGATACTAAATTAGGCATTTACAATTGGAAAAAATATATTTTTAATCCTCAATGTTCCATCATTTTTCTATTTAAGTCTTACAATTTTATATTTTTCTATTCAAGTCTTTAATATTTGAAAAAGCTACACATGAATACTTTTTCTAATGTCATTAACTCTTTGTTAAAGTTTAACATGTAGTGTAATCTTACTAGTCCGAATAATCAATTTAATTAAATAGTATAATTATATATATCATTTAAGTAAGATAATTAAAAATAGCAAATTCAAAAAATTTTAAAAAACTGAAAAAATAAAAAATAGAAAAAAAAACTTGGAAATTTAAATAGACAATCATTCTAACCACCTCAAAGCTAAAGGGGTGCCTAGTAGCTGCCTATGGGGGATCAAGCAACTTATCTCAAGTTGTGTACTTTTATACATTATTATATTATTAAATCTATATAATTGTGTGGACAAAGGATATGTTGTGACATGTTATATACTAATAAAAAAACAACAACATTGTTAAAAAAAAAAAGCCACTTTTATAAACTTTTACAAAAGTTAATGACTTAAATAGGAAAATAAAAAAAAAAAAATAAAGGTTTAAAACTTAAATAGAAAAACTATTATTGGTGGAAATTCTCCTAAGTTCGTAGGCCTGCAAAAAGCTTGAATTGAAACCTATAACAAAAGCAAATGTGAGCTAAGAGGGTGCTAGAGGTTGCTACAATATGTACACTCTGAAAATCAAGTTAGTAGAGAACGAGAGAGAGTGTGTATTGAGAATGGAGAATTTCGACCAACAATACTAGAGAATTGAGAGTTTTAAATCCTCAGTATATTATAAAATCCTTGCATAGAAAGTAACATATGTTAGGTGTTAGGGAATATTTCCTTCAGGGGGGGTGGCTGGGTTGTTGTAGCAGCTAAGGCGAAAATATACCTATAACACTTTCCTCTACTCTCGTTATTGATTGGTCTATAAAGAGTGACTAATCTAATCTAGCCTCCACATACCTAAATGGGGGTTATATCGAGTGTCATGATTCAAATGCTAAACCTTTAGCTAAGAAGCTAATCTAACAATTGGCCAAGCTATTAGTTGGCCAACCTAGTGATTGGCTAACTTAGAATGTGGCATTCCAAGCACCTATAAGACATAAGCATGCTTGAGCACTGACTAATTTGACTTGGGCTTAAGCTTAACTAGTGAGGTGGATGTGCGAATGTAAAGGCAACCTAAAAAGGTGTAAGTGGCAAGTAATCAAGCAACTGTTAGGTTAATCTAGATTTGAGCAAGAGTGATGAAGGTGCTCAAGCAACTATTGAGCTAAGTTAGACTTAAGCATGAGTGGCCTAGTGCATGGTGTTTAAGGAAATTTGCCAAGCAATTAAGTTGATCAACTTAAAACTTGCTATGCCCAACTTAATTGAGTTAAGGTGATAAAATGTCTTAGGGAAGCTCTACTGAGCTTTGAGGTCAGTTAATCAAGACCTCACTCTACCCCCTTAAAATTAAGCTAGGGCAAGAATTGTGTTACATACACTTCACTGTAACTATTATGCTTCCCCTAACAATTGTCACCTATCAATTCTAACATTCTCAATTATCATTTTTATATAATTAAGCAAAATTTAATTTGCTTTCATGCATGTTATTTTATGCATTTAATGTTAGAGACATGTATTGATTAGGGATAAGGCACAACTATCTACATGTTGTTATGGTGCAATTAATCTCATCCTTCCACATTTAAATAGGAATATGTAGGTAATATGCTGCCTGCTACGTCTTTTAGAAGCCTTTTTAAATCAATTGTCATTGTGTTGGATCCTAGACAACATAAATGGGAGGTTTATCTTTTTGGAATTTCTTTTCTAAAGTTTTCAAACTTTCTCCTTCTCTAACACTCCTTTACATTCTTGAGGAATTTTTCAACTTCTTCACTCTTCACTTTTCATCTTCTTTACCCCCATGACTTTTTGGTAAGCCATGGAATCTTCTTTTTTTGTTTTGTCCAAGGCTTTCATGGAGAGATGTAGATAGCATCTTAGAGAGCAATGTAATGGTAGTTCCACTCCTCCTAAGAGGCAGTAGTTGTAATGATGCCTTTTAAGGTTATTCTTCCCTCAACAACAATAGCAAAGTAAGTTATAGATAATAGGACTATAAAGGAAGTTGAACAATGGTTAAATGAAAGTAAAGGTATCACTTCAATTAGTTCATTTGCTAAAGATGTGCACCCTAATGACAGGGAAGGTAGAACTCCAGTGTAATTGATATATATATATAAAGGGTTGATTTCTATGTATCACTAGCTAGAGCAACAAACATCTTAATCAATATGGATGTTGACAACTTAAGAAAATAATTATCACCATTCCCTAATGGATGATTTATGCACGCTACTTTCCTTGTCTAAAGGGTAGCACTCATGCAAGGGCCTTGCTTTTGTGCATATGAATGGCATTTCAAGTTTAGTTTATGAACTCCATTTTATGAGTTTGTAAAGGCCATTTTCAACAACCATTAGGTCAATTTGAGTCAACCGATATCGAACGGTATTAAGATCTTAGAGGAGTTTAAGGGCTTATGTGTGAATATCAGAGTTAAGCCAACTATATAGTTCTTTTAGCACTTCTATGCCATCAAGAAGAGCAACTGGTGGTGGCATTTCTAAGGCTAAGGTAAGGTAAAGCTACTTAATGGGTTAGACCCCTCAATCAAGAAATGGAAAGCCAAATTTTTTGTGAATGAGTGCCTAGAGTACCTAAATTTCTAAATCTACTAATCAAAGTTGATCAAAACTGGAGAAATAATATAATGTCCCAAAAATTTTGAAAAACTATACAAAAAATTAAAGAAAATAAGCGGAATAATAAATACTTCTAGGCTAGGGTAGCGAAAATGACAATTTTGCAATACTAAAAATTTTGAGAAATTTATAACAAAAAAATTTTAAACATCGCGATACATTAATGTTATTTTAATAATTTACGAATAACTAAAAACTTATGAGAAATAATAATAGGCTTTAAAATAGAAAAATGAGGAAGACATGAGATCCATTTGATAAGTATAACAAACAATGAGAAATAGATATTTAAAACAATTGGAAAGAATAATCATATGCAAAGGAGAAAGATAACGAACGTAGCATTTCAAATTATAAGAAATATATCACTAAATAAATTTAGGGAATGAAGTAGTTAAAAAATACCTGCATATAGGTATATAGACAAATGAATAAAAATATAAATAAAAATAATTGTAAGTCTTAATTTTAGTTCATTCAATTTAAATTAAAAGAATAAATTCTTCAAAACATAAATTACAAACAATATTGAGTTAGATAATGAAAATAAATCAAAATTATAGATTTAGGATTTCAAATAAATATTTATGTTTAGAATAATTAAATTAGTTTAGATATAAAGTTTTGTAATAAAATACTGAAAATATAAAATTTAAAAATAACGTCGTACATGCGTAGGATATTAAAATATAAATAATTATAATATATAATATAAATAATTATAATATATATATGAAGGTGTGAACAAGGGGTGGCAAGTTAGCACAAAAAAAAAAAAACACTATAAAAGGAAAGATGGCCCCAGAACCTCGCGGGAACAGAATAGAGACTGCGAGAGAGATGAGAGGAAAAGAGAGAAAAGAAAGGGAAAAGTGGAAAGCAAGGGGAGACAGAGAGGAAAGTAAGAAAGGGAAGGAGGAAGAGGAGAATGGATGACAACAAACCATTGAAGAGGACATCGGTAAGAACAAGAAAGGAAAGATGTGGAACATCTAGCGCAAAAAAAAAATAGGAAAGGTTGGCAAGGGAGACAAACTAGAACAGATGACAAGCTAGAGCAAGGACTGGTAAGAAGACGGAACATGGATGGTGAGGAATGAAATGGAAACAGAAGAGGAAAAGGAAATAGGGAAGAAAAGTGGAATTTTGAAAAAAAAAATCGTATCTCACACATATATGACCTCCAATTCACGATCCGAGATCACCAACTTGTTCCTAGAAGTGAGTGCAACCCATGAGATCAGTTTCATGGGAAACGGAGATATTTTTCGTATTTTGGGAATAATCATTAAAAATAATATTTAGCCTAGAAAATCAATAAAATAGGTAGAAAAATACTATATATGATGATCTAGATTATGAATAGAGTATAATGATGTACTTTCTTAAATTTTTATGTGAAAAAAAAAATTATCCGGTAAATATACCTGCAGACTACTACAAGTAGCCATGAAAACGAGATCCAAGTAAAGGGATTACATATCGGAATCACTTAATGACGATTAGGACCATGATCACCATAAACAGGTAAGTGAGAAACTCTGTAATATACTACAATATTTGTATATTGCTTGTAATATAATGTATATATGTGAAATATGTTACATTTAAATATTGTGATATTATAATATTTTTTTTTCTTTTCCTTCTCTGGTTTCGTTTTTCTCTTGTGATTTCTTTTCTTTTCTTTTCTTCTTTTCTTCCATTCCTTGTCTTCTATGTGGGCTTGTTTTCTTTCTTTTCTTTTCTTTTTCTTTTGCTTTTCTTGTCTTTTCTTTTCCTTTTCTTTTGCCACAATGCATGTATCTATGTCCAATACATATATATTTAATAATAGCTTAGAAAAAGAAAATATAAGTATAATATAAGATATATATGTATAAAATAAAAGTAAAAAAATATACATATACACAGATATATTAATTATGAACCTCGCGAATATATATGTATAATTATATACATTTACATTTATTATTATAGAGTTATTAAATTTAAATTATTTATTACTATGAAAAAAAAAATAGGAAAGAAATGATATGGAAATTAGAAGACAAGCTCACCTAATTTATTTTTATATTTTCTTGTCTTCTTTTCTTAATCAGAATCTCTTTAATTAAGTGTATTTGTATATAGATATATAAATATTTTTCTTAAACCAATAAGTTTATGTATAAAATACAAATAAAGTGTATATAGGAATTTGAAGTTAATATATGAGTATAATTTGATATAATGTATTAAATTGATTATCGATTTCACTTGGTATAATAATAATAGAAGAGTTATTTGATTAAGACAATGAATTCATGAATGCGAGTGTGGATTGTAATGATATAGATTTAACAATTGTGATTGATAATTATGTGGTATATATTGGTAGTCTAATTTTTACAATTTTTTATTTTGATAATTAAGAATATTGTAAGAGGGCACATTGGGTTGCCCCGTTGGTTCTTGAATGGAGATTATTGAACATTTGAATAACATAATGACTTGGTTATTACCGAGGAATAAGAATTGTAGATCAATCTTAGATGGCTGATTTGACGGTTGATGGAATTGGGTCATGCTATATCATTATTGATCTAGCCTCTAATGTCGATTCATTTTAAAATTTATTTCTTTATGAATTGTTGTCTCATTCGCTTGATTTTATCTATTTAGCCTAACTTACCTTACTTATCCATGATGTGTAATGCTTCATTCTTTTTATAGTGGTGAATGTAAATATAAAGTATGAATTATTTTGCTTATGGGGTTGACTTAACTTCTTTTGCTTGCCCTTGAAATTGTGTTTCTTAAATGCTTAATAGTTTATTGTCTTGAATGTGGATTGGCCTGTAGCTATATATTGTTTAATCACCCCGAACCAATTAATTAAAGGATTGGACTTAACTAAAACCAAACATGCATTATACGATACATTGCATGAAATTGAAGGGTATTACTACTACAGGGCTCACCGGAAGTAATCAGAAGATTACTATTTTGCCAAGTGTGAACTAAGTAACTAGAAGATTGTCACGCCTTGACGGTTTTAAGTCCGGTCGGTCCTTGAGGGTGTTGCTCAATGCATGAGGCACGGGAGCGCTTAGTGTATGAGAATACTTAAGCTTATAATATCAAAGTTAAAAGATAATTTAATTATCAAAGAGATAAGAATAATTGAATTGGTTGTGAGACTCGGGCATTGATGGTGGCTCTGGAATCCCTAACCCAAGGTCAAGGGGGGCGTAAACCCTAAACTTCATGTCGATTATCAAAAGATCGCGTAAGATGTTGCATTCATATGGTTGTTTATGCATAGCATATGATTTGATAACTTGATTTGAAATTGCTTGTGTGTGTGTAGCATTGAGAGTATTGCATTCTCATTCATTGAGTTATAGTGTGCTCAACCCTCCACAAACTATTTTGCAGGAAAAAATTTTTAAATGCTTGGGATGGGATAAGATGTGAAGTGTCGAAAGTTTTTGGAAGCCAAAAATGATAAAGTAAGGATTGTAAATGGTAGACTATTTAGATGAAATGTTATTTTAGGACCTTGGTGTAAAATTTGAATTTTTGAGACTTAGGGTTTTATTTCATTTTACTGGTTGGTAGGAGATTTTGACTTTCTACGATCTTGGTTGATTGTGGGGCATGAAATATATAGTTATATTCTTATTGTATGATTTTATGAAATATGAATAAATTGTTTAATTTATTACTTAAAGTCTTACGATCTCTGAATTGTAAGACGGTTATCATGTAACAGGTGCACATGTGATATGATAACTTTTAGAGGAAACTTCTAGGCCCTCTTTGGAGCATAACAAGTAAAGGTTATGCTTTAGGATGATGGTAGTGCAATTCAGCTAACCTTGGCTTGTGAATAGAATGGGGCTCCCTAGATGTAAAGGAGACCATTAGTAAATTTCTCAAGGAAGATCAAATGAGTACAACTGTTGGGTTAGAAGGTACAATTGTACCTATTTCCATGCTAAGGAAGACCAATCTAAGGGAAGTTGACCTAAACTTAACTATTGGGATGAGTAGACTCTTAAGGAACTCGTGTTCAATAACATTACTTTCTTTTTCCTTTAGTTTTACCATGTTATTCTTGTCTAACCATGTTGTTTTCATTCTTGTAGAGATGGAATAAAAAAGAATGACTTAAGTTAAACTGGTCATAAAGCAGGCCAAGAAAACATTGAAAAGGCAGGTGCCTTGAAGGGCTTGCAAAAGGAGATTATAGTAAGAGAGTTGCATCCTTCACCTATCACAAAGGTGTAGTACATGTCTAGGAGAAAGACAATGGTAAGGTAGAAGACCTGAAGCATCACTGGGAGCTCGAGTAGTATTTTAAGTAGGGGGAAGCTTAGAAGGTTGCTAGGATGCATAAGCCTATTTTGGTCTTTAGGACTTGAAGTTGAGGAGGCTCTCACCATGAACCACACTTCCTCGCCCTTTTAGGAGCTAAACCATTTGAGGACAGAGGATAATGACAAGAGGAGGGAAAAAAGATGAAGAGGACAAGAAAACAAACTAATGAAAGGTAGAGGGAGCGAAAGAGAATTATGCCCTCTACCTTTGCCTTTGCAGATGCATTTGCATGGGGGGGGTAGAGGTTTGTCTTAAATTAGGATGTTTGCGTAGGTGATGAAGCATCATTGCATGACCAAGGTCATGCTATAAAGCTATTATCTAAGGCGATGTTGTTGAAGGATGACAAGAAAGGAAAAATTACTATCCTAAGCTTAGAGAAGGAGAAGGTGCACCAAAAGATGTAGCATTATTTTTATGGCATAAGTATGTTGTTATTTGTAGTTTGTGGTTTTTCATGTTATAATGCCTTAGGCCAAAAGTAGTTAATAACCAAGCTAATAAACATTTATAGGCCTTTTTTAACCACTTGGTCTAAAAGTTTCTAATTAATATTAATATATTATTTACTACTATACTTTATATGCCATTACATAGAATCTCTCATAATCTACTATACTTAGGCAAAAAATAGTTAATAAACAAGCCAATAAACATTTATGACCCCTTTTTCAACCACTTAGTCCAAAAGTTTTTAACTAGTGTTAATATATTATTCACTACTATACTTTATATACCATTACTCATCATCTCTCATAATCTTCTAGGGACTCCATTCACGTAAGGTATACATCTAGCCCCTTGAACATACGAGGTATCACAATCTCCTCCCCTTAAGCATACAATATTTTCATTGCGAGGCCTTACAATTAGGCATAGATTTCTCCCCTTTTCGGTTGTCCTCAAATAAAACACCTCTTAGTAGGAGATTGACTTTGATACCATTTGTAATGCCCCGAACCAAAAGTAATAAATAACTAAGTCAACGAACACTTATGTGCCCTTTTTCAACCACTTGGTTTCAAAGTTTCTAATTGGTATTGACATATTATTCACTATTTTAACTTATATATCACTACTCAACATCTCTCATAGTCCATGTGGGACTCTCTATTCATATGGGGTATACATCTAACCAGCCTTAAACAAAAGGTGTATAACACATGTAGAGTATTATCTAATATGTTTTTATTCCTTTATTGATGCTCGCTATTATAAAGAAAATAAGTGCCCTTTGAAAGGAGGAGGGTAAATAGGTATAATGGTTGTGCATTTAACTAGAGGGCACACTTGAGCTCAATGACTTATGCGTTGATCTATATAATGCTATTGTACATAAGGCAAAGAAGATAAAGGTAGAGATGAAGGCTATTGTAGAAGTTACTTAGACTGAGAGCTCCAAGGCTATCGCTATGCCTGGGAAGGTAGTAAAGAGAGTTAGGCTTGATGTCGACTTGTCAAGGGATGAGCTATAGCAACTCAATGATATAAACTTGATGCTCAAAACCTATGTCAAACCTAGAACCTAGCGATCATAATTGAAATCGAAATTTCCATGAATCGTCTTGAACAAGTTGTAATTCGTAACTAGACCCTAACCACACCTATTGATTGAAACCTAAGCTATCAATGATTTTTCCAAGCGTTTGTGTTGAAGAAAACCGTGGAGTTCTTTCTCAAAGAACAAGAGAGAGCTTTTCCATGAAAAGATATGTTTTCAATAATATGAATAATTCTCTTTTTGTTTCTACTTATTGTCGTGATATATAATGTTATCACATGACAAAAGAATATCTTAAGTTTCCAAACATAGCTAAACCAGCTTTCCTTCCTAATGACCGAAATCTTTTAACTAAATATACTAAAACACAAACCAAACAAATAAAACAAATCATAACACATAAAACTGAGTGCTTCTCCCTTTTCGGTTCGAGTTTCCTATTTTTCAAACTAATTTATTCTAAGACTTTTATATCCTTGCATCCCTCCATGGAAACATGAATCAAGTTGATAAATGTTGGTTCTCCTTCAGTGTAACTTGGTTCCTTTGCTTGTAGGTCCATGACTAATCCTTGTAAAGCTTCGTTCATTCGCTTAACTCTAGCTCAGGTCATTGGGCTCCAATACCTTACAATAGATCTTGGGATTTTGGTTCCTTCCTCTTAGATGCTAGTTGATCCTCATAATTCCCTCTTTCCTTAAAAAGATTCATCCTTGAATCACCTACATCATAAAGAGTAAGATCAGAAACATTAAAATTTACGCTTACATTACCATAGTGATTTGGTAAGTCAATCTTGTAAGTGTTGTCATTGATACGCTCCACTACTTGGAAAGGTCCATCTCCTTCGGGATGCAATTTAGATTTCCGCTGCTCTGCAAATCTTTCCTTTCTCAAATACACCTAAACCCAATCTCCTGGATGAAACACGGTCTTGATACGTCCCTTATTAGCCTAACGAGCATAGTGCTTGTTTTTCTTCTCAATGTTAGTTTGAACCTGAGTATGTAATTCCCTAACAAATTCTGCCTTTTTCTTTTCATCAAGATCAACAAACTCATTAGTGGGTAAAGGCAAAATACCTAATGAGGTCAAGGGATTAAAGCCATACACAACCTCAAATGGAGAATATGATGTAGTGGAATGTACTGTCCTATTATATGCAAATTCTACATGAGGCAAACATGTCTCCCATTGTTTCAAATTCTTATGAAGCACAACATGCAATAATGTTGAGAGTGTCCTATTGACTACTTCTATCTGACCATCAGTTTGAGGATGTGCAACAGTGGAAAAAAATAACTTAGTGCCTAGCCTATTCCACAAGGTTCACCAAAAATGGCTCAAAACTTTTACATTCCTATCGCTCACAATGGATTTAGGCAAACTATGTAACCATACAATCTCTCTAAAGAACAAGTCAGCAATATGTCGTGCATCATTAGTTTTAGAACAAGCAATGAAATGAGCTATCTTACCAAACCTATCAATAACAACAAATATGCTATCTTTGCCACTTTGAGATTGTGGTAACCCTAATATGAAATCCATAAAGATGTCAGTCTAAGGCTGGTTAAGCATAGGCAATGGAAGATATTCCCCATGGAGCATCTGATGAGAGCCATGATGGGAGCCAAGTTAGAAGATGGAATGTGGATCCTCTTGAAGTACCACCTGGACTGATCACAAGAACTCGAGCGAAACGATTAAAGGAAGTACTTAATGGGTTGATAAAGCATGTCTATGAAGTCGGAAAAGATTGGAGCAATCATGAAATTGGAAAGGATTGGAATAACCATGGGAATGCCCTTACTCTTGTACAAGTCATAACGGATACGGGTTGAAGAGGGCATGTCTTTACAAGGCACGACCGTGTAGGAGTCTGGAGGTTACACAGAATCATACACGGTCGTATACACGATTCAAAGGCACGGCCGTATATGGTGTCAAGAATTTCCACAAAAAGATACACGACTAGAAGTACACGGTCGTGTATGTTGTCAAGATTTCCAGAGAAAGATACACGACTAGAAGTACACGGTCGTGTACATTGTCAAGATTTCCACAGAAAGATATACGACAAGAAGTACACGGTCGTGTACATCTCCAACGCCAGTCGTGTACTTCTCCAACGCTGGCTCCAAGGCCGCCGGCCTTCATTCCTACGCTGCCGGCCTTCATGTCTTGTTTTGTTATTTTTACGCAACTTATTGAAGTGATGTCGTTTTGGGGCTTTATTGTTATGAATTGTAAACCTTACTATAAAACTCCTAGGGTTTAGAACAGCTAGAAGATAGAACATACAACATTAAAAGTTTCAAAAACACTTTTGAGAGAATTCCTCTCTTGGTTCTTTAAAGAACTAATCTAGAACTTATCGGATTTTTCTTCCGTGGCGTTCATCCCGACTTATCAATCGGTCTTTCATCCCGATTGTGGCGTCTTCATATTATACCAAGGTTCTTGTCTCGCTTATAGATAACGGGTCGCGGTTTCCACTTGAGTGTGTTTGGCATCTTAGGTAGCGAATTCCGAACGTATTGGTATTGGGTTTTGTCACACGTTGGCGTGGTTCGTATCAGTTAGGAATCCGAGCAAACCAATTTCGTATCAGTTTGGTATCAGAGCCTAGGTTTGTTAAAACATCAGTCCGGTTTGAGGAAGGTAACATCAAAACCCTAACTCCAATTGTTCATATCAATTGTTCGTATTCAATTTCATAGTGTTAATTGTCTATTGAAAGTGTAATACCTACTATTCAATTTTGTTACAAAAAAAAAGGAAGAATCACGACAAAAAAAAAAAGGAACGTGATCAAGAGCAACAAACAAAGGCAAAAAAAAAAAAAATCGGAAAGAAAAAAGAGGAAATTTTCGAGCCCTAGAGTTGTTTTGAATTCTAAGGAAGGGATTTGGTGTAGTTTGGGTTAGTTCCGAGAGAATTGAGGAGAGGAATTGGTGAGTTGATATCATCATTGCTTGTAAGAATACACGAGTGACTGTGTAATATCATCCTTTGAGCGAAACACGTAAGGGAGTGTATCGTAAGGCTTAATTATATATATTTGTGTTAGTACTAATCTTTTCTGTAGGAACTATGTCGAGGCAACATTCTCCTGAAGGTGAGAGGGGAAGGTTTGATGCTAGGTTAGTGATTGAGGCGTTGAGGGGTGAGATGAAGAGAATGTTTCAAGAGGGCATGGAACAAATTCATGAGACAGTGGAACAAAAACTAGAGCAATCTAAAAACGTCTTCCAATGGCGTAAGAGGGAGAGTTGTTCTAGGAGAGTACAAAGGAGTGGAGATGAAATGTCTGATGATGAATTTGATGAACCTTCTGTCGGGAGTTATAGAGGTTATAGTGGTAGGAATAGAGGAACTAGGGATTGGGAAGATAGAGGAGATAGGAATAGAGAGGATAATCAACTGAGTAGTATAAAGATGAAGATTCCTCCTTTCCAAGGGAAGAATGATCCCGAGGCGTACTTAGAGTGGGAGAAGAAGGTAGAGATGGTGTTTGATTGTCACAACTATAGTGGGAGAAAGAAAGTGAAACTTGCTGCCATTGAATTTTCGGATTATGCCATAGTGTGGTGGGATCAACTAATGTTGAATCGAAGAAGGAATGGTGAACCACCTATTGAGTCATGGGAAGAGATGAAGAGGGTGATGAAGAAGCGGTTTGTGCCTGCGTATTACTATCGTGAATTACACAACAAATTGCTAACTCTTAGGCAGGGAAGCCAAAGTGTGGATGAGTATTTCAAGGAGATGGAAGTTACTATGATTAGGGCGAATGTAGAGGAGGATAGAGAGGCTACCATGGCTAGGTTTCTCACTGGATTGAATAGAGAAATTCAAAATGTCGTGGAATTGCAGCATTATGTAGAATTAGAAGATATGGTTCATATGGCTATAAAGGTTGAGAACCAACACAGGAGGAAAGGTAGTAGTACTGCACGGTTTCAGCAGGGTGCTGGTTCATCCACCTGGAAGACTAGCCAATGGAAGAAGGAAGAAAAGTCTTTACCCATCAAACCAAAAGGAGAGTAGAGGCAAGCGGGTTCTACTCCTGGCAACCAAGGTAAACCTGATTCTTCTACTCCTAGAAATCGTGACATTAGATGTTTTAAATGCCAAGGTAGAGGCCATATTACTAGTCAATGTCCGAATAGGTGTATTATGATTCTGCGTGATGATGGTGAGTATGAGATTGAGGGGGATAGTGAAGAGGATGATATGCCTCCATTAGAGGACGCTAGTGATGATGAGGAGCCTGCAATAGGGAGGTTAGTGGCAGTAGTGAAGAGAGCTTTGAATGTGCAGGTGAAGGAAGAAGAGGAGGTGCAACGAGAGAATATCTTTCATACTAGATGTTATCTATGTGATCATATTTGCAGTTTGATCATTGATGGAGGAAGTTGCACTAATGTGGTGAGTAATTTTATTGTTGAGAGGTTGGGACTCAAGACTACTAAACACCCTAGTTCATATAAATTGCAGTGGTTGAATGATAGTGGTGAGACTAAGGTGAGTAAGCAAGCCTTGATTGCTTTTCTCATTGGTAAGTATGAGGATAAGGTGTTATGCGATGTAGTGCCAATGCAAGCGTGTCATGTGTTGTTGGGGAGGCCATGGCAATTTGATAGGAAGGTTGTTCATGATGGCTTTTCTAACAAGTATATGCTTGTTCACCAAGGGAAAAGCTTTAATCTTAAACCTTTAACACCTAAATAGGTGTATGAGGATCAGTTGCAGCTACAACAGTCTTTTGCAAAATATAAGGTGAGTGAAAAATAGAGGGAGAGTGAGGGAGCAAAAGACAACGAGAAAGAAAAGGAACATAAAAGTCGATATCAAAAGGAAAAAGAGAGGAAGGCTGGAAAGAGTGTGAGAGACCAAGTTGAAGGGGGATCAACTTTGGTAGTGAGTGAAAAGGAGAGTGCAGCCTTGCAAAAGGAGAGTTGTGTGGCAAGAGCGAGTGTAGTGAGGAGAGCGTTAGTGATGAAGCAACCTATGTTGTTGCTGGTTTTTAAGGAAACTTGTTTGAATACTAACAAACTATTTAACTCTTTGCCTAGTATGGTTGTGTCTATTGTGCAGGACTTTGAAGATGTCTTCCTTGAGGAGATTCTAAAAGGATTACCACCTATTCGTGGTATTGAGCACCAGATTGACCTAGTACCTGGAGCATCGATTCCAAACAAACCGGCTTATAGGAGCAATCCAGAGGAGACAAAGGAACTCCAAAGGCAGGTCGATGAATTAATGGAGAAGGGGTACGTGAGAGAAAGCATGAGTCCATGTGCAATGCCTGTGATTTTGGTGCCTAAGAAGGATGGGTCATGGAGAATGTGTGTTGACCGCCGCGCCATCAACAACATCACGGTAAAGTATCCTCATCCCATTCCTCGCTTAGATGACATGTTAGATGAGTTACATGGGTCTAGTGTCTTTTCCAAAATTGATCTGAAAAGCGGATATCACCAAATTAGAATGAAAGAAGGTGATGAATGGAAAACCGTATTTAAGACAAAATATGGATTGTATGAGTGGTTAGTAATGCCTTTCGATTTAAATAACGCACTAGTACTTTTATGAGACTTATGAACCATGCTTTGAGGACTTTTATTGGAAAATTTGTGGTTGTCTATTTTGATGATATCCTCATTTACATCAAGAGTTTGGAGGACCATATATCTCACTTGAGGGATGTTTTAGAAGTGCTTCGAAAGGAGCAATTATATGCTAACCTCAAGAAGTGCACTTTTTGCACAGACAAACTTGTGTTTCTTGGTTTTGTTGTTAGTGCACAAGGGATACAGGTTGATGAAGAAAAGATTCGTGCGATCCAAGAATGGCCTAGTCCAACTAATGTAGGTAATGTGCGAAGTTTCCATGGACTAGCGAGCTTTTACAGGAGGTTTGTGAAGGATTTCAGTACCATTGCAGAACCACTTACTGAGGTAATTAAGAAGAACGTAGGGTTCAGATGGGGAAAGCAACAAGAGAAGGCCTTTCAGACGCTTAAAAATAAGCTAACTCAGGCGCCATTACTTGCTTTACCTAATTTCTCTAAAACGTTTGAAATTGAGTGTGATGCTTCAGGATTAGGTATTGGAGCAGTGCTCATGCAAGAGAGAAGACCAATTGCATTCTTTAGCGAGAAGCTAAGTGGGGCAACCTTGAACTACCCTACTTATGACAAGGAGTTATATGCCTTGGTTCGAGCACTGGAGACTTGGCAACACTATCTTTGGCCAAAAGAGTTCGTGATCCACACTGACCATGAATCCTTGAAGTACTTGAAGGGACAACACAAGCTAAACAAAAGGCATGCTCGTTGGGTGGAGTTCATCGAAACATTTCCCTATGTCATCCACTACAAGTAAGGTAAAGAGAATGTCGTTGCTGATGCACTTTTTAGAAGGTATGCTCTTATCTCTACTCTTAGTTCTAGACTGCTTGGTTTTGAGCACATTAAGGAATTGTATGCTACTGATTGAGATTTTTGTGAGGTGTATGTGCATTGTGAGAAGAGTGGTCATGGTAAGTTTTATAAACATGAAGGATTCTTGTTTAGGGAGAGTAGACTATGCATTCCAATTTGTTCTTTAAGAGAATTACTAGTGAGGGAGTCTCATGGAGGAGGTTTAATGGGACATTTTGGAGTAGCCAAAACCTTAGGGGTATTGCAGGAACACTTCTATTGGCCTCACATGAAACGAGATGTTGAAAGGATTTGTGAGCGATGTGTCATGTGTAAGCAAGCAAAATCTAGAGTCCAACCTCAAGGGCTTTATACCCCACTTCCCATTCCTCATGAGCCTTGGGTAGATATTTCCATGGATTTTGTGTTAGGATTACCCAGGTCTAGACATGGTCGAGATTCTATTTTTGTAGTTGTGGATAGATTCTCTAAAATGGCACATTTCATTCCTTGTCACAAAACAGATGATGCTTGCAATATTGCTAATTTGTTCTTTAGGGAAGTTGTGAGATTACATGGTATGCCTAGAACAATCGTATCGGATACAGATGCTAAGTTCTTGTGCTACTTTTGGAAGACATTGTAGGCTAAGCTAGGAATTAAGTTATTGTTTGCTACTACTTGTCATCCACAGACTGATGGTCAAACTGAGGTAGTAAATCGAACTTTATCTACTTTGTTGAGGGCTGTCATTAAAAAGAACATTAAAAGTTGGGAGGATTGTTTGCCACATGTTGAATTTGCTTATAATCGCACAATGCATTTTGCTACTAAGTTTACTCCTTTTGAAATTGTGTATGGTTTTAATCCACTAACTCCTTTGGATTTATCACCTCTGCCTATTTCTGAGTATGTTAATATAGATGGCAAGAAGAAAGTAGAATTTGTTAAACAGATCCATGAGAAGGCAAGGCTAAACATTGAGCGAAGAACAGAGCAGTATGTGAAACAAGCCAACAAGGGTCGTCGACAAGCTGTCTTTGAACCTGGTGACTGGGTTTAGGTTCACATGTGTAAAGAGCGGTTTCCTGTGCAGCGTCGATCTAAACTACTTCCTAGAGGCGATGGACCATTTCAAATTCTTGAGCGCATCAATGATAATGCATACAAGATAGATTTACCTGGTGAGTATCAAGTAAGTGCTACATTTAATGTTACTGATTTGAGTCCTTTTGATGCAGGCAATGATTTGAGGACAAATCCTTTTCAAGAGGAGGGGAATGATGAGAGCCATGATGGGAGCCAAGCCAGAAGATGGAATGTGGATCCTCTTGAAGTACCACCTGACCGAACACAAGAACTCGAGCGAAACGATTAAAGGAAGCACTTAACGGGTTGATAAAGGATGTCCATGAAGTCGGAAAAGATTGGAGCAATCATGAAGTTGGAAAGGATTGGAACAACCATGGGAATGCCCTTGCTCTTGTACAAGTCATAACGGATACGGGTTGAAGAGGGCGTGTCTTTACAAGGCACGGCCGTGTAGGAGTCTGGAGGTTACACAGAATCATACACGGTTCAAAGGCACGGCCGTGTATGGTGTCAAGAATTTCCACAGAAAGATACACGACTAGAAGTACACGGTCGTGTATGTTGTCAAGATTTCCACAGAAAGATACACGACTAGAAGTACACGGTCGTGTACATTGTCAAGATTTCCACAGAAAGATACACGACAAGAAGTACACGGTCGTGTACATCTCCAACGCCGGTCGTGTACTTCTCCAATGCTGGCTCCAAGGCCGCCGGCCTTCATTCCCACGCTACTAGCCTTCATGTCTTGTTTTGTTATTTTTACGTAACTTATTGAAGTGATGTCGTTTTGGGGCTTTATTGTTACGAATTGTAAACCCTACTATAAAACTCCTAGGGTTTAGAACAACTAGAAGATAGAACATACAACATTAAAAGTTTCAAAAACACTTTTGAGAGAATTCCTCTCTTGGTTCTTTAAAGAATTAATCTAGAACTTATCGGATTTTTCTTCCGTGGCGTTCATCCCAACTTATCAATCGGTCTTTCATCCCGATTGTGGCGTCTTCATATTATACCAAGGTTCTTGTCTCGCTTATAGACAACGGGTTGCGGTTTCCACTTGAGTGTGTTTGGCATCTTAGGTAGCGAATTCCGAACGTATTGGTATTGGGTTTCGTCACACGTTGGCGTGGTTCGTATCAATTAGGAATCCGAGCAAACCAATTTCGTATCAGCAACACTCTGGACTTAACCTTTCTACATGCAATGCACTTATCACACACATTTTGTACATCATGTTTCATCTTAGGCCAATAAAAATGTTCATGCAAAATGTCCAAAGTTTTCCTAACACCAAAGTGTCCCATTAAACCACCACCATGTGTCTCCCTCACCAATAGTTCATGTATGGAACTTTTAGCACACATAACCTATCTTTCTTAAATAAATACCCATCATGCCTATAAAAGTCCGCATATCCAGATTTAGAACAAGCGGCCCAAATTTGACCAAAATCAGCATCATTCTCATACAAGTTTTTCATACATTCAAATCCAAGCAGTTTAGTATGTAAAGAAGTCAAAAGAGAGTACCTTTGAGATAGTGCATTGGTTACCACGTTTTCCTTCCCTTGCTTGTACTTAATCACGTATGGAAAGGTCTCGATGAACTCCAACCACTTGGCGTGTCTCTTATTCAACTTACCTTGAGTTTTCAAGTACTTTAAACTCTCATAATCTGAATGAATGATGAACTCCTTAGGCCATAATTAGTGTTGCTACGTTTGCAATGTCCTTACTAACGCATACAATTCCTTGTCATACACTAGGTAATTTAAACCAGCACCATTGAGTTTTTCACTAAAGTATGCGATTGGCTTGGAATCCTACATTAATACACCACTAAAACCTTTCCCGGAAGCATCACATTCAATCTCAAATACTTTCTCAAAATTAGGCAATACTAATCAATGTGCGTTAGTTAACTTACCTTTTAGAGTTTAGAACGCTTGCTCATGCACTTTAGTTCACTTGAAGTCAGCATTCTTCTTAATAAGGTTAATGAAAGGAGCAGCTATGGAATTGAAGTCCTTCACAAATCTTCTATAAAAACTTGCTAAGCCATGGAAGCTCCTGACCTCATTGGCATTCTTCGGTGTTGGCTACTCTCGGATTGCCTTTACCTTCTCCTTATCCATTGCTATCCCATTTGCACCTACAATAAAGCCAAGAAAAACCACAATTTTCATACAAAAGGTGCACTTCTTTAAATTAGCATACAACTGGTTTTCCTTTAACACATTAAACACACACTGTAGATGCTGAACATGATCATCTAATGTCCTATTGTAAATTAGAATGTCATCAAAGTAGACAACAACAAATTTTCCAATAAAATGATGCATAACATGATTCATTAGTCTCATAAAAGTGTTAGGTGTGTTTGTTAACCCAAAAGGCATTACCATCCATTCATATAACCATGTTTAGTTTTAAAAGCAGTTTTCCATTCATCCCCTTCTTTCATACGAATTTGGTAATAGCCATTCTTTAAATCAATTTTGGAAAATAAACAAGCACCATGCAATTCATCAAGCATATCATCTAATCTAGGAATAGGATGTCTGTACTTAGCAGTTATCTTGTTGATTACTCGGTAGTCGACACACATTCACCATGTCCCATCCTTCTTAGGAACCAAGATGACAGGAACTGAACATGGATTGAGGCTTTCCCTTACAAATCCTTTCTTCATCAAATCATCAACCTACCTCTAAATTTCCTTTGCTTCTTCAAGATTAGTTCTATAAGCTGGTCGGTTAGGAATAGATGCACCTGGCAAGAAATCAATTTGATGCTCGATACCTCGTAGTAGAGGTAGGCCCTATGGTATTTCTCTAGGAAATAAGTCTTCATATTCTTGCAAAAGAGACACCACCATACTAGGCAACGAAGAGTTAATGTCAGTATTAGCAAGATAAACATCCTTGTACATAAGTACAAGTAGTTGTTTCCTTGCTAACATTACACTCTTTACCTCACTTTTTTTTAGCAATTTTCTCTCCTCTCAGTGTTTCAACTCTTTTCCCTCATGGCTCACCAGTGTCTATTTCTCACTCTTTTCTTTCTTCTTACCCTTCTTTCGCACACTCATGTGTTTTTCTCTGAATTCTTTGGCAATCCTCACTTAGTCCTTGCAAGCTTCCCATGGTTTTTGTGGAGTTAAAACCACATTCCTTTTGTTTAGAACAAAAGAATATTGGTTCTTGTACCAATTGTACATCACCTTCCTATCAAACTGCCATAGTCGACCCAGTAATAGGTGACTAGCCTGCATGGGAACTACATCACACATCACCTCATCATGATAACTCCCTATGGAGAAAGCAATAAGAACCTGCCTAGTCACCTTCAGTTCCCTACACTCATTCAACCATTGCAACCAATATGGATTAAGATGTTTCACAGCCTTCAACCGCATCTTATCAACTAACAAGGTGTTAGTAACGTTAGTGCAACTATCACTATCAATGATTAAGCTACATACCTCGTTCTGCACGTGACACCGAGTATGAAAGATGTGTTCACATTGAACCCTTTCACCATCATCCTGCGGTTGAGCACTGAGGACTCGTCTTGTAACATATAGCTTGCCACTCATAGGTCCCTCCAAGTCGACATCATCATACTCCGCTAAGGGTGATGTATCATCCTCCTCAGAACTAATACTCTCTACATCTCCATTATCGTAAATGATCATCGCCCTTTGATTTGGACACTAAGACGCAATATGTCTAAATCCCTGACACCTGAAACATTTAATATCACGAGTTCTTGAAGATGGTTTAGTGTCGCTTTTACCTTTAAAAGCAGCAACTAGGCTCTTAGTCTTCACATCCTCTTTAGGCTTTAAATCTATAGGATTCTTCTTCCAATTGGACTTCCATAAAGAGTTGGAAGTCGCCCCAGACTTTGGATTGCTTTTATACTTCAGTTGTCTCTCTACTTTAATCGCCCTATGCAATAACTCCTCCATATCCAAGTAATGATGCAAATCCGCTACGTCAGCAATCTCCCTATTCAACCCATTAATGAACCTAGCCATTGTAGCCTCATCATCCTCCTCTACTTTGGCTCTAATAATGGCTTTTCCATTTCTTTATAATAGTCCTCCACACTCTTGGACCCCTGTGTCAACCCCTAAAACTTTATGAGCAAATCCCTATGATAATAAATAGGGATAAATTGCTTCTACATAATGGTCTTTATCTCATCCCAAGTACTAACATGTCTCTCTCCACACCTACGTCTATTATGTACTAACTGATCCCACCATATACTAGCATAATCTGAAAATTCAACTGCAGCCAATTTAACCTTTTTCTCCTCAACATAATTGTGGCACTCAAATATATGATCTACCTTTCCCTCCTACTCTAAGTATAACTTCGGATCATTCTTTCCTTGAAACGAGGGTATTTTCATTTTAATACTTCCTAGGTTACTGTCTCGCCTCTAAGTGTTCCCTCTCCCCCTCATATAATTATACTCTCATGAACCCATTTTTTCACCTTCTTCTATCCTAACTCCTCCCCTCAAGGGTCTACTCACACCTTGCTTGACAATAGTACTGCTAGATGGTTCTCTACTCCAGTCCATCTTATCCATCTTGTCATGGATTTGTTCTAACTCACCAGTCAAAATTCTCTTCATCTCCCTCATCAATGAAATAAACATCAATCGATTTTCCCCTCCTCCATGCTCACCTCTAGTTTGACTTTGTCCTGACATATTTCTATAGTCAAGAAAAGAGATTAGTAACACAAATATATATCTCACAATTCACTTGTGTGTTGCTCACAGTAGTAATGTCCTCACAATTCACTCTTGTTTAGCTCACAGTAATAATGTTCTTACAATCCGCTCTTATAATTCTTTCATATGAACTCGTATCGAGAAACTTCCTTAATGCAAACCACTAAGCACATCTATTGATTAACTATTGGTTCCAAGTCATAGCAAGCAATGATACAATTACGAATTAATTGATACGATAAGACACTACAAAAAAAAAAAAATCAGAAACACAAGCTAAGAGATATCTACAACATAAATTAGGAAAGTAGAATATTGCACCGAGATGTAATGGAAGACAATGTAATTTGGTTACAATATGGAAAAGGTAAGATAGTGTTGAAGGTAAGAATTGGAAAGTGTATTTGTATCACTTGATTATGTGATTTCAAGCATGAAGTTTTTTTTTTTTTTATCTTGTAATCGGCAATTGAATATTCCACGGCTGAATTCAATTTTTTTTATATGACTTTCCAAGAACAAGGAACAAGAATTAAAGATTAGATTTCGATTTGCTAAGATAACAAATTGTTGTTGTCAATCACCTAATAGACTTTCTATGATCGAATTAGAAACTTTTTTATACAAATTTCTAGGGTATGAATAAAAAACTATGGAATGAATGAACAAACAATTAACAAAGGATAGATGTTACTTGATTCAAGAAGCTGAAGCTCTGATACCAAATGATGCGTAAAACCCTAGGTATGTCAAACCTAGAACCTGACGATCGTAATTGAAATCAAAATTCCCATGAATCGTCTTTGTCGAGTCTAATTTTAAAATTTTATATTATCTCCCTAATTTGATTCATATTAGATCATATGCTCATCTAATATAAATCATCGACTTGAATTAGGAAGTTTTTATTTATTTGAAGTCACCACCTAACTGGAGTTGGAAAAAATTATGAAATTAAAATTAATTGAGCGGATTAATTCTAATCTAAACAATTAGTCGATGAAATCTTCTCTTTTTAATCTTATGAAAGAAAAAGAAGAAGAAAGAAAAACCAGAAATTCCCGACTTAAGGGCTAGCCTATTAAAATCTTAAAGTTACCTTATCTTTATGAAATCTGAATTATGTTATGATATCCTTTTTAGCATAAAAGAAAAATATTAGAAAAAAATGATATAAGGATTATACTAATAATGATTAATATATATATTTTTATTCTTTTTAGAGTTGTCATATAAGGGTGCCTACGTACCCGCTATTCAGGATCAAACAGGTTATAGTTCGCTTTTTATAAAACTTTAGTGGATTAGTTAATTTTAATTATGAAAACATGTTGGGTTTATGTTTATTATCATTTTAATTTTTTTTTTCAAAAAATTCTAAGTCTAAGCTTTATTATTATTTTTTTCTTAAAAACTAAAACCTCTAATTAAAAAAAACTTAATTATATATATTTATTTTTTTGAAAAGAAGTTTTCTAAGTGATAAAAATATTCATCATTTTTATTAATTAATTTTTAATTTTTATTATTAATCTAACTTTGATTAATTTTTATTACTTATAATAGACATATATTAAAACTCTAAACCTAATTCTAATTAAAAAAACATTATTTTATTTTTTTCATTTCATTTTTTATTTTTATAATTGTAAATGAATAAATGAATAAATAAATAAATATAATAATAAAAAGAAGGAAGGATTTGGCTAACCTGGATATAAGTCGGGTTGGCTTGGGTTCGTGGGTTGGAACGGGTCACGTATACAGCGGTAGGAGCTCTTCGACGGCGGCTTTTTGGCGGCCTTTTTGGTCTATTGATGGGTGCTTCTAAGCTTTTTGAAAGTGGGGATGCCAATGGTAATGGTGGTTTTCGTCGAAAACCACCCTAATGCAGCGGTTTGAATGTCATCGACAAAGGTTTAAGAGGGAGAGAGAGACTCCGATGAGGGTTTTTTTTGGTGTTCTTCTACTTTTTTTTCGTCTTTTTGATTGCTTCTAGAACCTCCTCTCGTTGAGTCCTATTTATAGACCCCCAAAATCGAGCTTGATAAGCTCAGATCTCTTTCGTCATTGAGACCAATCCTCATCCGTTTTTTTTTTTATTTTAATTCGTGTTAATCTTTGATTTTTGTTAAGATTGATGTTAATTTAATGGTGTTTATCTTATTTTAGTTAAAAATCTACTGGATTTGTGCAAAAAATCAAATAAAAATGGTCGGATTCCATTTCTCCCGAGTCGATGCTAATCTCGGACGGAGGTAGGAGACAAGCACACGCTAGGCGCGTATGCTCATGTCGTTTAATTGCGTGTTGCTACGTGGTAGCTAGAAGGAAAAAAAATTGCAAAACGACATGAAGTGCCTCCCCCAAGTTTCAAACCGTGACCTGACAACCCCCCCCAGGTGCACAAGGCCAACGATCGGACCAATTGGGCTAACCCATTTCTCGTATGGTAATTTTTATTAATTTTATATTATTTTGAAATTCTAAAATTTTATAAAAATTCCTTAATGTCTTTTATTGTTATTTCTACCTTTATTTTCCAAAATTGGTGTATTATTCCTATTTATTTTATTTTTTGTCATTATTTTTCCTCCATTTCTAAAAAATAGAAGAAAAATTGAAAAAAAAAACATTAATTAAGATTACGATACTTCTTCAAATGACTTGCGAGGAGGATACAGATTCTTTATTGCATTTGATCTGTCAGATTTGATGACAAATTTTTTGAGGCCCAAAAAGATGATAGGAATCAAAATTCTACAAGACCTATCATTAGGGCAAGAACCAAAGGATTTCAAATCTTGGTGATGAAGGTCCTTTTTGAACAACTCGACCCTAGAATTATTTGTTTACTAGCATCTTTTCTATTACTCTTGTATTGTGTATTCCAACAGGCACAATTATCAAGTTTCAGAAGGCGATGGATAAACTCACTAAGACTCAGCTTATAGGTTATTCATGGATTGACCTAAACTGTCAATGAGCTGAACCGACGAATCCTATTGAAGAGCTAGCTTGTTAAAGATTATTTTTGTACTTGTAATTTATTTTGAACTATTTATTTTGTAAGCTTTTGGGACATTTTATTTGGTTGTAATTTTGGGGATTTAGGACTGGCCACCCTTAAGTGGAAAAGTTGTAATTTTTTAGTCATTTAACCCTAAAGGGAGCAAGTATAAATATTTGCTTAAGTAGGGTTTAGAAGGAAGAGAATACACTTTACCCTTACTGCAAATTTTTGTGAGAGATTAGGGTTTGTCATAAGATTTCATAGGACTCTTATCAATTTCAATCCAATTGGAATTGTGGCGAGTTTGCAACCTAGTGAATTGTGAGTAATATCAATTCCCTAAGTTGATTTTCTTTTCATAACTAGTGTGTCATATCTAGTGTTGATTAGGGTGGTTCTTGTTCTGATTTTTGGCGTCAAGTAAAGGTCCAATTCCATTCATATATTGTTATCAATTTGATTGGATTTGTATCTTGATATTGCCTTATATTTATCTTTCATTATTTGCGTGGAGTTCCTTTGTTGAAGAGGAGTTCACGGTAATTTTGTGTGTTAGTGATTAGGATCTCATTGGATATTGTGTTAAGTACTTGATTCATTTGAGCAACATCATCATTTTGGTATTAATCTTCATTCATTTAGCAAATTGGATCACAATCAATTTTAGGGTTCACATCTAATTGGAGGAGGATTGATCTGGTTTTTAGCTTTGCTTGTGGAGTTGTTAAGTATTGTTTAATTGCATGTTCTTTCACTTGGTTTTAGGCACATCATCTTTTGGTATCATAGCTCACATACTTGGAGATTTAATCTTGATCACATCCTTGTTGCGAAATTGGTTTATAAGAATTGAAGATTTACGCAATTGGAGGACTAGTTGTATTGCCATTACGTAATTGGTCTATCAATTGAATTTTGTGTGCTTAGACTTGGTTTTAAGCACATCATCTTTTGGTATCAGAGCTTGAGGTTGTGAGAAGGGATTATTTGATTTTGATTTCAAAAATTTTAGGGTTCTTGAGCTTGCATCTTGATTCCAAAATTGAAAGTGAAAATTGAATTGTTTGATGTTGTTACTTGAAGTGGCGTAATTATCTTGCTTGGGAAGTTGAATCTGCTGCTTGTTGAAGCGCGTTTTGAGGTCTTGTTGAAGCTCCATTTGGTTGATAATTTCGTGTAAAAAGAAGAAGAGTAGTAGCATATCTTGTGATTCAAAATTCATAATTTGAAGTTACCTCAATTGTGACAAAGTGGAGGTGTATTTTGCTTGGATTGATTCGGACATAAAGGGGGCTTAGTGTGCATTTTTAGAATTAAGTGTGTGGATTTAAGGAAGTTATTTGAATTTCAAAACACACATTAAATGATAGAAGTAATTGTGTGTTCATTTAAATTTGAAAGTGGCTCCTTACCATTTGTGGAATATTGCAATTAGTGAACTCATTTTGAATTTGAATTTGAATTTGAATTTGAAGCTACCTTTTGTTGTAAATTGTGGTTTGATAACTTGTATAGAAGTGGAGAAGTGCACTGTGAGTTGAAGGGTTGTGTGTGTGGTGTTGTGTTTTGTAAATTTAGTGAAGGGTGTGTGTGTATTTAGCATTGTATTGTGTGTGTTGTTTAAAGAAGTGTTGTTAGTGGCGTGAGTAGTGGTGGAAAGTTTTTTACCGTGAGCAAGGGAAGTGTGTGCGGCAATGTGAAGTTGTATATTTGTGTGTGTGTTGAGGTGCTGCATATTGTGAATTTAAGTAGTGTGAAACCAAGGCAAGAAAAGGAAAGTTAAATAGTAGAATTTGAATTCAAACAAGCAATCAAAGTGTGAAAGTAATTGAACCCATTACTTAAACACTTGTTGGTTGAATTTAATTTCTTAACTACTTGGAAGTATTTATTTGTGCTTCAATTATTTTACTTGACTTTACTTGAAGTGATAATAAGTATTTCTTGTATTGGTTGTGTGTGCACCGTGGGTGTGTGAGGGTGTGTTGTTGTGGTGCATGTAGTGAAGTGTGATGTTAATTTGTTGAAGTTAGTTAGCAACCATGTCAAATGATGTGTATACTTCCACTACTTTGGTACATCAAGTATTGACTTCCTCTCCAACCATTCATGATGGACAAAGAGAAAATTTGTTCCATACTTCTTATAGGGTACAAGGAAACTTGTACGTAATTATTGTTGATGGTGGTAGTTGTACTAATGTTGTAGCTGCATCATTAATATCGAAGTTGAAACTTGTAACTACCCCACATCCTAAGCCTTATACATTATATTGGTTAAATGATCAGGAGAGTCTTTGTGTGACCTAAAGGGCTAGGGTACCATTCAATATAGGGGATAAGTACTATGATGAAATTGAATGTGATATTCTACCTATGTGTACATCTTATATATTGCTTGGCAGGCCATGGTTGTATGATAGGATGGTATTATATTATGGGCATAGAAATACTTATATGTTCCAACAGGATGGTAAACATATGGTATTGAACCCTATGTCGCCATTAGAGGTCCAGAAGATGCAAAGACAGATAAGACAACCATCAAAGATTCCTAAGGATCATAGCCACATGATCAAACCTTCAAAGGACCAAATTGTGCAAAGGCAAATATGCCAACCTTCAGAGGTTCCTGAGGCTCCTAGTTACACGAGCCAACTTATAGAGGACAACACTTGTCAGACACAGATGTGCCAACCTTCAGAGGATTTTGAGGGGTAAAGTCAGATGAGCCAACCACTAGAGGACCAAACTATTCAAAGGCAATTGTGTTCATCTTTAGAGGATCTAGAGGCTCATGAGCAATTGAGCAAACCATTGGAGGATCTAGAGGTTCAGAATCAGATGAACCCATCACCGGAGGACCAGACTATTTAGAGACAGTTGTGTCCACCTTCACAGGTTTCAGAGGGCTATGAGCAATTGAGCAAACCATTAGAGGGCTACGGGGGTAAAAAACATATAGGTAAATTAGGAAAGGAAGCCACAATATTAGTGGAACGGGTTGAAACAGGAGAGGCCTTAATGGATAATGGACCATTACATGTGTTGTAGATGAGATATATCCTAGAAATGGAGGAGAGAAAACAATTACCCCCTGTAGTATTTTAGATATTGGGATTTTGTAGTGATACTTCTTCAAATGACTTGCTAGGAGGATACAGAGTCTTTACTGCATTTGATCTGTCAGATTTGAGGACAAATCTTTTTAAGGCCCGAAGAGATGATAGGAATCAAAATTCCACAAGACCTATCATTAGGGCAAGAACCAAAGGATTTCAAATCTTGGCGATGAGGGTCCTTTTTGAACAACTTGACCCTGGAATTATTTGTTTACTAACCTCTTTTCTATTACTCTTGTATTGTGTATTCCAATAGGCACAATTATCAAGCTTTACAAGGTGATGGATAAACTCACTAAGACTCAACTTGTGGGTTAGTCATGGACCGACCTAAACCGTTAATGAGCTAAACCGACAAATCCTACTGAAGAGCTAGCTTATTGAAGATTATTTTTGTACTTGTAATTTATTTTTGAACTATTTATTTTGTAAGCTTTTGGGACATTTTATTTGGTTGTAATTTTGGGGATTTAGGACTGGCCACCCTTAAGTGGCATAGTTGTAATTTTCTAGTCATTTTAACCCTAAAGGGAGCAAGTATAAATACTTGCTTAAGTAGGGTTTAGAGGGGGGAGAATACACTTTACCATTACTGCAAATTTTTGTGAGAGATTAGGGTTTGTCCTAAGATTTCATAGGACTCTTATCAATTTCAATCCAATTGGAATTGTGGCGAGTTTGCAACCTAGTAAATTGTGAGAAATATCAATTCCCTAAGTTGATTTCCTTTTCATAACTAGTGTGTTATATCTAGTGTTGATTAGGGTGGTTCTTGTTCTGATTTTTGGTATCAAGTAAAGGTCCAATTCCATTCATATATTGCTATCAATTTGATTGGATTTGTATCTTGATATTGCCTTATATTTATCTTTCATTATTTGAGTGGAGTTCCTTTGTCGAAGAGGAGTTCATGGTCATTTTGTGTGTTAGTGATTGGGATCTCATTGGATATTGTGTTAAGTACTTGATTCATTTAAGCAACATCATCATTTTGGTATTAATCTTCATTCATTTTGCCAATTGGATCACAATCAATTTTAGGGTTCACGTCTAATTGGAGGAGGATTGATCCAGTTTTTAGCTTTGCTTGTGGAGTTGTTAAGTATTGTTTGATTGCATGTCCTCTCATTTGGTTTTAGGCACATCATCTTTTGGTATCATAGTTTATCATACTTTGAGATTCAATCTTGATCACATCCTTGTTGTGAAATTGGTTTATAAGAATTGAAGATTTACACAGTTAGAGGGCTAGTTGTATTGCCATCGTGTAATCGGTCTATCAATTGGATTTTGTGTGCTTAGACTTGGTTTCAAGCACATCATCTAGGTTCACCAAAGTAGTTTAGGATTGAAGAAGTGATTAGTTTATGCAAAGAAGGGATACAACTAAATTTGAAGAGCTTTTTAATCTTGAAATTGATCAAACCTATCATAGATATCTAAGAGTAAGAAGGTTGGTAGATTTGTAGGCAAGAAACATGAATGTGAATGACAAAAATGACAATGGGATGAATGGAGGGGTAGATTTAAATTGATAAGGATTAAATGGAGGAAATAGACTTGAGTGGTAGAAATGGCCACCATGGAAATGCATATAATATAGATGGAATAAATGGATAGGGGTACAGTGGATATAATGGGATAAATGGAAATAATGGTAATGAAAATGGCATGTAAAGAGTTTTATGGGAGTATATCATCCTAATCACCGAAGGATTTGCACTTGTTGTAACTTAGCCAACTATACAAGCCAACAATTTTGAGCTGAAACCTACTTAATCCGAATGGTGCAAATGAATAATTTTGGAGGAAATGCATTGGAAGATCCGAATAAACACCTTCAGAGCTTTCTTTAATTGTGTGCTAGTTTGAAAAGTAATTGTATTTCAAAGGATGCAATTTAGTTAAGGTTTTCCATTCTCTTTAAGAGACGAAGTTAGAAGTTGGTTATTTTCATTGTCACCAAATTTCGTTATGAATTGGAAGTAGTTAGCCTAGAAAGTTTGTTTAGATTTGTATACATTTTTTTTTCCTCCGTCTAGATTAAAAAAATAAAACAAAAGTTAGTTCTACGAAATAATAAAAATGATGAAAAATTATAAACAAATAATATATAAAAAGGACTAAATAAAAATGAAATGAAAATTTATAATAAAAGAGTGATAAAGTAACAAATTAAATAAAAATAAAAAAAATGAAAAATATTTTTTTAATGAAAAAAAAAAGGTCTCTAAATTAAACATGAGCACTTCAATTAATAGAAAATCAACCTAGAAATTCAATTGAAATGTTAATTAATTGCAATAAAAAAACTAAGAAAATGGCCAGCCCAACTGGTCCATGTGTTGCCCTTGTGCGTGCATAAGAAGGCATCAATCACGAGTTTGGGCCCTATAGTCGGAGGCACTTTATACCCTTTTTTTTTTCTCCATTTTTTCCCCTAATAGCTACCATGTGGCAATGTGTGATTGACTAGGAGAAATCATGTGCCTCATACACGATTGTCTCCTTCCTCAGATAGGTGCCCGAACAGTGCATGGAAAGGAAGAGTAGAGGTAGATTGGAGCAAATCTATGTAGTTTCTCAATATAATTCTATCAAGTTCCAAATCAAAATGAGGATTAATGTCATTCTTTAATAGAAAAAAAAACAAATTAAATCAAAAGATAAAATTAAGGTTTTTAATGGCATATCATAAATCCGATCTGCATCTATTCAAAGCTTATCAAAATCACTTGAGTATGCATATAAATAGATTGAAACATCTTGAGTTCAAGGAGGATCAAATTCATGTTTTAGACACCTCGGAGCTTCCACCGTCAACTTTCTCTCTCTAGAATACTTGCCACAGCTCCACCTTTTTTCTAGGATTTCTCACACAACACATAATCTCAAAGTAAACTAATGGCATCTCAACATTTCTAGAAGTCCATAGAGTCATAAAAGCTTAAGCTTTTTGTTCGATTTCATCTTAATAGAGTGGATCACTACCTTAGTTGTCTCTTGGAACACTACCTTAGTTGTCTTTCCTTGTAAAACCATCACCACCATTGTACTTTACACCCTCAAAAACCTTAGGTCCGATACACCTACGCACCTCAACAACCATCAGAAGCGCACAACAAAAGCAATGGAAAATTCTAGTCTTTTTCCATTTACAACTTCTGTTCCAACATCCTGTGAAGCCGACCTGCTATCCGACCCATGCCCGTGAAGCCGACCATCACGCGACTTAACCTAAGACCCAACCTGATGTACTTGATTAGTGGATTATTAGTATTTATTTTCATCTCTAGTTTATTTGTTATTTTTATGTCCTTAGTTTATGGTTAGTTTAGAAAAAAAAATTAATTAAAATGTTAAGTTTAGAAGAAATAATAATAATAATAATAATAATAATAATAATAATAATAATAATATAATGTAATATAAAGTTTAATATTTGAGTACCCATCAGGTTGTCATGGTGTATATCATCGCTTAATGGTGAATGATAAAATAATAATAAACTATAAAAATAAAATTAAATAAAAGTCTTAGGTATAAAAATATAAAAATCTTTAGTATAAAAATATAAAAATGAAATTAAATAAAAATCTTTAGATTAAGAATGAAAAATATAAAAATATATGAAATAATAAAAATCTTTAGCATAATAATAATGCATAATTAAATAAAAACCATTAGTATAAGAATAAAAATATATGATAAAAATCTTTAGTATAAGTTAGCATTTTAGAAATGAAATATATAAAAATAAAAAATATAGAAAAAAAAATTAATATGATAAGTAAAAATCTTTAGTATAATTAAAATTTTGGGAACATAATATATATATATATATATATATATATATATATATATAATCTAGAAATAAAATAAAACATAATAAAGTTTCTTTTTAGTATAAATTTTTTTAATTAAACTTTTAGGAATAGAATATAATAAGATTAAGAATAAAAGACAAAAATATAATAAAGATGGAAATTTTTTTTTAATCAAAATCTAATATTCTAGGATTTTATCACATAGAGTTTTTTTTTCTCCAAAAAAATAAAAATCTAATATGATGATTTCAAAACTTAGGTTATTCTTAGGTTTTCTTTAATAAAATCATCACATAACAACCTAGGTTACTTAAATATTTTCTTAATAAAATTAATATAATTAAATAACGTAAACCCAACATTTTTCATTAAATAAAATTAATCAACAAATTGAGATTTTATAAAAGAAAAGAAAACTATGGATGGTTTGGTCCTAGTTAGTGAGTACATAGATGCCTTTAGGGCAACCATAACAAAATAAAAATTTAGGTTTTCTAATTAAATAAAATAAAAACTTTAGAAAAATTAAATAAAATAAAAAATTTAAAAAAAATTAAGCAAGATAGAAAATTTAGGTTATTAATATAAACAGAATGAAAACTTTAGGAAAAATAAACATAATAAAAACCCTAGGAAAATTAGCAGCATAATAATAATAATAATAATAACAATAATAATAATAATAAAACTTTGAACTTTGAGCATTCTTTAGAAAAATAAAAACTTTAGAAAATTGTCATAATTAAATTCAAAGTTTAAGTTTTCTTAGCATAAATTCATAAATCTTATAAAATATATGAAAAACATAAAAAAAATAATGATAATAATAAAAAGCATAATATAATAAATAATAGCAAATACATGAAAAATACATATGAGAATATAAAGGCTTTTTAGTAAAAAATTTTGAAAATTTTATATGGTAACCATTTATGTTTTAATAGGTTAGTCTTTGAATTCAACTTTTTAATAGAAAAATTTATAGACTAGTAGCTAATTAAGGTTAATCTACCTAAGTAATTGTCGAGTCTAATTTTTGCATTCCCATTCCTAATCCGATTTAGACTAGACCCTATGCTCATCTAATGTAGATCCTCGACTTGAGTTAGGAATTTCATTTGATTTTTGGAGTCGCCACCCAACTGCTGTTGGGAAATATTGAATTAAGAATAAAGGAGCGGATTAGTCTTAATTTAGACCACTAGTCGTCGTTATTTCCCCTTCTCGTTTTTTGAAAAGAGGAAAAAGGAAAACCAAAGTTTCTAAGTCCGGAGGCTAACCTATTAAAACCTTACGGTTACCACCTAATCTCTTAAAATTGTTCCTATTTAGAAATGTGTTTTATTGTGTTTCTGTTACTTTTTATTATGTTTTTGAATTATTTCAAGAAAATGATTTTTTATTTCATTTTATGGGTTGACCCGAATGGGTGCCTACGTATCTGCTATCCAGAATCAAACAAGTCGTAGTTCGCTTTTCTGAAAACTTTAAGTTTGTTTGTGAATTTTAATTTTGAAATCTCTTTTGATTTATGTTTTTACCATTTTTGGGATTTTTCTGAAAAATCTAAGCCTAAGCTTTAATCTGATTTTGAAAATGATTTTTAGGGAAAAACATCAATTTTGGATTTATTTGAGAAAATGGTTTTTCTAAGTGCTAAAACTCAAATTTTTTTTTTTATGATTTTTATGATTTTTTTATGATTTTTATGGTTTTTATTATTCTTCTACAATTTTTTATAATTTTTCTAATTTTTCATGATTTTTATTGTTTTTTATTATTTTTTATGATTTTTATTGATTTTTATAATTTTTATGAATTTTTGTTAAAGATTTTATCCTAAACTATTATCTATCCTATTTTGAAATCTAAAGTTCTATTATTATTTTTTCTAATATTTATATCATTTTTCTACATTTTTTATTATAATTTTTTTTTATTATTATTTATTTATTTTTTACTATTTTCACATTATTAAATCTTTAAAAAAATCTAATTTCCACCATTTTCCTATTTATTGAAAATAAAATACAAACCAATAAATAACTAAATAACAAATAATAAATCAATTCGAAATAAATAAATAAACAAAATAAATTAATTAATTAAAAAAAATCCGGAAAAATCCGACTTACCTGGATCCGGGTCGGTGCGCGGGTCGGGTCGGATCGGTCAGACACGACGGCGGAGGATGCTCGTTCACGGCATTCCGGCGGTCTTTTGTCACGGGTGAGGTGTCGAATCCTAGCTTCTCGAGGGTGTTGAATCCAATGATGGCGGTGGTTTGCTCCCAGATCGTCTCCTGGTGGTGGTTCGGCTCCGGTCGGCAATCGCGATTTTGGGTCTCCTCCGATTTGCACTCTTTTCTCACTTTCTCTCAATTCTAATCTGTGTGTTGGCTTCCCCCCCTCGATTCCTATTTATAGGCACTTGAAACCGAGCTAGATAAGCTCGGATTTCCTCCGCTCGAAGCTAATCGGATTTTCGGTTAAAAAAACCAACTCCGATTTATGTAAATCCTTTGATCTGTTGCGATTTGATTCCAATTAGATAATGTTTATCTTATTTCTATTGAAGATCTATTGGATTTGTGCAAAAAATCGAATCGAAACGGCCGAAATTCAAATTTTCTCTTCCGCTGGCGATCTCGGGCCTGAGGTAGAAGACGATCACACGCTCGGCGCGTGCGTTCCCTCCAGCCAATCAAAGGTTGCCATGTGTCCTGGATAAGTAAGAAAAACAAAACGCGGAAACTGCCTTCCCCGCGATCCGAACCAGCTGGGCTAGCCCACTTTCCTGATTTTTCTAATTTCGTAAATTGCATATATGCAATGCAATTTTTTTATTTTTTTTGTATTTTTTGAAATTTCAAAAATTTGTAAAAATGATTTATTATTTATTATTGCCATTTCTGAAATCATTTTTCAAAATTGATGTTTTTTCCTATTTATTTTTATTTTTTAATATTTTTATTATTTTTGCTAAATTAAAGAAAAATAGGAAAAAATTGGAAAAAATTAAAAATTGATTATTATTCATTCCTAGGGCAAAAATAGGGTGTTTACAGCTGCCCCTCTTTGTAGTAAAGTTTGAAAAACTTAACTACAAAGACAAGAAAGACACCATTTTTTGCCTCTTAAATAGATAACGCCTTGGTTTGGCTGGTTACCTGGAAAAACTTTTGGTAGGAAAATGCTCCAAGAGCTAACAATCCCACAATTTAAAATGGTCCTAATGATTTAGAGTAATGTTCCCTCCCCAAAAAGTGCTTTATGGGCTGACTAATTGGCGATAGGAAACACCTCAAGCATTATGTGGAAGAAATGATGATAGGAAGCGTCTTATTAGACTAGCAACCTTGGAAAGAAAATTTACTTAGGAAGCGCCCTTATGAGCTGGCTACCTGTCAACAGAAGCGTCTTGTTAGACTAGCAACTGTTTGGAAGAATATTTCCGAAAAGTGCCCCATGAGCTGACTAATCGGGAGAGTCTAGGAAAGTGCCCCTCATGGGCTAACTAACCTTAAGATAAATTTTTAGGAAAGTACCCATCTTGGGCTGACTAACCTATGATAGATTTTTAGGAAAGTGCCCATCTTAGGCTGACTAACCTATGATAGAGTTGTCTCAAAAAGTGCCCTTATGAGCTGACCTTGAGAACAACTTTTTAGGAAAGTGCCCATATTGGGCTGACTAACCTATGATAAATTTGATTGAACTGTCTCAAAAAGTGCCCTTGTGAGCTGACCTTGAGAACAGATTTTTAGGAAAGTGCCCATCTTGGGCTGACTAACCTAGGATAGAGTTGTCTCAAAAAGTGCCCTTATGAGCTGACCTTGAGAACAACTTTTTAGGAAAGTGCCCATATTGGGTTGACTAACCTATGATAAAATTGATTGAACTGTCTCAAAAAGTGCCCTTATGAGTTGACCTTGAGAACAGATTTTTAGGAAAGTGCCCATCTTGGGCTGACTAACCTAGGATAGAATTGATTGAACTGTCTCAAAAAGTGCCCTTATGAGCTGACCTTGAGAACAGATTTTTAGGAAAGTGCCCATCTTGGGCTGACTAACCTAGGATAGAATTGACTAAACTGTCTCAAAAAGTACCCTTATGAGCTGACCTTGAGAACAGATTTTTAGGAAAGTGCCCATCTTGGGCTGACTAACCTAGGATAGAATTGATATCTCAAAAAGGTGCCCCTTATGGGCTAACCTTAAGAGATCTAGGGAAGTGCCCCTTTTTTGGGCTGACTACCCTATTAAAGGGAATGTTTAGACAAGTGCCCAACTATGGGCTGACTCATCTTATGCTTCTGAATATGTTTTCTACGGACTAAGCTAAATGATGTGATGCTTTTCATGATAGTTATTATTATTATTTATTTTAATATGCTTGCCAGTTTATCATGGATAGCCACCAAACAAACGAACCTTCGAGTTGGTTTGCTTCTGCTTCATTTCTTCTCATCTTGACATGGGGTTGAAAATTTTGATGTGCTCCCTTTCTTTGTGCACCTGGCTCTTTTGACGGTAATGTTATCCTACTCATGCATTCAGTTCTAATGCTCAAAAGTAGATAGAATTATATCACAAACTATATTAAGATTCATTATCATTTTAGTGTTTATCTTTCATTGGTGAAGTGGTGGGTAATGTGTTTAGGAATATTTGTTGTGATGAGAACTGATTGGGATTGTTGATCATTCAGGGATATTAACTTTGCTTGAAAAAAGTGAAAACTCGACTCAACGAAATTTATATCGAACACTGGCTTTCATAAACATTGGCAAAATTTCAATTCCCTTGCCTAAGGATAGTACATCTTTACAGCATCTGTGTTAATGGGGTCTCTTAATTCCGGACTATCCATTTGAGTTAGTATCAAAGCACCTCCTGACAAAACCTTTTTCACCACATAAGGGCCTTCATAGTTTGGGGTAAATTTCCCTCTGGAGTCTTGGGCATTCGGGAGAACCTTCTTTAGTACCAGATCCCCCTCTTTGAAGTATCAAGGCCTCATCTTCTTGTTAAACGCTCGAGCCGTTCTTTGTCGGTAACACTGGCCATTACATAGTGTGGTAAGCCTTCTTTCATCAATCAGATTCAGCTGATCAAGCCTCTTCTTTACCCAGTCTGATTCGGTTAATTGATTTTCTGACAAGATTCTGAATGATGGTATCTCAACTTCAACTGGTAGCACTGCTTCTGTACCATATACTAATGAGTAAGGGGTAGCTCCTGTAGATGTTCTTATTGAAGTCCTATAAGCCATAAGAGCAAACGACAACATTTCGTGCCAATCTTTGTAAGTTGTTTTCATTTTCTCGATGATCTTTTTGATATTTTTGTTAGCTGCTTCTACTGCCCCGTTCATTTGAGGTCGGTAGGGAGTTGAATTTCTGTGGTTTATATGGAATTGTTGACATAAACCTGTCATCGATTTGTTGTTAAGATTGGTACCATTGTCGGTGATGATGGACTCAGGAACTCTATATCGGGCTATTATGTCCCTTTTCAAGAAGCGGACTATTACCCCTTTTGTGACATTGGTATATGATGAAGCTTCGACCCATTTGGTGAAGTAATCAATCGCTACCAGTATAAATCTATGGCCGTTGGATGCTGTTGGAGTGATAGGGCCTATTATGTCGATTCCCCACATGGAGAATGGCCATGGTGCTGATAACAAGTGTAGCTCGTTGGGCAGAGCATTTATCCGGTTTGCGTAGACTTGACACAGATGACAGTGCTTGACATATTTTTTGTAATCTGATTCCATGGTCAACCAATAATATCCTAACCTCATGATTTTTCGGGCCAACATATAGCCATTCATATGAGGTCCACATACTCCCTCATGTACTTCCTTCATCAGTTCGCATGCTTCATTTTTGTCCACACATCTCAACAAGGTGGTATCAAATGATTTCTTGTAAAGTATGGACCCACTTAATAGGAAATGGCTTGCTAACCTTCTGAGTGTTCTTTGGTCATTCTTGCTAGCCATTTTGGGGTATTTACCTTTTTGGAGAAAGGTCTTGATGTCGTGATACCAGGGCTTGTCATCTTGTACTTTCTCCACGGCTAAACAGTAGGCGGGCCGACTTTCGATGTCTATTTTCATTGGTTGAACTTCAGCTCCCCCTGTTATCTGGATCATAGATGCTAGTGTGGCTAGTGCATTTGCGAACTGATTCTGAGTTCTCGGGATGTATGTGAAAGTGATTGCCTTGAATTCTTCAATTAGCTCTGTCAAGTGTTGATGATACGGTACCAGTTTGCGGTCTTTAGTCTTGTATTCCCCTCTTATCTGTAGTATGATAAGCGATGAGTCTCCATATACTTCTAACTCGCGGATTCCCATTTGGCAGGCCATTTTGAGGCCGAGAATACATGCTTCATATTCCGCGATGTTATTGGTATAGGGAAATGTAAGTTTCGTCGCTGCAGGGAATTGAGTGCCGTCTGGGGATATCAATACTGCCCCAACCCCACAACCGAATACGTTGGCGGCTCCATCGAAAAACAGTTTCCATTTCGGGTTCTGCTCTATCCCAAAGTCTTCTACCGGCCTATCTTCCACTATCAATATATTCTCATCCGGAAATTGGTCCTGTAGTTCTTGGGAATCTGTCTCGACAGGGTGTTTCGCCAATTGATCGGCTAAGGCTTACCCTTTCATCGAGTTCTGATTTACGTATGTGATGTCGAACTCAGATAGGAGCATTTGCCACTTAGAGATTCTCCCTATCAGAGCTGGCTTCTCTGCCAAGTATTTCAAGGGATCATGCTTTGTCAGCAACTCAATATGGTAGTAAAGGGTGTATTGCCTTAGTCGATGTATGACCCAGATTAAAGCACAACACGTCTTCTCCACCTCTGAGTACCTCTGTTCCCCATCTGTGAACTTCTTACTCAGATAATATATGGAACACTCTCTTCCCTCGTCATCTTTTTGCCCCAGCACACATCCCATGGATTCGGGGAGTATAGTGAGGTATAAGAATAAGGGCTTTCCTTGTTTCGGGACTATCAAGACCGGATGTTTTGTAAGATAGTCTTTGATTGTTTTGAATGCCTCTTCGCATTCGTCGTCCCATTCTATTGTGGCGTTCTTCTTCAACAGATGGAATAATGGCCGGCATTTATCGGTGAGCTGTGAGATAAAACGAGCTATATAATTTAATCTTCCCAGCAAGCTTCTCACTTCTTTAACGGAGCGTGGGGAAGGTAACTCTAATATAGACTTTACCTTGTCAGGGTCAATTTTAATGCCTTCCTGGCTTATGACAAACCCTAACAATTTCCCCGTTGTGACCCCGAAAGTGCATTTCTCTAGGTTTAACTTAAGCTGGAATTTTCTCAGTCGCTTAAACAATTTCCTCAGGATATCTATATGGCTTTCTCCTTCTTTAGATTTGGCTATCATGTCGTCGACATATACTTCAACCTCTCGATACATCATGTCGTGAAGTATTGTGACCATGGCTCTCTGATACGTTGCCTCGGCGTTTTTCAAACCGAAGGGCATGACTTTGTAACAGAATGTTCCCTATATTGTGATGAAAGTCGTTTTGGTTTTATCTTCCTCAGCCATTTTTATTTGATTATATCCTGAAAAACCGTCAATGAATGAGAAGAGATGGTTTCCCGCAGTGTTGTCTACTAGAACATAAATGTGAGGTAGGGGGAAGTTATCATTTGGCGTAGCTTGGTTTAAGTTCCGGAAGTCTACGCATACGCGTACTTTTCCGTTTTTTTTTTCATGACGGGGACTATATTTGCTACCCATTCTGGGTAGTCGGATACTTCAATGAACCTTACTTCTAACAGTTTCTTGACTTCTTCTTTGATTTTTAGTAAGATGTCCGACCTAAATCTCCTCAGTTTTTGTTTTTTAGGTTTGAAATCTTCCCTTGTGGGAAGCCTGTGAACTACTATTGACTGGTCTAGCCCTGGCATGTCACCATATGACCAGGCAAACACATCTGCATATTCCGTTAATAGCTCGGTTATCTCACGTTTTTGCTCGGCACTCAAACTAGTCCCGATTTTGAGATTCTTAGGGTTTTTCATGCTTCCTAGATTTACTGTCTCCACAGGCTCGTCGATTGAGATTCCGCTTTGTTCATGTTTTAGCCAATTTTCTTGTATTACTTCGTGGTCTAAGATATCGCCTTCAACAACTGACCTAGCAACGTTGGAAACGATATCAACGTTTTTACTTTCTACCTGCGCGAAATATCCCTGACGTTCGATGGTAGGAGATCTGAGTAACATAAAAATGAAAGCATATATATAAGAAGAAAACAAACTACAATTGAATTTGACAAAGAGTCTTAATAAAATTTGTTTAATAATTTTTCTCTACTTTTGAGCTAACCTAGCGCTACTGATAGGATAACAAAACCAATTGTTCAGAGCCAGATGCTGGTTGGACGTGTGGGGGGTTGATTTCCCTTGGCTGTCGTCCTCTTTATTTATCCGAGGCTCTTGAACGATGTTTGCCTTTCGGAAAGATTGTTGGAGATGTGGGATGCACATCTGGGTGTTGATCAGCTTCCCCCTTATTCTGCCTTTGACACCTTTTGTTTACGCTTTTTCTGCGGCCGTGGGAATGTACCCCAGTCCAAACGTCCCGTGCTGCCCCTCTTTAAATTGATGGCCCTCCTTGCTGGTCACCATGTTCACTTCATTGAAAATCTGCAGCCCCCAGGTCTTCTGAACCTTCTTCCCCAATATAAGGTATGGCAGTCTCTTTGTATATGGCGTAATCCTGTTCGCCCAATACTGTGACTATCTGCCCGCTTGCAATGAACTTGACCCTTTGGTGAAGACTAGAGGGGATGGCTCCAGCAGCATGTATCCAGGGTCGTCCCAAAAGCAAGTTAAAAGACCTTGGGATGTCGAGGACCTGGAAGGAGATGTGGAATACTTGTGAACCGATTTCCACCGGTAAGTTCACTTCCCCCACTGTCTCTCTTTGACCCGTCGAAGGCTCTGACTACCGTGGAGCTAGGTTTTATGTTGCTTGGATCGAACCCCAATAAATCGAGTGTTGCCAATGGGCAAACGTTGAGGGATGATCCGTTGTCAATGAGTACCCGGAAGACAATGGTGTCGTTGCACCTGACCACTATGAACAGTAGTTTGGTATGTTGGTCTCCCTCCTCTCCTAGCTCTTCCGAAGAGAAAGATATCTGGTCCATTGTAAAGATGGAGTCCGCCACATGACCTATCTTGTCTGTAGCGATACCTTTCGGGACTTGAATCTTTTTCAGCACTTTAAAGAGTGCTTCCCTGTGGGGCTCGGATGTTATGAGAAGGCCCATGAGTGATATTTATGCTGGAACTTTATTTAATTGTTCCATGATCTTGTATTCACTGGCCTTGACCATCTTTATAAATGCAGCAAGTCCCCCTTCCTCTTCTTCTCCTTTTTCCACGTTGGGTTCTTCAGTCGGGCTTTTATACTTTGGATCGTATAATCTCCCAAAGCAAGTGATGCCTCCCACTATAGGAGGTTGCTCTTGTTCGAGGGCCCAATAGTCGAACGGTGCAGCCTTGTAATTCTCTGCCGGTATCGGGACATTGAATACATATCTTTTTCTTGGGATTTGTACCTCAGTTGATTGTCCCTCATAGCACTGTATAACCCTGGGCTTCGGATGAGAATTGGTCATGTTTATAGCCTTCCCTTCTTCCTTTGACGGGTTGTCTTCCTTCTCAAATTCCGGCCCCCATCCACTAGACGACCCCTGCTCGGTCGGGATATAAGAATAGTTTACCAAATACTAAAATCTCCCATGTGATTCTCCCAAAGTGCCGACCGTTGGGTCTCCGGCTAACCACCTTCTTTTAATGTGTGCTTTTGGTGTTTCTTCTGGAGCTTGGTGGGATTGCTTCTTCTATTGCTCCGTCGGATTCTGCTTAGGGGCTTCTTTGGGAGTCGACTCCTCAGATGTGATCATATTAATGGTGGGCTTGTGATTGGGCAGCGGGTTGGTGTTGATATTGGGTGTTGGGGCGTTCACGAAATCCAGCTGGATGATGCCTACATCAATTAAGTCTTGGATCTTGTACCGGAGCCTCCAGCACCTATCTGTAGAATGCCCCTCCTGACCCATGTGGTAGTCACATTTGAGGTTTGAGTCGAAGTTCTTGGGCCTGTACCGGTCATTGGGGAGCTCAAAACTGATCAAGTTGTCTGCCCTCAACCGAGCGAAGACCTGACTGAGCGACACGGGGATTGGAGTGAACTGCCTTGGGGCCCTTGCGGCCTGGGCGTAACCTGTCGTGGGTTGTTGGGCTGGGATATTCGTGGTCTGGAATGTCATACGAGTCCCAGATTTTTCTGCCTTACCGGAGTGGACTGTGCTGACAGTGGACTCTTTAGCTCAGTTTTCTCTTAAAGGCCTTTGTGTCGGTGTGACCCTAGGAGGCTCCATTGTTTGGAGTCTACCGGTGGTGATGGCATTCTCAATCCTGCATCCCGCAGCCATTACCTCTGCAAAACTGGATGAGGTCTGGCCTACCAGGTGTGAAAAGTAGGTCTTGTCCAGGGTATTGACAAATATGGATGTCAATTCCTTTTCAGATATCGGGGTTGCTACCCTGGCGGCCTGGGCTCTCCAGCACTGAGCATACTCCTTGAACGGCTCAGCATGTCTCTTTCGGAGATTCCCCAAGTCGATTACGGATGGGGATACTTCAATATTGAACTTATATTGGTCATAAAATGCCCGGGCTAACTTCTCCCAAGTGTTAACAATGTTGAAGTCCAAGTGGGCATATCAGATTAGTGCAAGGCCTGTGAGGCTGTCTTGGAATGTTTGGAGCATGAGTTGGTCGTATTGAGCATACTTGCTCATTTTCCGGGCATATAGCCTGGTATGCATTTTGGGGCAGCCGGTCCTGTCATACTTTTCAAACTCTAGGGTCTTGAACTTCTCAAGGTATACCTCTTCCCTGTATGCTGGCAGATTGGTGATTCCGGCCTGTTCAAAACCATCAGGGCCTTCAATGGTTTTCATCTTGTCATGGAGCTGTTGGAAGAGTCGCTTCTCCATCTCCTTCTGTCTCTCTTCCATTTCCCTTTTCAAGTCGTCAGAGGTTGGTCCCTGGTTGATCTTTGGCTCATACTCAAAAGCCGGGTTAAGGTAGGAATTGATTTCTTCACACTTCGGAGGCTGTCCCTCCACTGCTTTCCCTTTCCTGGCCCCTGAATGTTCTTCCTAGGTTAGCTGAGTGGTGCGAAGGAGGCCGATGCTTTCAGTTAGGAGGTGAACCTGGGCAGCCAATTGTTGGACCATTTGTTCTAAGGATACGATCCTGGAGTCTGAGGCAGCTTCAGCATTTGTGTTGTTGCGGTTGTCGCTACTGTTGGCCATTTTTGTTCTTGAACGTGTGAGAATTGGACTTCTGGGATGGTTCGGTTGCTTGGGAGCTATCTTGATACCTGGGCACGCATTTTTTTTTTTAGTGTGATGTATGCAAAATGATATGCATGTGTCACGCAGATGCTAAAAATAAAAGGGTTGACAATTGATTGACAATTTAATATTGAACTTCACTTTTATTAATATTGAAAATTTTGGAGTTCGATAATCAAAATAAGAGATTACAAATAATGATCTATTTCCTAGCTCTTTTAATCTTCTATTGCGAAGGCTCAGACTTCCCATTGATGACAGCTTCTAATTCTTTGACTTTGGCTTGGGTCTTCTCCAATTGTGCTTCCAAGGCCTTGTTCCTTTGGTCGGATTCTTTGAAACGTCCCTTCCAGATGTCTTTCTTATGATCTGCAGCTTCAAAGTATACCTCCATTCGGGCCTTGACTTGCTTTAGGTAGATTTCTGTCTCTGGGTTGATCTTGTCTGGTCTTGGTTGGGTGACGTCTGGAACCCGATATGCTCTTTCCCCTGTTTGGTATAGCTGGCGGATTACAAACTCTCTAGTGGCTCGGTGTTTTCCCACTTCGCCATCTAACTCCCCGAGGTCCACATTCGGGTTTTCAATTCTGGCTTCCCAAAGTGCTTTGACCTCTGCCAGCTTAGCAAACTTCTCGGCTACCAACAGGTTCGGATCTTGGTATTCAAAGGTGACTGCTTCCAGCGAGCGCCGATAAACTATATCTTGGATGGTACCAAACTGGCGGACCACTGAGTTGGGGTGATATCCAATACATCCGCTAATTCCGATTAAAGGTACTGCTTGGAAGTTTTTACAGGTCAAGATGATTTTGTTACAACAACTCCACCTGGTTGTCCACAGAATATCTTCGACACTGAAGCTCCTAAGTAGCTCTACCCAACTGTGGCTGGTAAGGTCGTCAGGTAGCTTCACCTTTTCTATACATGAATCCACAAGATCCACCTGCTGGGCTAAGGTTTTTCAAACCATGTTCAGCTCGAAGCACTTAAGGTAGCTTACAAACCATATCAGTAGAAGGTTGAGGCTTGAGCGAATGATCCCATGGCCTTTCTTCTTGAGGAAATTCAAGTTCCGGATCTGTTCAGCCAATAGAGCCGGGATGTAAGATCTTCCCTCCAGAAATTGGGTCACCAACTCTGCGACCCGGTAGTGAATATAGAAGGTCCCGGTGGGGAACAGTATGGTGGCGAAGGCTGTCAAGATGAAAGCGTTCACCCTTCTCTGTCTGTAAGTTTTGGGGTCCCCACATAGTATGTCCTTCCTATCCCCATTGTCCTCTCGGGCGATGAACCAGGCTTCCAAATCATCTATACGTATGCAGTATCCATTACAATCTGCCAGGGCTTTGTTGACTGCTGTCTTACGGATTCCTAATAATCTGCTGAAGGTACCGGTTGGCCCGGCCTCAAGGTCTGGTGCGTAGATTTGATCAGTCAGTACTGGAGCCTATAACAACTAGGTGTACTCCTCCAGGGTAGGGGTGATCTCATGCGGCCCGATAAAGAAAGCAGCGGGCTCGATTTCCCATAATTAGAGCATGGCCCGGACTAAAGGCAAATTCACCTCTATCTTTGTCAGTGAGAGGATGGAACCGATCTTTTGCTGGATGAAGGCCTGCTCCTCTGGGTCATACAAAGTAAACCAATGGTCCAGTACCAACTTTGGGTCCAAAGGTTTGTACACCCGAATTTCTTCGCGGAGGAGGCGGTCGACTGCACTGCTAGCCATCTATTACAATAAGAAATAGCCTAGTTACAAACAGAACTATGAAAACATTATAGGGAAATGGTCCTGAACTCTAAGGACAAAATAACAAACCATTACATTGTCATCCAATTGTCAACCCCTTATGATGTTATGTATGCAAGCAGGTTAGTTCTAACTGGTTCCCGAGCTCTATAGCCTCCCGCATTCTCGAAGAAATGGATCTCAGGCCATATCGAAGCATAGGGTGGGGCAGCCTAATCGATCCCGAATAGTGAATCAACTCACTTCGCCCGAAACCTACACAATGGCTCCCCGTCTTAGGTTTCTAGGACGGTCCGGGTTCGACCGCATCTACTCACACACACATATGCATGCAAGCCCCCATAAAAACTGAAAATCTAACTAATCCCTGAAACGTTAGTAACAAAATAATGATTGAAACACATTTCTTAAAGAGAACAATTCGAAGAGATTCAGGTGGCTGGCCTACTAGCATGGGTCCCCAGTGGAGTCGCCATCCTGTCGAGTCTAATTTTTGCATTCCCATTCCTAATCCGATCTAGACTAGACCATATGCTCATCTAATGTAGATCCTCGACTTGAGTTAGGAATTTTGTTTGATTTTTGGAGTCGCCACCCAACTGTTGTTGGGAAATATTGAATTAAGACTAAAGGAGCGGATTAGTCTTAATTTGGGCCATTAGTCGTCGTTATTTCCCTTTCTCGTTTTTTGAAAAGAGGAAAAGGGAAAACCAGAGTTTCTAAGTCCGGAGGCTAACCTATTAAAACCTTACGGTTACCACCTAATCTCCTAAAATTGTTCCTATTTAGAAATGTGTTTTATTGTGTTTCTGTTACTTTTTATTATGTTTTTGAATTATTTCAAGAAAATAATTTTTTATTTCATTTTATGGGTTGACTCGAATGGGCGCCTACGTACTTGTTATCCAGGATCAAACAAGCCGTAGTTCGCTTTTCTGAAAACTTTAAGTTTGTTTGTGAATTTTAATTTTGAAATCTCTTTTGATTTATGTTTTTACCATTTTTGGGATTTTTCTGAAAAATCTAAGCCTAAGCTTTAATCTGATTTTGAAAATGATTTTTAAGGAAAAACATCAATTTTGGATTTATTTGAGAAAATGGTTTTTCTAAGTGCAAAAACTCATTTTTTATTTTTATGATTTTTTATGATTTTTTTATGATTTTTATGGTTTTTATTATTCTTCTACAATTTTTTATAATTTTTCTAAGTTTTCATGATTTTTATTGTTTTTTATTATTTTTTATGATTTTTATAATTTTTATGAATTTTTGTTAAAGATTTTATCCTAAACTATTATCTATCCTATTTTGAAATCTAAAGTTCTATTATTATTTTTCTAATATTTATATCATTTTTCTACATTTTTATTATAATTTTTTTATTATTATTCTTTATTTTTTTTTTACTATTTTCACATTATTAAATCTTGAAAAAAATCTAATTTCCACCATTTTCCTATTTATTGAAAATAAAATACAAACCAATAAATAAATAAATAAATAACTAAATAACAAATAATAAATCAATTCGGAATAAATAAATAAACAAAATAAATTAATTAATTAAAAAAAATTCAAAAAAATTCGACTTACTTGGATCTGGGTCGGTGCGCGGGTCGGGTCGAATCGGGTCGAGTCGGATCGGTCGGACACGGCGGCGGAGGATGCTCGTTCACGGCGTTCCGGCGGTCTTTTGTCACGGGTAAGGTGTCGAATCCTAACTTCTCGAGGGTGCTGAATCCAATGATGGCGGTGGTTTGCTCCCAGATTGTCTCCTGGTGGTGGTTCGGCTCCGGTCGGCAATCGCGATTTGGGTTTCCTTCGATTTGCACTCTTTTCTCACTTTCTCTCAATTCTGATCTGTGTGTTGGCTTCCTCCCCTCGATTCCTATTTATAGGCACCTAAAACCGAGCTGGATAAGCTCGGATTTTCGGTTAAAAAAAACCAACTCCGATTTGTGTAAATCCTTTGATTTGTTGCGATTTGATTCCAATTAGATAATGTTTATCTTATTTTTGTTGAAGATCTGTTGGATTTGTGCAAAAAATCGAATCGAAACAGCCGAAATTCGAATTTTCTCTTCCGCCGGCGATCTCAGGCCTGAGGTAGAAGACGATCACGTGCCCGGCACGTGCGTTCCCTCCAGCCAATCAGAGGTTGCCACGTGTCCTGGATAAGTAAGAAAAACAAAACGTAGAAACTGCTTTCCCCGCGATTCGAACTTGCGACCAAGCCACCCCCCCCCCCCCCCCCCCCCCCCCCACCCCCCGCCCCGCGCGCGCCTTAGCCTGCAGTCCGGACCAGCTGGACTAGCCACTTTCCTGATTTTTCTAATTTCGCAAATTGCATATATGCAATGCGATTTTTTTTATTTTTTTTGTATTTTTTGAAATTTCAAAAATTTGTAAAATTATTTATTATTTATTATTTCCATTTCTAAAATCATTTTTCAAAATTGATGTTTTTTCCTATTTATTTTTATTTTTTTAATATTTTTTATTATTTTTGCTAAATTAAAGAAAAATTGGAAAAAAATTGAAAATTGATTATTATTGATTATTATTCATTCCTAGGGCAAAAATGGGGTGTTTACAATAATCTTAACTTATTTTATTTTCCAACTTAGATTGGTGGTGACTCATTTTTAAAATTTAATTTTTCTTAATTTAGTCGAGTAATCTATTTTAAATGGGTAAAATTTAGTATAAATTAAAATTAAGAAAAATAATTAAAAAACTAGCCTCGACAAAATTCTTTTCATCATCTAGAACCATGATGATGATAAATGATATCTCTATGTTTCGATAGCATGATGGAGAATCATTATATGAAGCTGAGGACTGTTATAAAGAGATTCTTCAGAAGTGTTTGCATTATAGATTATCAATATGGTTACAAGTGCAAACTTTTTACGATGGGTTGTCAAGACATTTGCAATTTATGATCAATGCTATCAGTGATGGAAATTTAATGAGAAAAGGTGCTAAGAAAGCCTTTGATTTGATTGAGGAACTAGATTTTAGTACATTTGTTTGGTAGACCAAGAGATCCACCACTAGGAGAGTAGTAAGTATTTAGGAGTATGAGTAATTCAATGTAGCGACCTTACAAGTTGCTACTCTTTCTAATAAGATGAATTGAACTTGGAGTTCATAAATGAACTACGAGATGGTAGTGACCTATATACATTGTAAAGGAAGTCATGAGAGCTAAAACTTATAATGTAAGCAATCCTTTTGCCTAAAATTCCAGCATGGAATAAGTGTGAACTATGTGAATAATTTTCAAAGGGGTAAAAGTAATCGAAATCCCTACTCACTTACTTACAATCCTAAGTAGAGCTAACATCTTAATTTAAGGTATGGAAATGGTTAACAAAACAAATCAAAATTTCCCTACGCTTCCATAACCACAAACTAAACAATCAACAACAATTTCAACAATCGAAGGAAAGGGGAAATAATGATTTGTTGAGAAGGATGTCCATCTAGGAAGCGACCTTTAGGATGTGTAGAGGTAGATGAGTCAAATTGCAAAGATGTTAAGCACCAAGTTACGTACATTGCCAAGGAACATTGAGAATAATCTTAAAGAGTAAGTAGCAATGAAGGCTCTTGTAAACTCGCAACTTGCTTGTGAACTTTGTAGCCTGGACCTTCCCTCTTGAACAAAGGATGTGAAGGTGCTTGTCGATGATGAGGAAAAGAAAGAGACTAAAATCAACCCACATGAGCACATGATAGAAGAAGAGTATCCATTTGAAGATAAGTGGCTTATGAAATATTCTAATGATGAGGAGAAAAACCATAATATGTCGATGAATGTAGTTTTAAGAGTTTTCAACAAGCATAGAAAGAACTAGATTATGGGATCCACATCATGACCCCTAAGAAGGAAAGGAAATTCGATGAGAAATTTAACAATTAAAGAAGATTGGTTACATAGTGATGTGGCAACAATCTTACTTAGTCAGAAGAAGGAAGATAAACAAGTTTTTTCAACCCTGTGACAATAAGAATGAAGATCGGTGAATGGAGATTGATAAGGCCAGTTAGTTATGGGGAAGACTTGAGTAAGTGTGAGGATGAAGGGGGATCGAGTGAATGTAAGGAGGAAGAAAGATCCAGTGAGGATAAAGGATCTAAAGAAGAAAAAATGATGAATTGAAGGAAAAAAGGGAGAAAGAGCAAAGAAAGTAAGGGGAATGCACTTCTAAAGGAAAGCCCTATCGGTTAAGTTAGAGATCTAAGTTGGAATAACAATCCCTTGCACTATAGTTGGATTATTTATTTCACAAATACACTTTTTGATATGGGATTATTGGTAATATGATCTCCTTTAGAGATGGCATTGAGACTGGACTTGATGAGATAATGGGAGAACATAGATACCCATTGAGGTTTGCTAATGATACTAGGAAGAGGTCTCTGTATATGTTTGGTGTGATTGTTAGTGTGTTTGAATAGAGGTTTTTACAAATTTTTTATTATTTGAAATGAAAGAAATGGATGACTCCTTGATCCCTTAGCTGACCTTTCTTAATAACAGTGAAAGCATTATTGATGGGAATCAAATTTTGGGTCTATTGCATGAGCCTATTATATAAAACTTAGCAAGAAGGATCCGGGTTTAGATATCACTAAAGGACAAGCTACTTTCACTTAGAACCAAGGGGGTCTTTCATCATGCTGGACGCTCTAATTCTCCCTCACTGTTAAACCTCTTCACTCAAAAAAATTGCCAAAATTGAGTTGAAGGAGACCTCCTTTAATTTTTGCAATTTATTTATTATATAGTTGCAAATTTTACTACCAATTTCAATTTAATCTAATTCAATATTCGTTGATAAAAAAATTGTGGGAATGTTTATTTGAAATGTTTTTTGTATAAGTAATTAATTTAGTTCCCCCTCTTGAAGATGAAACTAGGCCAATAAGGTGCTTGTTGAGTCTAATTTCCGATTTCCCATTTCCTAATCCGATTTATACTAGACCCTATGCTATCTAATGTAGACCCTCAACTTGAGTTAGGAATTTCTTTTTTATTTTGGAATCCCAACCAAACTATTGTTGGGAAAAAAAATTGAATTAAGACTAAGGGGGATTAGCCCTAATTTGGACACTAGTCGTCATGATTTCCTTTTCTCATTTTTGTAAAAAAGGGGGAAAAAGGGAAAAAACCAGAGTTTCTAAGTTAAAAAGGCTAACCTTTTTAAAACCTTAAGGTTACCACATAATCTCCTAAATTTACTCTATCTCAAAAATGTCTTTTATTTTATTTTTGTTTGCCCTTCTATTGTGTTTTTGAGTGTTTATGCTAGGAAAATGATTTTTTTTCCCTTTTTTGGGTTGTCCTAAATGGGTGCCACGTCCCTGCTATTAGGATCAAAACATGCCGTAGTTCGCTTTTTCCTGAAAAATTTTAGGTGTTTGTGAATTTTAATTTTTGAAATCTCTTTTGATTTACGTTTTTATCATTTTGGAATTTTTTTTGAAAAATCTAAACCTAAGCTTGATAATTTGATTTTTTGAAATAATAATTTTAAGGAAAAAAGCCCAATTTTGGTTTTTATTTGAGAAAAAAATTTTTTTCTAAGTGATAAAACTCATTTTTCTATTTTTCAATCATTTTTACTTATTCTAAATTTTTTATTGGGTTTTTTATTTTAATTTTTTATAAATTTTTACAATTTTTAAATTTTTTTTTTAGTTTTTATTGATTTTCATAATTTTTATAATTTTCATTTTTATTGAAAAATTTCTCCTGATTTTCATCTAATCCTATTTTAAAAATTTTAAATTTTTAATATTATTATTATTTTCTTTATAAATTTTCTATATTTTTATATTTTTATTATTTTTAATAATTATTTTTTTTTTTTATCATTAAAACCTAAAAAAAATTTCGATTTCTAACATTTTGTTATTTATTGAATTATAAATAAAAAAAAATAAATTTGAAATAAATAACATAAAAACCCAAAAAATAAAATAATCAAAAAAATCTGACTTACCTAGATCCGGGTCGGTGCGCAGGTTTGGGTCAGTTGGGTGATTGGATGCGGCGGCTGGGAGTGCTCGTTGACGGCGTTCTGGCGGCCTTTCGAAGCGGGTTTGGGTTGTCGATTTTCCTAAGTTCTCGAGGGTGAGGAATTCAAATTGTGGTGGTTTTCTTCAGAAACGCCCCCCTGGTGGCTGCCCAAACTTGATTGGTGGTGCGGTCTTGAACAACTCCGGCAAGCTTCGATTCTCTCTTTTTTCTTCTTTTTCTCACTTTTGATCCGTGATTCTGTCTCCACTTCATCCTCATTTTTTTTAGGCGTTCAAAATCGAGCTGGATAAGCTCGGTTTCCACCGATCGAAGAAAATCGGTTTTGCAGTTAAAAACCAACTCCAATTCGTGGGAATCCATCGTTTGTTGAGATTTTATTCCAATTGGATGTTTTTTTATATTTTCGTTGAAGATCTGTTGGATTTATGAAAAAAAATCGAATCAAAACGACCGAAAAAATTTGGATTTTTCCTCGCCGGCGATCTCAAACAGAGGTTTTAAGCGATCACGCGCTCGGCGCGTGCATTCGCTCCAGCTTTAAACAAATGCTGCCACGTGTCGCAGGTTAAAGAAAAAATTGGCAAAACGCAAAATTTGTTCCCCCGCGTTTTGAACCCCTAACCTCGACCCCCGCGCGTACGCCTGACCCTGGTCCGGACCAGCTGAGCTGCCCACTTTCGCGGATTTTATTTATTTCGCAAATGCTAAAATGCAATGCGAGTTTTTTATTTTTTTGTATTTTTTGAAATTTCAAAAAATTTTTTTAAAAACCATTTAACCCTTATTATTGCCATTTTCTTGAAAAAATTTTTTCCCCCCCCTTGATGTTTTTTTCCCATTTATTTTATTTTTTGAATATTTTTCCCATTTTTTTTTTCTAAATTAAGAAAAATTGGAAAAATTGGGAAAAAAAAAGGAAATTTTTATTATTGATCCTTTAGGAAAAAAAATTGGGTTTTTTACAGCTTTCCCTCTTTTGTAGTAAAGTTTTAAAAACTTAACTACAAAGAAAAAGAAAAACGCCATTTTTTGGCCTTTTTGGGGGGAATGGATAATGCCCCTTTGGGTTTGGTGTTTTTTTGGAATTTGGTTTTTGGGGAGTAAGGTGCTCCAAGACTAATAAAACCCCGAGTCTTTTGTTTGACTGGGGTTGGGTTTTTGCTTAGGAAAAAGGTCCTGCAATCTAGAGAAAAGTGTCCTCCCCAAAAGTGCTCTAGACTGACTAATTGGGGGATAGGGGGAAAAAACCTCAAAAAAATTGTTTTTAGTGTAAAAATAGCTAATAATAGGGCCCTCTTATCAACTAAACCCCTTGGGGGAGAAAATTATCTTAGGAAACGCTCTTATAGCTGGCCACCCCGTAACAAAGTGTTTTAACTAAATTAGCAAGTTTTTAAAAAAAAATTTCCGTTGGGGGAGTGCTCTTAAGGGGGCTGGAAAACGGTCATCAAAAATTTGAAAAATGTCCTTTTGGGGGCTGACTAATTGATAGATTTTAAAAAATGCTCCTTTGCAAAATAATTTTAAGATTTAAAAAGTGCTTTTTTTTGAGCTAATTTAAACGATAGATTCGAAAAAATCTCATTTTAGCTAACTAATTTAATGGAAAAGGGGTCTGGGGGAAAGTGCCCCTTCTTGGGGTTTAATGTCCTTTTTGGGGAAATGTTTTTCTTTGACTTTTCCCACCCTGGGGGAGAAAATGCCCCGAAAGGTTTTCCCCAAAAGGTTTTACCCCCGAACAAGTATTTAGGGAGGGGGGTGCCCCCCCTTGTGGGTTTACTAAACCCATAGCATAGGGGAAATGTCTCAAAAAGGTGCCCTTGTGGGCTTTACCTTAAAAAAGGATAAACTGGAAAGGGCCCCTTTATAGGCAAAAAAACCTATGAAAAAAGTGTTTTTAAAAAAGGTTTCCTTTAAAGGAAATTTAAACCCTTTAAGGGGAGAATACCCAGGGAAAATGCCCCTTCCCGTTAAAGGTGACTAATTTCCCTTGGGAGGAATTTCCCCCTCTCGAAAGGTGCCCCCAAATTTTTGGGTTACACCCCCGAAGGATGCCCTTTTTGGGAAAAAGCCCCCAAAGTGGGCTGACTAACCTTGACAAAGAAATGTCTTAAAAAGGGGGTCCTTAAAAGGCTGGAAACCTTTTTGGAAGGGGAAATCTAGGGAAAAAGGGCCCCCTTCAGCTGATTAAAACCCATTCAAGAGGGTGTTGAGGGCAAGGGGCCCTATTAAGGGCGATTAATTTTTATCTTTTACTGACTTTGGGTTGAAGTTTGATGTTTTCATGATAGTGGATGTAGTCATTTATTTTAACATGGGTTTCCAATTTATCGTGGATAGCAAACCCAAAAAACCGAACCTTCGTGCTGGTTTGCTTCGCTTCATTTTCTTGCTTTGACACGGGGGTTAAGATATCGATTTTCCCTTTCCTTTTTTGGGGTGCATTGGGTCTTTTAACATATGTTACCCTACTAATAACCGGTTTAATGCTAAAGAGTAGTGGGGATTATAACAAAATTTTTTGGAAATTCATTTTTTTTAGTTTTTACTTCATTGGTGAAGTAAATGGGTAATGGTTTAGGAATTTTTTGTTGTAATGAAAATTGGGTTTAAATTTATTGACCTTTTAGAAATTAATTTTGCTTTTAAAAAAAAAAAAACTAAACTAAACGAAATTTGTATCGAAAAAAGGGCTTTCATAAACATTGGCAAAATTTAAATTTCCCCTTCCCTAAGGATAGTAATCTTTAACATTGCATTAATGGGGTCTCTCAATTCTGGCCCCATCCTTTTGAGTCAATATCAAAGAACCCCCTAACAAAAACCTTTTTTCCCCTTGGGGCCCTTAAGTTTGGGGTGAATTTTCCTCTAGGTCTTGGGCATTCGAGAGAACCCTTTCCTTTAGCACCCAAAATCCCCTTCTTTAAAGTATCGGGCCTATTTCTTTTTAAATGCCCCCACCACCTTTTGAGTAAAATTTGGCCATGACATAGTGCAAATGAGCTTTTTTTCATCAATCAATTCAGTTTATCAAGCCTTTTCTTTACCATTGATTCGTTAATGATTTTACAGAATTGAATTGGGGGTATTCGGGCCCCGATTGGTAGCACGCCCCAGCACTGTTTTCCAAATGAAATGGGGTTTCCCGTAGATTTCTTTTTTGAAGCCTTAAGCCCGAAGAAAAAGGGAAAATTCGTTTCCAATCTTTTAAGTGTTGTCATTTTTTTGTGACCTTTTTTTTTTGTTAAACTGTTTTACTGCCTTTATCTGAGGTCGGTAGGGAATTGAATTTCTATGGTTTATTGGGAATTGTTGACTAAACCCCATCGATTATTATAAGTTTTGGTACCGTTGTCGGTGATGATGAATCAGGAACTCCATATGAGCTATTATGTCCCTTTTTTTAAAAAGCGGATTCACCCCTTTGGTGACATTTGGGATATGCGAAGTTAACCCACTTGGGGAAGTAACGATTTTTACTAAATTAAACCTGTGGCTTGGGTGCTTCGGATGATTGGGCCAATTTATGTCGATTCCCCACTGGAAAAAGGCCTGGTTTGACAACAATGTTTTCCCGTTAGGGGAGTTTTTTCCATTTGCGTATATTTGACACGTCAGTGTTAAATTTTTTTATGCAAAATTGACTCCCTGGTCAGCCAATAGTATCCTAAAACCCCCTATTTTTCGGGCCAACATTTAGCGTCATATGAGGTCCCTATCCTTATGTACCCTTTTCATCAGTTCATAGGCTTTTATTTTTTTCCCCACATCTTAAACAAGGGGGTATCAGGCGTCTTTTTAAGTACAGACCCCCAATAAAAAATGGCTTGTAACCTTCTAAAGGGTTTTTTTAGTCTTCTTGCTAGCTATTTTGGGGGTATCTACTTTCTTGGAGAAAAAGGTCTTGATGTCGTGATACCGTGCTTGTCTCTTGTGCTTTTTCAATTGCTAAACAGTAGGGGGCCGATTTCGATGTCTATTTCATCGATTGGACTTCGGCTCCCCCTGTTATCTGGATCATAGATGCTAGTGTGGCGAGTGCATTTGCAAACTGATTCTGAGTTCTCGGGTTTTTAATGTGAAAGTGATTGCCTTGAATTCTTCTATTAGCTCTGTCAAATGTTGATGATATGGTACCAGTTTGGGTCTTTAGTCCTTGTATTCCCTCTTATCTGTTAATTGATGAGCGTGAATCCCCATATACTTTAATTTGCGGATTTCCATTTAGAAAGCCATTTGAGGCCGAGAATGCATGCCTCGTATTCCCGATATTATTTTATAATGGAAATGTGAGTCTTGTCGCTGTAGGGAATTGTGTGCCATCTGAGGCTATAAACAATGCCCCGATCCCACAATCGAATAGTTGGCAGCTCTATCGAAAAACTTTTCCACTTGGGTTCTCCTCTACCGGTATATCTTTCCACTGTTAATACATTTTCATCCCGGGAAATTTGGGCTTGTATTTCTTGGGAATCTGCCTCGATAGGGTGTTCTGCCAATTGGTCGGCTTAAGGCTTGCCTTTCATTGAGTTCTTGATTTATGCATGTGATGTCAAACTCGGATAGGAGCATTTGCCATTTAGAGATTTTCCCCATCAAAGTTGGTTTCTCCGCTAAGTATTTCAAGGGGTCATGCCTTTGTCAGCAATCAATTGATAGTAAAGGGTATATTGCCTTAACCGGTGCATGATCCAAATCAGAGCACAACAAGTCATCTTCACCTCGAATACCTATGTTCCCCATCTGTGGGAATTTCTTGCTTAAGTAATATATGGAACATTCTCTTCCTCTTCATCTTTTCTTTTCCCAACACGCATCCCATGGATTTAGGGAGTATCGTGAGGTATAAGAATAAGGGTTTCTCTTGCTTCGGGACTATCAAGACTGAGGTTTTATAAGGTAGTCTTTGATTGTCCTGAATGCTTCTTCGCATTGGGTGTCCCATTTTACTGTGGCATTCTTTTTCAATGGAGGGAAATTAGTGGCCGGCATTTATCTATGAGTTGTGAGATAAAACGAGCTATGAAATTTTTAATCTTCCCAACAAACCTTCCCTTACTTCTTTGACAGTGGAGTGGGGAAGTAGTTCTAATATAGACTTTACTTGTCAGGGGTCGATTTAATGCCTTCCCCGGGGTTAGGGAAAAAACCCTAACATTTGCCTTTTGTGACCCGAAAGTGCATTTCTTTGGGTTTAACTTGAGCGGGAAATTTTTTCTCAGTCATTTAAAAAATTTCCTCAGGATATCTATATGGCTTTTTTCCCTTTCTTTAGTTTTGGGGCTATATGTCGTCGACGTATACTTCAACCTCTCGATGCATCATGTCATGGAGTATCGCGACCAGGCTCTCTGATATGTTGCCTCGGCTTTTTTCAAACCAAAGGGCATGACTTTGTACAGAAAGTTCCCCATGTTTGTGATGAAGGTCATTTTGGTTTTATTTCTTCAGCCTTTTTTTATTTGTTTATATCATGAGAAACCGTCCAGGGAATAAAGAAAAGAGGGTTTTTCCTGCAATGTTGTCCACTAAAACATAAATGTGGGGTTTAGGGGGAAGCTATCCTTTGGCGTAGCTTGGTTTAAGTCCCGGAAGTCTACGCATACGCGTACTTTTCCATTCTTTTAAATGATGGGACTATTTTTGCTACCCATTCTGGGTAATCAGACACTTCGATGAACCCTACTTCTAGCATTTTCTTGACTTCTTCCTTAATTTTTATAAGATGTTAGGCCTAATCTTCTCAATTTTGTTTTTTAGATTTGACAATCTTCCCTTGTGGAAAGCCTATGAGCCACTATTGATTGGTCTAGTCTTGGCATAACACAATGACCAGGCGAAAAACATCTGCATATTCCGTTAACAGCTCGATTATCTCACACTTTTTGCTCCGCACTTAAACTAGTTCAATTTTGAGGTTTTTAGGTTTTTCCTGCTTCCCAGATTTACTGTCTCCACTAACTCGTCGATTGAAATTCTGCTTTGTTCATATTTTTTCCAATTTTCTTGTATTATTTCGTTGCCAAAGGGTATGCCTTCAACAACTGCCCCGTAGTGTTGGAAACAAAATCAGTGTTTTTACTTTCTACCTGCACGAAATGTCTTTTGATGTTCGATGGTAGGAGATCTGGGTGAAGTAAAATGAAAGCATATATATAATAAGTAAGACAAAAACTGTGATTGAAAATTTTAAAGAATCTCAATGAAAATTTGTTTAACAATCGTTCTCTATCCTTGAGCTGACCTAGAGTATCAATTAGGATAATAGAACCAATTATTGAGAGCTGGATGCTGTTCGGACGTACGAGGGGTTGGGCTCCCCTTGCCCGAGTCATCTTCGGGTTATCCTTAGCTCTTGAATGAAAAGTTTCTTTTCTGAAAGATTGTTGGAGGGGTGGAATGCGCATCGGGGTGTTGCTTGGCTTCTCTTCATCTTGCCTTTGACACCTCTGGCTTGTGTTTCTCTAGAGCTATAGGAACGTAACCCTAGTCCAAACGTCCCTTGCTGCCCCCCTTTAAATGATGGCTCTCCTTGCTAGTCATCACATTCAAATTCATTTTAAAAATTTGGAGGGCCAAGGTTTTTCTGAACCTTCCTCCCCAATGATGGGGATCAGCTAGCATCAAGAGTTCAAGAGTCAAAGTCCAATGACCCGTTACATGGTATTGGAGGTCCAAAAGACAAGAGCCAAGCTAAGCGGGTGAGAGAAGCTTTGCAAGGATTAGTGATGGAGCTGCAAGAGAAGGAACCGGAAGGAATGAAGGAATCAACAGGATCATTACACGGGGTTCACAACCCTGTATATTCCGGCCAACAGCACGGCAGCGGCAAACGTGTGCCCAGTCGAAATTTCACAGAAAAATACCGGCCAAAAGGCACGGTCGGTATGAAAAACCCTGTATGTCTCGTTA